>MQSX02000004.1:0-600000 GCA_001939105.2 Sugiyamaella xylanicola (nom. inval.)
TGTAGTAACACTACAAGACCTTATCCTGGGTCGCCCCACATAGTGCGGCTCCTCTAAGTATATATATCAGTACCTCCGTACTTATACTCCTAGTTCCCTAAGAACTCTTATATACATCTAGATAGAAGGTTATCTACTCTTGACTCTTAACCTATGAGGGCCTAAACCCTTGGTGCTTATAGACGGTGGTCACTTAGGGACTTAAGGGATACCACAGCAGCGCCCCAGCCGCCGGAGGCAACGAGGGGACGCGAACCTGCGCCTCCGGCGGCTGGGGCTCTGCCCCAGACCCCGTAGCTCCTCTCGCTGCGCTCGAGTCGAGAAGCGAGGTCCCAGTGTTTCTGGTCAGGAGCAGCCGCGCTCCTCCGGAATTGCTGAAGTCCAATTCTGAGTTTGATATTATCTTGGTAAGCCTATTTGCGATTGGAATTGCATTATGACCGTGCCCCAGCCCCAGCCCAAGCCTAATCGAGCTGCTACGATAGTAGCTGCAAGCGTTGCAATAGCACTGTTTTCGATTTTTATGTTATCAGCCTATAGCGCTATCATGTTACCTGAGATATCATCCAGAGTGAGAGTTCTTGCGAGTGAGATCTCAGATCTGAAAGAGTGACCACGAAAATGCGCTTTTTGGCTTGAAGTCTGGTCGACGATAACTAATTATTCTCACTAGCATTAGTCTCAGTCAAATTCCACTCTTGACGCTTAGAATGAGCTGCCAAGTGAAATCATATCTGTTACTTACTGCAGTCGAGTTTATCACAGGCGCAGAAATTAATACATGTATACATTGGTACATATTATGTATTATGAATAACATTATGAATAACCACAATAACTAAAAGGAAAAAGGGCAGATTGTATTTAGATCACTATTCGTTTCCCAGCACTGCTAAGCTGATACTCGATATAACTCTCAGTTGGAAAGAACGGATGAATCACTCTCTAGTCAAGAGAGCAGCCGCGCAGCTGCGACAGCCGATGTTAGCATCTTGCAATGTTAATTAATAACATCCATCTACTCCTGGGAACACAAAATGACAGAGCAAAAGAAAAAAATAGATGAAGGCACACTAAGCATAGCGGCACTGCTACTCATGATTGTTATACTCACTCTAGTAAACGCCCTAACAATACATGAAATATCGTCTGCTCTCACTGTTCTCGAAAATAAGGTCGCAGAATTTAAGGAATTAAGATCCGCCTAATAGATCAGTCGAATTACGGGTTTACGGGTTTAGAGTGCAGTTCACGCCAAATGGTGGTCCCTGATGTAGTCTTTGAACCAAGCTTCCCGGCTATGGAAGAGCAATAGCATTGGTGAATCAGAGGATATGATAGGCTCAGTTAAAAGTAGGTCTTAGGTCATAGGATTTAAATTGGTAGAAGAAAACGGTGGGGATAATGCCGTGGTAAGGTTTAGAGTCAGGCCCTTCTCAGATAGTGTGGATAGCAGTTCAATCAGATAATTGACAGATTATTTTGGATTAAAGATCTTTGTGGATAGTGGTTATTGCTTTGACAGATGTTAGGACCGGGAGCAATGCTCAACAAGATAGTTGATAGCGCTGTTTAATACAAGCATAGTAAGATAGTGTGGGAAGAGTTGCTGAATTAGAAGGTTAGATAATAGTTGGATTCGTATTGTAGTACGATAGTGAACGTATAGAGACTGTCTATGATAACATGGGTAGTACTGTTTACATTCAGGGCCCTACTAATAGCTAGGCTCAGCCACTCGGATGACAAAATAAATAGCTTGATAACATGACCCAGCAGGGAAGAAAAAAGAAAAAAGAGAGATGGTGAACAAAACTTCGCCCTTTTATATTAATTTCGTGTTCTAGTTTTGTCTATGACATCCTGTAGGAAAGGAAATAATGGTACATCGGCCTGCGTTTGTGAGCATTCAAACCTGCCAAAAGCGGAATCGTGCATATGCGCACATGGACCCTGTAAATCTCCAGGAAAATGCATGTTGAACGCAGGGACCATTCAACACACTGGCCAGTCTAATGTACGAGGTGAACCGCTTATTTTCTGGAGTCATTTAATTGATCTCTCATTTGCTTTGATAATATTACCTATCCAGGCGTGCTCGGGACAGCTTAATCTTGATGAGCATCTGCCTCCGGCGGCTGGGCTCCGCCCAGACCTGGTTGTGCTCGCTTCGCGAGCAGCGCGGCCTGTAGCACACCGGGCATCGACGGAATAGATTTTAAAGTCATTGGCAAGCACCAGAGTGAGGGGCAAGCGCAACTGTTAAAAAGCGAGCATAGGCACTCTTCATGACAGTGCGTGAGGTTCACAGAAATCTGTGTCATGTGATCACATGCTGGCAATTGTAGACGCGTGTACTCTTGATCTGAACAGACTGATACCTGAAATATCAGCGTTGAATCTCGAGATGGCGAACAAATACTCTGTAATTCTTCCCACGTACAACGAGCGCAAGGTGAGTCCGAGCTGGTAAAAATTTAACTACATGAACCATGAAATGACCCAGAACCCGCAGAGCAGAGGACACCGCATCTGCTCCACATGTGAGCTGGCGACTAACCATCCTCCCTAGAACCTGCCAATCATCATATGGCTTCTTGCAAAGACATTCACTGAACAGTACGTCTGAATTGGGGCTCGTCGAAACTCGCCCGCTGTGCCTCCGGCGGCTGGGGCTGCGCCCCAGACCCCGCTGCTCCTCTCGCTGTGCTCGAGTCGTTACCTCGAGGGTCCCAGCGATCTCCTGCGAAGCAGGAGCCACGGGGTCTGGGGCGGAGCCCCAGCCGCCGGAGGCAGGTCCCATTGCAACCTATGACTAACAGTGTACAGCTCGCTCGATTGGGAGGTGATTATTGTCGACGACGGCTCGCCCGACGGCACCCAGGAGGTTGCCAAGCAGCTGATTGGTGTCTATGGAGCCGACCATATTATTCTCAAGCCCCGTGCCGGCAAGCTTGGTCTTGGGTGAGTATTCTGTGGAAAGAAAGAACTGTGTCTGCTGGTCGTTGTGTGCTAACTGTCCTGCTAGAACTGCATATGTGCACGGCCTGCAGTATGTGAAGGGCAACTTCGTGATTATCATGGACGCCGACTTCTCGCACCATCCTGAGGCCATTCCCGAGTTCATCGCTCTCCAGAAGACCGAGGACTTCGACATTGTCACTGGTACCAGATACAAGGGCGACGGCGGTGTTTACGGCTGGGATTTGAAGCGAAAGCTCGTTTCTCGAGGCGCCAACTTCCTGGCCTCGACCCTGCTCCGCCCTAACGTGTCCGATCTCACCGGCAGCTTCCGACTGTACAAGAAGCCCGTCCTAGAACAGATCATCTCGGCCACCGTCTCCAAGGGCTACGTCTTCCAAATGGAGATGATGGTTCGTGCCCGCTCCATGGGCTTCACCATCGGCGAGGTGCCCATCTCCTTCGTCGACCGTGTCTACGGCGACAGCAAGCTCGGCGGCGACGAGATCGTCCAGTACGCCAAGGGTGTCTGGAACCTCTTCACCACCGTCTAATTTAATCTGCTTTCTATCTATCCTAATCACACATCTGTCTTGCACTGCGGTTACGCGAGCGTGCTGTCTGTGCCTCCGGCGGCTGGGGCGCTGCCCCAGACCCCGTTGCTCCTCTCGCTGCGCACGAGTCGTTACCTCGACGGTCCCAGCAGTCTCCTGCGAAGCAGGAGCCACGGGGTCTGGGGCAGAGCCCCAGCCGCCGGAGGCATCGTCTCCCCAGTGGTTCCTAGCGTGGCTAGGGTAAAGAGTAGGGGAGGGCAAATCCAGGGGTAAAGGGTCCAGCAGCCTGAAGAGGCTAGCGGGACCGTTGAGGAGGTTGACAGGAGCGTCCCTGAACAGATCAGTCGCTGCGGTTCCGGCAGAAATGGCGGTGCCAGCGGAGCAGCGTCGTAGCAGAGCCTGAACTCTGAGCTGCATAAATCCGAAACGCGGTCTCGAGAACGTACATATCTGCAGCTTCCAGCTCTGGGTGTCCTCGACTCGAGCTACGAACCGTCTGTTGTGGGCGCTGCCTCCGGCGGCTGGGGCTTCGCCCCAGACCCCGTGGCTCCTGCTTCGCAGGAGACTGCTGGGACCGTCGACGAAACGACTCGAGCGAAGCGAGAGGAGCCACGGAGTCTGGGGCGAAGCCCCAGCCGCCGGAGGCACACCCCACCAACCAACAGAGCCGTTGTAGAGGAGCAGGGAGGAGGAGGTAGCGTCGCACCGGAGAGGGACGGTCGGATTAAAGGGCAGGGCAGTCCGAGTCGGAGACCCAGCTGCATGCATGGATCTTTAACCTTGTGGAAGCACGGGACATGCAGTCGGCCAGCCGCCAGCCAATCACTCGAGCAGGACGCTCCCAGCGGTCGATAGTCGACGGTGTCGCGATCAATATTAGCGTCGATACTGGGTAGACGAAGCCGGTACTGGACAATGGGGGCAGCAGTCGCTGTCTACGTCCCGCCTAGTGCCTGATTCGTGCTTCTTTTCGTGCTTGTTTTGGTGCTTGTTCCTGTTCATGATACAGGGGTCAACCTCCTGTCTGCTATCTGCTCCTACGCTTGAATGAAGGTCGGAACCAGCAGGATTAACCCGGCTACGGGCACAATTGGCATGGAACTGCAGAGACAATGCGTGCTCTAGGACCGAGTCGGCGGAGAATAATGCGGGTACACAAGAGCGATCCGACGGATGAAAAAAAATAAATAAAGAAGAACCCTTACCGCGCTGAAAAAGAGAGCGAAGAGGTAGACGTACGTACATTGGTGCACACAGTGTATATGTAGGGAAGTGGGTGTAGTATATATTTTTTCTCTTCTTCCACCAGACCGGACTTACAGACATAAAAGTGGTTTCTTTTCTCAAGGCTGAACGAAGGGACTAATACACTTGCAAACTCCTCTAATCAACACCAAAATGCTTTCCTCCAGAACTGTTTTACGTAGCATTGGCGCCAGACCCATGATGCGCATGGTGGTAAGTAGCGATAACTGATACCTCGATGGCACCAGACCGACCAGAGCCGGAACGAGACATGGACTCGCGAGACGAACACCTGCTATCGCACCCGGGCAATGAACTGTCAGACAGCTCCCAATGGGGATTCGATATGGTCTGTTCGAGCCAATGCTGTCAAGAAGAATAGAGAACACCAGCATGGGCTATCGATACTGGTTCAGGTCATGTCCATGGCCATCTTCACTTCAATGATGCCATTGCACCTCGAACCACGAACCAGACGAGTCATCGACGATACTGCCCTGTGCACCTACGACTGTGCTCCAGCTGGGAATAACAGGAGGTTCACCATTGACCCTTTCCGGCCTGGTCACGTCGCGGTGCCCTGCTGCCTCCGGCGGCTGGGGCTGCGCCCCAGACCCCGTGGCTCCTCTCGCTGCGCTCGAGTCGTTACTCGACGGTCCCCGCAATCTCCTGCGAAGCAGGAGCCACGGGGTCTGGGGCAGAGCCCCAGCCGCCGGAGGCAGAGCCCCCACCCACTCACACACGGACACTAACACGTCCCAGCGCAATGCCTCGTCGGTCGCTACCTTTGACGGCAAGAAGAACGCCAACGGCCACTACACTGTCACTATGATCGAGGGTGACGGTATTGGTGTGGAGATTTCTGAGGCTGTTAAGGACATCTACAAGGCTGCCAAGGTGCCCATTGACTGGGAGCTTGCTGATGTGACTCCTATTTTTGTCGATGGTAAGACCTCGATTCCTCCAGATGCCATTGAGTCTATCAACAAGAACAAGGTGGCTCTTAAGGGACCTCTTGCTACTCCTGTTGGCAAGGGTCATGTTTCTCTTAACTTGACTTTGCGTAGAACTTTCAACTTGTTTGCCAATGTTCGTCCTTGTAAGAGTGTTGTTGGTTTCCAGACCCCTTACGAGAACGTCGACACTGTTTTGATTAGAGAGAACACTGAGGGTGAATACTCTGGTATTGAGCATGTCGTTGTTCCTGGTGTCGTTCAATCTATTAAGCTTATTACTAGAGCTGCTTCTGAGCGTGTTGCTCGTTATGCTTTCGAGTACGCTCGTTCTATTGGCAAGAAGAAGGTTCTTGTTGTCCACAAGGCCACTGTCATGAAGTACGGTGATGGTTTGTTCTTGGAGAGCGCCCAAAAGATTGCCAAGGAGTTCCCCGATATCGAGATCCACACTGAGCTTATCGATCGTACCTGTTTGAACATGGTCACCGACCCTGCTCCTTACAAGGAGTACGTCATGGTCATGCCCAACTTGTACGGAGATATCATGTCTGATTTGTCGTCTGGTTTGATCGGCGGTCTTGGTTTGACCCCCTCTGGTAACATGGGTGACGAAGTCTCCATCTTCGAGGCTGTCCACGGCTCTGCCCCTGATATTGCCGGAAAGGGCTTGGCCAACCCCACTGCCCTATTACTCTCATCGGTCATGATGTTGAGACACATGGGACTCAACGACGAGGCCGCTAGAATCGAGAAGGCCGTCCTCGAGACCATCGCCTCTGGCAAGGAGAACATCACCCGTGACCTCAAGGGTACCGCTTCCACCAAGCACTTCACCGAGCAGGTCATCAGCAGACTCTAAGCGTCGCGACCAGTATATCTAAATCTGTATGAATAGAAAACGAATGTAAATACGCTCTCTGTGGTGGCATGCCTCCGGCGGCTGGGGCTTCGCCCCAGACCCCGCTGCTCGCTTCGCTCGGACCTGGTGGGGGAAGGGTACTGCCTCCGGCGGCTGGGGCTGCGCCCCAGACCCCACTGCTCCTCTCGCTTCGCTCGAGTCGGGCGCAGAGGGTCCTAGCAACTCCTGCGAAGCAGGAGCTACGGGGTCTGGGGCAGAGCCCCAGCCGCCGGAGGCAGAGCCCACCCCTGCATGTTCGCAAAAGATAAGATAAGAGACGCACGTGGGAACTGTCTCAGTGGTATCTGGGTCCGTTGCTAAAACTTTCTGGGAGCTGAGCAGTTGGGATGCTGTGGAGAGCTGTTCTCTGAGTCGATTGGTCTACTACTGAGAGGACTGTTATTAGAGACGGGGTCGCAAGTTGAGGCCTCGGGAATTTCGGGGTTTCGAATGGGTTAGGACGATGCAGGTTGCTATATCTGATTCCGAGACCACCAATGTCTGGTGAAGTAAAGTAAACAAGTAAAGTTCGTTTTATGCTATCGGGTTCTTTGGCAGATTTTAGAGCGGGTGTTTTGAAATATTTCGATATTGGTTATTAGATATAGCGGTGGTGCTGTGCTTGTGATATTTTGATACAATTTTGCATTTAGAAAGGGATCTAGAAATGACGGCGTCTGATACTCCTGAGGATATCGTATTCTTTTTCGACATAGATAATTGTGAGTACCGGTGGGGAATGATATTCAGGCTGGTTTTTATGCCATGTATGGGAAATGCGGGACTAACGCTCATTCAGGTTTATATAAAAAGTCATTGCACATTAACGAGTATATGCAACAGCTGATTCACAAGTATTTCGTAACTCATCTGAAGCTCGACGATGAGAGTGCGGAAATGCTCCATCAGAGATATTATAAGGAATTTGGACTTGCTATTGAAGGGCTAGTTCGTTTCAACAAAATCGATGCTATGGCCTATAATGCAGAGGTAGACGATGCCCTGCCATTAGATGGAATTTTAAAACCTGATCCAGACCTCCGCAACCTGTTGCTCAGCATTGATAGAACAAAGGTCAAGAAGCTGTGGCTTATGACCAATGCCTATATTAATCATGCTCGCCGGGTAGTAAGGTTATTGGGAATAGACGATCTATTTGATGGTATAACCTACTGTGATTACTCGCAAGTGCCGTTGATCTGTAAACCAAAACGAGAAATGTATGAGAAGGCCATGAAGGAAGCAGGCGTGGAAGATGTTAATAAATGCTACTTCGTAGACGACAGCTATATCAATATTGTAGGAGCTCGAAAGTATGGCTTTAAGAAGCCAATTCAGTATGTTGACGCAGACGACCCACTACCCGAGAAGCCTGCCAGCGACTACACAGTCAGATCACTTCTCGAGCTGCCAGACCTAGTTCCAGAGGTGTTCAAGGCACGAAAAGTAGAAAACGAAAAGGTAAAAGAAGTTGAAACTTAGAGAGATCTAGATAGAGCGAGAACAAGAGAAACAAGCTCTCCACACGCTCGAGCGAAGCGAGCCACGGGGTCTGGGGCGAAGCCCCAGCCGCCGGAGGCACATACCAGAGTCAGTTAATGTGAGATTTATATATAGATTCGAGGCAGGCCAAGTACTGGCCAGAGGATATGCATTAATAATAATAAATAAGAGAATAAATAAGTGAAAAATAAATAAGGAGTGAGACGGACTGTAGTCCGCCTTTAAAATAAAGGAATGGTAATAGTGTAGGATCCCTGTAGGAAGCCATGGCACAACTCTAAGGTAGCATATAGAGATGCCAAGTTGTCGTCAATAAGTTTCGGTTCCAGCTTTCGCATGGTCATTCCGAATAGCACTACCGCCTTTTCACGATTGATCACTAGCTGGCTGAGTCTACCGCGCTCGCAAGTGAGGTGGGGCAGCCGGTAGAAGATAGCCTCTACCAGGAACGAGTATTTATAGCTTTGCTCTTCCAGGTACTGCGGGTCTTTCAAGTAGGACAGGTCAATTTCGTCTTGGAATAATTTTTGTTCTTTCAAATGTGGGAGAACATGCTCGCTAAGCATTATGTCACCAGCGCCTGGAGAAGTAATACGAGCTTCCGAAGAAGCTTCAAGCATGGCATCGTCGTCGTCGTCGTCGTCGTCCAAGGCGTAACCTTCTTGAGTTGAGTCAAAAAAGAATGCCAAACAGAGCCGATGCCTCAGATCTTGTATTAGACGGCCAACATCCGGAGATGCCTTGGTCAATGCCATCCGCAGGTATCCAATCAGCCTGTATCTCGTTTGAAAACTCGGTAACAGCGCGAATATATATTCAACGACCTCGTATACACGCTCCCTCCAGTTAAGTGAGATATAGTTTAACACATCGACCAATGGCCCACTAACAGGATCAACCCCCATTTGCTCAAGAGTTGCATCTGATGCACAAGTCAATAGCAGTTTCAGAGATTTCAGAAACAGATCCTGGTCAGATTGAAAACTCGATCGCCGAATTACTTCTCCGACTTTCGAACAAATAACTTTTATCGCATTGGCAGTGGGCAGGTTAAAGCCTGGAATCACCTCTTTATAACATGGGCCGTCAGAAGCCAAACTGATACTGGATGTGTGAGCCAGGACTGAGAGTCCCTGTTGATCTGAATCCCACCCTGAAATCTTCTCTAACAACTTGCACAATCGGTCTATTTCAAGATCAGGCGTGAGATGATTTGAATCAGAGGGCTTCTTTCGTCTGTCTGCAATCAGAGCTTGTACAATAGCATCAAGTAGGACTTCATTTTGTTCATAGGACAGCTCGAAGTCATATTTGGCAATAGAGTTCTCAAGCCCAGCGTCATGGGCAGAGGAGAAACCTCTTCTCAAAATAATTATTCTCCTTGACTCCGCATAGTTGGACACATGGTCTTCTTTCTTGTCAACAGCTGCAGAGTTGGCCTTTTCGAGGCACCTCTTCTGATCTGCATAGACATTATCCCCCAAATAATTGAACACATGTATATCTCTTATACCCCAGTTAGGACATGTGTCACCCATTTCTTTTAAGAGCTCATCATCATCCCTGTCACAGGTTGTCTTCCTATACGTTTCAATAACTGTTTTTACCAGTAGATCAATATTGATCACAGTGAGCCCAAGTTCACCACACCTGTCTCGTAAACTCGTCTCAATGAGCTCTTCTTCTCTTTCCTCGTTCATTTGACGAATACGCTGACGTTCATCATACGCAGCAATATCCTTTTCTATCCTGTGCATTCTCATAATACTTTCAGAAAGCGCAAAGTCTCGTGCGGATCCTGTTAGATCGCTCATATTGCCGTCTGTGTCCGTATCGGATCTGGGCAAACTGAAGACGTTCATTTTTTGCCTCTTTTTAGCCCTATGAGCCCAAGAGTCAAGCATCATTTGGCTACCATTCCCAATTTTGGGCCCATGTTGTTTTGTTGTCCTCTTGCCTTTACCTAGCGGACTTTTGTCTTGTTTGGCGAAGTTAGAGCCATGACCCGCATCAGACTTTCTAGTTTGAACACCGGGAATTCTCTCATATTTCGAAACAGCAGTTCCGGAAGTTGATTTACTTGAAGACGAGGGTGCTGAAAAGAACAAGTCGAAATCAGAATCAGAGTCGAGGTCTGACGAGCCATACTTCCCATGTTCGGAGGTGGAGCGCGTTATTTTGACTTTTTCCTTGTTATTAGTGGGTACCACGTAGTTATCGTCAAAAACATCATCATCATCGGATAGGAGATTAACCAGACTGTTAATATTACCAGACATTGAGATGTCAACGCCTGATTTGACCAGGGCAACCAGATGATATTAAACAGACAATCAACCAAATTTCATATGCGAATGAGCCGTGCGAATACACTTGTAATTTAATAAATGCGTGACAAGTCAATCATAATATGAACACTCGCCAATTCTCGCATCAATATGTTGTTTCAGTAAAGAGAAGGATTCTCTAATGCGTTGCGTAACAAAGCTTGTTTTTTTCTGTCATGCTGGTGATATACATAGCTTTCAACTTCTGCCAGGGACTGCAGATCTCTTTTGGCTGATATTGACATATTCCCCATCTGGGTGAAAGCGAATTATTATTTATTATTATAGTTATAATTATTACTCTTGGTGATAGCACTTTGAAAAAAAAGGTTCTAAACTTTTCAATAAAACGACAATTATTCTTAGTTTGTTGCTATGGCCGGTTCCCTGTTGCGCCAGAATTTCTGAAGGAAACCTTTTGTGATAGTTAAACTATAATCAGGCTGAGGTATTTTTTCAATGGTAGAATCCGTGAGATTGGGCTTGCAGTGAGTTTGGTTTTCTAATAAAGGCTGTATTTGATCCTGAGACAGTTCAACAGTACTGTTAGCGCCTTCTGATTCTGCTGTACCTGGAGAATTCTTACCTGGGGAATTCTTACCTGGGGAATTCTTACCAGGAGAATTCTTGTACTTAGCCACCTTGACTCCGAAGCTTCTGGGAACAGTGTTGCCAAAAAACTTTAATTTCTTCTGTACACTTTTCCCAGGGCTTCCTTTGGCAGAAGGAGCGTCGTTACTTGTAGATGGGGTCGAATTGTCCTCAGTAGATTGAGGCCTCTCATCCGCCCCAGATGCCAATTCCTTCAGATTAATCATACCAGGCTTCTTACGCAGCTTAGCTTTAACCCTGAGCGAATTAAGCACTTTGCTTGTTGTTCCATTTGCCTTTCGCGATTGGCTGCTGGAAGGGGCGGTCTCAGAATCATCGTCAACTGGAGCATGATTCCGCTTGACAGAGGTGAAGCTTGCCAAAGTGCCGTGTTGCTGATATGGACTTGAATCATCAAACAAGGAGTCCAGTTTTGTATCACCTCCAAAGCAAGGCTCTACTTTGTTCACTGAGTCATTCACAGTATATGCGTGTTCCGAAATTTTGGTGTGCTTACCTTGGCTAGAATCGTTACCGCGAGTTGGAACAATATCAATCAGGTTCCGACGTGAATTATCTCCATCTAGGCTATCAGACTCTTTGTAGTTGCTACCACTAGGTCGATCATATACACTACTACTGCTATAAGAGGGCATGAGTTGGTCACTGTGCCCATCATTATTTGGGCTGTACATTGTCTCTTGACTTGAATCAGATTTGTCAGCATAAAACTTATCAACCAGAGGAGAGTCTTCCGATTTTGGATCACTGTGGATATTGTTTCGTCTCAACTTGATCGTAGAAAATATATCACTAAATCCTGCTGATTTAGGGCTGGAGTCAGACGTGATGTCCGATGCAGTAGACAGCGGGCTCAAAGCAGAGGAGAGGTGACAAACGCCCCTAGGGATAGTATTAACTCCCATATCAAGTAGTCTCGGTCCCCAGCTACTTAATGCCGGCCATTTTCCATTCTTAACCTCTGCAGAGTTTACTGGTTGTGGCTCCGCTTTTGGAACATCTTCGATTTGCACAATGTCTACTGCAAACTCCTCATCCATCGCCAACGATTTGTTGAGCTTATTAGTCCATAATTCCAAATATGATGAGCCAGAGTCACTGTCAGAAACAGGGTCATCTTCCATTGGGAAATCTCTACCCAATTCTGATAGCCTATCCTGAAGCTCAGGAGTAAAAATAGGACTCGGAGTCTGTTCTCTAAGATTAGGGTGTTGAGTGGATTCTCTGTTTAATAAAGGATTTGATGACGTCGCACCGTCGATGAGAGATTGTTTCTGAGAGGGCATTTCTGGTAGATGCTTGTTCTTCGCAACGCATTGAACAGAATCATCTGGATGAAGAGAAGGCTGGTCCCGTGGCTCGGCAAGATCATATGGAATTGCCTTAATTCCAGTGTCTGACTTTCGAAGATCCCATTTTGAAATGGTCGAGAGAGTTTTGGATGATAGCAAACTCGCGGTTATGGAGTCTCTTTTGGAGTTTGTGGTAGGTCTTTTCGCCTGAGGTTTGGATCCATTAACATGAGTAATCTTTCCATTCGAAATTTGCTTTGGTGAAGGTTCCATAAGGATCTTATGTTTAATAGGAGAACTTCCATTATCATGATCTAGAGGCGGCATCTTTAGAAAGCCTCTGTCAGAATCAAGTCTTACAGAGCCAAAGATGACAGAATCTCTATGAGAGCTTCCGTTGACTTTTAGACCACCTAGGTGCATTTTATTTTCCGGTTCAGCTGTGGCATTAGTTAGCAATGTGCATGAAATTGAGGTGTGAAATGTGCTGCACAAGTTAGAAGACTCCTATTACTTACCTAAATCAGCCGACAATGTGGCAGATTTATCGCAATAATCGCACAGCTTTGAGCAGCATGAATGATTAACGTCAACAAACTCCTTACTATCCTGTATGCGGGCACTCATATAATTGTTCTGCTGGGCCAAGCTTGGTGTCGAGGGAGGGGAGAAAGGTAGAGCCATTTTTAGAGGAAGACTTGGTGACGAAGCGGAGAATCGGAGAGATAAGCTTCCTAACTGTAGTAAACCTAGCTTAGTGTTGAGTTTGCTTTTGATTTTTCTTAGAGTTGTATTACCACTATTGATATGCAGTATCTCTCCATTTCCATTGTTTGGGATCTCTGTTACATCTTTATTATCGGTCGATTTGCCATTGAAACATTGAAGGTGCTTTGGGGAAATAGAAGGGTCTGGTTCTCTATCCGTCACTCCTGGTGTGTTGCAAGGATTACGGCTGTAGTTGACCGGAGCTGATGAAGTATCATTGAAGAGATGCGAATAAGAACCTGTCAGGCTCTTTTTGTCGGTGCTGCAGATTTTCTTTTGAGAATCCTCAGTATTTTTGACTGACGATGGTACATATTCGCGAATGGCATTCTGTTCAAGTATTGTAGTAGGAGGATGAACAGAAGTGTGACAATCGGTGTCATCATTACCGCTTGAAATCTGAAGGGTCATATTACGAGGTTTATCACCGTGAAGATATGAGTTATCATGAATGGTGTTAGTAGATTCATCGTAAATTGAGCTCACGTTAGTGGCACATTTTTTCGGAGGTCCACCTTTGCAATTCGAGGTTCGTTGCGACGCTAGGTCAACATCTTCTAAGTCTGAATTAGTCTCAAAAGAACTCATGTTAAGGTTGCCATTGGTTTTGTGATTGTGAGCGTAGTCATGGACATTTTGATCTATTTCTACAGGAGAAATAATCGGTGTTTGGGGGTGGACGACGTCTGGATAACTCTGAGGACTTTCTCTGAATACCACTGTTTCTTCCACAGAGGTAGCATAGGCGAGGTCACTTCCGATAGACTGTTCCCCTGAAACAGTTCGTAAACCTGCTAACGGGGGAAAATCAATATCATTGCTACGCATAATTGCCGGAGCTTGTGAACAAGTTGAACACAATTGATTTTGACAACTGTTAACTACATTTGAACACCCTGACTCCTCAGCGGGGATATTAGAGTCAGTTGGGCATTCTGTACAGACTTTAATATTATCTGCCTTTTCCTGCGGAGCACTATTTTCGAAGGTCATTTCGAAGAGTATAAAATGAACTGGAGGGAGTGTAGAAATCCCAAAAAAAATACTGTAGACCCTTGGACGGTTTTTCTTTTTCAGTTATGAAAATCGTAACTGTACATCTACATACATTCAAATTATGTTAAACAGGGTGTCCAGATGTGAACAAACGACTATGTGAGGATAGACATCGTCAGGGTCCTATCGGGTTAGGATATGCTGTCTCCTATGCATGATAAACTCATAGAAGAACCACATCTCCAAAAACTGGCTCCTCGCCAAGACTAGGAACTGGAGCACTCCGTACTCAGGATCTCTTGATTTAAAAGTGAGGGTGGTCCGGTAAGGAGACATCGGTCCAGCTTCGCGTAGGTGGCTCTACTGCCTCCGGCGGCTGGGGCTTCGCCCCAGACCCCGTGGTGCTCGCTTCGCGAGCATTCTGGGACCCCCAAAACGACTCGAGCGCAGCGAGAGCTACGGGGTCTGGGGCGAAGCCCCAGCCGCCGGAGGCAGAAGAGCTCCCGTACGCGAAGCTGGCGTAGAGCTGACGTAATTTGAGACCTCTTATGCAAGATAAACCTATATAAGCAGTCATGTCCAACATCCATGCTGCCAAGACTAGCGGTAAGAGAGCCTGTTCAGCGTCTGGATAAATTGATAAGGCAGACGAAAAGTAGGCATCTTGGCACCATGGCATCCTTTATCCACTGGCGATTAAAGCAAAATTCGAAGCATAGTTCACGCATTCACGCACAACTTTCGGTATATACTTGAGCTTGAGACCAATCAAGGTTCGGTGGGCCCACGATAATGCTTCAATATCTACAGTATCTGAAACGAAACCTTAATGATAGGCCACGGATAGGGTGAAATGATATAATCATGGGCAAGAGGGGTCTGAAGACTGAAGGTTCACATATGGCGCAATGGGCATCAGCCAGTTACCAATCAGGGTAGACTTTAGCTGATTACGCAGATGCTGTCTCCCTGTTAGGCAAAACTTTCGCGACATCCGTAATTTATCACTGCCTAATTTAGAGGTAGACGCATGATTGAAGAGAAGATAACGATAAGCCAGAGAACGCTTGAAAAAGCTCGCTATCTCTTCCATAATATTAGAAAAACAAGGTAAACTATATAGAGCTACTATACTTAGAAATGAATCACAAGCCGGCTTTATTTCATATTTTATAGAGAGCACAGCCGAAAGATCACTGGTATAAGAGAGAGAAGTTCATGCATCATTTGGTGCCGTGTAGAAAGATCGACTAAAGTTTCAGAATCATTGCATCGATTCAACCGTTTTTGATGCCGTACGGAGTGTAGCTGTACTGGTGACTGTGCTGTAGTGATGACTCCGATAGAAAATCCGACAGTAGATAAAGATTAGGCTTTGGCCTTTTAAATTGGAAATCGCGAATCTCGTCTTTTCCCACCACTGCCTGTTTTTGGACATCCAACATGGAGCAGCCTCTGGGAACTTTTGGAGTTTCGACTTCAGAGCATTTGATGGCTCCAGGCTATCAGTGGCTTATGCTACAGAACCACAGTTCGTCGAATCCATTTATTTCCAGAGTTGATACTGCCTGCCGAATTCGAAATGGTGGTTGGGATATCATCAATGAGCATGGATTTTTTTCTTCCTGTCTTTTAGAGACCTATTTCACGCTTATCCCTGAGATTGCATTGTTTTTCGGGCTGAGCTTCCAGCTCAAGCAACTCACAAACGAAAAGGTGAAGGAAAATGGCCCCGTGATTTTAATCAAAGCATGGGATTATTATTTGAAATTGGTATGTATCTATCTGATCGGATAAGTGGTATGATTATAGCTGTGTATCGAATAGCTCTTGGTTTCAGCGAGAACACTATGGTACTTGCCATGTGAATCTGGATCTGAATATGACTTACTAACTACTACTCCTAGGCCTTGGTGTTTTTCCAAATTATTGTTCAAACTGGATTGGTTTGGATCAACCATGTCTCATCATCTCCTTTTGTCATCTCTGATCTGACCTCTACAGTAGTTTTGCTGCTTGTCTTCTCAGTCCATGTCGCTGAGACTGGCAAAGTCGTGGTTCCGAGCGCATCTCTACTTTGGTACTGGCTCATTGCGTTAAGTAGCAACTCCTTAAAATTGACGAATTCTCTGCTGGATGCTGAATATAACGTCTCATTGATTCTTTTTCTTCTGAGAACTTTCGCTACCTTGAACTCAGTTTTAGTCTTTTTACTGGAATGGATTGTTCCTAGAATTCGTAACAAGAATGTTGATAAGGATCTTCGCAATGCTGACATTTTCTCTAACCTCTTCCTTCTTTGGCTCAATCCTCTTATCAACACAGCTTTTAAGACAGATATCGCAGAGAGAGATCTTCCTGAAATGGAAGACTCTTTTTCGACCTCTGAATTGAGTGACAAGCTCTTGGATCACTGGGACAAGAGTAGTAGAAAAGATGCAGTAGGCATGGCATTTACTATTGCTCGGACGTTGAGATTGGAACTCGTCTCACTCATTGGGGCTGGTTTCGCTATCGATATTTTGACCTATATCCGACCCTTCTTGTTGCAGAAGATTCTTTTATTTGTTCGGGAATATAATAACGATCGTTCGCTCCCCCTCTCAATTGGTATTTATTGGACCTTGTTGAATGGACTTGTCTCGTTATGGTGCGTATTCCTTCAAAACCGTATTGGTCTTTCTGCTGTGCGTCTCAGTGTCGGTGTTAACGGTGCTGTTTACGGATCTGTTTTCGTCAAGGCTCTTAAATTATCTGCTAGATCTAGAGAGACAAAGACAGCTTCCCACATTATCAACCTAATGACCACTGATTTGGGTCAGGTTAATAACTGTATGCAACAGTTGCTTCCTCTATTCACCACTCCCTTAGAGATTGTCTACTGCTTCATTGTTTTATACAGTTTCCTTGGTTTCAGCTTTTTCGGAGGTGTTTCGATCATGATCATTGTCGTCCCACTCAATGCATTTGTGTCCTCAAAGTTCAGACAACACACAGTTGACCTCATGAAGGCAATTGACGAGCGTGTTAAGATTACTACCAGTATGTTTTCTAATGCCAAGAGTCTGAAGTTATATGCTTGGGAGCGTCCTTGGTTAGAAAGACTCAAGGAAGCCAGAAATGAGAAAGAACTCGTCCTTCGTAAGAAATTGATGTTCTGGCTCACCATTTTGACCGCCATTTGGAGTATTGTTCCATACTTTATTGCTGCCGGTGTCTTTGGTGCATTTTTGTACTTGGAAGATCGTCCATTGACTGCTGATATCATCTTCCCTTCGTTGTCTCTATTTAACCTTCTCAGTGGCCCTCTTGTTGCTATTCCTTATGGCATCACTTTACTGATTCAATCGAAAATTTCGTTCCAAAGATTCGCTGATCTCCTCTCTGCTGATGAGCAACCTACTGATCAGCTTATTCACTTGCCACCTGTTAACGATGCCAAGAGCAAGAGTCCTGTGGTGAAGTTTTCCAACACCACGGTTAGTTGGTCTGAATCTGAAGATTCTATTGTAGCTTTAGAGGATATTGACTTTGAAGCTTACAAAAGACAACTGGTCTGTGTTATTGGTAAGGTGGGATCAGGTAAATCAGCATTAGTTAAAACTCTTTGTGGTGAGTTGTTCTTGAAACAAGGATCTGTGTCTATTAGAGGTAACATTGCGTATGTTCCTCAAGAACCTTGGCTATTAAACCAATCGGTTAAGGAGAACATTCTCTTCAGAAACAAGTACGATCCTGAATTCTACCAAAAGACTTTAGAAGCCTGTGACCTTGTGTATGACATCAAGAATCTACCTGATGGAGACGAGACCGAAGTAGGCGAGAAGGGTATTAGTCTTTCCGGTGGCCAAAAGGCCCGTGTGTCACTTGCTAGAGCTGTCTATGCTCGTGCTGATGTCTACGTCTTGGATGATATTCTTTCTGCGGTCGACGAACATGTTGGTAAGCATTTGATCGATGGTGTTTTAGGAAAGCATGGTCTTTTAGCATCCAAAACCATCATTCTCGCAACAAATAATGTCAAGGTACTTGCTGAAGCTGATAACATCATTCTGTTACAGGATAAGAAGATCAAAGAATCTGGAAGTCCGTTGGAAACTATCTCTAGAAAAGCTGCTATTTATGAGCTTATGAAAGAATTTGGAGCTGCACAACATGAAACTGTCGAAGAACTTAAAGAGGAAATCGTCACTGTTGCTGTTCAGGAAGAACCTGAAGAACAGTTTGATGATCTTCGTCGTGCTAGTATAGAATCTTTCAGATCTATTTCTGAAGAAGCCACCAAGGAATTAGAAAGAAGAAAGAGATCGCAAGATGCTGTTGAATCTGGTGCTGTTAAGTCTTCTGTATACATCCGCTATTTCCAAGCTTCTGGTATTGGGCGTGTTACTTTATCTGTTGTTTTGATCATTATGGTTGGAGCTCTTACTACTTTCGGCTCTGTTTGGTTAAAACTGTGGTCTGATCAAAGTATTACGGGGGCTACTTCCGAATCGCTTTACTATTTAGGTATCTATGTTCTGATTGGTGTTGTATACGGCATTCTCCATGTTAGCAGTACCTATATTGCTCAAGCAATTGCTGGACTGAAAGCAGCTGAAGTTCTTCATGATAATATGGCTCAAGTTGTATTACGCTCGCCCATGTCCTTCTTTGAACAGACTCCTTTGGGCCAAATTTTGAACAGATTCACCACTGATGTCAATGAAATTGACAATTCAGTTGCTAACACCTTAGCTTCTACCTTCCGTGTGCTTGTAACGATGTTCTTTGCCGTAGTTGTCGTGTGTTATTCAACACCAATTGTTACCATTGCCGTTTTGCCTGTCACTATTTTATATTGGTATTATCAAAAGTACTATCTTGTAGCATCTCGTCAATTGAAGAGACTGTCAAGTGCTGCCAGAAGCCCTATGATGGCCAATTTTGAGGAGAGTGTCAAAGGCATCAAGGTTATTCGTGCCTTTGAGAAGGACCGCCACTTCATTCATGAGAACAACATTCGCTCAGATCTTGTCTTGAAGACCGTGTCTCATGCAGCATCCGTCGATAGATGGCTTGCCTTGAGACTTGGTATAATGGGATCGTTGTTCGTTCTCTTCACAGGCGTTTCAGGTGTTTACATGGCTAAATTAGGACTTATGACTGATGGTGTTCTCGGTCTAGGAATGTCTAATGCTATGATTATTACATCGCAGCTCTGGATGGTTGTCCGTCAGTCGATTGAAATTGAACGAAGAGGTGTTACCATCGAACGTATTTTCCAATACCATGCATTAAAGAGTGAAGCACCTGAGATTGTCGAGAACAACAGACCACCAGCATATTGGCCATCAGAGGGTCGCATTACTTTCGACAACTTCAGCACCAGATACAAGGAAGGAATGAATCTAGTACTCAAAGATATCAACCTGGATATCAAGCCAAGAGAGAAAATTGGTGTTGTAGGAAGAACTGGTGCGGGTAAAAGTACCCTCACGCTCTCCTTGTTCAGACTGATTGAGCCTGCCAGTGGCAGAGTCATAGTAGACAAGCTGGACACCAATAAGATTGGACTATTAGATCTAAGACACAACATGTCCATTATTCCCCAGGATGCCCAGATTTTCACTGGTACTCTCAGGGACAATCTAGATCCCTTCCGCGAACGTGACGATACTGATTTGTGGAGAGTCTTGGAACTGTGCCATTTGAAAGAACATGTTTCGGGAATGGAGGGTGGCCTTGACGCTGTATTAGCTGATGGCGGTGAAAATCTAAGTAAAGGACAAACTCAGCTCATTTGTCTTGCACGAGCTTTGTTACATGACTCCAATATCCTTGTTCTTGACGAAGCTACCGCCTCAGTAGATGTTGAAACTGATAAGATCATTCAACAAACCATCCGCACTGAGTTGAAACATAAGACCATCATCACCATCGCTCATCGTCTCAATACAATTATGGACAGTGATAGAATTGTTGTATTAGAAAAAGGTGAAATTGCAGAATTCGATAGCCCAGAAGCTTTGCTAGCCAAGCCAGAATCTTTATTCTATGGTCTCTGTGCAAAGGCCGGTCTAGTGGGTAATGAAGAAAAAAACTGATTTAAGTTAATTATAGATTAAATACATTGTTATTATAGATATGATGAGAGTAATTTGAGTCGTAATATCAAGTTGACCTCATCAACAGGTGCGGCTGAAAATATTTAATATAGAAAGATCCAAGGTTCACCAGTTCTACGACAAGCTCAAATTCATGTTCAAAACCTCGAGACCTCAGCTAGCCAGGTACGTGTCTCGTCGGTCTCCTTCCAAACGTAAAATCCTACCTTCCAGGACTCCGACAAGACGGCCTGGTGCTGGAAAACGAGAGCGAAAAACAGTACAACGGTCTGAATCTGATGATGCATTCGACATCAACAAGCTTCTAGAGGCACTGCCCAAACTACCTGCTCATCAGCAAGACGTAGTAAGGTCACTACTGGATAACCAAGGACATTCCCAAGTGAATAAATTGTTGAAGGAAACCCATCATGTGGTAGGATCAGATCAGAAGCCTAATAACAATCCCAAGCAGAAGATTAGTTTAGGCGGACGGATAAGTTTACGAAACAAATTGATCTATGATGCAGACACTTCTTTGGAGACCCTTCAAGAATACTTTCCAGTTGTATTACAGAATCCCACTTCTTTTGATAAGTTGTTTTGGAAATCGGTTGTGCAATTTTATAAAATCACCAGGGTTCAGGGCACAAAGATCACTGAAGATGCACCACCTCCATATCAATTCTTTGGCGAGTTATTTGAGGTGGCGAAGCTCCAGACAAATGCTCGAATTCGCTACTCATGTATAAAAGTTGTAGGTGATATTCTCTACTCATACAATACGGTACGGATGGATCCTTTCAATGAAGTTGAATACATGGACAGTCTATGTTACTTTGGTAACTCATACCGTGCTATTCAGATCTGGAAATCACGTCGAACGAAAGAAGATGTGAAAGGATCATTGTACTGGCTTGAGGTGGGTATTTTGTATCACCAGCAGGCAAAATTATTAGCAAATGCAGAGACTATGGCTCAAGAAATGGAGCGGGAGTTTGGATATATCCAACCTAGAGTGATTGTAGGGTTTATAGACGCATACAGCCCAACAGGAAATATAGAAATTGTCGACAAGTGGATCGATCAGTTGACCCGTACAATTGAATTACACAATTTTAGATTGGGAAGTGACAAGTATCCAGAGGAAAGTGAAGATAGTCGAATTGATGCTGAGAGAGCAGCAACTGTTTTCAATCAAATTAAACCACCTTCAACCAGTAATATTGAGAGGGTTGTCGAGATTCTTCTGAAAAATCAACTGTGGTCACAAGCAGCCCTAGTGATAGAATATATGGAAAAATGTGGAATGACAAACTCTGCCGGTCGGATGCTACAAGTTCTAGACTCGACAACAAGACGACTGGTTAATGAATTTAACAGCTCAAAGACGTTGGTACCGAAGCAGCTGAAGCGTTTGAAAAGGATAGGAGCTCCAGAAACTAACAAACAGCTGATGGTTGTAATCAGCAAGATTATCTCAGTTTATCCTGAAGTTTTGGAATATCCTAAGTTCTATGAAGCGTGGCTTAGAGGACTCACGGGTTTAGAGTTATATGATAATGCGATAATGGTAGTTGAAGCGATGGTCGATAGAGGTATCAAGCCAACACCTCAGCATATCATGTCATTAATGAGATCGTTACTAGGTAAGAACAAAGTAGATATTGCTCTAGAGCTTTTGGAGAGATTGGAAAATAATCCTTCCCAATTCGCTCCATCACCCACTTCGTCCTTATATGGATTGTTTATTTCTTATGGAGCTAGGAGAAGTGATCATGAGTTTGTCCGCACGATTGTCGATAGAATGTATGCTCAAGGACTTGACCAGTCCCCACAGACCTTCAATGCTCTGCTCTATTATTATTACAGACATAAGGACTTTAGTTCTGTTTTCAAATTGCTAGACAGAGTAAAAGGAGTAAGCGGATTTTGTCTGAGCCATGCAAATTATCGCTCTGTTTGGATGATTCTGAGAGACTACTATTATCTTTCAAGCTTTAAAGCTTTAGTTTCTCGCGAGCTAGCTGATACACAACTGTCAAATAACCGTGAGCTATTTGTACAGATGGTGCAAAGTGGAAATTTCCGCCTTTCGATGAATGTTTTTGAGCACGTTATACAAACATTCCTTTTGGCGGGAGACTACGAGGGTGCGGTAGCTATTTTATGTTTTATGGATTCAGCGGCAAACATAAAAATACCAGGAGTGCTGACTGTAAGCGTCCTGCAATTAGCATCGAAGATCCGTCAAAGAACGACTTACACCTTCCCAAAGCCTTCAAGAAACGAACTGATTGTAGAACCAGGTTATACAGCTGAAACGGCATTCCCATGGCAGGTTGTTGCAAGCAAACTATGCGAGACTCTTTCAATCGATCGAGAATCCACTATTGCCAATGCCAGACTTTTAGTCGAAGGTATAGAAGCGAACCATCCTGTTAACCTTCCTTCCAAGTAGGTTGATTTTGTAAATATTAATAATTAGTGTTATTTAAACACTTGTATATAGAGAGTATCTATACGATGTATTATTTATTCATTTATTTATTTCTTTCCAATCTTAAGCCATTTCGGGGTGCCTGAAAAGACGCTCTTTGGTTTCGTCTGAGATACAGATATGTTTTCTTTACTAGACTCATCTTGCTTAATTCCAGGATCTTCGGAAATTGGCTTGGCCGTAGCTAACAGTTCCTGTTTCAGTAACGGTGAAGTATGATTTTTACTTAGTTGAGAATCATGCCATTCAAAAAATACCAGATTCCTCTGGCCAAACTTATAGTCTCGCAGAAGTGACAATTCTGGATCAAGCGTTATTTTTGGCGGACTAACGAAGAGAATAAAATTGTTTGCTATATCTCCTCGTAGCACAGATCTCACAAACTCATAAATACTGGCTGCTTTATCGTTGGGATAAAATGTGGATTCAACCTGAGTCTGATCTGGCAATCTGATACGAACTCTAAATTCTCTGATCTTGTTGAGTTTTTTGGCCTCCTCTGATTCTCGTAATGCTTTTGTCATAAGCGGACGATTAGAAGCTCCCTCAGACATAGTTTTAAGTTGATTATGATAACGCACAAACTGCTGTTTAGTCATTTGTGTCTCGTCATCGGCCTCTGAATCAAAACGAGACGACGAATTATTTGAACCCGGGAGATAGACTTGAATATTAGGCTGTCTAGACGTTGGGGGATTCGTGTCATTTTCTTCTCTTGAGTCCGTAGAAGAGGTTGAAATTGGGACCTCTGATGCTGTAGATTCTAGTCCTTCAGAAACCGCCCCAGAAATTGGGCCAGGAGTCAGTCCGGGGGTTAGATTAGGAGCTGTGTAAAATGATTCTGTATCAGACTGACTGTTATCGTTTTGGCTGGTTGTCGACAGAGCAGAACCGCTGCCTACATTTTGAGTGGATGATGCTGTATCCGGGGTCAAAACTGGTGTCGACCCTGGCGTTGACCCTGGTATCGAAGCCAAAGTAGCATTAGACGCGACCTCGAACTGAGGAGAAGGGTTGGAAATTGTGGAGAATGACGACTCGTGACCTGCTGTAACAGGGGTTGTCACAGCGACGTTGCGTAACACCTCTGGAGCAATTCTGGGCTGAGTTTCCTCAACTGTCGCCGTCTCATCGTCACCAGAAACCAACTCGCCAGCTGTAACCCCAACATCTGGGAATGTATTTAGAATATCTAGAGCCTCTTCGTAGTCCAAGTTGGTTTCTGTGAATCGTATCTTCAATGAAGCATTGCCACTATTAAACCCCAGAGAAGACAATGGGCAGTTGAGATCCTCTAACTTGGATAATGTGCGACTGAAGAAATGAACGGATGCTATTTCGTAGACAATTCTATCAGAGTTCGATCCAGACTTAACAGCAGCTGAGCGCTGAGTGAAATTGATGCCTGATTTTTTCTCGAAATGTTTTAGTATTTGCCAAACAGTGGTGGAGTTAGGGAACTCGCCTATTAACGATTCGCTGAAATTAGGAGGCAAATCTATGACATTGATCTTGATCTTGACATTCGCAACTACCTGCTTGCCGATTCTTCTTCTCGGGTGTAGTTCTAATTTGGAATTGGGAATCAGGTTGCTCAGCCTAAACGGCAACGACTCATTAAGGATATTATTATTTCTTCTAAAAGTGGGCATTGTTAGAGAATCTATATCAGACAGCAAATCTATAAGCTACCTAGGAAATGCAGGCCAAAGCAATGGCTCCAATTGCGCCACCTCTAGCATCAAAAAACAAAAGGTATCCATATTTCTTCCTTCTTTAGTTGTACCTCTAATTAGAGATTATGCTATAGTGTTCGCCACGCCCTAACTTACTTCAACTCATAATCTAGAGGATCCAAAGACCAGGCCACACAAACTTTTGTTTTGATCTCTCCTAGCAACGTGCTTGCAGTGTACTTCACACGAGCCTGCTTGGTTCCAAATATAACCACAACTTGTGACATTGATATCTGGATTGCGTTTAAACAAGGTTCGGTTCACCAATATCTCTGCTTACAGATAATGATCGTTGGTATAGCTGCTGATTGTCTCCACACTCCTATAACTATTGTCAGCCGTATGTTCACATGAGATCTCTCTCCATTTTCCAGAGCCATATTTGAGAGAACAACCCCCCCCCCCCCTCTCTCGAGTTATTTCTCTGGGATTTCAAGTCCAGCAGTCTCTTCAATTTTTCTGGATTCTCTTTTTGAGCCGACACTCGCAGACCCTAAATTTCCCTTCCTTCTAAAAAGACGAGTTCCAGCGAAATGGCTCTGAATCTTACCCGCTAATGCCATGTGCCTCCGGCGGCTGGGGCTCCGCCCCAGACCCTGGTTGTGCTCGCTACGCGAGCAGCAAGACATCAACAACTACTATTCGATATGAGTGCGTAATAATTCTATTTCCCGCTGAGGCTGCTCGCGAAGCGAGCACAACCAGGGTCTGGGGCGGAGCCCCAGCCGCCGGAGGCAGGCCCGTTACACCGGTTGCTCAGTTGGGCCCGTTGCTGGTTGCCTTTGAATTCTAACGGGCATAAGGTTATCAGATATAACCTTGATTTCCTCGTGGAAGACACGATTTTTGCGCCAAAGCTTCAGCGTCGTAGATGATGTATGGCAAAGCTTGTTGCTGCATGGGATAGACAAAATTAGCACCAGAAGGGCATTTTGATGCTAATCTTTTAAACTGCTATGCATACTCCTGCATAAAAATGGTGTGGACCTAAAAATTTTGACAGGCCCGCTAAACGCTAATGTAGGTCCCATTAAATAGTCATCGCACATATTTCTTTTTTTGCTATTTTTCATGACTTTTATTGTCAAGGTTTTATCGCATCACATGTATTGCAGTATTTGCTTCGACCCACTATCATAAGTTCATGGCGGATCTCTGGTCAGCGCTTATTCTAATCTCTCTGAATTCCATATCAGCCAATAACCCCCGTGGTTTAATATTTTAGTAGCTGTTGTTTACTCGATAATATTCCGATTACAACGGTAGATTTTGGTGTGAATTAGACTTCCAACTTAGTTCTTTACTTTGTGCAAGCTGATTTCTGTGGACCTCGTCTTTTCTCTCACCGACACTCGTTTAATCTTGAGGGCTCATCCACCCCAGCTGAAATAGTTTCAAACTGAATCTACAGAATACCTTTCTTTATAAGAGCTGGATTAGTCTTATAATTCATTCTTCTAATCCAAGTGTCGCATGATAATTGACCCTTTAACTATTCATCACTAAATAACGACAATATGGAGGGCTCTACAGACATCGAAAACTCCCCCAAGAACCTGGACTCGACCACATCGTCAATCCCTTCTGAAGGCTCTGACAGGGGAGTCGTTGTGGACAAGAGATTTGGATTCATGACACAGTTTATTGACAGTTTCAAGCCCATGGATACATCTGAAATTGATACCTCACAGATGACTCTTGCGGAAAGGGCTGCAGCAGTAACTGCCAAGAGTCCACTCAAACGGGGTCTTAAAAGTCGTCACTTGCAAATGATAGCTATAGGAGGTACTATAGGAACTGGTCTATTTGTAGGCAGTGGCAGTTCGTTGAACCAAGGTGGACCAGCATCTTTAGTCATTGGCTATATCTTGACCGGTATGATGCTATTCTGCACTTTGCACGCTGTAGGGGAACTAGCGGTCCGTTTCCCTGTGGCAGGTGGCTTCAACACATACGCTACTCGTTTCTTAGATCCCGCTTGGGGATTCGCAATGGGTTGGATCTATGCGCTTCAATGGCTTATCCTTTTGCCTTTAGAACTTGTAGCTGCTAGTTTAACCATTCAGTACTGGAGAACTGGAGGTGGCGCTGCTGCTGCGGTGAACCCAGACGCTTGGGTGGCCGTATTCTTCGCATTGATCATATTTATTAATGTCTTTTCTGTCAGGGCATATGGAGAGACTGAGTTCATTTTTTCTACTATCAAGGTAGTAGCGGTTGTAGGGTTTATTATTTTGGGAATTATTTTAGTAGCTGGTGGCAGTCCCAATCATATTGGATACATTGGTGCCAAATATTGGATAAATCCAGGTCCATTTGCTAATGGGTTCAAAGGAGTTGTCAGTGTCTTTGTGAATGCTGCTTTTGCGTATTCTGGTTCAGAGCTCGTGGGGTTGGCAGCTGCTGAAACTCAGAATCCTCACAAAGCACTGCCATCCGCTTGTAAACAAGTGTTCTGGAGAATCACTCTGTTCTATGTCGTGGCTCTGACATTAGTCGGATTCCTAGTGCCATATACTGATGGCAGACTACTTGGAAATTCCAGTGTCGATGCAAATGCATCTCCATTCGTTATTGCAATTGTTAATTCTGGTATCAAGTCACTGCCTAGTGTGGTAAATGCTGTTATTCTCATTAGTGCCGTTTCCGTAGGCAGCAGTTCGGTCTACGCCTGCTCTAGATGTTGTCAAGCGCTTTCTTCTCAAGGTTTCTTACCTAAAATTTTTGGATACATAGATCGAGAGGGACGTCCAATGGTCTCTATTGTGTTCACTCTTGTGTTCGGGCTTCTCTCATTTCTTGCAGGCTCATCTGCTGAAGCTACTGTGTTTGATTGGTTGCTGTCGTTCTCTGGTATGGCCAGTTTGTTTACATGGGGCTCTATCTGTCTCTGTCATATTCGGTTCAGAAAAGCCATGGCTGTACAAAGCGTTTCTCTTGATGAGCTGACTTTTAAATCTGCTGTCGGTGTATGGGGATCCTGGTTTGGATTTCTCTTCAACGTGCTTATTCTTGGTTTACAGACATATGTTGCATTGTTCCCCATAGGAGATTCTCCAAACGCTGCATACTTTTTCCAGATATTTTTATCTGTTCCCCTGATCATTGTCATGTATATAGGTTTCAAATGGTGGTACAAGCCCTCATTTGCCCGGGCTAAAACTATGGACATTGTTACAGGATCTAGACATGTTGATGTTGATCGCCACAGACAAGAAGTTGCTGAACAAATGGCTTATCTAAAAAGTAAGGGATGGATTTATAGAACATATAAATTCTGGTGCTAGTCTTAATTAACTAGTCTATTTATGTATTAAAATGCAAAAATTATAATCATTATTGTCATGAATCTATTCGGAATAGGATGGTTTGTATTTCTAAATCGTTAGTTCAACACATTCTAGCAGCACACCGTTCTCATGCGTGGGATTATACTTACATCCTGTACATCTTGTAGTTGATTGGGATCAATTTGGTTCGTAACCCCCAATAGCGTTTTCGATACCGCTTCGGTCGCTCCTATCATTGGCCGAATCAAGACGACTGGAGCTGCTCTCATAACAGCAATAGCGGCACCCTGTGCATTTCCTCTTTCAGCGGCGTCGGCGCCAATTTCAGCAACTGCCTCTCTGGCTATGGTGAGGTTCTTTCCGATACTCTTATACGCATATTTCAAGCCTTGAGAGACTCCTCCAGGTTGGTTCGCATACAAACTGACCAGACGTTGTTGTTCTGAAGTGGCTGCAGACACTTCTTCATCATCACTAATGATTTCGTCAGAATATGGTGAACGATAACTCACGCTTGAAGCCCTGGCTGACGCGCCACTACCACCCATGGCTTGTTCTGCACTCTCCAACACAGCTTGTGTTCCTGCGGCCAATTTCGCACCTAGTTTGGCTAATTCGTTTGTAGTATTTCTTGCAAAAAACCATGCTCCTTTCTGCAAGCCTCTAACAACCCTACCATCTTTTTTGTATTCTTGCAAAGGTATTACAAACAAGTCTCTCACTCCGCTTCCAAGCCTGACCAAGGAATGGACAGAAGATAACCCAGAGAGAAACTTGCCCAATTGATTTTGTTTAATATCAGGCATCCAGATTCCATTTAATAAGTCTGATACTTTTCCAAATCCGTCAATACCATACAATACCACATGTCGAAGTACTATATCAGCGCCATCCAGGGTGAAAAAGTTCATAAATTCAATAGTGCGACCAGATTTTAAGCCCATATAATCGACCTTTTTGGGCTTGTAGTCCAGTTTGACATCCACAGACCGCACGTCCAGCTTTTGAATAAACATCTCTTCATTAGTTTCAGCAATCACAAATCTTTCATCCTTAAACTCGAAGAATCGTGTTAAGAAATCTAGGGCATCTTGGTCTACAATTAGCCGAAGAGGAAGCACTGATACTTTGAGTTGTATTTCTGAAACAGCAAGATAGTCCACAGGTTTGACAGTATCAAGTTTGATATGTACCATACTAGCATGAGACTCACGCTCGCCAGCATCCCGCATATATGAAAGAAACTTGTTCCAAGTTGATGTGTGAACGTTATCAAAGATCTCCAAATCTTTGACCCTAAGATCTATTTGGTTCAAGATAACACCACTGCTATCCGGTGAATAATGGGACAGGTCAACCGGGTCGTTGACCCCTGCCAAGATAACCACATCACCGCAAACGTCGCGAAGCGTTATCTTCATTTTATACCTGTTAGATCTCTTCAGAGCTAGCTTTTTCTTACGCCGGCTCCCTAAATCTGTCGATCTGCGATGAGCACTACTCGAACGCGACGTGATATTAGTTGAGGCATTACTGCCTGCTTCGCTTATGTCATCATTTAGTTCCCTATTAATGGCTCCTCTTAACATATCCGGATCATCCCCAGCTGGAACACCAATATAAATAGAGTTGAATAGTAAATCACCCACAACTGTCTGAACTTCGTCGGAATCAGGGGTATCGTTGCGAATTCTACCTCTCTCTTCGCCAGACCCTTCACCAGAATTCCTTGGCGAAGGAGTGAATCTATCAGGGTTCGACGGTCTTCGTCCTCCAGTTTCGCGATGGAACTGGTCAGCAGCATATTCGACTCTGTTGACTGCTTTGTTAATGGTCTCCCTAGTAAATTTCCAATCATAGCCGTCATATAACAGCCAGTCAATAGACAGAATCCGAAGCTTTATTGATACTTGTGGCTCCTGCTTATTGGTAGGAGGAAGTGTAGCAGTGACGCTTCTTCGACGACGAGGAGTACTTGCAAGCGAACCTGACCCAGACTCTGCAGATTTCTCAGATATCGATTGGAGGTCTTTCGCAAAATGATCCTCCTCAATATTCAGTACCGAATCATGGGTATATGCTCTTTGCTCAAAATTGTCGAGTCTCGCGTAAGATTGAGAGCCATTTCTAGACGAGGATGACGAGGTTGATGAAGCATAAGGCGACTGCTCACCGACTGATGCTACTGAGCCTTCAACGCTATTACCATTGCTTGAAGTCTTACTTTTACCAGCTAAAACGCTCAAATCTTGTTCTAACAGCATATCGGCCTGCGAAATAGCATTATTTAGGGAGCCAGAAGATGATCCAGAGTTCCACTTCAACCTTGTGGACTGGTCCACGTAATAGCTTTCTACAAACTCGAGATTAGATGGAAGGTCGTCATTAATAACATCGTCGCCCATTCGAGACAGAGCTGTAGACGAGTTATATCCATCTATGAATGTTGTTTCATCCACTTCAGCAAAAATATCTACCAGATCAGGTAATTCAGTACGGAATCTGATTCCATCGTTGGCCTCTACTGGCGGCTTCAAAGCATTCAATGTTTGAATAAGAACTTGAGTAGAGTCGGCACAGGAACTCAATGTAACAGAATCAATTGTCACGTCAACCCTAGATTTATGGTTACTAGGAATCTTAATTATAGCCTGAAGAGTCGAAACAGAGCCTATCGAGACATATCCCTGAGCAAAGAAAAAATTCGTCACTTCTTCTACTTGCGCGACTTCTACAGTTTCCAAGTAAAAGATATCGTCAACAAGCAGAAATGCAGAGCGCTTGACAGATATATCAATGGTACTCTCGGTACCCAATATGAAGTCAACGTTGCCATCCCTGACAATATAAAGAGCTCTAGAGGGGAAATTTAAAGGATTCAACTCTATAACACAGTCTCGCAGAAAAAGCTGCATTTTGAAAACACTCTTGGGATCTTTAATAGTAGCCACAGAGTCTTCTAGAGAATCTCTCGGTTGCTTTTCTAAAGCTTTTCCAAATTTATCAAGCAATTCCAAGAGCCTTACATGGTAGTACACTCCAATATTGTATAATTTAGTAGTCAGCTGTCCGTTGTTCAGTTCTAAATAAATCATTGGTTGTATCTAAACAGTTAGTTTCTCTATCTCCAGCCCTTGGACTTTGCTCTTCCGTTGCGCTGTATCAGACCCCACTGTGCTCGCTTCGCAGACAACCTTTACGACTATTACAGCATTTTGATCGGGTTGCACTTACCTTTTGACTAGGGTTGGCCTTGTAGAGCAAAGCTACATGCGATTGTGAAGAATCTTGGATGCTGAAATCGTGTGTCACAAACACAGTGTCGATAGATATCTGAGTCAAAGCTGACTCCAGCATATTAAGTTCTATGCTCCCACAGTCCACATATAACATCGTTTCTTCTGAGTCTACGATGAAACTATACTCGACGTCAACTTTGGAAATTAAAGTACTAAATGTGACTACCTCTGACTCTTGTATCCGAAGCTTTTTTTGTCGGATAATGGGGCGACTGGTATATGCTGATTGGATCAGAGAATGAACGTTTTGCAAATCCGATATCAGTATGTCCACTATAGGCTGACTTATCATCACCTTGGCTGTGGATATCTGTAGCTGGTTTCTTACAACCGCTAGTATATTGTCGGAATCAACAGATGTGATCGATGTTGTGAGCGAAGAGTCTGGTCCGCCTAATGTGAAACATATATTTTGAATTTTTATCGACCCATTACCACTATATGCATTTGGGTCATTAGACGTTATGGAAAACCGAACCGTCTCCAGAGATAATTTACCACTTTCAAAAGTGCTGGGGAAAATAGTAGTTCTAACATGAGTCGAACCAGTATTTATCTCTCCCTCTATGGTATTGAATTTCGCAGTAATAGTTTTCGGTGGTGGCGATTGAATATTAGATGATGATGGAGATCGTGATTTCTGTGGGATATCGAGCTGGAAAAATGGTATTCCTGCTTCAAGAAGTTCGATAATTGTATCTGTCTCAAAGAAGAAAGAGGCAGGATGAGGTAAAAGAATGGTGATTTTGTTTCCCAAATGACATATCAAATCTTCATCATCGTCTTCCTTCTTCTTGACAAACCAAAATAAAGATTCGCTTCCTCTTCGTAGAAGTATATCGGAAATAGTGAATAGCTGTTGTTTGTTGTCGATATTCAAGTTAATGGATGTTATTTCCAAGCTAATACAGTCATCCAACTCGAATACCCCGTCCGGTAGAAGATTGCTTGTACTTATATGCACTGCTTTAATAGCTGCTTCCAGAGAGAACTGGACAGGTTCTGAAGCAGGATTGGTCTCGTCTCTGTCAACATTGGGATCTTTCTGACCAGTATCATTGCTGTCTTTACTGCCATTTGGATGCAATTCTTTAGCCTTTCTGGTATTTGCTTCGAACTCGGACACAAAGTTGATCATTGTGCTTAGAACATGGGAACCAGGTACAGTTGATACCTTGACTGTACCAACATTGAGCTTGAAATCAGATTTGAAAAGACCTCGAAAAGACAACTCGCAGAAATCACACCACAGCAAGCGCATAAGCTGACTCTCCTCATCTTTACTTTGAAGTACAGATGACATGGCACTCATGTACATGGTACTTGCCTCTTCATGTGAAAACAGTGTGCTTTGCATCAATGAGTTTTGCATTTGATCCATATGAAAATGATCTTGGTCGTCATTATTATCGCCGTCGTTATTATTTTCGTACTCGCTACTACTTCTTTCACCAATTCCATTGGGATCGCCATCAACGCTACCAGGACTTTCTTCCTCTTTTTCCGGAGGGGTCAGTATCTCTATATCTGATACCCGTAGCGTCCGTATGCTATCCTTGCCAGTTGACAGCTGAACTTTTGACACATGAACTTCTAAACTGGAATCTTCATCAATAATTAAGCGTAGTTTAATCCCATGTAATATAATTGATAGCTGTGATAAAGCAGCATCAGCCACTTTGGCCACCATGTTCGGCAACTCGCCGAATCCATAGCCCGTTGTGCCACTGCTAGACTCATCAGAATCGGAATCAGAAGACACACTATGTCCACTCAATCTCTTTGCGGGCAGTCCCCGTCGACCATCGCCAGCACTATCGATCAATAGACTCTCTGCCAAGTCGGTAGTAGTACGACTGAGCAAATCAGTCAAATCCTCTTCATCTAGGGTGCTAGAGGACAACGCAACTGTGAATTCTACATCGGCTCCATCTATCTGTACACCACCGTTACCGACACCTATACTCAAATTCAAGGTTCCTAGTTTTCCATTCCTAATAAAAACACCGTTTGGCAAACTGAACTTGTCTGTATCCAACTGAACATCACGTAGGGTCAGGTTCGTCTTGGTACCAACCGATACATCCAGGTTGCTCAGATCGAGGTCGGAAAACACCTCAAGTCTGGCCAAAATGTATCGAAAGATACGCTTCTGTATATTCTGCGGTAACCATGAGGGAGCCATGGATATACGGAACAGATCCCAGCTTCAGGTGCGATTCTAAAAAATAATAAACAAACAGCTTCTCAATGGTTGCATCTGGATTGATGGAGCAGCATGTTATCGCCTTGCAGCTGACGCCTTGCCCATATCACGTGATATCATCTTTGTCAGGGGTAATTGCTGGAGCTGACTTTTCTCCTTTAGTTTGTTGTGTGGTGCTCGTCATGGGGTTGGGTCTTGCCTCCGGCAGCTGGGCTCTGCCCAGACCCGTAGTGCTCGCTTTGCGAGCATTCTCGCCGCCAGACCTGTTCGGTGGTGAGCTTGTTAATCCACATCCGCGGCAAGCGCGTAGTAACTCGATCTGACTTTTTGCTGGTGGGCACATTCGAACGCCTTTAGGAAGGAATTTGCCTCTTCATCTTGATGCTTGGCTCTTTTGTATTTCGTAAATAGGACAAAGAAAGCACTTTCTTTTGTTCTGATGTAACCCAAAAACGCTGCATGAGTAATGCGTGGTCTGAAGCCCTGCATAATCTACGTGCATTATCAACACGAATTAGGAAATAAGGTCTCACTCAGCGGCAGAGCCAAGCAAGACAAACAGCGTAACACAGCAAAGCGATCTGTGGAAGTAGTCAGATAATATATATAGGGGAAAGGAAGATTAATAATCAGGTAGTGTCGCTCGTGCCTCCACGGTCCTAGCAACGAGCGCAGCGAGCTACGGGGTCTGGAGCGAAGCCCCAGCTGCCGGAGGCAAGCCCCCACCCCAATTCTTCAGCCCGACACGCAAATACTATGGCATTACGAAACAGTAAACATGTCTTCCTCAATGGTACCGAAGAGGTCTTGGACTTGAAGAGCTATTTTGGCGAGTTCTTCCGTGATACTTACAGTGACCAGCAAGTAAGAGTAGAAGAGCACAAAATCTTCTTCGTCGAGAGGTGACTGTGATGGCGGCGTAGCAGATGAGCTATAATTGCTATTGGCAGCTATTGCACGTTGTCGATAGTCGCTCATTTTGGCCAGCATTCTGTCGATTGCGTGGGTCGTGGATGGTAGTTTATCGGGAAGTGGGAATCCCAGCTTGATTGCTGAAGAGATCAGGTAGAAAAAGAGAAATATTCTACTGCAGAGCTCTTTGCGGTCAGCAGCAGTGTATGCAATAAGTTCCAGCTCGTTGGAGCTAGGTTTAGGATATTTGGCGACTAGCACGCCGATATTTTGAAAGCCGTCAAGAATCCTTTGTGTGCAGTTGAGAATATTTTTGTAATGGGCAGTTGGAAACGGTCCCTTCAATCTCAGCTCATTCGGAGCAAATCCAAGTAAGGTCTGGAGTTCGACCATTGTGCTTTGTAAATCGGCCTCTCCTTGAATGCCTACCAGTCTCGGTTCGTCGGCAGCAGATTTACGAGGAATTGTCTTGAGACAATCTGCTTTCCAAACTAGCCCCATTTTTAGCCATTGGACACTGAGAATGTCTCGAAGCCGTTTTCTCGCGCTGTTAGGTAGGATTATAAACGCAATAAACACTGCCCAGAGTGAACCTACAAACACAGACACAAAGCGGTGAAATGCAATATCCCTCACAATGGGATGAGCGCCTCCTTCGTCGTCATCATCATCGTTATCGTAGACCGTGAGAGAGTAAGAATAGAGGACTGTAAGATTAAAAGTCAGGAGTATGAAGCGCCCAAATGCTTGGTTTTTCTCCCAAAATAGAATAATGTAAAAACAGAAACACGCCATAACCCATCCGAGCAAAGACAATACGTATTGATTCTCAGGGAAAAATGTCCACGCAGCTAGAGCAGCAGAAGCACCTAGAAATGTACCCAAAAATCTGATAGGTATGGTGACTGTAGTGCCACCTACTGACTTGTTCATGACAATGGCATATGTGATGAGGCCCCATTCGCCTCGCCAGGTACTGAAAATGGGCCGTAACGAAGGAGCAAACGCGGGAATGGCAAAGAGTATCGCTCCTATACCGACTTTTATACCGAACTGCACATCTGTTCGTCGGAACGCATGTAAACTGCGCCATATTCGCAAACTGAGGGACGGTTTCTGCTTCTGCTCGATTTTATTTTTCTTGATTAACCATTCCAACTCAGCAAAGCTTTTTATATTATGCCCCATGGCAGTAGGTGACCGCCGTAGCGGATTGATTGGGTCATTCCCACGTTCAATATCCGGTCCAGTGTTGGTACCAGTGGTCCCTGCGGTACCAGCGGTTCCGTTGATATCGCCAGTATTGTTCCCGGTATCTGTGTGATTATATGTTTTTGCACCCCAAAACCTGGCCCATTCAAACGTCCTCGGCGGTTTGTGCTCTATAATATTCTTGTAGTCTTCTAGGGCAGTAATAAACACATTCAACTCCCAGCCAAAATCTTCCAGAACATAGGAGAAATTACCACAACTGGCAGCAATCGCCTCCTCATCAGCTGCAGTATCGAAATCCCGTTCTACCTGGAAGATTTCATGGGCATAGACACCAGCTAACGCTTCTTCTCGAGCTGTTGAGTACAAATCCATTGCAAGCTGTAAACTGGCCTTGTACTGGGGATGCAGCGAGACATCGTAATTAGGAGAGCTGCCAAATGGCAGGTTATCGAGAATTTCTTTTAGAGTGGTGAAAAATGAGACCATCGGTGGGCCAAGGTGGAATGCAAAAATGCTGAAGAGCTCTGCCGTTACCGAGTCTGGGGCAATGGCAGATGAATCTTCGCCATTTACTGGTGGCGACACCGATCTACGGCTTATAATGTCGTCGATAGATGCCACGGAAGAATCATCTGCGTTTGGACTCTCTGACCGAGTCAAATCGCCAACTCTGTGCCTAACAGTATTCATATCAATATCACCTGTATCGGCAGTTTCATCGTCTTCTTCCTCATCATCACTATCTTCGCCGTTCAGTAAATGCCATTGGATATTTGCGCTATTACTGAGACCTCCTAAATGCAGCGACAGACTATTTCCAGATTGCACAAGTCGTTGAAACACCTCATACTCGTACTCTCTACCAGTTGAATACAGTTCGAACTTAGCTTCATGTAGGTTCGTTTGTAGCGATTTATACGTTTTATTAAGATCGGTATTCAGCTTTTCAAATTCTGCTGTGTTGATATCCTGACCATTGATAAACTTATTGGCGATGAAGGTCAGGAAATCAGAATGCACATCCATTGATTTGTTTAGCGACTCCTTTAACTTGACCACAGCGCTTTCTGGCCATACCAAGTAGGATATACTGGTTGATAATATAACACCTGAAAACACAAACATAAACGATTGCAGGAGTTTCGACAACGACAAAGTTCCTGCTTGTACGTTGCCTTCTTTGGTTAAAATAGTAACCAGAAATATACTTGCCAGCGAGCAAGCAGTATTAAAAGTCGGTTTGTTCACCATTTGCTTGGTGAATGCTATAACGCCCAGTCCTCCTCCTACAAATACAAGCAGGTCAATAACGTAACCTATATAGACTAGATCCCAGTCAGTGAACAGGGCAGACACGATCATAGACGACAGAGCAGCAACCAGCCCGAACGCCAGAGCAAAGAGCGCAAACAGTATAGCTTCAGTCATACTACCGGCCGTCCTGGCTGGATGGAAGTATACACATACAGTACAGATCATGTGCTTGTTGTCACTGTGACCATACAGCCATGTTCCCACCGGTGTGTAAACAGCCAGGGATCCTATGAAATATGCCACCGAGCATTTCAGAATATTCTTGCCTTTTCGTGAGGTTATGAACTGTGCAGCACTGTTCCACCAGTTGACAAACCGTCGGAAGTTCGTATCCCTGCCATTATCATTGCTGCCCTCGTTATTCGCAGCATTGGGGTTGAGGCCGTTCTGTGTTGCACCAGTGTTGGTCCTAGAAATAACTCGTACACCGTCCACTCCACCTACTGAACTCAATAAACTTGTTCGCTCGCTGATAGAGCCTTCGAGGCTACTTCTTGTAGGGCGTGCCCCCTTTGGCTTCGAACTGCCTTAGTTAGTTCTCCTGCTTCTCACTTCTTGTCCGTCGATTTTAACTTGTCAATTCCGAAATGAAACCCCAAAAAGACAGAAGTCTTGTCTCTATCACCCTAAGGCAGTAAATACCATTTGTCTCAAATAACTTACGTTCGATCTCCACGAATACGCTCGCCAGTATCCGCCACTATCATCGAGCTCCTGCGAAGCAGTGGGAACGGGCTCCGTCCAGAACCTGTTCCCCGCGACACGCTACCATAATTCGGGGGTCTCGAGGGATTGGTTCGCACCTCTGCACTCATTTTTCACCCCTAACTTCTCAATCGAGCAAAGGTCTCACCTGGCGCGCAGACTCTGATCCAGCCCTCGTCGTTGACAGGCCCAAGTTCACATTCGATCTGTCTAAAGCGGCAGGTTCATGCAACTTTAAATAATTGCAGCCGTTCGAACCTGCATGGCAGAGACTGTCCCTGACAGCCTCCGGCGGCTGGGGCTCTGCCCCAGACCCCGTGGCTCCTCTCGCTCCGCTCGAGTCGGGAAAGGGGGATGCCAAGATATTTTGTATCTGTGCCATTTTGTTCTGGCTAAACTGGTGGTTATTTCTTACCAGCTGGTCGAACTGCTTGTCTGGGTATATGCTGTGGTCGCAGCTGCATGTCTGTAATACAACTCCCGATGAGGTGAGGAACTGGGGTAGCTGAATGGAAAATATAAAGCACATGTTGGACAACTTTGTTCTAAATCACCATTTCAAAACCGAATTATAAGTCTTATTCAGAGCCATAGTAGTTGGCTGTCGATTTGAACCCCGGCTCCTCAGAATTTGCTCTCTGTCTGTCTAAGCTGCTATTCTTATCGCGCCTGCCTAATTAGGCTATATGTCAACAACATGTGTGCTATACTTAGAGGCTACAAGACTAAGAATATGACCCAGTACTAGCATCAGCGATAGTGGTTATTCTTTTTATTGGTTATATCGCCGCTAGCCTACATTATTATGCAGTAGCACAAATAATCTGGATTAGAAAGGAAAAAAGAATAGACACAAAAAAAAATCACTCGAGAAAGCCAGATAGCATAGTGCCGCACTGCACCCAAGCTCAGACCATCCTAGAACGATCTCCATCGCGAAACGCAGGAACGAACAACACGCTCGATCGGGTATTGCCAACTGCACATTCTACAGCTCCTCTCTCTCAGACCGAGGAACCAGCCAGTCTCCACTCTAAAACGCCAATGGCCCCCTCATGGGGGGAGGGGCCTGCCTCCGGCGGCTGGGGCGCTGCCCCAGACCCCGTTGTGCTCGCTGCGCGAGCAGTTCCAAGCTCAAACTAAGCAAAAAAAAAACCTTTCTATCCTATTCAAATCCAACCAGCCCTGGCGACCTCGAGGACAACGCTCGCGAAGCGAGCACAATGGGGTCTGGGGCAGCGCCCCAGCCGCCGGAGGCAGGCTCTCCCCTCGCGTTGCCAACACGTTGGGAGTAAATAAACAAACAGCCGCTCTACCTGCCGGCTGGCTGCAGCAACACGCAACACCTGTTCACTGCGAGCTGACAGCCAGCTGCTTCTGCTTCTGCTGCTGGAGGAGGCCACTCCACTTTGGCAATAAACTCAAAAACATATTTGTGTACGCACATAAGCACCTACATACACCCAAAACCCAGCTCCACAGGCGACTTATTAGCTATCATCTTCTGTCGTTAAGCTTGAAACAGAGTTCTGCCAACTGCAAACCGCCTACCAACTTTGCCAGCTGCCTGTTTTATTAGTTGAGCTGTTATTGCGGTCAGACCGTTTTTGTCTCTCTTCCTGTACCCATAGACCTGGGTATCGCACGACCGGCCAACGTGACTGTCTACAGCTGTTTGCATCAGCAAACACAGTTTGGCCCGACCATACGCCTGGTTATCTGACTCAGCCAGTTTGACTACTGCCGTTTATACCATTGTTTACAGTGGTATTTGTTCTGGTGCCTGATTTCGCTTCTTGTGAAGCATCTTTTGTGGCTCTCTCTGCCTCCTCGGTAGACCCTGCCTGATATCGGTTGGCTTATTCGTTCTTCTTTTGGGTTGTTAATCTTAGTTGGTAAGTGGAATTGTAGGTTCTGGGTTGTGCCTCCGGCGGCTGGGGCGCTGCCCCAGACCCCGTTGTGCTCGCTTCGCGAGCAGGCGAAGGGTGTTGCGTCTGTTGGTGATGGGTTCAGCTGGCCTGATTTTGGTGGGCAGATGCCATTTTCGATCGTGGGTTATGTAATAGATCACTGGAGGCCTGTGACTGTTGTTGTGGTTAGTGTCGCTGTGTGGATCGAAATCTAACAAGCCATTGTAGCAATTGTATCTCCTGGAGAGTGCTGGCACCTGAGATCTGAGAATAGTTCATAGTACTGGTACCACTAGGAGTAACAGCTTCAACCTCAGCTCCAGCAATATTCAGCAATAGCAACGAGTTTGTGAAGAACAAGTGTGAGATGGCTCTTTCCAGCAGTATTTAAAGCCCACAAGAATCGAACAGTCGAAAAAATAACAACACAGTCTCTCGTTTAACAAAATAAAATTGGAAATCTTGCCATCTAACCAGCCCACACCAGGGTCCAGATCGGATATTCAATCAGGTAAGTAACAACCAGCTCTGACGACCTGCCCCCAGAAATCTCCTGCGAAGCAGGAGCCACGGGGTCTGGGGCGGAGCCCCAGCCGCCGGAGGCAGTCTGACACCCCTAAGGACTCCAATCTAACCATCAATACAGCAGCATGTCCACAGCTGGCCGAGAAAAGAGCAAAAACCCACACAACTTGTTTTTGAATCTGAATAACAGCAACAAAGAGTCTAGTACTAAAAGTAGGGACCATCGACAGCAACAGCAGCAACAGCAGCCAATAGCACATCCACAACATCCTCCGCAGGCACACCAACACCAGCACCCTCAGGGGGCTGCGGCGGTGCTGCAACAGCAGCAACGAACTCGCCAGCAGCAGCAACAGCAGCAACAGCAGGGTCTGCCTCAACAGAGACACCATCAGCAACTGCGGCAGTTCCCTGGCCAGCCCCCTTTTCATGGAAATGGTAGCGGTAGCGGTAGTGGATCGCCATTAGTGTCTCCAGTACACATGGTTATGTCCATGCCGGCAAACGGTAGTAACCGTGTCCATAAACAGAGTGCCAGTATTTCCGGATATTATCCTGTGGCAGGAGATGGAGCCAGTCCGGTACTCGGACTAGCCAGCCCAAATCAGTTCAAAAGTCAAGGTTATGGTGGTAATAGTAGTGCGAGTGATGGTAGCAGTGCTGGTAGCAGCAGTCCTCGTCAACTAAATGGCGTTGATTCGCCGACTAGATCTATCCCTATGACTTCGCCAAGATACAGGAACTTCTCGCGACCAAATACGTTTTATCAGACTGAGTCTAGCACTTTGGGGAACGATGTTTTTGCGCGTGATCCAGGTTCTGAGCCTCCTACGAAGGAAACCCAGAGCTATTTCCAGAGCCTGCCAACTCCACCTTTGGGCAGTACGACGACGACAACGGCAGCAAGATCTGCTAGTGGAAATACAGAACCACTAGCGCCTCCAGCAAAGGCTAGTAATAATGCTCGCTCGTTTTCTATTCGAAAGGTTTCTCAGGACGGTGCTGATACACCTGTTCCAATGCCAGTGCCATTAGAAAGAAGACCGTCGATTCCACTCAACAAGGGACCACAGGGCCCAACTCAAGGCAACTGGAGTACGTTCCTACCACCAAATCCAATTACAACCACGACCAATAATACCAACATGCCACCCCCACCCCCTAACAATAACACAAACCAAGCAGCTAACACTAATCAAAACAACAACAGCAGCGGCAGCAGTAATTATAACAACCAGTTTCACGACCCTAATGATCCCGCCTCTAGAAGCAACAGCAACAGTAACAATAACAGAAATATTAATGACAATTATCCACCGTCTTCAGACACGAACAGCGGCGGCAATAGCAATACCAACAACGTATACGGTGTAAACACATCAGGCAATGCCACTAATGTCCCCAACAACAACTCGACATCTTCAATAACATCTCCAGCCTCGTCCTCACCGTCTAAGGCAATGCGAACCAAGACGTGTAGAAAATGCGGAGAGTCGATTTCTGGTCAGTTTGTTCGTGCTTTGGACGCTGCCTACCACATTGAATGTTTCACCTGTGCTGACTGTAACGACCAGTGTTCGTCCAAGTTCTTCCCGACAGACAATCCTGCATATGATCCTAGTGCACCGTCAAATGTCCCGGCTCATATCCCTCTCTGCGAGACCTGCTATTTCAAACGTCTGGATTTACTATGTTATGCGTGTAATGGCGCGCTACGAGGTTCGTATATAACAGCATTGGGAAGAAAGTATCATGTTGACCATTTTACCTGTTCCATGTGCGACACAGTTTTTGGTCCAGAGGATAGTTACTATGAACACGGCGACTCTATCTATTGTCACTTCCATTACTCAACTTTATACGCCTCAAAATGTGAGGGATGTCAAACAGCCATTTTAAAGCAATTTGTGGAAATTTATCGTGGTGGCCGAGAACAACAATGGCATCCAGAATGTTATATGATTTTTAAATTTTGGAATGTAAAATTGTGCCCAGAAGGATCGAAACCGACATTGAATCCACTACGACCATTATCAATAACTGCAGCTGCACCATTAGACCAGCTAAACCATTTACAAGTGGCTCAACATGAGAAGGAGGTTGACGAGAGAGTGTATCGTATTTGGACGGTACTCTGTGGCTATGAAGAAGCTACAGCTTCATACATCTCGGACATGTTACAGAGTGCCTCAAACGGCAAATATAATGAAGCATTGGTAGCCACTGCAAAGTTAGTAGCCAAAGTAGATGTTTTGTTTGGAGCTCTGGATATGCTGAATCTGGTGATTGACCCCTTAATAAAAGAACAAGAAGAGCGAAGAAAGCAAGAAGATGAAGAGGATGAACGAGGCGGTAACGGTCAAGAAGATAATGTCCGACGACCTAGCGTGACCTCGATCCCATCATTCACAGTTTTGGGACGGGAGCCTAAAAACTTGTGTAAAAAAATCGTCGAATTCATGTCGATGGTATCGAAATCAAGGGAGAAAAATGTCAAGAAAATGGGTGTAACCCTGCTCAATCTAGTTACAAGTCTAGCTCACTATCTCAAAGTGCTAATTAGATATGGACTATCGAATTCTCTATTGTACGATCGAAGCATTCCTAATGGTAACGCTGTAGACTCGTTTCTACAGCGAGTCGAGGTTCACACGAAATCAGTCAGTGTGCTTAATAACTTAGGTGTTAGCGCAATGACAAGCGACCGATGCGTTCGATGCGAAGCTTCAGTTGAAGACGCTTGTGTTAGGTTTGGTGACAGATTATGGCATGTAGACTGTCTCCAATGTGAAAAATGCGGCCGACAGCTTGGCAATGAAGTAGAGAATGCACGGTGGTCGACCTCTGAAAAGATGGTTATTTGTGCGCAGTGTAATGGTGGCAGTGGCACCAGCAATGGCAATACTGTTGTCGCGGATCTTGGTGGAAAAGCTGGATTTATCTATGTTACGAGACTGAGACAGTTTGTTTTCTTAGTGAAGATTGCCGTCGCACGTCTACAGCTTGTATTAAGCGCTTATGAAGCCAGGGATAAGAAGACTAAGAGAGTGAGTGGATCAGGCGATTCTATGTCCACGCCAGCTCTAACTCACTATAAAACGATTAATGCTAATGACCGCTCAAATCAATCAGCAGGATCATCATCCACAGCAGTTAACGAACCATCTCAGAATGAAAAGGGATATATGACAACATTGACAGATATAAGAAGGTTAAGGTCAGCTAAACTCGACCGACAAGTTTCAGAAATGTCTCGACGAGCAAGACAGTCAAGAATTCTCGCCATGCCAGACTCTGAATCTGCCCTAGTCAAAAATAACAATGATTCATCGCTCTCTTTAGATGGTGTAAGTACAACAATGAACTCACCAGAAGAACAACAACGACGTCCATCGAATTATTCTGAAGATAAAGTCCTCGTCAATGAAAGAACAAGACCGAGCACAAGCTCACAATACGATCCGTTCTCTATTTCTAAGACGAACACGAATCAAAGTGACAACAACCAGACAACACAACAGCCGGCAATTACCACTACAACTAGTAACACGGCTACCAGCAGTGTTGGTAATGTTGGTAGTGGTTCTGGAACTAGTTCAAATAAGTCCTTGCTCCGTAACGCCAAACGTACATTCAGTATCAAACGACGAAAGGAGTTGAAGATAGAAGAGCTCGGTGCCAGGCAGGATCCCAGTCGATTGGACCGTACAACTGATCTGTTCAAGAACGAAAAGACGTTGACACTAGACGATATTCCAAGAATCGTGGCAGCTGAACAAGCTCGAGAACAGCTTCCAAATGCATTCCGACACCAAGCACGGACCACGTCTATGACCAGTAGTGTCCCCATCCCTAAATCGATTATAGACAGCGGTGCAAAAGATGATACGAAAAAATACATGTCCGAACTCTCCACTTCAGAACTATTTTATATTCGCCACATCTGTATTGTGTTGCTACATCCTTTGGTAAGCGAGTGGTTTTCACAAGACGAACTTCTCGATCTGATCGAGACAAGACGTCAACAGACCATCTGGGGAAAGTTTGGCAAGGCATTTGGAGGCGGTGGAAATAGCAATGCAGCAGCCAAAAAGAAGGGTACTGGTGCAGTGTTTGGCACACCACTCGAGCAGTTGGTTGAAAAATACGGAGTCGACTCTACACTTGGAGTGGGTCCTAAGCCTCTCCGAATCCCAGCCTTTGTAGATGATTGTATCAGTTCCATGCGTCAAAAAGACATGTCAGTAGAAGGTATTTTCAGAAAGAACGGCAACATCCGCCGCCTGAAAGAATTTACCGAGAAAATTGACAAGAACCCCGACAAGAGTAGCATTCTCTCAGAGGAAAACGCCATCCAGTTGGCGGCGCTGCTGAAGAAGTTCCTTCGTGAGCTCCCCGAACCCCTCATGACATCAAAACTTCAGAAACTGTGGATCATGACTCAGAGTAAGTATTCATCTGGCTGGCGACGTTGCCGCCATGCCCCCTGCTCGTCTCGCTTTTTCGTCGAATCGTCCTTTTCACTTAATTCGAGTGCTATTGGACAGAGTAATGCTCGCGAGGCGAGCACATCCAGGTCTGGGCGGAGCCCAGCCGCCGGAGGCAGACCCATCTAGAAACAGAAACTAACAGAATAGAAATCCCCGACGTGGAGATAAGGAAGCGAGTGCTGCATCTGACGTGCTGTCTGCTGCCAAAGACCCATCGTGAGGTTGTAGAGGTATTGTTCTACTTTTTGAACTGGACGGCGTCTTTCTCGCATATTGATGAAGAGACAGGTTCGAAGATGGATGCACATAACCTGGCCACTGTTATCACACCGAACATCTTGTATATCAAAGAGAATGGTCATGAACAGGGAGATGCGTACTTTTTGTCGATTGAGTCAGTCAACACGCTTATTGAAGAGCAGAGCCGGTTTGCAGAGCTGCCAATAGAGGTACAAGTGATTTTCCGTGAAAGTGGTTTGGCGAGTTCTAGTCCTGATATCACGTCGAAAGAGATTATCAGCAAGGTTGAGAGTTGTATTAAGCAGATTGGCGGTGTTGATGCTGTTGTGGTTAGTAATAACAATAACACACCATCGTCAGGCAGCACCACTCCTCAGAACTTGGAGGAACCCCAACGTCCTTTACCCATTCGCGTCAACACCTCGGATATTGCATCACTTCCGTTGCCTGGACAGGAAGCATCAATCAAGCGTGTTAACAAGAGTGAAATGAGCCCGATTACGCCCTGATTGCAGTTATTAATGGTATTTGTTGTTTTTTTTAGTTTGCGTTTTTTGTGTATATTATACGACCAGTAGCTGATAATGATAATTTTATTCTATTAAATATTCGTTAACATGACTTCGTTAGAAAGCGGCGGCATGGCAATAGCCAACCGCCACACAGATTGGTTATAATATATATGCTAGATACTGTGATAGCTCAGTGTTACACAGAGAGATTTTTGGGCTGAAACTCGTCGAGATTAACAGGCCCACCGACAATTTTGACTTCGGAATTGGCTTCAAGGTTATCATCGAGTGAGAGAACCGTACCTTTGAATTTGTTTTCGTTTCCAACTTTTATCCGCTTTTTCATCAATGCTGTAAGCCATTCTTCGTCCTCTTGCGGGTGTGATTTTTTAACTGACGATGAAGCAGCCTCCTGTGTTGCGGTTGTTGCTAGCTCTGTAGAATTTACGCTAGAGGATGCTGCAACAGGGGCCTTTGACCCAGTCGAACCCACAGCAACAGCAGTTGACGAGCCAGGTTGTTCGTTGCCTGAAGGAGTTACAGTCCGGCTAATTGGATTCTCTTCTTCTTTTATACTTGTACTAGAAACTGTATCACCTCCCGTTTCGTTTCTAGGGGCAACCTCAGTATTAGTTCCTTCAGCTGACACACTAATAATACCAGATGTTGAGGGAGCAGCACCTTCGAGCTTTTCTCCTATTGGAGCTACTCGAGGGATTCGTGATATCCTCCTGGCTTCTTCAGGAACAGGTCCCTTGACCCATTCGATAAAATTTTCATACCCAACGAAGCTGTTAGGGTCTAAATCATATGGATCTAATATGGCTCGAGGACGTATTACCCCCAATTCTTCCATTGCCAGCGCTAGGTCCTGAATAACGGCATCATCTCTACCACTTAGCATAGCATTGTCAGAAGTTTTCTGTGACAATGCCGTCAAATGACGTATTAACAAGTCAGTAGCTTTGTCCAGTAAAGATGGCGAACACCTCTCAATACCAGCGGCTCTGAATATTTGTGCACAGGATATTCTAACCAGCGAGAAGAAGAAGTCTTCGCTCATTTTCACTTTGTATATATAAAAGAGAAAGTAGAAACGTGTGGTAGATAGGCCAGGCCCTTAATGATATGGTCCAGGCTGTTAAATCCACTGACCTCCCCGATGTATCAAATAGAGGGTTGAGTCGAGAGTCAAGAGTCGAGAGTCAGAGTCAGACTCAGAGTCGTTAAACTGGTAAGCAATATCCTAGGTATAACGTATCAATATAACTAGTGTCTGTGTATCGTGAGCAAACAGAAGGAAGAATGTAAAGTCGTGTAAGTATAAATGCTAAGGTTGAATAAAATAAGTACCAGGATGATAGGCAGAGAACGCAACTGTATCTTATATGAATGAATGTTACCTATCTACTGACCACTGCATATGAGAAAATAAGCACGGCTCGAGCACTCTCGCAGAGTAACGTAACAAAGATGATATGAATATGCCACAACAATCAATTATCTAGTCCTAATCTATGTGATTACCATATCCAATACAGATGAACTTACTGAAACTGTCCTCGAAATGAGGGGATGGCTCGCACTCGACTCGAGCGAAGCGAGAGGAGCCGTGGGGTCTGGGGCGAAGCCCCAGCCGCCGGAGGCAGACCACTCTTTCGCAAAGAACTGGTAGCGAGGAGTTTACAAAGTGAGCAAAGTAATTACTGGAGCAATTGATTAATGATTGGCCAACTATTTAGAAGTGTATATATTCATACTTATCTTCGCTTTAGCTATCCTAGCATGGTATAGAACCAACAAGTCCGTTTAGGACATAGAATATGTATAGAGGTCCATGGGCTAGGAATAGGTACACCAACTTCACCGCATCGCGTGTGTGGACACGACCGACGTATGCCATAGCTGCCAGCAGGGTTGAAATCTGTATCACGATAATCTCAGAACGACAATTCTGTTTAAGCACAGACACCAAACCCCCATTAAACGCAACCGAACATATAGACCAGGAATTGTTGAAAAGACTTTCCAAAGCAGTTCGTGCCGTTAAATTTCAGCTACTGCCCTCCAAAGAACCAACGCACCAACTCAATCAATCTATTATAGATAAATTATCGATCATTGCACAGACACTCCACATATAAACCATGCCATCTCCAGATATCAGTCTCTACTCTGTAGAAGCTGTTTTAATATTAGACAACGATGGCAAGCGATTATTTGCCAAATACTACCAACCTCCGTATGCCGACAGCAATGCTGTGTCAGATAACAAACTAGCAACTTCAGTCAAAGATCAAACTGCCTTTGAAAAGGGATTATTCGCAAAAACCAACAAGCAGAATGCCGATGTCATTCTATACGACTCAAAAGTAATTGTTTACAAGCAAGTGGTTGACATTTCGATATACATTGTAGGAGGAATGGAAGAGAACGAAGCGATGTTGTACCAAGTAGTTCTAGGACTCCGAGACGCTCTTGACATTCTATTGAAACATTCCGCCGACAAGCGCACAGTGCTCGAGAACTATGACCTGGTCTCTCTCGCTGTTGACGAAACAATCGACTCTGGAATCATCCTCGAGGTCGACCCCGTCATTATTGCATCGCGTGTCTCGAAAGCACCAACAAACGAACCATCCATCAACAACATCGACCTCAGTGAACAAGGTCTATTGAACGTCTACCAATTTGCTAGAGGAAAGCTCTCTGAAAAGCTGCGACAGCAATTCCAGTAGATATAGGTGTTAATATATGATCTAGCTGCCTAATTTCTCAACCTCTGGTCTGCCTCCGGCGGCTGGGGCTGTGCCCCAGACCCCATTGCTCCTGTCGCTCCGCTCGAGTCGAGGTTCGGAGGGTCACCAGTCATAATCTTGGTAAGACTCCCTCAGTGCCGACTCGAGCGAAGCGAGTGGAGCTACGGGGTCTGGGGCAGAGCCCCAGCCGCCGGAGGCAATACTGGACTAGTAGTAGAATGCAGAGTTGTATTTAAAGTACACTAACGTTTGGGACCCTTCCCACGTTTAGAACCCCCCTTTTGGCCACCTTTGCTACCGCCCTTCGCTTTTTGGCTAGAGCCAGGAATAGAGATCTTAACTCGACCAACACCTATGGCAAGGAGAAGTTCTGGCTCCTTCAGGGAGCGAACCAGAGAGATCTCGTTGGGCCAGGGAAAGTCGTTATCAGTAGCATTAGCGTCCACTTTGGCATTGAGTATGCTGTGAAGAATGTCTTTAACGGCCTTTCCCTTCTTGACTGTTCCAGGTTGGAATTTGGCTTTATACTTGTATCGTTGCAAGGCGCCCCAGGGAGCAAATACAGGCACGATGGTTTGAGGCTCGTCTCCTACAGAGAGGCGAGGCACTAGTTTGTCAAAAGGATATTTTGAATCGTCGTCTATGTCTTCTTCATCGTCGCCTAATTCATCTGCCTCAAGAAGTCGCTTTTTCTCTTGCTCTTTAGCCCGAGTTTGTCTGTCACGACGAGCTTGTTCTTGCTGTTGACGTTTCGTCTTCTCTTCCTCGGCCTGTGCTTTGGCTTTTTCAAGACCGCGTGTTGTTCCTAGGACCTCCATCCGTCTTGCACGTTCTTCTTCGTCCTGGTCAGCGTATTTGGTTGCAATTTTCTTGAGTTTGCCCTTCTTACCACGAACTTTAGCAGGTTTTTGAGCTGCAGGCTCTTTATCCTTCTTTGATACTTGTAGGTCGCTCAATGCTTTTTCAATATCTGCAACGGCAGACGAGACCGCTGGGGTGGGCGTATCCGGTTCAGGTGTGTTAGAGTCAGACCGAGCCTTTTGCTTTCGGAGCTTGCGTCGTTCAGCAGCAGAGAGTCTCTTTCCAGGAGTACTAATCTGCGACTCAATATCAACCCCAGAAGCTGCCTCAGATTGAGGATCGAATGGATCAACATTTTCTTCAACAGTACCAACAGTCTCAGATCTAGAAGCAGAAGGCTCGACTTGCTCTTCGCTGGAGCCTTCAGCTTGATCTCTGCTTGTCTCGCCTTCATCTTCGTCAGAGTCATCTTCGAGCTCATTTTCATTAGCTGCAACAGATTCTGCTTCCTCAGTTTCTTTGGGTTCTTCTTCAGGCCCTTCATCTTCCTCTTCGTCGTCCTCTATATCTGATGAAATTTGAGTATCAGGGAACTCGTCATCAGAATCTATTTGAGTGTCTGGAAACTCCTCTTCACTCTCATCACTATCTTGGTCGTTTTTAATTTCATTATCAGATGCATTGTCATTCACATTCCTCTGATTACCAGCACGTTTGCCGTAATTTGCCGCCGCCTCGTCTGAGACCATCCAGAGGAACCCCAGACCCATATCGAGCTGACTTGGTGGTAGGAAATGCTTGCCTTCTCCAGTGACTACGATCATATCTGATCGAACTATCTCCCCTTCAGGGCTCAATCGAGGAATCTGGCTTCTGTTTGCCCACCAGGCAGACGTCACCATCTTTGAATCCCAAGCTTTAGAAGTCGCCACAGAAAGCACTCCAGCTTGGGTCAAGGTAGCCGGGGGGACTTCACTTGAATCAGCAATATGATTTTTAATGATCACGACTGAGGCTCCGCCAACATCACTGTGCACATAGATATCATTCTTCTTAAAATAACGTCGTAATAACAACTCATTCTGAAATGAGTCCCTGCCGCCAATACACAAATATCCATCGGAGCTAACAAACCAGTAGAATTTCTCAAACCAGTAGGTCTCTCGAATAGCATGTAAGCTATGCTGTTGATTTTTTTCCTTGTCCAAAGCCATTTTGAGATCACGTTTAATTTTCTTCTCAGCACTCTTATATGCTTGGTCTGCTTGCTGTAAAGTACGTTCTTGCTTAGCCACAGCAGTCTTTCTTACTTCGAAATATTTACGAGAATTAGCCCACGCTGAAAGTGTAATGTCAACCTCAACTTTGACTGTTGGAGCAGCCTTTGACTGGGGCTTTTTGCTCTTTGTTGGCCTTGACTCAGTTTCGGACTCGGATTCTGATTCCGATTCTGATTCTGATTCTGAGCTGTCCTTGTCCTCATCTTCTTCTAATTCTTGCTCATAATCGGGATCGGGCAGAATGACAGAGATCTTGTTTTTAATGAGATTTAATGGGAGTGCGATTGTGTTGGCTACGGGGTTTCCTCGCGACTGTTCCACTTTTATGAGATTTTCAATGTCAACCCAGTCCATTCCTTGTTGGAGAAGACCTTGAACAGCATCAATAGCCTCTTCAACTCGATTAGCATATGCTTGTAAGGCATAGCCGAGCGTACTGCTTTTTTCTTGAACCTGGACTAATCCCTTCACTCTTTTTTCCTTCTCATCTCTGGCCGCATTGAGTCTCTTTTCGGCCTGCTGCTCTTGATTTGATATTTTAAGTGACAACTTGGTTGATTCTAAAGTTGAGAAGTACTTGTCAACTGCTTGATTGAACGTTTCCACCTCAATTGTTTTAACATCTGGGTTTGATGAAGGACGTGGCTCAAAGGGCTCAAATTCTTCATAGAGATATTCAATTGAAGAATTGTTAATTGATGTTTCAGGCGAAAATTGACCACTTTCTTGTGAATCAGAAGCCGCAGATCTTTGGAATTGTGGATTTCGTTTAGCAACAATATACCCCGGAGTGGACGATTTGGAGGTTAGCACTTTCGAAATCTCAGACGCCTGGTTTACAGCAGCTACAAGACGTTCTAGGTCAGACTCATTAGATAATAATGAACTGAACTCTTTTACATCTGGATCGATTGATTGTTCAAGAAGAGCCTTTTCGAAAATACCAGCTGCAATTCCTGGAACTTTAATATAAAGTAATTTTTTTAGTGCAATCTTTGTTTCTTTCTTTTTCTTCGAAGTAGCCACAATTGGCGTTGATACATTCGAATTCAATAAGTTAGACGAGCCTGACTGGGTATCGTCGTCAGCAGCAGCAGCGGAGCTAGAGGCGTTGCTAGAAGTAGCTCCAAGCCATTCTCGTACAGACTCTTTATCAAAAGTAACATGTTGGTCGTCATTATTTTTCAAATAATCCTCCAATGGATAGATCTCACCTACAGCACATCTTGACTGAGTATCAGTAGCAGAAACAGTCCTTTGGAGTGAAAGGATTTTGAATTCTTTATTCAAGAGAATCATGTTTCCACCTGCAAAAAACTCGAGCACCAAGTGATAAGAATAGTCATCCGAAAAACTAAACACTAACAGCCGATTCAAAGGCGCCAGACTGATTCTGGACAATCTTCTAGTTTTCAAATGCTTCCTAAGCTTGGCAACGAACCCAGAAGGGCTCTGGGTTGTTGATCTGGCGAATTCAGTTAAATGTATTCTGAATCCTGGATCAACAATGACAAGCTTCTTAGAATCTGGAACTGCGAATTTCAGCAAAAACAGATGTGAAGATGATGTTAAATCGTAAATATTCTGCAATCTGTAATTAAGAATTTGAGATTCCAACTCATTTCTCAAGACCTGGAGATCCAGGTAATTGAATCTTTGCTACTAACAGTTAGAGATCCAGACCAATTGAGACAGAAATTACGACATCTATACATACCTTCATTTTGCTGCCTTTCTGAACTAAAGTGACAAATCTACAAAGAATGGAATCAATATTATACCAGTCAAGCCTGGCTTACTGGAATCTGGAGAAGCAGTCTCTGCAAAATGTGCCATTTATCTGCAGGCACCTTGAAAAATCTCATTAACAACCTGTTATATCCTCACTTGTCTCATCTACCAAGAAGTGAGATTAATATCATTTCAGTCTCAATTGAGGCGGAGGAGGTGCTTGGTTTTTGCTGATTGGGTTGTACACCTACTGGCTTATGGTTTAGTTTCGTCGAACGTTTTTTTTGTATTACATCTCTTCTCCGCAATACTTTCGATTCACACCTTCATATACCAGCATTAATCAAACTACAAAAATGAATCTTTGGCAGAGATACACCGCTCTTCCTCGTAACGTCCGCCTGTGGGTTGGCATTTCAACTCTAGGAATTGCATATTACGGAAACACTCTCATGAACCAGGCTTACGAGGAAGAAAAGCTGCGTGAGGAGGCAAAGAGACGCTTGGCTGCCGAAGAAGCCAGACGTTAACTGATCTCAATGAATATTACGATAATGTTGATGATCTGTTAATCTAATTAACACAAGAGTGTTTGTAAATAAGCTGACTTTATCTATATCTTTAGTGATTTCAGCGACCGGATGGTTTTTTAAATGGGTGGGCACATGCTGAATTGAAACTCGTAGCCGTCCTCTGGTAGCTAAATTGATCTTTAATGGGAACTCGATTTGCTCCTGTGTATATATAATTAAATACTAGTATTGGTTTTCTTGTAAAATATTGGTGGTTGATTCTATATTAGATATCTATCGATTCTCGATTCATACCTCATTAGACGGCGCTATGCATGGATCGTTATCTTATCTTTACATTACTATGTATCTTCTCATCATCTTCAGCACCAACATCAGAATACATCGCAATGAGTAAGAAAGGAGAGGTCCAGTCGAGCCCGACGCTGGAATCTGTCGCAACTGACTTGAAAGAGGGAAAGTTCAAAAATGTCATTTTCATGGTTGGGGCGGGAATATCGACATCAGCGGGAATCCCTGATTTTCGTACTCCTGGAACTGGCCTTTATTCTAATCTACAGAGACTTAAACTGCCATATCCAGAAGCGGTTTTTGACATCTCTTATCTGAGACGTAACCCAATGGCTTTCTACACTCTGGCAAGTGAACTATATCCTGGAAAATTCGAGCCTACTGCGTTTCACAAGCTTATGAAAGTTGTAGATGAAAAGGGCCTTCTGCGCCGTTTATATACACAGAACATCGATACGCTGGAAAGAATTGCTGGGGTTTCGGGAGACAAGATTATTGAAGCACATGGGTCCTTTGCTAAAAACCACTGCATCGACTGTAAGAAAGAAATGTCCAATGAAGAGCTGAAACGGATTGTTTGGGACACAAATCCGGGCAAAACCACCATTCCCAAATGTAAGCATTGTAAAGGGATAGTGAAACCAGATATTGTATTTTTTGGCGAGGGCCTTCCTAGAGCGTTTTTTGATAGTATGGATGAAGACTTTCCTGAATCGGCAGATTTAGTAATTGTGGCAGGAACATCGCTCACCGTGAGTCCATTTTCCCAGTTGCCTGAGATGGTAGACGACGATTGCATCCGGCTACTTTTTAATATGGATGTTGTAGGTGACCTAGGGAGCAGAGAAAACGATGTACTTATATTGGGCGATTGCGACAAGAATGCCAGGAAGTTCGCTGAATTGTGTGGGTGGTCATTAGAACATGATCAGGAAGAGCAAATAGAGGACGGTGGAAACACAGAGAATTCTGATGATGGCAAAGAGAGAGAGAGCAAGGAAGAGACTGAAGAAGCGGCAGAGGAACGAGGAAGAGAAGAAGCAAAAGAAAAGGCTGAGCATATTGCTGAGGAGATATCTGAGACACTAGATAAATTAAAACTTGAAGAGTCTGGCGCAGATATCGGGACCTCAAAGAAGGACAAAGAGGGGCCTGATTCAAACTAAGTTTTTGTCTACCTATATTTCAAGCCAGGTACTCAAAATATTGTGTAATCCTTATCTCTTATTTATATAATCTTGCTCTGTATTTATAATATAGTTGAAAATCTGCTATTCTATCTACTCAAAGCATCAGCCAGACTTTGATGCCATGATGAGAACAGTAGCCCACTTGATAGTCACTTCGGTTTCATCAGTCCAGTTCTCGGCCTTTTTGATAGCTTCAAAACACAAATCTGTCACATCTGGCTCATCCGGATGGTGGGTTTTCCATTCATGATAGGAACTGAAGGTCTTCATGTAGTCATGAACGGTGCTCAGGGGAACGGTTTTGGTCATTTCATAGAAAGAACCAGGAGTCAATGTACTACCATTGTCTCTGAAGACCTCAATGTTATGAAACTTGTCACTGTCATTCAAGAGTCCTTCTGCTTCAGTCAACATATTCGCCAATCGACTACGACCAGGCTGTTCCCAATATGGACCCATGTACTTGTCATCATAACTATAGATTAAACTGAGTTCAGAAGCCTTTGGGTGGTTTATGAAAACGTGGTCCACATATCCCCATACAGCCAGAACTCCGTTTGGTTTGAGAACCTTAGCTGATGACTCGATAAACTGCGGGAAATCAAACCAATGACTGGCCTGAGCAGCAGTGACAATATCTGCTGAATTTTCAGGGATGATATCAACAAAGTTTTTATCAGATCCAATCTTATAACTAAGCTGTTCAGAAGTCTTGCCAGCAGCTGAGGCCGACTTAGTAGCCGTCTCTATCATACCAGCGCCAGGATCGATTCCTATAGTGCTATCAAAGTAATCAGCCAGTTTCAAAGTAGCCTCTCCAGGACCACAACCAATGTCTACACATTTTGTAGGGGAACTCTTAGCATTGACATTGTGTCTTTCGAAATAAGAATAGATGTGCTTAAAGAGAGAGTCTGGATAATGGGGTCTGGCCGACAGATATGAAGCGGCATTGAATGTAGCCTTAGCAAACGTCGTCATTGTCAAGTTCACTATGTTTCTTCAGTCTCGACAACTGCACGTATAAATTTGAAGAGCAACAGACTAAATAAATTAGAATTGCACTGGTAATCTGTGCCTCTTATACTTGGAAAACTCAGGGGGAAATTGCGTGCATCGAATAATAGTGCCTGCATTTTAGTTCTCCGGCGACCGGTCGATGTCATCGGAGAAACGTGACTGGAATACAGCTCACGAGCCAGTTCTATCGGACCCGAATCGGAACTGCCCAGTCTTCTTTTATTTTAACCATCGTGACTTACTGACTCCAGATGATTAGTCGACATTACAAATATACAGGCCTGGTGACCAGCGGACTCCGATATCTATGAGTCTCACTTTGTGCCTCCGGCGGCTGGGGCTCCGCCCCAGACCCCGCTGCTCGCTTCGCTCGTTAACGTGAAAATAAATAAATTATATGCTACACAGCAGCCAGAATCCAGCACTGCCGAGGGACCAGAATTTAAGAAATTCTCTCAAGTGCTTCCATTAGTACAACCGAATTGCCTCTAATGACCTATGCTGAGTTAGTTCGACCTTAGGCATGCGACTCTCATGAAATACTTACAGTTGTGCCCACTTTTACTTTTTCTCCATTAGCTCTTTCTTCCACCGCCTCGTCAAGAACAATGTTTAGAAACACATCGTATCCTCGCAAAACGCCTACAATCTTTCTCGAACCATTCAACTGCACGAACAGCTTCTTGTCCATGTACTATTTGTTAGTAACTGCTTTTTGGCCCCATGTTATACTGTATACACCAATTAGAAAGATTCTGGATGACACTAGTACATACCTTTTTCAATTCGGGTGCCGAAGCCTTAACCATCGCGAGTATATATTTCTATTTGTCTGATCTAGACTGTTCGTTCGATATTTGCTGAAGGTGCTAAATTTCATCGACATGAATGGCCATAGCCGCGTTCGCGGCTATTGTGTCGAGCTCTAGCTCCGAAGACATAGCATCGCCGATATCCCATGGAAAACGAAAGGTAATTCCTATTTTGTTTGATTTCGTGAATAATCAAACACATGGAACTTCCCTCTCTCTTTTTTTGTTTCAAATGAGCTGATTTGGGGAAAATTTGGGACCCCAAAATCAACTTGGGGTCAGTGACCCCGTTAAAGCGATGATCCTAGAATAAAACGGGGAGTGAGAATCTCCTCATTTTATGTGATTTCGGTCGCTGGCTCTGCGCCAAAACCGTTGCTCTGTTTCGGGTGAGTTCCTGGGATAGTTGTCGCCCGACTCGAGCGCAGCGAGAGGAGCAGCGGGGTCTGGGGCGGAGCCCCAGCCGCCGGAGGCACAGTTTCCAAAGTGCGTATGCAGGGTGACGGTAGGACGTCCGGCTCTATTTAGATTGTTTGTTGTTTGTAGTTTTAAAAGGAAATAGATGTGCTGTGTTGATTGGCTGCTGAAATAGATTTGATTACTAAATTCGAGCGGTGCATGAATCCGACGTAAAGCGCTCTATGTGGAGTGCTGAGCTATTGACATCCCAGTATGCTGTGTCGCTTTAACACTATTGCATGGCTTGGAGCTAATCTATAGCAAAGCTAGAAATGGAATCCGACTACCGATTTTGGAAACTCTGGCTGCGCCAGGCTGGTCAGCACAGATTAGATGTAGCAGATTGATCACATTCTTGGACGGCCAATGAGTTTCTGCACCTGCACGCAGACACCCCACGCATTTGAAACAAGCTGGCTCCTTTTCCTCGACTAATTTTTGGCCCCTCTAAATGCAGGATATTAGTTCCAAGGCAGTGCCAACAGTTATGTAGAGCCAGCCTCTAAATCGCCTCAGGAAGTTTTTATTGCCAATGTAGTTACAGGGAGGTACACTAGTATGAGTTGAGGTGAATCAACAACACGCAGGGTACCTGCATGTGCATAAACTAATCAAACCTCCACTCCAGACTTGGCTTAGCCTCATCTGACAGGTACTCTGATAACGGCAAATCCAGGGGGTTGCCTTATTGAGAAATATACACGGTGCAGAAACTAATTGAAATTGATGTGAAGAATGAAAACTGGTCATTCAAATTCCACCAAAAGTATTGGGATTACGCTGCGATGAAGCAACTTTTCCCACACTCAGCAACAATAGCCATGAGACAGCAGGTTATAGATACAATTCGATTGCTAGGACAAAAGTACATAAAAGATAGCAAATATCCCTGGTTTGCTCCCAGTCTTTTTTCGACTAGGTCTATTCAACCTGTAAAACAGTATCTTTTGGACTTGCGACTGGTTAGTGCGACTAGTTATTAATCACTGGACACTACTACCGGACATTATATTGTGTTTTGTTTCTTCAATAATGTCTCCGTCTTCTTTCACTTCTTCCTCTTCTTCCTCTGCTTTGCCTCCTATCTCTGTCCCTAATTCCCTTCTGACTGACATACAAGACTCTAAGGCTCCTGCATCCATTCCCATTCCTACCCCTCCTTCATCTAGAAAAAGTACTTCAACTCCTTCCAATGAGCTTCCTTCTGATTGGGCTGTTACTAAGTTTAAGAAACGGACCTCTAGTATTGTTGAATGGTTGAACAAGACTACTGCCAAGCTAGGTGGAAAATATGTTTTAGTGGTTGTGGATCCTGACAATGGCACTGATATTTATTTCAATAGTCCTATGGCTAAATTTGTTGATAACTTTCTTCTTGAAAAAGACATTGTTGAGTATCTTGCCAAGGGTAGTGATGGTGATATTGATCCTGATCGCCCACGGGTTCCTTCGGTTGCCACTTCTACCAAACCCAATACTTCTTCAAAGTCCAAGGTTAAGCTTGATCTTTGTAATCATGATGATGTTATTAATTTCTTGTACCAAGGCTTCATAATTATTCAACAATCAGCTTGTAAGGCTTTAGCCAAGAGTTGGATAAAAGAGATAGAACCCAAGAAGCAAACCAACTATCCTTATAAACTTGGTGACATGTCTAAACCAGATTGGTGGCCTTCTACCGTACGTCATAAGGAGCCTGATCATCTGAATAAGGAGGAGCGAGTGAAATTGTTGGTGGGACTTATTACACATGAGGAGATTCCTATTCACCGTCTGCGAGAGGCTGCTATGCCGTCCATCCGCGAGATTGATCTAGACAAATTGGCCCTGTTGGAAGAGCTTTATCTTATTGCTGAGTCGGAGAAGATGTTTCTTAATGGTAACCTTGATGAAAACGAACAAATTGTTGACATAACAAATTTGAACTATTGGGATAAACAGGCCAAGATTGTCATTCCGAATGCCGATGATCCTATCCAGCAAGTGAGCTCCACAGGAAGTTCCAAAGGAAAAAATGATACTATGTTCAAGGGAGCAACCAGTTCTCAATCAACCATAAGACTCCCTTCTGTTTCTACAATTCCAATTAACAAAGAGAATATTACAGTTCAACCTCGGTTTGACGCTCATCAGCAGTTTGTAGCAGCATCAAATGGTACCAGCACAAATTCACCTGAGCTTCTGTCTAACAGCTCTGGTTATTCATCCTCTATGCGCTTCTCGTCCTCGATCCCGACAAGTTCGAGCACTTCCTCGGCATCCTCTGCTTCATTTTCGTCTTCTGCTTCATCATCAACAGGCTCTGGCTCCTCATCATTCCACTCCAACCCAAATCAGTCGCCTCTATCTACTACCAGTTCAAGCTCTCATGCTCCTAAAGGCACTCCGTTACCCACAGCACATTATCTGACACAGTTTGATAACTGGGGTGCAACCCCTTTAGGTACCATTTCTATGACCACTGCACCCAACAGATTGATGTTTTTCGACCATGCTATTCTTCCTTCGTCGTCGCCATTTCACGATATCAACCTTACCCAAGGCTACTACATGCCAAACCGTACTCCCCACAAACCTATGAGAAACTTTGCCAACAACCAAGAACTAGACGAGACGCCTTCAAGAATCTCTTCCGGCAAGAAATTTGAGGACATTGGCACATCGTCATCAGCGGAGCCCAGTTCAACAAACACACCGTTCAGACAGATTCCATTACAACAGTTACCACTCCCGCTTCCTCTTCCACTTCAAATCCAATCCGACACCTTCAATGCTCTAGGCAAACGACCAGCTGACCGACTCACCTACCTCGGAGACGACAACATCAACAACAACGAGAACAGACCTAGCAAGAGGTTCGACGACGGCACTGCTAGGGAGTTCTACCACGAGGCCCCACTGAAGTTTGAAACCTAGCACAGTGCTCTCACCGCCGAACACACGAGCAGACCATGGATGATTAGTTTTGATTTAATATAGTTTAATATTATGGGTAATCTGATGAACTTCTCACTCTGCCTCCGGCGGCTGGGGCGCTGCCCCAGACCCCGTAGTGCTCCGCTTCGCGGAGAGAGAGGGTCTCCACACGCCCGACTCGAGCGAAGCGAGAGGAGCAGTGGGGTCTGGGGCGCAGCCCCAGCCGCCGGAGGCAGATGTGGACTTACCGGTCGAGCCCGTCCTCAGGGGTATTTATAGATCATCACGTAAATGAAATATTGCCTGTTTTGGACGGTGTGCTGATCGTGATCGGTGATCTTTTCTTCCTATGACGGACGGTGCCAGCGCCATGATAAGAGCCGACGGTGAGCTGACAACATGTCGGCAGGCAGATAGAGACTGGCTGGGTTTTACTTGAGCTGAAAGCGTGGATAAGAAGAAGAGAAGAAGAGGCCTGGACGTTCGCGACCCAGACTCGCCAGACTTACAAGTTCTGCTGGACAGTATGAGCGGTCCCTGCGTCTTGAGTAGGGTGATCTATGCAATAGCGATGTATATTCGCTGAGAGAGGGTGGCTGACGGCTGCAAGGCAGGATCAATTTGCTCATATTATTCCCACCGACAGTTCTAGCGTGCCGTGCACACAATACTCACAATACCGTGTGCTTGTACTTTAGCGCAGACTGGTCGCAGGATGAATGGGCTGAGCTGCTCTTCCGGCTCGGTTCAAGCTCAATGAAACTCGGCTGAAGTGTGCTGCAGCCCAAGGCGCCGGCTGGCTGGCTGGCGGGCTGGTAGGCGGCAGCAGGAGGTTGGCATGGCGATGGGGCTACTGGAGATGCGCACCGCGCTTCTGCTGCAGATCCAGTTGGGCTGCGGACGGTTGCTGGCTAAACCAAACATCGACAACTTTTACCAGGCGAGGTAAACGTTTACCAACCATATTAGGCTAGAAGTGTTTTGGTAGATTGACCGACTTGGCACCACCACTGGTTACGATTACGACTACAAGTTCAACGTCAAACTTCTTAGTTAACAGCCTGGTTGTTATTAACTTTTGAGTTAGCTTTATTGTTGAATTGCCATTACCCCCGCAAATAGGCTCTACTGCACAAAGGACTGCTTACTGGAGGTATCTTGAAAGTACTGGCGACACCCTTGGCAGTCGATTTTTAGCCCAAGAACGAATTCGCTGTTATAGGGGCTGTTCAGGGTTCAGAATAATTTGACAGGAAAGTATTTCTTTAGAGCTGGCTTTAGGGAAATTGTAGAGCTATTCGATTCCCGTGCTCGAACATTGCTTGATTCGGCTGGTTCAGGACATATTAAATGGGAGCCACGAAAGCGAGTCTTTCGTCGAAATAACGAACAAACGAAGAACCACTATTTAGAGAGTTAGAGAGTACAACAAGGAAGTTAGTACATTGAGAAGAGTCTTTTGTTACTTTCTGCTTTTATTTTTTGGACTGGACAGTGGGTCGGTCAATTGTCATCATTGCATCATTGACTGTGTCAGTGCTCTATCCCAGTTCTGATTCGAGATTCTACTCCACACTGGCATATCTCGGCTATTTATTTATATCAGCATTCATATTAGGACGACATTATTTATATCTATTGTTGTTCGTCTCAGCATCTATCTATATCAGTATTGATATATCGGCCTGTTGCTTTTAAGTGAGTTGCTGAGCTACTATCATCAGTCGGTATACCGCACTGTTACTACTTCATCACTTCTTAATCACGCCACATCTATCACCTTCCATCATGTCAATATCCAAAGCCATGTCATATCTCATTACATTCCTTCTTCTATTAGCATCAGCATCGGTTGTGGCTGGCGATGATTCACAGTCAACATCTGAGCCTCCACCAGCGCTAGCAACTGCAACGGAAGTGGGCACTGCTGCTGTATCTGCGACAGGCGACCCACAAACAGTTGGTGACATCAACGCTACTGGGTTAGTCGTACCGACCAATCAGACAGCTAATTTGCTTCCTAACTTTGTCCTGGAAATGAAAACTGCTAGTTCAGGGCTGATACTATCAACAGATCTGTCAGCTATGACTCCAGTTAATGGAACATCCTCATCGACTAATGGTCTGTCTGACCTCTGTACTGGACAACTAACGCTAATGAATTCAACCACTAACTTGAATTATAACATGATCCCGTTACTCTCTTGCGATGATGCTGGCCTAGTCGCTGAGTATCTGGAGAATGTGGAGAATTCAAACTCCCCTTGTGCTGTCCTTTATTCACTGCATAGCCAAGGCTGTGAATTCGATGGTACAAACGCTTTCGAAACACAGCTAGGAACAGTGTTTACTATCACTTCTGCACAGTATTCTGCATCCATAATCTCCCAAATTAACAGAACCATAGGTTCAATCAGTGCTAGCATCTCATCCAAAGCAGGTATGAGCAACATTGGAAACGGGTCTCCATTGACATCAAAAGGCACAGGCTCGACTGTTGCAATGGCTGTTCTTTATAGTATTACAGGAATTGTTGCCGCTTTGTTTCTGTTTGTTATTGTCTCAGGTGCTATCCGTGTCCATAAGCATCCGGAGCGCTATGGACTTGTGTCTATGAACACTGCATACGATTCTAATCACGGACCTGGTGGCGAAGGTTTTGGTTCAATGCAGTATTCAACTCGAGCCAAGGGACTGGCAAGAGCCGTTCTGGATTCGATTCCACTCGTTCGATTCCAAGTTGGTAATGGCGATAGTGGTCGTACCTCACCATCGTCTAAAGAAGAGAGCATAGGCATGGACAACGCCCATAATCCAAGTAAATACGTTGTTCCTACAGAAGAGCCAGGTCGAGATAGCTATTCTCTTGAAAAGTTAAAAGCTGGCAATGTGAGTATGGACGAGAGAGCCACTGCTGTTAGCGAACCGAGAACTCGAAATAGCTGGCTTCGATCTCAACCTGGTGTTCAGGCTGGAACTCAGACCGAAGCTCATGTCACTGGTAATCAAAACAGCTCTGTCGCAGCCGTTGGTGCTGGATTGAACACTTCCCAAAATGCGGAGCAAAATGTTGAGCCAAGAAACGAATCAGTATCTGAATCCAGGACTTCAAATATTGTACAGTCAGGTACTGCACAGGACACTACTGCCCTTCATGGAGCTTCACAAGCGGGACGATCCAACGCTGGAACACAAGCTGATGTGGAGCCACAGACAATAGGAACACTAGTTGGAAGCCTTGATAACGACGAGCCTGACTGTCCTATTTGTTTCGAAAGCTTTAAAGATGGTGACATTCTACGAGTCTTGCCATGCAAGCATAGGTTTCATGCGTTGTGTGTGGATCCTTGGTTACTTAATTCGTCAGCTCTATGTCCGCTTTGTCGAGTGGACTTGTCACTGGAGGAAAACGAGCAAGTGTCCAGCGCCCCACCTAATGCTGGGGGTATTACCATTCCACCACATTACGAGGTAGAGGTCTCGCTGTTCAATCGTCTGCTGGACGTTTGGAACGCCCAGCTTCTTCCACGGGAAGCACGACGCGTGGCATTAGCGAGATTCCACGAAGAAGCTGAGATTCGAAGGCAACTCCGTGCCAGACAAGGAAACAACTTTGAAGAACAGAACACACGCAGATGGACTAATTTCGTCAACTCACGAAGGAGACGTCTCCAACGCCGACATTCAACCCGCGAAGAGCCTGCCTCAGACAGTAACAATAATTCCGCATCAGACCCGAACACTTCCTCGGAGCCCACTACACAAGCACCACCACCACCTCCCCCGTCTCAACCCTGAGCGTTCATATCATTCTATTTATTGTCAAAATGAGCTCTCGCTCCTTAGTAATAGTAAGTGTTTATCATTTAATATTAATGTTATTTATTTTTCACCAGTGATTACCCCTGGCTGGGCTCGTCCAGACATAAACCATGCTGGACCGTATATGCTCGACTCGAGCGCAGCGAGAGGAGCAGCGGGGTCTGGGGCAGAGCCCCAGCCGCCGGAGGCAGGCAGCACAGGAAATAAGTGATCTACTGATACAGCGTAATTTAATAAATATTAAGGATTATTCGTATGATTCAAGGAGCTTGGCTTTGAGAATGGCGAGTTTCAGTAAGTCGTCGCTGGAGCCGGCTTTTTGTTTGATGCTGGAATCGATGAACCCAGTAATTGTGAACTGAATGCGAGCTAGACGTGGTTGCGTCTCTTCGAGAATAGGGTGAGTCTTGTGGTTACTATTGTGATTATCGTTGAGATTCTGGTTTCCGTGGTCAGGGCTTAGACCGTTGGCTTGGGTCTGTAGTTTACTGTCCCTCTGGTCCGCTTTCGAGTGTATATCTCTGGCCAGCAGCTTGATCTGTATGTACTTCTTACCGAATTGGTCGATTTGATCTAGCTGTGGTTCTATGCTAGTGTGAATGGCTGTTTCCAGCTCTTCGATTTTTTTCAAATATAGAATTGTCTCTCTTGCGAAATCTTGTAGCCAGACCAGATCCCTCTTCTGGCTGACCAGTTTGTCAGTTTTAGCGACTACTTCATCAAGGCCAGTTTTGACCTTTCTGGTCTCGGCTTGAAACCTTAATACGTCCATTTTAACATCCTGGATCTTACTTTCACCTCCTGAAAGCGAATTTCCCAGACCAACAAAGTCACCGTAATCTTTGTTGATTACATCTACGAGCTCATGTGTCAGTACTTTGTCCCATGACTTGAGCTGGTTCTCGAGATCTTCCAAAGTTTGGTATTTATGGAACTTTGTCAGAAATTCGTCTACTACGAACTCTTCTTCCGAGAAATCTTTCCTCGATATTTGCACGACGGAGGGCAATTCATCCTCATCGTCGAAATACTGCTCCATTTTAGAGTATCGAGATAGTGTGTGGTCCTTCCGTCCAGCATGCTTCTTAAGCGATATATTTCAGTCACGTGAGAGATATAGTGAGAGGTGATTTTGTATCTAACTAGAAATTTATATTACTTTGACCTTGGCAAAGAATAGAGGCTAATAATAGACGATTTAGGGTTGTCTCTGGAGCCAGCCATACGATTGTGCTACAAATTCAAAAAAAAAATTGCTTTATCTGGGCTATATATACAACACAAACACTATTATCTCATAATACTGTCGCTATCAAATACTGAAAGAAAATCGTACCTCATCGATTCCGTATAGAGAGATCGAGAAGATAAGTAAACTAACTGAGGAACACACATAGTTGAAATCCCATGCTGCTGATGGTTATCCGGGATTGGATGGTGAGGGTCAGATAGACTAATGATCCAGAGGCAGGGCCCTAAGATCTTAAACTCAGCCGCGTAGATTCCTAATACGACTAATTAAATCGTGCATATTTCGCGTCTCGATACTGTTCTTGTGATTTGACGCGTCTCTTCCTCGATAGACGGTATACAGAATGAAGATAAAGCTCAATCCCCGCCAGGCTCACTCAGCTGGTATAGCTAGAGTCTGTTACTCTTTCGATGGTAAATATTTGATTTCAGGTGGTGCCAATGACCTGGTGCGGAAGTTTTCAAGCGGTGTAGAGAGTAGCGAGCCAGAGAGTCTGGACCACCACCATGATGCTGTTCTGGCTGTTGACATCTCTCGCAGCCAGTTCGCTTCAAGTTCTGAGGATGGTACAGTCCATTTGTTTGACATAGAATCCAGCAAATCAAGAGGTGTAATAGTACGGAATCCTCTTGCAATTAGAGAGATCAAGTTTTCTCCAGATGGAAAATGGCTAGCTACTTCAGGTAACGACAAATTTGTCAAGATTATATCGGTTGTGGATATTCTAAAGGTCCAGGAGATTGGCCTTCCAGTACCAATCAAGCATATCGCCTATGATAACACCGGAAATGTCATCGCCTTATCAGCATTAGACGGAAAAGTGCGTTTCTACAGACTAGATCCTTCTGAAGCTAATAACAAACCTGACAACGAAGAAGGTGATGGCGAGGAGGAAGAATCTTTCCGGTCCAAATCCGTAATCCCACCATTCAACCCGGTATTAATACATACGCTCGAAGATCTAGTACCTAATGTTAAAGATGCTGGTGACGTTCGCACAACGGCTGTCGAATTTCACCCAGACGGTAAACACTTTGCTGTCGCTACCAAGACGTTCGAGGTCGTAGTGTACACAATAAACAATTTTACGGAAGTAGCTCGTTTCCGCCATGCTAGGAATCATAAAGGTGAAATTACCGGCATCAGATGGTCTCCTAATGGTAAATATATTGCAACTATAGGGCTGGATAACCAACTAATTATCTGGGACGCCGCTACATTTTCGCCAGTAGAGATTCAAGAAGTGGAATCGCCTATATCTGTTGCTTGGCATCCTACCACAAATGAACTCACCGTTGCTACAGAAAGAGGGCAGCTCATTACTTATGAAGTATTATCAGACAAACCTAGTCCTTTTGGAGAAGTCCTACATTTTAGAACTACTACTTCTATCGCCACCACTAAGAATATTGTCGATGGACCAGATCACATTCGAGACTATGACGACTATGATCTAGATTTAGAATTCACTGGAGATGCGACAAATGATAAAACTGTCGAAGGGAATGACGAACTGGACTGGATAGAAGACGATGACGGCGCAGGATATGCTGGCGAGGAGAATGGTAAGCGATCCCGAGAGTCAACAGCTCTTGAAAATGGCAATGGTCATAAACGTACTAAATTCGTACCTGCTGCGTCTATTCAAGAACCATTTGTTTCAGGTAGCACCCCATGGAAAAATGGCCGGAGATATCTTTGTATGAACACGATTGGATACATTTGGTCAGTTTTTCAGGAGGATCATAACACCATCACAGTTACCTTCTTTGATAGAGGAGTGCATAGAGAATATCATTTTACTGACTATGTGCAATACAACCTCGCCTGTCTCACTGAAGAGGCTGCTTTATTTGTAAACACTCAGACTCGAAAGGCATTACTTAGATTCCACGATGGTTTCACTAATAACTGGGAATATACCCTTGCTGACAATGATCTGTTTCGATGTGTCTCCCTTTCCAAGAACATAGTGACATTCTGTACTGCAGAAGGCTATGTGAGAACATTTAATATCTATGGGTCTCCTCTGTCTGTCTATAGACAATCGAGAGACGCGGTAATCACTTGCGCTTCGTGGAAAAACTATAATTTTATTGTCCGATCATCACCAACTGGATCTTTATCATATTCAATTGAAAACGTGCGAACTAATGTGACTTACCAGAAGAATGATGACCTTGACATTGGTCCTGACGATAAACTCAAAGCCGTCTTTTTCACCAATCAAGGAGACCCATGCATCTTCGACTCCAAGGGAATACTGCTTGTGCTACAAAACTGGAGAGAGCCTCTTCAAACCAAGTGGGTTCCTATTAACGATTCAAACGCCGCGGCATCAGCTCAAGGACGAAATGAAACGTACTGGCCCATCGGAGTCATCGATAACAAATTCATCTGCACTGCCCTCCGACGTGGAGAACAATTCCCCAACATCCCTCTACCGGCCACAACTGAGCTAGATCTGGCTGTAACCGTGGACCCTACTACCACAGAATACGAGAAAGAGTATCTTACTAAACAGGTGATCCTGCAGTTATCACGAGCACAGTCAGAGTCTGACGACAATATCGAGCCAGTCAGCACAGTTTCCTCTCAAGAACTCGAGGTCGACAAGGTTGTTCTCCGTCTCATCCAGGCATGCTGCATCGACTCTAAACCATCCAAGGCCCTCGCCTTGGCCTACCTGATCAACAAAAACCAGGCACTCGAAGCAGCTAGTAAAATCGCTCTTCGTTTCGACCAGTCTGCGGTCGCTGAGAAGATTAACGAGCTTCTTAACGCTCGCCATAGGCAGCAGTAATATATCGTGAATTAGCACTATTGAATATGAGAGGTGAGTGTGCCTCCGGCGGCTGGGGCGCTGCCCCAGACCCCGTGGCTCGCTTCGCTCGTTACGTGGGTGGTCTCGAAGATATTGCGTGACTACACGCTAGCCGGCTGTTGAAGTCGCGCACTGCGCGTACATACAGATAGTGAAAAGTCGAAACGCAGACGTAGAAAATGATCTAGAATTATGCTTTTAAATAAATGATTAGGTTACCTCATTGTTTGTTATCTACAAAACACCACCTCGCTTGGCGGCAGCGACAGATGCATAGTCCTCCGTATTTGGCTTCAGGAGTGGGTTTTTCTTCAAGTGGATTTGGTTTTCGCTAGACACTTGAGGGATCTTCTTCTCCAATTGTAATTTATCAAAAACACATTTGTTCAGTAGACGTTCAGCAGGACGGCAGCCCCAGAATTGTTGGTTGTTTTGTTCTAAGCATTGCCAGTGTAGTCTGAATTCTTCAAGACAATGCTTGTTAATGTCTTCAAGAACAGAAATGGCACATCTGGTCACTCGTCGGCCTTCCTTAAGACAGTCGAGCTCTCCATTTCCTTTACTCTCTTGTTTGCACATGACATAATCGTCGTTGTATGGTAAACATCTGGCACCAATGAAGAAGGAGGCCGATTTTAAGGGAGCTGAGGTAGCACCGATTTCTGGCACATCAGGAATGTGCGATGGCATAGGGGTTTGGTCGACATAAACCGCGAAGTCTGAATTAGGCTCTCTCGTGGTAGACATTTTGTATGATAATGCTAAGTATACGGGGGACGTTTAAGACTGGGTGCTGGCTTCAATTTTAGATAAAATGATCTATATTGCCACTGAATTAATTTTAGATCAATTTCGAATAATCAAATATTATCTCAGTTGTTCGGATTGATTGAACTCGGTCGACTTTCCAGTTCACAACGCGCCAATGTCAATTACTGCCTATAGCTTCAGCACTGTCTCGAAAGATTCGATCAAATATTGAACTTTTCATTGGTGCGTTCGAGGGCAGGGTAACGGTGCATTTCAGCCGCGTATTAACTAACTGTGTAAAAAGCGCTTCAGGGATTCACGATCTCTGCGATAATGCGAGATTGCGGCTAGGGTGGCTGTCATTCTGTCCCCATCTCGACCTTATCTGACAACAAAAGAGATCTAGATCTTATCAGCACACACGCCTCAGATAATACGATCCATAATAATGTTTTTTGAGAGTATGTTAGCAAGCGACTTCGAAGTTCCCAAGGCCAATGCCTTCAACTTGGTTTTGGCCACCAGTGCCTCCGGCGGCTGGGGCTCCGCCCCAGACCCCGTTGCTCCTGCTTCGCAGGAGATTTCTACAGACTGTCTGAGCTTTCGACTCGAGCGCAGCGAGAGGAGCCGCGGGGTCTGGGGCGGAGCCCCAGCTGCCGGAGGCATCACATGCGCCTCTGGCTTCTCCAGTTTTTTCTCTTTCAAGACGTCAGGCTTTGACACAGGATCTGTCCCATTATCCAAATTGCGTAAGAGATGCTGGTTGACAGCTAGCCACGTATAGCCAGTGGACTGAGCGAGACCCTTCCACCATGATCAGAGCGCTCGCGAAGCGAGCACTACGGGGTCTGGGGCAGCGCCCCAGTCGCCGAAGGCTGTCCCTCCAACCCCCATCCCCACCAAGAGTAAATGACGTGATTATTGTCCAATAAAGTGAGCACGGGCTGGCGCCCGTCCCTGCGTTTGCTCGATGGGGTTAAGCAGGGGCTGCTTGGCGTTGATAAGATAGTGGCAAGGGTACGCTTGCTCTGTGGTGAGCGTAAAGCGGCTGTGATCAACAGGGCGATCAAGCTGGCGAACCAATCGGCTATGAAAGCTGAACATCAGAGGATTTAAGTTTTGCCGTGGTCGGAAGAACACGAGGGATTAGCAAGTGAAAATTTTCACACGGCCCGCCTTTTCCATGTACAATGTCGCTTACGGTATCTGCCGCTTGGTGTCCTAATAGCAAGTGTTGGCGATACGGGAGCAGCTTTGACTGGTGTCCAGACTTTGCAGCTCGTCTCATGCGCTCCACGTAGATAGATAGCGCATGACAGTTCTGCTGGGCAGATAACATCGAGATAGCGGGGAAATGCCCGATTCTTAGCGCTGTTGTATAGGGAGATGTTGATATGACCGACAGCATAGGGACGATCTGCACTGTATTAGGCAACGTATCAAACGCTTCATGCAGGGAAGCCAAACGCTCGCTAGTATAACAAGGTACGGCCGCATCTGTGGGGTAGCGTTCTGTGTGTCTCGCTTAAGCGCGGAAACTGGCATCGATATGCAAGATACCCAATTTGCCGGAAATGCAACTCCGCGGCACGCCCGAGAAGGGCATAGTAAAAGTCAAAAATCTGAATCAAATATGAGTGCAGATGGGGGTAGGTGAAACAGGGAAAGCAGGGAAGCAGGGGGTGTGAGAAAGACGAGAAAAAGCAAGAAATATAACAATAGGCCCTGGGATCACCGTTTGATCGGTTACCCATTTCAGTCGAAAACATTATTGGGGCCAATTTTTCGACTTGGCATGAGATAAGATAGCAATGATGACCATCGTCGGGTGGTCACTTAGGGCGCTATACTTCTCCTGCTGCTCGGTAACCCGCTCTAACATGGTGATAATCCAAGTATCTATCGTATAGAACCCTGGTTCAACTCACCAACAACCCGGATTGCCCCACTCACATGCACTAGCGTATCTTGTTGGCATCACAGGGACCACTAGGCTGGAACGAACTACATGAACCTTTCAGATCTTACTTTTACGTGAAGACGAACTCTTTTCTCCACTAATAGGAGGTGTTTTACTTGGTGTCATTGACATCTTTAGAGACGTTGTACTAGCGTATTTTTATTTTTTATTTTATTTTTTTGTTTGTCATGATTACATTCCTAAATTGATCATCGTCAGATATCGCTAGTCAATTGGCAGCGCTGTTATCATGGCCGTCGGCCAAATCTATCTATCTCTATCTCTGAAATTTTGTCTCAATAACAGGCAATTGACCAAAAATCCCCTATCGTGAGAGATATATTTGTTTCCAGTACAGATTCAGCTAAAGCGTTTTCCATTTAGATGTGGAAGTATGCAAGTCAAAATCAAAAAGCAAGTGTAGTCCAAGCGTGCATTCGCAGGTTTAAACGCGGCTGCTGATAGATGAAATTCAAATAACCGATAAGGATCTTGCACATTAGCTGAGGAGAAGAAGTGACGGCCAAGCCAGCTTCCTATTTCTGTCATTTATATAAATATATCTGTCATGAGCCTATTCTTGTGCCGTACTGTACTTTTTGACAAATAATTTTGCTTTGATTTAGCACAGACCAGTAATCGTTGCTGTACTCTATTGGTGCTGGTACTATATTCTTCCTTGCTAGAGCCACTACCTAACTGTTACTATTTACTTCTGACCTCTGCTATTGTATTTGCTCTTACGGTGGCTCGTTATTACCAGTTGACTGCTAATACTTGTGACATCTGCCTGCCTCTTACGAAGCTACCACTATCATCCCAATAATAGTTGAACAAGTCCAGTGAAAGCAGCTTGTACAATGTCGAAAACCGACCCCATTGCTACTGAAAATACACTGGAAATCCAGTCTTCGTGGGACGCAGTTCCAGGAACTCTCAACTGGGAGAACAGATCATCCAATGACTTGATTTTGTATCCTCAGCCATCGAATGACCCTGATGACCCATTAAACTGGACCAAGATCCGCAAGCTAATTAACCTGGCTCTGGTCTTGTTCTACACATTTACCACCGGTATTGCCGGTACGAGTACGTATTCCATCCTGGTGCCTATTTCTGAAGCTACTGGTATCACCATTGCTCAACTGAATAATGGTACTGGTTACTTGTTTTTACTTGCTGGTTGGACCAATCTGATTTGGCAGCCAATGGCCTTAACTTTTGGCCGTCGTCCCGTATTCTTGTTCAGTATCCTAGGCTGTGTCGCCATGTCTGAATGGGCTGCTCATATCTCTTCATATGGGGCCTGGGCTGCTTGCAGATGTTTGCTGGGAGCTTTTGTTGCGCCTGTCGAGGTTTTGCCTGAGCAGTGTATTGCTGAGCTCTTCTTTAGTCACGAAAGATCTGCTTGGATGGGTATTTACATGCTTGTTCTTGCCAGTTCAAACTATCTTGCTCCTCTAATCGCTGGATACATGAATGAATCCATTGGTTGGCAGTGGGTTCAACATTGGTGCGCCCTGTTGCTAGCTCTTAACTTCATTCTTGCATTTTTCTTCTATGAAGATACGATGTTCAACAGAACAACCAAGGAGGCTGACCAGGTTGATGCTAGCGATGATGATAAGCGCGGCCATATGATCACTGTCAGTTCTGTTAGAAACCTTGACTACAGCCACAAGTTGACTTATATCCAGAAGATGAAGCTCTGGAAGGTCAATCCTCTTGTCACCAAAAAGGGTTTCTTTGATATGGTCTGGAGACCTGTTTTCTTTTTCTTCCGATTCCCTATTGTTGCCTGGTCAGGTGTCTTCTACGGTTTCGGTTTGGTGTGGTACAATGTGTTCAATGCTACTTCGTCAGCCATTTTGTCTGCAGCACCTTACAATTTCTCCAGTGATGGAGTTGGATTAGCTTATCTTGCACCACTAATTGGAGCTATCATCGGTGGTCTCTACTGTTGGTCCATTGTCAACTACTTTGCCATATCCTTAGCGAAGAAAAACAACGGTATCAGAGAGCCCGAACAGCGATTATGGGGACTGGTTCTATACAATATCCTACTGCCGTCTGGACTTATCCTGTGGGGTGTGGGTGCTGCTCACAAGATCCACTGGATCGGCCTTCTCTTCGGTGCTGCCTTCGTGTCCATTTGTAACGTTCTGGCAGGTTCCTTTTCTCTTTCCTATCTAATTGACTGTTACAAGGACATTTCCGGTGAAGTTCTAGTGTCAGCCATTCTGTGCCGTAACACACTCTCCTTCGGCATCAACTACGCCATCACTCCATGGATCAACCACTCTGGACTCCAAAACACCTTCATTGTCGCCGCTGTTCTAGGCCTGGTGACGGGACTCACCTTCCTCATCATGATCTTCGGCGGCAAAGCCCTCCGTAAGAAGGGTGCCAGTGCTTACATCAAAGCCGCTGAAACCCAGATTATCCATATAGCCCATTAATTGTAGTGTTGATTTCGTTATATTGTACGCTGCCTCCGGCGGCTGCGGGGCGCTGCCCCAGACCCCGTAGTGCTCGCTTCGCGAGCGACGAGTCCTGCTTTCAAAGACAAGATCATTCGAACAACGGCAGAATGTCAGCACCGCGACGCTGGTCGCGAAGCGAGCACAACGGGGTCTGGGGCAGCGCCCCAGCCGCCGAAGGCAGAACAATCACAGATATTATACTGTATTTAATACACCGCTACTTTACTTGTTGATAGCATCCCGGATGACCTTGGCCAAGGCAAGAGCCTTCTCGTCCTCGTGGCGTCGGCACACGATTTGCAGACCAACGCATCCGTTGTCATATTCCTGGGGATCATAGACACTCCAGACCTTTCCATCCTTCTCAGACAGATTCTCATGAGGTGGCTTGCCGTCGATGGAGGCGTCTGACTTGAGGACAGGGTACACCACAGCAGGGTAGTCTAATGCGTTGAAAACGCTGGTGTATCCCACGTAGCTGAAGTGATGGGGAGGATGCGAGGATACTGGGCTGGCAGGAGCAATAATTCCGTCCATGCGTCGTCCAGATTTCGAGAGTTTGCCTGAATCTTGCCATCTCTTGAAGTACTCAATCTCGATCTCGCTCCTCTCATAATTCAACTCCCAAAGTTGGCTACATCCGGACTCTTGCACTTTTCCGTATGGCTCCATATAAGGGAACAATGCCTCGCCTTGGCGACTAGTCTTGACAAATTTACCCCCGTCAGCCACAAATGCCTTATCAAGGATGTCGTCCATCTTGGCATGCATATAAGGTTCCCATTCTATGATCTCATGGCCCTCCCTCTCAAGAGCTGCAACTGTCTTATCCAGGGCCCGCTTCACAGCAGGGGTGGGTTCGACGTAGTTATCAGTGCGAATAACTCCAAACACGAGCTTTTCAGGAATTGATGGTTCTCTCCAAGGAATAGGATTGGAAGTGGGGTCATAATTCTCAGGATTGGAGTTGAAAATAAGCTTAGTAAAATACTCCAAAGATTCCAGCGAGCGACTTAAGGGGCCTACTACTGACTTGATGGTATGCTGGCCACGCAGGCCAGACCTGGTTCCTGCTATGGGGAATCTCGAAGCAGTAGGCTTCAGTCCGTAAATGCCATTAGAGTGTGCAGGAATACGAATGCTTCCGCCAATATCACTACCGAGTCCTACGGGAGCACCACAGCATGCAAGTAGAGCACCTTCACCTCCACTGCTGCCTCCAGGTGAATGGTCAAGATTATTGGGGTTCAGAGTTCGTCCAAACAAATGCGATTCCGTATCAGGCATCATCATAGCCACAGGTACAGTAGTCTTGCAGTATAGCACAGCTCCCAAATCATATAGCATGGTAATTATGGCTGAGTCTTCCGAAGAAACAGTGGTAGACCAGGCAGTGAATCCAATTGTGACAGTTGTGCCTTTGATCTGATGGTGATCTTTAATGGATACAGGCAGGCCATGAAGAGGGCCGATAAGTCTACCGTGCTCTTCGTAATAATCATCCAGATACTTTGCTCTCTCTAGGGCTCGGTCGAAGAACATTTCTGTCAGACAATTGGTAATTTGGTGAGCATAAGCAGCACGCTTACAAAAAGCTTCAGCTACTTCAACCGAAGTCCAATCATGATCTTTGATAGCTCTCAAAATAGTCTCAATTTGTGACTCAGTAATGTTGAGCTCATGTTTAGTCAACAGGCCAGATTGCTGAAAGAATCCAGTTACGTCTTTTACAGAATGATGAGGTAACTGGGCCTTTGTCAGTCTATATTTGTCTGGCAATTGAGACTCGCGCCTTTTGCGGGCCTCGTCAATGAGTTTTCCGAGGGAGACTTCCGATACAGTCATTGTTGATATTTGTAAATGCAAACCAAAGGCACCGCAACTATGTTTCAAATTCAACTATAGAGCGGAAAAGCACCAGAAAGAGCCAATATTCAGCCAGGAAAAGTCCAGTTTATATGGGAAAAGAAAAACAAAAAATAAAATCAGAAACCCAAATGATATACGGTAGCGAAGAATGCAATAAAATTAAACTCTGCAAACAGTAACAAATTTTAACAACTGGTCGGACCTTGTAACAAGTACCGATCAGCCATTCATTAGGCACTTAATCTTGACAGTTCAAGCCGAAACGTTTATGACCTTTTGATAAGTTACCGAATTGGGAGATAATGTTCGTTCTGCCTTATCTTCACCACTAGCCATGCAGACCTAATTTCTTGATAAGGGCCTGATGAGCATGCACCTACAGATTAGCTTAGACCATACTATTAAGCGCGGTACGTGGGGGTCTGTCTGACTGAAAACCGTTAGGTGACTTTTGTTTATCGTACAGGTAAATAATAATAAAAACATATCATGAACTAAGAAATACGACTCCGCAGTTCAGGAGTACATAATTTTTTTACTATTACGTCTTACTCGAATGGGCAGCTTATCTTCAGCAGGTCGAGTAATATGACATGCATCGTAATAGGTACCGGACCTAATTATCAGCACTTCATGTGATAAGTGGACCGTTGCTGTTATATTTAGTGTTGAGTTTGACAGTAGACAGAAGTGTAAATTATCTAGGTTTGTCATGCTAATAGCGAGCAATTGGCAACTTGCCTATTCATTCAAAGGTATGAGAAGAGATTCTGGGTTCCGCCCTCGGCATCGAAGATGCAATTGGCATCGGGATTAGATCTTTATTATCCTAGTAAGCAATACCATTATTACATAAGTTGTAGCATATAATAGTTGCAAGTTTTTAGCTATAGCTATTAAAGTTAATATTTGCTAATGCTTATACTTTAACCTTGTTATTATGCTAGCTCTATGTGTGTGGTGTGAAGAAAAGCGCAAGTTGCGGAATGAACAGGAGACAGGTATTATCTGGGCCACTGGACAAAGGACTAGCTTATACGATTCCACATTCTCATGTCAGATCTAGTGCGGTCAGATTCGACTCTAGATTCCGTCTCCCTCCGTCCGCATCCGCATTTCCAACAACTCATCTCTCAGTTACCTCAACTACTATTCCATATTCCATATTAGCTGACAAGTCGACGCAACGACTCGAGCGAAGCGAGAGGAGCAGCGGGGTCTGGGGCAGAGCCCCAGCCGCCGGAGGCCAATCCAGCTCAAATGTAAGCTTTATGAATGTGTACAAAATTATTTTTATACAATAAATATCAGCGCTGTAAGGTGGTACGGTTCAGCTGACCATGGCCGCATGCCCGACAACTACAGGTGCAGCAGTTCCGAATCATCGATTCCGTCATCGAAATCAACGTCCATCTGATCATCATCCGGTCTGCTGCTAACCTCTTCTATGCGTTTGCCTTTGATACCGCTCAGCTCCTGTTGGTGATTCTGAAGATCATTTATATCCCAGACGCTAATACCCTTTTGATCTGCGGGGTCGAGTGGTTGAGCCATGGTGCGGAGAAACTTTTTAGCAGCTGCTACGGCCATATCGGTCGACATATTCACGTCAGCGTCCAGAATAGCTTCGTTGATCCATTTAGGCAGCTGGGTCCGTTTCTTGGCAAATCTACGGTCAGCCAGCACCATGATTCCGTAGTCTTCTTTACCTCGAATAACACGTCCTAGACATTGTGCTGCGTGTCGCATGGCATCGAAGGACAAGAAGTCGTTTTCTTTGATTCGGAAGTTTTCTCGCAAGAATTCCAAACGTGCCTTCAGAATACGTGATTCAGTGTATTGGAAAGGCACGCCAATCATGAGAACCGTTCTTCCATACTGGTTGTCAAAATCAATACCCTCGCTAACCTTTCCTCGCGCTACACAGAACATGACCGCTCCACGGCCATTCGAACAGGCAGTGCGGTATGTTTCCAACGCAAGAGCAGTTTCTTGACCATCAGGCGTCTCGACCAGAATCAGTTTGTACTTCCATACTTCGTCCAAGATACCCATAGTCTGCCACATGCTGATGATGCTTTCCATGTACAGATAACTGGGGAAGAAGACGACCATCCCGTCAGGGGTCAGCTTGGAGAATTCAATCAGCAGATTGCCATAATTTCGCACCACGCTAGGATCATTTCGAATTTGAAATCGTGTCGAAATGGCCACTTGATCTGATCCCTTGGTGACGATAATGGGCAGAAACGACCTTCTGGCAAGGGTGATGGTATACGATTCCTGGATCACAGTATCGAAGTTCAGCATTCGTGGATACATGTCTAAAGGGGAAATAGTACCACTGGTAATTATGACTGAGCTGAACCTTTCAAACACCGGTTTCATAGCGATGGATGCATCTAGACAGGCGAATCGAAGAATTGGGTTCGGCACGGTAGCTTGCTCCGTTTCAAAAGGTTCTAGAATTAGAACAAATCCTTTTTCGTAGGTAGACACAAGAGTGGCAAATGTGACGATTTCCTTTAGCGCCGTGAATTCTTCGATTTCAGTCAGTTCCAACGTCCTGACTAGTGAGTTTAACCGCTCTGAACAGAACCTAAGCGGCTTCTTGTCGATATATGTGAGCTCTTTTAGATGTTTCAAGAACGAGTTAGGTGTTTCTGATATAACGTGTAGCACCTTCATACGGGTTTTAAGATATTCAATAAATCGCTTCAAGAAGGCCACAAAGTGCTCAGCACGACGGATATTTCCAGGAACTGCCTCAGAAAGCAGGTCGTCTGGCAGCACAGGATTTGACATGAACAGATCCTCTTCTCTAGCGATTTCCGCTTCTCGAAGTCCCTCGACCAGTTTTTCGTATTCATTTTGTAGTTTTTCGGCGTCGTTTACTTTTACATTGTCTACTGCTCTACCTAACGAGGCAGCTCCCTGAGCAGCTCGCCGGAGAGAGTTTTCGGTGATATCGACACTCAAAGCCTCTATGCAGACGTTATCAATATTATGTGCCTCGTCGAAAATAATAATACAATCTTTAGAAAGCTCTTTAGAAACTCGTTCGGCGATCTTTGGATCTAATAAATAGTGATATGAATAAATGACAATGTTGCAGAAAGACATCATCCGACGCACGGTGAAATAGGGGCATGTTCGTTTGTCCTGACAGTACTTCAACAGGTCTTCAAAGGTATAAACTCCAGGAGGAATCAGGTTGTGTGGTTCTAATTCGTACAGATTTTCATGGTATTCACACAATTGAGCACGGGTATCGCCCGCCTCAATCTTGCTCTTAGAGATACCGTTGGTCATGCTTCGACATCTTTCATCAACAATGGCACCTTTTCGCTCTCGTTTGACGCTGGGATGGAGACACAAGTTCTTACGACTGGACAGTCCAAGTCCTCGAAAATCCTCAACATACCCTAACTCCTTGGCACGGAAAGCCATGAGGTTCTTCAACTCCTCTAAAGCCTTCTCGATCTCTGTCATAGTACGAGAGCAATACACAATCTTCCGATGTTCTGGATAGTGCATCTGGTACGCCACTGTGAGCGATAGAAGACTAATGGTCTTGCCGGTACCCGACGGCATTTCCAATATACAATTACCACCGACATCCAGAGTCTTCTTGGTGTCGCACATATAAGTGTACTGCTCTGGATATATCTTAGGATACGGAAACAGCACCGGCAAATCGTCAATAAAGAACCTAGCATCCTGTTAGCACTCTCCCCACGCCCCATTATCCCGCCACGACCAACAATGGCTCACCACTCTCACTCACTTCATCTTGGTCCACTATTTCCCACTGCTGCCACAGAGATCAGAGACTGACAAAGTCGCTCGCTGCTATATCTTGCCTGCACCTATGATATGCTCTGCGTAATAAGATGTGCGGCTGGCCATCTCTCTGAGAGTCGCCATGGGCCTCCGGCGGCTGGGGCTCTGCCCCAGACCCCGCTGCTCGCTTCGCTCGATACGAGGACCGCCTGTCTGAGAATCGCTTTGACAGGTACCCTATGTTTGTAGAGATCTATATTCTCGAAGATGAATAGACCGACTGGCATGGACAAAACACCAGAGCAAGCAGTCACGTGATATTCTGTTTTGTCCTGTTAATTCTTGATTTAAGTGCAAGAATGACACAACATCCATACGTGCCAAGTCAGAGGTGATGGTTTAGAACCAGAGGTTGATGGCGACATCCCAGAGACAGCTGTGGCTGAAATGCGAAGACGGGCTCTGAAGCCCACCCAGGTGCTTGTTGAGCTAGTAAGAATGGGCTGCCTCTCTGCCTCCGGCGGCTGGGGCTCTGCCCCAGACCCCGTTGCTCCTGCTGCGCAGGAGTGCTGGGACCGTCGACGCCCGACTCGAGCGGAGCGAGAGGAGCAGCGGGGTCTGGGGCGGAGCCCCAGCCGCCGGAGGCAGAACCCGCCAGAGCACAGACTGACATGTGAATCATTATCTTTTGCAGATCCATCAGCCAGGACTCGCGAGGCTGTCTTGCGAAGATGAAACCCAGATCGTCGATCCTGCTGATGGGAGCGCTGTGTCAGACACGCATCGCAGGGGCAGAAGAATAGAAGCGCGCATTGCATGGGTGGCAAATGTTTATTTTCGAGCGGCATGTGAACAATAATAGCAGCATCGGAAGGGTGCAGCATGCCAGCGCAGAAGAACAATGAAGCCAGAAACAGGTCTGCCACAACAGTCTCCCAAAACAGGCCTCCATTGTAGTACGCAAATAAGAGGGAGACAGCTGTTGGTACTGGATACTCTATTGTACCAGTGCATGCTTCTCTTCACAAAGGACTCCGAAACCAAGCCAGCGGAAAAGTCGGGTGGATCGTTGGCTGGCTTGTGAAGATTGTTGGGATTGACGGATCAACGACACTGCCCAGTATGCCAGCAGCGCCGAACGCACGGCAAACCACTGACTCACGCTGCGTCTGGCGCAGGCTCGATCGCGAGCATCGGACGTACCCCTGGTTCCAGCATGCCGGCTCGGAGGGCAGCTGTACAATACGTTCCGGTGCGATGGGCTGGCAGCAATGGCTCTCCTCTACCGCGCTCCTGGAACCCGCGGTATTCTATATACGAGAGCCCCTCTCCCTCCCCCTCTCTTCCCCCCTCACGCCATGCTCAAACCCCAATCGGACCAGAGCTGGTCTTGTGCTTCCAGCAGCCAGCCAGCCGAGGAATGACGTTAGCTCCACACCAGCACAAAATACGGATCGCTCCTCGCCTCCCCTAACAGCAACCGCACCCTTTCCTCTGCAAAATACGAGCGAGCGATCGGCACTCACAACATTGGCACATGCATTTTTCTGCAGCCCACCTGTATCGAACGTTGGACTCTGCAGCGAGACACATAGGGTTCGAGAAGCCTGGAAGCTCGAGGGGGAGGACCTGCCTCCGGCGGCTGGGGCTTCGCCCCAGACCCCGTGGCTCCTCTCGCTGCGCTCGAGTCGAACGTCGACGGTCCCAGTGAGCTCGGGGGGCCCACGTACCGACTCGAGCGTAGCGAGAGGAGCCACGGGGTCTGGGGCAGAGCCCCAGCCGCCGGAGGCAGACCCCTCCCCCAGCATCACCAGCCGATGGCGAGGAGTCCGACTCGGCGTTAATAAAGTTCGTAGCGTAAGGCAGTTTCTGTGGCATGTGCCAGTGGCCATGGAGATGGCGATGGGGCCTTGTTGTGGTTTGTTGGGTGATGGTTGGCTTGGATCCAGAGAGGAGACTAACAGGAGATGAGCACAAAGCAGAGCACAGAGCAGGGCTCAGAGCACGGAGTGCACTGACCAGCGGTGACCAGCTCGAGCCACGGTCCATTTGTGGAGCTGTGGAGCTGTGGAGCTGTGGAGCTGTGGAGCTGAGCTGCGCTGGCGCTGGTGCTGAGCTAAGTCCGCTGGCAGGTCTGATGTAAGCGCACTTATTTCCGAAGTGGGACTCCGCACTAGGCGGGCTGCTGAGTCACGGTCAGCGCAAATATGCGAAAATGCTCGCTTGTTGGTGTCATTTGGGCCCTAGCCTTGTTGGGAGCAGCGGGCTCGCACGGGTGTTGCTGCTGCGCAACAGCTGCCGATGCTGCTGATGCTGAATATAGCATGGACCTTCAGAGGCAACACTGCACGGCGCTAGCGTTTAGGTTGATTACATATCTCAATATAAATTAAGAGGCAATCCTGCATTTGTAATCTCTATATTATAGTATCTAAGATTTTTATTTTCTCCGCCGTAAGCTAGATTTAGTGGTATTTGTTTTTCCAGATATCATTGAATTCGATTATTATTTCGACCTCGTTTGATATCTACATTATTTATATAGATATTACTCGTTCCTGGTAAACACCATTCGCTGACTGCTACTGTGTATCTGTAGTTGCATTTGCCACCCATTTGCCACTATATACTGTAGGTACTTCTGACTGTATTTGGTTACACAACACCACATCACTAGTACTCACTCGCAGTCACGATCTCAATCTAGTCATTCGCCAATCAAGTTCGTTGGTGAGATTAATTTTTTTTATTGCTGTTGGTGGTCAGTGTCAGTCACATGCTGATTTTTAGAAACAGTAATTCGACCCTAGTGTTGACACAATCTGAAGATAACAAAACCGCTGACGTCAAGATGTTTCCATCTATGAACAACTTTGGTCGCAACCAAGCGTCTGGTCCTGTTTTTGGGGCTGGTCCTTCTTCCGGCTACCCCGCTACTCCTTTCAAGATGTCGTCCCCTTACTATCAAGCTGAGCTACAAAGTCAACAACAGCAGCTGGTTCTGCCTGAGTCGCACGAGTTCATTTCTGAACAACTAAATCAATCTGATGAGCAACTTCGATTCCATGCTCTTTCACAGCTGAATTCAAATTATGTGCCTCCTCTAAGTTCTGTGTCTCCTCAGTCGATGATGAAGTCTGCTGATGAGTTCCGATATGAGCGGGCCATGCCAGCGTTGTACGGTCAAAAGACTGAAGGTTTTGACGAGTATTTCTCTGGTGGTGTATATATCAACCCCAACGAACGTCCTACTGTTGAAGGTGGGGTTGCTGATGCCATGGACCTGCTCGATACTCCCGAGGCTATGGATGAAGATGATGACGAAGAAGATGACGACGATGAAGAGAACATGTTTTATGTTGAAGATGATGACGAAGACCTCTATACTGATGGGTTCTATGGCGACGTTGCCCCAGTCCCCAATATGTTCAATCCAAGTGATATTCTAGTAGCAAATGAGGTTACTACATCCCTGCCACTTATTATGAGATATCAACGTGCTGAGCAGCTTGCTACCCAGCAGCCACAACCAGCCTTGTTGGAGAGCAGTGTGCTCACTGTCAACCCAGCAGACCTCACTAAGCCCCCATCACAATCATCAGACAACAACAATATCAACACAAGTCCAACCATCGACAGTTACGACGAGATTCTTGGCTCTTCATCTGCATCTTCCCCTTCATCCTTAGCATCATTACAAACTTCGTTCTCGTCTTCTGACGAGGAGTACGAGAGCATTTACGAACCCAGACGTCTGGACAAGATCATTCCCGATCTAATTCAGACTCAAGTCGTTCCCGAGCAAGAACGCGAGTACATCATGAACCAGCACGAGAACCGTCGCAACAACAACTACAATCACAATAACAATTACAACAGTCAACCACGACCCGTAGTCGTTGAACACAAACAAGAGGAAGAGCCAGCACAGCAACTCATTGTGCCCCAAGAGCCAAGTCCAGCCGAGTCACAGCAGCAATCGAAGACGAGGCGACGCTCGACCAAGAACGACAGCAGCCAACTGGTGCCACCGTTCAAGTGTGACCTGGTGTTGCACGAGACAGGCGAGGAGTGCGGCAAGGTGTTCTCGCGATCGTACGACCTAGTCCGACACAAAGACACAATTCACGCCAGTGTGAGAAAGACATTCAAGTGCGACCACTGCGGCGAGTCGTCACGAACATTCAGCAGAATGGACGCCCTGACACGACACATCCGCGTCAAGCACTCGTGAATCTCCCCGGCCTCCCACAACCGTCATTTATTAACTAATTTCCCTATTATATATAATTATTTACCCCCCTCAATGCATAATTAATGAACCCTATCTACAGACACACTCTGCCTTCGGCGGCTGGGGCGCTGCCCCAGACCCCGTTGTGCTCGCGATATATAATACCGCTATTTTACTCATTAGAGTACAGGCAGCTAATAAATGAATCAATCAACCGTTGTGCTCGCTTCGCGAGCGTTGGGTTTCAGGTTGCCTCCGGCGGCTGGGCTCCGCCCAGACCTGGTTGTGCTCGCTTCGCGAGCGTTTGGGATGGGTTCAGGCCAACTTTGGCTCTCGGTGGGCTTCACGAGAATATTTAGAGCCTGAATTCTCTCTGGTTCCAGAGGCTGAGTGTGATTTGGCTTTTGTGAATCCACACTGCTCGCGTAGCGAGCACAACCAGGTCTGGGCGGAGCCCAGCCGCCGGAGGCAGACAACAACAGCACAGTAATGAGACTAATTTACAATTATTACAGGATTATGGCGAGAACAGAGCTAGACCCAGCCGCCGACGAGCTCGACCCAGTCAGAAAGACAGGAGCCGTCTTTGCCCTCGACCTCGACGATGTCGGTGTCGCAGCGACAGCGGCAGCCGACGCCGTTGGGGACGACAGGGTCGGAGTTGGCCCAGTACTGGTCCTCTTCGATCTGCTCTTTGTCTGAGGGGTCGGGGATGTATGGGACGTGTGGTCGTTGACGCTGGGGTGCGTTGGCAGGGCAATGCTGGATGGTGGTGTGTCTGTAGCCGATGTCACGGAAGTAGTGGATCTGTTCGGGTTCGAGGAAGAGACCGGCGGCCAGGGAGTGCACGGGGGCGTCTCCCCATCGTTCGTTCCAGAAGCCTCCTGATCTGTCAAGGGTCTCGAAATAGTCGTTATACTGCTTCGATCTGAAGAAGTCTAGACGGGCAATCTCGAAATTGGACCAGAAATGGCACATGTTATACTTCTCGCCATTCATAGAATAGGGGTCAAGTTTTTCTTCTTCTTCAAGTGTCTTTTGAAATCCATCTTCTTTGCCCTGTTCTAACAGCATTGCTTCTTCAGGCAGAATGTCATTCAGTGCAGCGTTCTCCTCAGCTTTGGCCTTGGCCCGGTCTTTTTTCTGTTGCTTCTTACGCTTACGTACAGATCCAGAGTCTTTATTAGCGTCTTTGAAATCTGGATCCTCGTCTTCTGGTTTCGTCAAGAACAGATCCCACATTCCTGTAGTATTGAGTCCATAGTTTTGTTTGAACCCGTACGTATGTCGGAACAGATTAGGCACTGTTTCTACCAGCTCCTTAATAATAATAGTGAATCCGTAGACCTTGTTGTTTTTCGCCATATGGATGAATGGATCGTAGGTAATATCGCAGAAATACTTGACCTCAGGTTCAACACGCCAGTACCATTCGTATGATGCTAGTAATGGATGATTGTAGAATTTACCGCTGTAGAACCTACACATGTGGTGATACGACTCCATACCGCCATACATAATGGCGGCATCGCCTTGTTTCGCAATACCTTCTTGAACGTCTTCAGGATCAGTCCAGGCTGGGAAATCCCAGTCTTGAGGATCGATGGTTCCGAACTGGACTTTCGATTTCGTCAAGTTGCGAACTGCGTCTCTGAAAGTCGAATTAAATGGTTCGTCGTTTAAAAATACATATGGATAGTTGAACCATCTATTGAAATGTCTTTCAAGTGAAGTCATACTTTGACTGACGCCTTCAATCTCTGAATTTCGCGCTAATACCACCAACACAGCATTAGCTCTCGGTTGATCGACTTGTGGTTCTAAACAACCCACGACAAAAGGCTTATCGTATTGATCACTGATTTCCCTCAGTTTGGGGGGCGCTTTAGAGAAGAAGCCACCATTATTATTATTGTTTGAATCATTATCATGCAAAATGCGTGTGAGTAAAAAAATCAAGAAAAACGTTAGTATCGATAATATCGGTAGAAGAAAAACAGCTATTGGGACAGAAACATTATGCTTTATGCGAATGCGAATAGCCAGGAAATACTTCAGGTTCTCGATGGACTTGTAGACGAACCGAAGGGTATTAGACCGAGGCAGGTGTTGTTTTCGGTTGCGATGCTTTTCTAGAAGGAACTTCAAGTTCGTAGACGATGAAGAATGTGTTGGTGATGAGGTCATGGTAGGACTGCTACCAGCCGATGATGACGGGGACTCTGACGAGTTATGAAGAGAGTCTAGCCGGCTCTGAGTCTGTGCTTTTTCTGCATTAATGCCCAGTCCATGACTTCCAATGCTGCCAGTGCTACTATCACTCTTCCGAGGGTAATTTGGAAAGTACTCTCCTGTCTGCGAATGGCTCACTGGCGTCATTGTAGCAGACGGAGCCGTCGTAGGAAATAGCTCTTCGCCATCATCGTCGTCGTCGTAGTGACTCGTACTGCTAGGAGCTGGGTATATTAGCCTCGACTGGAGAGCTTTGAGAAGATTTACCATTGTCAGAGAACGGGGAATAGCTAGAGATCAAATGGCAAATGTCAGCAACGAACTATTACTGTGTGATGCGTATGTATACGCAACGTAATGTGTAATCTGAGAGCAGAATCACGAAAAGGAGCTGAAAAATGCGAACCGCGCCTACGACACCAACCACCTATGGATTAACCGTGGTACAAATCCAAATGAACGAACAATATTTCCTCAACTATAGCAGAGGAGTACTGAAAACGCGAACTATGAGGGACTATCTCGGGACTATCTCGAGACTCGGTACTATCCTAAAACTAATGTCAAGTAAAGTCAAGCCAATACCAAAATAAAGGTCAATATCAACTCAATACCGAGAATAAAAATATTTCAAATCAAAATCAAAGTCAATATCAAAGTCAATACCAAAGTAAATATCAAAAACCAATATCAAACACCAGCGTCAAAATCAGGACCAAGCCAATACCAGTATCAACGAGCGATATCTGATATCTGATATCTGATATCTACACACAGACCACTAGATCGCGTCTGATATAATAATATCTCCTGCTAAGACCTGCGAATCGACAGTAAAACCAACTGCTAATCCAATAACACAACACACGCTCCACGGTCAAGAGAGCTGAAGGTTCTGTGTGTGTGCGTTGAAGGAACCTCAAAAATCACCGTCTCTAGAAGACCAAAATAAAAAGGCCTGGAGGCACGAGTTAGTAAAACACACGGGCTTGATCAGGTGCGAGCTTGACCAGAACCTTAAGCGGAAGAAAGTAACTGCGCCGCTCAGCCAGTCTCAAATTGAATTTCGACTGTTTTGCCGTTTACGATTTGCTTAATCTATTTTTTTGCTTTCCAACGATCTTCGCTCCGTTCTGCGCCATTCCTCTTCAATCTACTGCTAAATGCCAACTCTAATCCATACAAACCTCGACCAGCCAAATTTGACTTTTCGTCTCCCGACAAAACTCAGACTTGCTGAAGGCCAATAGAATCCAAGCTTAAAATCTCTGTATTCTCACTTACCAAGGTGTACAACTACTGCACTTAATTCAGCAGCGCTGGCTGTCGAAAACGAAGAAAAGAATATCTCGACAGACCACCTACAACACAACAGATCCTGAATAGAGCTGCTGCCGCTCCTGCTGGTGCTGCTAGTGCTGCTGTCCAAAGTTTTTTTTGCATGCTGTAAATCACTGCCTCTCCCTGCCAGCAGCTGCTGCTCCTTTCTCTCGCGTGCCGCTTACAACCCTACCGCACCTGCCCGTTGGCCGCTGCCTGTTACCCCTCCTGCCACATCCACTGCACGCAGCTACCGCCCTTTTGGCTACCAGCCGATTCATGCTTATCTATTAATAACGTTAGGGTCGTGTCACCTCCTGCACCGTTCACCTGCCAAGCTCCCAACGCGGCACGGCCGCATTTTTTTACCCCTGAGATTGCAACGGGTCGGCAGTTGCAGCCTCCGGCGGCTGGGGCTCTGCCCCAGACCCCATGGCTCCTCGAGCTTCGCTCGAGTCGGGTTTGGGGCTGGTGGGTGTGCCTCCGGCGGCTGGGGCGCTGCCCCAGACCCCGTTGCTCCTGCTTCGCAGGAGTTGCCGTCGGGGTTGGTGGTAGACTGGTGTTGCCGGCATGCCCCGACAGTGAAAATGGCTAATACCGGATATAACAATGCTCATCAATTTATTGACCTCGGTGAAAATGGACTTCCCTTCTACCTATGACGCTGAAAGTACTTCCATATTATTAAAATTAGATCCAGAAGATCAGATACTGAGCTTTCTGATCTTTATTGATTCTGGGTCAGACACAATCTTATGTTGAATGTGAGTCGACCCCGTTTGTAGCATACAGTTAACTCCAAGGTTCGTGGCCTCCAGGATCCCGTCAGAGACAGTAACCGGGCTGTAGACGACTCGAGCGGAGCGAGAGGAGCAGCGGGGTCTGGGGCGGAGCCCCAGCCGCCGGAGGCAGAATGGCGTCTGAAGGAAGTCTATCCACCAGACCCTCTGTGAAGTGATAGGGAATAAGTCGATATCGGATATAACAATGTAGATGAATTCATTTACCCCAGGCAAATGGGTCTTCTAATTGAGATATGAAAATGAAAACATCCTGAGATAAAATTTCAGACATTTTAGAAAATCAATATCTAGATTAATAGCTGTTTGTGATTTTGGTTCTGTCACAATCGTTGAATCCAAGTCTGTCAACCCCGTTTGAAGCATACTGCTATTTGGCGTTCTCCATGCGTCCAGGGGTAACAAGCGAAGCAGGAAACTGAAACATGGCAGAGGTGAGCAAGAGAGCCAGCTGGAACTCCCCTCATGCCCCGACCCGGAATCCGACTCGAGCGAAGCGAGAGGAGCAGTGGGGTCTGGGGCGCAGCCCCAGCCGCCGGAGGCAGAATGCCACCCCAAAGGCTCCATAAATTCTGACCACCAAAGCTACAACCGCCCACCCAGCTTCGACTCGAGCGAACGAGAGGAGCCATGGGGTCTGGGGCAGAGCCCCAGCCGCCGGAGCCCCAACCAGTCTGTGGAAATGGATGCCGAAAAATGAATAAATATTATAATCTAGAGGCCAGGACCTGGACAGGTGAAGTAGGTCATGGACGTTTTGATCGTCGGATGCTTGCACGGAGGAGGTCGATGTCTTCTTGGGCCTCTTCAGGCTTGAGGACGCGGACCCCGTGGTATGCCTTGGACGAATGACGAGTGGTGGGCGCCTCGCGGTCCTTTGAGAAGAGCATGCCTTCCAGGTCACGGTCGCTGAATGCAGCAGCGGTCTCCATGTCGCTGCCGCCATTATTCGTGCGGTATCCATTAGTGTTTCCAGTACCGCTGCCGTTGAGATTGCCGTTGTAGGCGGCTCTTCGTCGGCTGCCTCCACCGCCGCCAGTGGCAGTGCCAGCTCCACCGCTGCCTTCTCCACCAGATAAACCACTATCGTCGTACGCAGTTCCCAATCCAGCAGCTCCTCGCCGTCGCAGAGCTCGTCTTTCCACGCCACTTTGTGAGGAAAACCCTTCGCCATTCAGACCTAGTCCATTAATATGACCATTCAGTCCACTTCCGCCATATGCTCCAATACCAGCTCCTCCTGTCGCCAGCCCTCCAGCTGCAGCTGCTCGAGTGCTCATGCCTGTGTCTCGTCCTTCTCGTCCAGATGGTGATCCAGGAGGGTACAGCAATCCACCACCAGCAGTGGAGGAGCCGTAGTCACTATTCACATCCTTTGCACTATTCCGTTCAGAATGATATAAGCCAGAACTGGACAGGAAAAACGAGTGGTCGTTTGCAATGTCCAGCAGCGTCTTGTCTTCACTGAGCTTTCGACGTTGCGACTCTAATTTGGCCATGAGTTTCTCTTTCACCATGTCGGTCATCTGTCGATGCTCTTCGTTCGCCAGCTCCACATCCTGGTTATATTCATGATCAGCTCTTTCCAGTTGGTACTTTTCCCATAAATACAACATCACCAGCTGCTCGTCTCGAACCTCCTCGAGATCCGTCAGCTCTTCCAAGAAATCACTGTTGTCTCCAACATGTAAAGAGTATAATGTCGACTGTAGTGTCCTCAGCATCTCGCTGTAGTGAAAGTCTCGTTCGTTTTCAAACATATCGGTTATTTGGTCTAATTTAGCAGCCAGCGTCTGCCTTCGTTTGTCTCTTTTCGATGCTGGTTGGCCTGCTCCTCCTGCTCCTACCGCTGCGGCCCCTCCTCCTACACCTGCGTTGCCCGCCATCAGGGCTGACGCTGAACCGGCTGTCGAGGCAGATGCTAGCGACGACATATGGCTCTGAGAGTACTGCGAGTGTATCGTGCCGCCATATCCTGCTGTTTGCTCGTGGATATCGCCAGCATAGGCCACTCTACCAGTACCATCCATTGCTGCGAGCCAGATATCGCACTATCGCTCTATTTCGTTGGTCGTTGGTCGTTGGTCGTTTCCCTTTACCTTTTTACGATCAGAATATCACTAAATTTCAAAAGATTCTTGCTTTTCGAAGAGCAAAGCCTTGCTTCACAGCTGCCAAAATCTCAAATTAAGCTTCTAAGCCTGTTTTTCTTGTCTCTGGTGTTGCTCTACTAAGTTCAACTACTCCATCCACAGTTGGGGGTTCTGAAAACCTTTCTCTATACAAGCCACTGATGACGGTCTTAAAGCTCACTGGCGCTGGCCCTTTTTTGTATACTCGGCTGTCGCACAAACCTCTCTGGACCTCGTCCCGTTTCTCATAAACACTCGCCAGCCCTCTCCACAGATATATCTCAGGGTAGGGACTCCTGTCCATCTCTCTATTTCACAGGGTAACTTAAGCGCGTCGCCCCGATAACTGCACGTGACGCAGGGTCCTGGACCCTGGCTGGCTGGCTGTGCCTCCGGCGGCTGGGGCTCCGCCCCAGACCCCGCTGCTCCTCTCGCTCTGCTCGAGTCGTTACCTTGACAATCCTAGCCTCGACTCGAGGGGAGCGTGAGGAGCAGTGGAGTCACGGGCACTGCACCTGTGACTGGGGCTGTTTATAGCAATATGTACATATAGAGTTACTTAAGCTATTAGTTACCAGCAAGGACAAGGACCTGCTTCCGAGCGAAAGAAAATTTTGATACAAGTAGACGTCTTTTTGTATCCCTTATATAGTTCTCTCTCCACTCTCGTAATCTCAGTGCGATACGCTATGTACCTAGTACCCTTGCATCCCTGCTGATCCTTGTTACGCTGAGGTCGAGTGTTAGGTGGGTCGTCGACGTGACGACTCGAGCGGAGCGAGAGGAGCAGTGGGGTCTGGGGCAAAGCCCCAGCCGCCGGAGGCAGAGGGGGCACCAGTGATTGATCTGTTTATAGCAATCTATTTATTTGGAGTTACTTAAGCTATTTTACAGGCGCGGGCGGGAAAAGCCAAAGTGAAGAAAAATCCGACAAGGTTGGACGACCCTTTGCGCCCTTATATAGTTTCTCTCTCCGCTAAAGTGATCCCAGTCTGACACTATATGTGCATTTCTGTTCATCCCTGCTCTGATCCATGCAAGCGCTGAGCTCGAGTGTAGGCAATCATCGTGACTGCCGACATTGCGACTCGAGCGGAGCGAGAGGAACAGTCAGGTCTGGGGCAAAGCCCCAGCCGCCGGAGGCAGAGGGCGCACCGTATCTGTGACTGGAGCTATTATAGCAATTTATTTATTTGGAGTTACTTAAGCTATTAGTTACATCGCAATTGTTGCACTACCAACGTAAAGAAAAATCCGACAAAACTGGACGGCTCTTTGCGCTCTTATATATTTCTCTCTCCGCTCTCGTGATCCCAGTCTGATACAATATGTGGCTTGACCCCTCGCATTTCTGTTCATCCCTGCTATGATCCTTGCTAGGGCGTCGAAGTGACGACTCGAGCGGAGCGAGAGGAGCAGTGGGGTCTGGGGCAAAGCCCCAGCCGCCGGAGGCAGAGGGCATACTGTACCTGTGACTGGAACTGTTTATAGCAATCTATTTATTAAGAGTTACTTAAGCTATTTAGATACACAACTAGCAATGACTCATTTATTATTTATTTTTTGAGAAAACGAATATTCGATAAAACTGGACGTCTCTTTGTGTCCCTTATATAGTTTCTTTCTCCGCTCTTATGATCCCAGTCTGATGCAATATGTGGCTAAGATCATCGCATCCCTTCTCTGATCCTTGTTACGCTGAGCTCGAGTGTAAGCTAGGCCGTCGACGTGACGACTCGAGCGGAGCGAGAAGAGCATTGGGGTATGAGGCAAAGCCCCAGCCGCCGGAGGCATCAGAGGCACCTGTTATTTGTTTGTTAATAGCAATCTATTTGTTAGGAGTTACTTAAGCTATTTAGACGTAACGACTATGGACCATAATCTTGTGGAGCGAAAAATATTCGCTAAAACTGGACGTCTCTTTGTGTCCCTTATATAGTTTCTTTCTCCACTCTCATGATCCCAGTCTGATACATTATGTGGCTAGGATCACCGCATCCCTGATCTGATCTTTGTTACGCTGAGGTCGAGTGTTAGGTGGGTCGTCGTCGACGTGACGACTCGAGCGGAGCGAGAGGAGCAGGGGCGTCTGGGACAAAGCCCCAGCCGCCGGAGGCAGAGGGGGGCACCTGTGATTGATGCTGTCTATAGCAATCTGTTTATTTGGAGTTATTTAAGCTATTGAGCTCATTGCATGATGGATAATATTAAACGCGAAGAAAAATCCGAAAAAATGGACGACTCTTTGCGCCCTTATATAGTTTTTCTCTCCTCTAATGTGATCCCAGTCTGATACTATATGTGGCTAGAACACTGGTATTTCTGTTCATCCCTGCTCTGATCCTTGCTACGCTGAGCTCGAGTGTAGGCTGGGCCGTCGCCGTGACGACTCGAGCGGAGCGAGAGGAGCAGTGGGGGTCTGGGGCAAAGCCCCAGTCGCCGGAGGCAGAGGGGTACCGTATCTGTGACTGGAGCTGTTTATAGCAATCTATTTATTTGGCGTTACTTAAGCTATTAATCACTTCCGCAACAGGCGCATTATCAGCATAAAGAAAAATCCGACAAAACTGGACGGCTCTTTGCGCTCTTATATGTTTCTCTCTCCGCTCTCGTGATCCCAGTCAGATACAAAATGTGGCTTGAACCCTCGCATTTCTGTTCATCCCTGCTCTGATCCATGCTGCGCTGAGCTCGGGTGTAAGCTGGGCCGTCGACGTGACGACTCGAGCGGAGCGAGAGGAGCAGTGGGGTCTGGGGCAAAGCCCCAGCCGCCGGAGGCATCAGAGGTACCCGGAGAATGGTCATCACAGCAACTTGTTTATTAGAAATTTGCCATGCTAAGAGCAGAAAACCAATGCGATTGGGATGAAGAAAGAAATTTGGGTGGTTCTTTGTCTCCCTTTATATATTTTTTCTCTTTGCGCTCGCGACCCCGCCCCCTAGATCTGGCCCCAGCATACATGCTCTCAATCCCTGCTGCAGTGCATTGAATAATATGTCACAAGATGAGTCATGGGTGTCGTCGTCCTGGTTCCGAGTGGTGTTGTGCGTCTGGGGGCTGGCTCAGCCGACAGGATCCACATGACAGCTCGGGTGCAGCGAGAGGGGCTGCCCACAGAACGCAATGTTCGTGAAACATGATTAGTGGAGATGCCTCCGGCGGCTGGGGCTGCGCCCCAGACCCCGTTGCTCCTCTCGCTCCGCTCGAGTCGGGGCGGACCGTCGGTCATGAGTCGTCTGTCCTATATAGATTTTGCTACGAGTTCAGGCTGGAGCACGTCTCTATGCGTATACGTTCACAGTTGTAATAAAGATAGTGGGAATAGATATGCAGCACTGCTCTTTCAACCCCTGTGCTATAGGTGGACTCTCATATTCCCTGTTCCCACTTCTCAGCAGAGGTCTCTTGTATCTGTGATACCTACAAATTCCAATCGACGAACGAGTACCTCTTTTGGGAAGAAATTCAACTCGAGTCGTTTCAATTGGCTTAACTAATGAAAATTTCCTTTTCAATAGTTTCATGGCATCTTGTCAGAAGGTAGGCGGTCTCGATACCAGGCCAGTGCTGCCGCCTCACCAGATTCCACTCAGTTATTTTCAAAGCAAATTTATTAATAGATCTGTAGTAATTGTTTCCAAAAGAGACACGAAAAAGGATCCGGTATATTGCTGTATAGTACTGCTTTAAAGCTTCCTGGCTGCTTCTTATATAGAAAACTTTGCCATGCCTCCTGTATCCAGAGCTGCAGCTAACTCAGAAAGGAGCAGCAAATTCGACCAGTATCGTGCAGCACTTGAGCTACTTCTAGTCGGAGATACCAAAACCTGATTAATAGCGAGTTATCGCAATTTTTCTTGCTCTCTCATCTCTTAGGCGCTATCGACCTGCCTCCGGCGGCTGGGGCGCTGCCCCAGACCCCGTTGTGCTCCGCTTCGCGGAGCTGGCGACAATATCGTTAGCATTGCTTAAACAAGACTCATCTTACAACATAAACCGTAAGACGTGGATTGGGGATTGTTTACCGTGGCCAAGACCAGGCTCTTCTTTCAGCCGTAGTGAGATTCAGATTCAGGGGTAAACCTGTTCCCAGCTGGGAATATGTAAACATGCAGACGTACCATTCAGGCCAGAAACACAAGCTAATTTCTGAGCATGCAGCCGCCGTTGTCCCGGTTGCCATAGAAGCCCTTCCGCTCTCCACACCGCATCTGTCAGCCAGCCGACCAAGCCCCCATCTCAATCCTATACCACCCAACAACAACAGCCCTCTCCATCTCTTAATCCAAAGCCCACTCATTCGAGCGAAGCTAGAACAAACGGGTCCGGGCAGCGCCCGGCCGCCGGAGGCACCCCCCCAGCCAATCAGGGTCCCCCTGTTGCTCTGCGCAACAGGCTGCCGATTCTGAAGCAAGACCGCATGAAATGCAAGTGGATATGAAACATTTCGGAAGACGCAGAAGTTAATTGGGAACAGCAGGTTTAAGGGGTAGAGGGCGTCGAGCCAGTGAGGTTGCATCGGCAAGTATCTGGGACTTTTTCGTTGTTTCTGTGGTAATTAGACGTTTCGCCGTTGAATCACGGCTGGTTTTTTAATTATTATTTTTATTATCTGTCTTGTGCTGTGCACCTGGTTTATTGTCCCCTCGCCTTACAAAGTCAGGCGGCAGGTTTGAAATTTGTCGGCTGGTTCCGCTCGCTTGTCAGCAGCACGTATTTGACAGAGCAGATCGATCGGTTGAGTGATCTTATTTCTGTCTTTATTTTATTGTTATCTGTGTGGTACTACTCGAATCTGTAGTTACTGGCCTTGCTGGTGGGTTTCTTTGTTGTGTTGTTAGTTATTACGGGTGTGACGGTTTGATTGCTGAATCAATAATAGCTAATAGCTTATTCTGACTTCTTGCTTGGCTACTTTGCTTGTTTCCTCCCCATTGCTTCACATAGACCACTGCTTGAGGTCGCTGTGTTGACTGTCCTTGAAACCGGGGTTGATAGTGTTAATATCGCTCCTGCGTGGCTGAAATCGGAATTGAAGCTAAAGTGATCAATCTGACATTGCTACTAAACGTCCTAGATCTAGCTCTGCTAACTGTGTTATTCGATCTTCGAGAGCTGATACTGGACCTCTTTCTTTTGGTATTATACTTGGTATTGGACATAGGACTGTTCTTGGTTGAACTAGTAGCGCTGCTACATCAAATTGCCCCTATTCTTCGCTTCTCATTAGCTTGACTTGGATCATTTAGTGCTCTCTTTTTCTGTCCTACCCGCCCTTCTTGTCCACTTTTCCATTGCCAACCGTACTTCCGTACCTCTCGACTCGAACTTAAACCTTAAAGGCTAAAGACTATTAAGCCTAATAAGCCAGCACTCATTTATTATCTCCAGCACTGCTAACAGCTGGAAACTGTAGTAACCCTGCACAACGCTGTGTATCGTAACGTCACCAATTGTCAGATCATAGGAATATACATTTGCTTCTCTTGCTGCTGCTACACTTTTTGCTTTCTCTCTCGCCAAATCCTGCTGCTAGTCGAATCGCCAGTGGCTTGTTAGATCCCGATCTCTATAGTATCGCCCATCTATCTTTGCGTCTCTGGATCTTTTGTTTACTAGGGCGTTTTCTTTCTGCTATTTTCATCAAAGTCACAGAGATTTACCCGTCAGATCTAGCTCGATATTTATAACGACCTACAGCCTACAACAACCTTCAACCTTCAGTGGACTCTGTGTCTGAAAAATATCTCGTCCCTTAAAATCGTTGATTTACATTCTGCTCGCTCACATAGACTAGATAATATGACGGAACCCTCAGTGGAAGACATTGTACAGTCGTTTGTGGAGCACGATCTCGCTGCTCTAGATGCATTCGGTGAAGTGTCGAGCTCGTCTGGACTGCCATTAGCCACACCACTAAATAATGTTCCAGGGACGCCAGGCAGTCCAGCGACTCCCACAACGCCAGATCTTAATTCGCATTTCACCACGTCTGCCAGTGGCTTCAATGCAAACACACCTAACTCGACTACCTCGACGTCGACAAATGGCTCGGCAGATTCACTAGAACATTACACAAATCCAAATGGCATTAAGCTACCGACTAATCGCAAGGTGTCAACAAATAGCATGGCTGACAGTAAAGTGAATAAATTCAAAATCTTTGGCCGCAGAATCGTATCCACCTCTGTTGCGTCAACTCCTCCCACAACCTCACCCACGGCTGTCACATCTTCAAGCGACTACCCTCCCAGGTCGAGTCCATATTCAAGCTCAACTCAAGACTCCTTTCAGCAGCCAGCCCATGTCACATCTCTCTCTCGTGTCCCCACTATAAACATGCGCTTCGGCACAGAAAACTCCACTGCATGACCAAATCCTCCTACTCTTTACCTTTTATTATGTGTTACGTATTATACCTATTTGATGTTTTTTCCGGTACTTTTGTGGTCTGGTTTTGCCTCCGGCGGCTGGGGCTTCGCCCCAGACCCCGTGGTTCTCCGCTTCGCGGAGAATGCGTCTAGGTGCCAATGTCTTGATTTGTGGGTATAGTTTTTGCCAGTAGGACGGTATCTAGTTACCCCATACCTTGGCGATTTGGGGAAGGATGGGACCACCCGCCCCTTGGCCCTTCAGATCAGGTGGAGGAATGGAGATAAAAGACTCGGCTAGCCATCCTGGAGGTGACAGAGCGTTGAATTTGAACCGCGTGTCAACCTGTTTATTTTTGTATCCTGTTTTTCGAGCTATGACTTCGAAGGCATTGGCACCGCAGTCGCCACGGCCGAGGTTGGGAAGGTCCCAGTTGGCTTCTACTGAAGATAGCAAAGAGTAGTGATCGTAGTAGGTCTCGTCGACGCTGTTCTGCAGTTCGCATGGAATGTCTCCTAGAAGAAGGGCTAGAACACGGTTTTTGGGGTTCCTGTCGACTTCGTCGAAGGTGAGAATCACGAGTGTCTTCTGAAAAAAATACTCGTTTGCTAGTAAGTGATCGAGGAAATTGTATGCCCACTCGCCTGCTTTTGCTACTGTAGTGTCATGGCCATCATTGGTCATATTACATGTGATAAATGCCCATTGTGGGAGCGCCTTGTTATTGAGGTCGTTATACAGCTCAGTAAAGTTTTTGATATTAGATAGTCGCTGGACATTATTGGTTACCGAGTCATACATAATCAGTGGATTGTGTTTGCGAACATAGTCATTAGCACCATTGAATTGGTTTTTGAACTCATATCCCTTGTAACCTGTAAATGGTAGGTGCTCTTGGTATTCTGCCCAGCTGATGTTGCGATACTCGAGTAAGTCAACCACTGAGAATACCCTCTCAGGCAGCCTAACAAACTCGTCGGTGTCAAGGCCGTAATAGTCTCCACCAACAGCAGCTATATAGTTTGGCTCAGAAGTATGGGTCAATGCCCAATAATTGCACAAAGTAATTCCTCGTTTTCTGAGCCTACTCAGATGACATTCATCGGCTGCTTTTGCGTAGTCTGCGTTCTCGAGAAACACTATGTAAATCCTGTCGAACACATTCCCGCAAACATAATCAATATCTTTATAGTTAGATGTGGGTGCACAGGTCGCTGACGCTATAATATCTGGAGCTGGGGGCTGGATAGTGCTGAATGTAGGTGCAAATGGATTTCCCAGAATACCAAATAGCGGTGTTCCCATCACAGATAGAACAGAGATGAAACAGTATATCAATTTCACCATCCTCAGATATTCCATTGTAGCTATAGATTGACATTTGTCTGTGGGTTTAAACCGACTGTCTGTGCTCACCGCCGTGCTAATAGCAGCGTTGATATATGTCTAGCGTCGCACATGAATTAAGGTTATCTTTTGATCTGCGAGGATCTGCAACGATAAGGTACAGATCAAGATCAGGAGGACGTTACTCTACGAGGCAACAATAATCCGAATGAAGAAGTGGGAAGATCGTTTTTGGTCCTTTAATTGGGTATGATGCTCTTGTTTCTAGGATACTTGGAGCCATCGTCGAGCGTTTGCTCTACCCCCTCCCCTACCACCTCCCGCAGTCTACACATATTGAACTACTGGGTCCCCTTCACTAGCTATCGCCCATTGTCCTACAGTTTCAATCAAGCTGCAAGACTATAACCAACGATCAGAACCCTAGAACGCTCGCGAAGCGAGCACTACGGGTCCGGGCAGCGCCCGGCCGCCGGAGGCACACTCCTGAGCTCTATCGTACCCTACAGTAGATTATATAACCCTAACATCTACCACCAGAAAACTATAAAATTTTTCAGAACAGCTTTAGCTTCACGACAGTTCGTAGCTGGTAAGAACGACAATAAGATTCTGTAACCATTTGTAGGTCAAATTCAACTTTTTTTTTTGTATTACTTTTTCAATGGGAATTTATCACCGTCACTGTGCCATTGCCGTAAAGACAGTGAAGGTAAACGACTCCCATATATCAATTGTCTATTTAACTATAGGTGAAGACAATCTGCAGAAGGGCCTGTTGAGTTTGCAAAGACAGTTTATACATCGATAAGTCCTTTTGATGATTGTGTACATATACAACTTCTTAATAGCAGTTTAAACTTAATAAATGAAAGTACAATGAGCCTTGCCTATGGTGTAATCTAGAGATTAAATCAATCGGTCCATGCTCTACGGCGAGAGAAAAGTTTTCAATAATTTTTTATTTGGCGTTCTGACCTGGACCGAAAACCGCATACCGCGTCAAACTGGTTTCCGTGCCGCGTCTTTTCGAGTTGAGGAAGCCTGGGCTGGTACCTCAAGTTTACCGCCTGTCTCTGATGCCAGGCCCTTTTCCAAATACGGCCGAATGTCGCAAGTGACGCAGATATTTCACCTAGCTAAAAAGTTTTTCCGCGATTGAAGACAGATGCCTGCTTAACGTCAATGCATTGTTACACTGCACAGTTTTCGATTAATCCAGTATACAAAATGACAAAATAGCTCAGGTACAAGGCTGGCTCGTCTGGACCGAACGCATGATTTGAGAACCCACATTCAATAGTTGAATGCAGGTGGACCTTGATAACAGGACGAGGTCTCACGAGCAAAAGACCTGCATCATGGGCTGAGCACTTTATCAGATTTGCTGATCAAATGTCGCTAGCCACTAGTCCCAGCTTGTACTGAAACAGTTCTCGACCCTCTGGCATGCTTTTACAACAGTGTTCCTCAAGAGTGGGTGAACCGAGTCGGATTTTCCTATGCATCTGACCTTGCATATACTTCGTCAGATCCTTGCAGGTCTTGCTTTGTACGACTCGGCATCATATCCATTTTAGGCATGATAATCTGATATTACAGGTACGCAAGCTCACGTGAAATTATGATATAAATAAAAGTAGGTCAAAATACAGATGGACAAGCCTGTTAAGCTATTAATTAGAGACATTATGTAGAACCGTTGCTAGACACTGTATTTGTGTGCTACTGCTCGTCAATGGTGATTATCGAGAATAACTTATTAGCTAAAAGATCTCAACTGAAAAAAATTTTAAAACGCTCTTTTGCAGTCTAACCAGAAACACTTTTACACGTCTTTTTCAATGGGCTCTATGGTATCAACATATGTCTAATTGACGACATTTTTGCAGACGGCACCTTGGCTTGCAGCGCCATCATTATCAGGAACCGTTGGGCCATTGAAAAGTGCAAAAAGAAAATTGGGCCATCTCGCTGCTGCATGAATAGGTCCACAAATGCGATGATCATCGCGTTAGATGTCTTTTTTTTTCATCTTCGCTACTTTGACCCGAAACCCCAATTTATGCTTGGGCCATATATAAATCCTGTAAGATTACCATAATCAAGATCGTGTTGTAGTATAGATTCACTCAAATATATCCAAGCGGTACTTGGCTCTATAAAAAAAAGTGTTGATTGTAACCTTAAAATAAAGTCCAATAATGGCTCTCTGGGATTCGGACAAGAATTCCTCTACGCAGGTTGCTAAGAGTGACTATGAATCTCAAAAGTCGTCTCCTGAAAGTGATATCATCATTCAAGAAGGAGGAATCCAGGTGATTGCTCCTGAGACCTCACGAAGTATTGGAGTCATTTCAGCCACTTTTCTTATTTTCAATCGTATGATTGGTACTGGTATTTTTGCTACTCCTGGTACTATCTTCGGACAATGTGGTTCAGTTGGTTTGACCTTATTTATCTGGGTTGTAGGCGCTTTGATTTCAGCTGCCGGTTTGATGGTATATTTAGAATGGGGATCAATGATTCCTAAAAATGGTGCTGAAAAAGCCTATTTGGAATATTTTTACCGCAAACCTCGTCTTTTAATGACCTCTTTGTATGGCAGTTACATGTTCTTCATGGCCTGGGCTGCTAGTAATTCTATTGTTTGTGGTCAATATTTGCTTTTGGCTGGCGGTGTTGAACCCAATAGATGGAATCAGCGAGGTGTTGGTCTTGGCTGTATTACTTTTGCCTTCTTGGTTCACGGATTGGCTCTTAAATGGGGTCTTCGTATCCAAAACGTCCTTGGTGTTTTCAAGCTTGTTGTCATCGTGATCATCGTTGTAATTGGATGGGTTGCCATGTCCGGCAGATTGCACATTGAGCATACCCATGCTTTCCATAATGCATTTGAAAACACCAATGCCGATGCGTATGGTATCGTCAATGCTCTGTATAATGTTATGTGGTCATTTATCGGTTATTCCAATGCCAACTACGCTCTTGCTGAAACCAAGAACCCCCACCGTATTTTGAAAATTGCTGCTCCTTTGGCTATCACCATTGTTACCATTTTGTACATGTTTGTGAACTTGGCTTATTTCGCCGTTGTTCCTCGTGACCAGATCCTGAATTCCGGTACTATTTTGGCTGGTAACTTCTTTGGCATTGTCTGGGGTAAGAGAGGCGAGACCGCCATGAGTGTGTTTGTCGCTCTTTCAGCCCTTGGAAACGTCATGGCAGTTATTTTCTCGCAGGGAAGAATTGTTCAAGAGCTTGGTCGTGAAGGATCTCTGCCATTTTCAAGATTCTTCGCTTCTAGCAGACCCCTCAACTCGCCTCTAGCCGGTTTGTTTGAACACTGGCTGATTTGCGTCATTATCATTTTGGCTGTACCCCCAGGCGACGCCTATAACTTCCTGGTCAACTTGATCTCATATCCTTACTCCATTGTTAATGCCTTTGTTGCACTTGCTTTAATTGTCATTTACATCAACAAAAAGAGATATCCTGAATGGAATCCACCCATCAAGGCCTCGCTGCCCGTGACAGTCTTTTTCTTCCTCTCGTCTGTCTACTTGATTGTGGCTCCCTATGTACCTCCCCGTACTGCTGCTGACAGCGTCTACAAGTCACTCCCCTACTACTTGCATTGTGTGGTAGCTTGGGGCATCTTCGCCGTTGGCGGCATCTACTGGCTGATCTGGGCCAGAATTATCCCTCACTTCAGAGGTTACAGACTCGAGTTCGAGGAGTACGTAGATGACGACGGCTGGGCCAAAAAGAAGGTTGTCAAGACTTACAAGTCAGACTAAACCCAAAAGTTTATCTGTTAGTGTCACGAATGTTACGATATAGCACATGTATTTATTCTCTGTTTATTATAATCTAAAATAGACCTGCCATAATAACCTCTGGATCTGCCTCCGGCGGCTGGGGCTGTGCCCCAGACCCCACTGCTCCTCTCGCTGCGCTCGAGTCGAGGGTCTGCGATCCTATGGCAAGGTCTGGTGAAGTCCCAGATGGAGGTAGAAGAGAATGTCGTCATCGTACACGAGATGCGCTCACCGCATTCTGATTCTCATACGCGCATGCGAACCACTTATGGGACATCGCGCACATCGAGGAGTACGTACGTCTAATTTCGCGGTGCGATCATCAATTACCTACAGTTTGCTTAGTTCGAACATTGGGCCATTGGACTGAATTGACTTAGAACAAACTCCTAACAATGGAATTTCTAGCTGTGAGTATACATAGTCAGCTTCCCAGTATCGACTCGAGCGGAGCGAGAGGAGCAACGGGGTCTGGGGCAGAGCCCCAGCCGCCGGAGGCAGGTCACAAGACCAATTACTGACCAGGTTCAGAAACTCGCAGCAACCGCAGACCGACCAGGATTCAATTGGAAGGGTCTGGTTCTGGGCTTCACTGCTGGCCAGTATCTCTTTACCACATATTTGAGCTATAGACAGTACCAGGTGCTGAAAAAGCCTTCTCCTCCTAAGGAGCTGGATGGCGTAATTACTCAAGAAACGTTCAAGAAGACGCAGGAGTATGGTCGAGCCAAGGCAAAGTTTGGTTTTTTCACGTCGTTTATCTCGTTTGCTCAGAATGTTGCTATTTTGAAGTATGATTTATTACCTAAAATTTTCGGTTGGGCAGGCAGATTTCTTGGTGCTTACGGCCCTACATGGTTCTCTGGCTCGACTGCTCAGTCGATTGTCTTTCTTCTTGGATTCCAGTTTGTTGAAACTATCATCTCCCTGCCGTTGTCATTGTATTCTGATTTTGTGATTGAAGAAAAGTTCGGTTTCAATAAGCAGACTTTGGGTCTTTTCTTCACAGATTTGGTCAAATCCGAGATTCTGAAGGTTGTTATTGGTGCCCCGTTGATTGCTGCTATCTTGAAAATTATTGATTATTTCGGAGACCAGTTCTTCTTCTATCTGTGGTTATTTATGGTCGCCTTCCAGGTCGTTGCTATTGCTGTCTTCCCTACTTTGATCCAGCCTCTTTTCAACAAACTCACTCCTCTCGAAGACGGTAAATTGAAAACCAGTGTCGAGGACTTGGCCAAGCGTGTTCAATTCCCATTGAATAAGTTGTACGTGATTGATGGTTCCAAGAGATCTTCACATTCGAATGCCTACTTTTACGGATTGCCCTGGAGCAAACAGATTGTTATTTTCGACACTTTGATTGAAAAGTCGACTGTCAACGAAGTCACTGCTGTTTTGGCCCATGAGATTGGCCATTGGGCTCTTTCCCACACTACTAAGATGTTGTTTGTGGCCCAAGCCCATTTATTCGTCATCTTCGCCCTGTTCTCTGCGTTTGTCCGTAACAAGTCGCTCTACAACTCGTTTGGCTTCTTCAGCGTAACCGGAGACTACCCTATTCTGGTGGGATTTATTCTGTTTGGCGACATTCTCCAGCCTCTGGAGAGCATTCTCAGCTTCGCCATGAACCTCATGAGCCGATCTTTCGAATACCAGGCCGACGACTACGCCGTCAAGCTCAACTATGGCCCTGACCTCTCAAAATCGCTCATCGGCATCCACACAGAAAACCTCTCAAACGTCGACGCCGACTGGCTCTACTCGTCCTACCACCACTCGCACCCCATTCTGCCCGAACGTCTCAAGGCTCTCCGTTTCGCTACCGAGTCTCTCGAAAAGAAGAAGCACTAAAAGCAGCTAATAGAAGGTTTTCAACATATATATTCGTGGGACTGCCTCCGGCGGCTGGGCTCTGCCCCAGACCCCGTGGCTCCTCTCGCTTTGCTCGAGTCGGGCGTCGGCCATCCCAGATCTGAGGGTAGAACCGCACTCAGCCACAATTGCTTGACAACAAAGTAGCTAAAGACGAGCGACATCTACGCCAACCTGGGGTTCGGGGTATGAAATGAAGCCCAAGCCCCAGTGGCACGCGATTAAGGCTCAAAACCAGGGGTTCCTATTTATTTTTGTTATTTAAAACCCAGGGCCCCTCCCCTGAGTTCTCGTTAGGAGAATATCAGGGGTTTGCTGGAGGAGGGCAAGGGTATGTGTGGCGCATTGCCGTTTTGGGCGACGAATATCCTTGAGAAAGTGAAAAAAAAGTCCTCTCTACATATCATAAGCTGTAATTTGGTTATTTGGAGCTGGTTTGTATAGACTTTGGCTGGTGAATCAGTAATCAGAATTTCATTTAGCCAGTGGACGCATTTATTTTGATCAGATCAAGTTTCTAGTTATCAGTTATTGGTAGATTCATAGTTTTCAAGTTCACATTTAATTTATATCATTCAAAATGGCACCTGGTCAAGAAGAAACCGACGCTGAAAAGAACATTCAGATCTGGAAGGTCAAGAAGCTAATCAAGAATCTCGAGCAAGCTCGTGGTAATGGTACTTCTATGATCTCGTTAATTATTCCTCCAAAGGGTCAGATTCCATTAACAACGAGGATGCTTGCTGATGAGTATGGTACAGCTTCCAATATTAAATCGCGTGTTAATAGATTGTCAGTGTTATCTGCCATTACCTCCACTCAGCAAAGACTCAAGCTTTATAATAAGGTGCCACCTAATGGTTTAGTTATTTACTGTGGTGAAATCATCACTGAAGAGGGTAAAGAGCGAAAGGTCAATATTGACTTTGAGCCTTTCAAGCCTATCAACACTTCATTGTACTTGTGTGATAATAAGTTCCATACTGAAGCTCTGTCAGAATTACTGGAAAGTGATTCAAAGTTCGGTTTCATTGTCATGGATGGTAATGGTGCTCTGTTCGGTACCTTATCTGGTAACACTCGTGAAATTCTCCACAAGTTCACAGTAGATTTACCTAAAAAGCACGGTCGTGGTGGTCAATCCGCTTTGCGTTTCGCTCGTCTCCGTGATGAAAAACGTCATAATTATGTGCGTAAAGTAGCCGAAGTGGCGGTACAAAACTTCATTACCGCTGATAAGGTCAATGTTACAGGTTTAGTATTGGCAGGTTCTGCCGATTTCAAGACCGAATTATCACAGTCTGATCTCTTTGACAACCGTTTACAGGCCAAGGTTATTAAGATTGTCGATGTTTCATATGGTGGTGAAAACGGTTTCAACCAGGCTATTGAATTATCTGCTGAGACCCTTTCCAATGTTAAGTTTATTCAGGAAAAGAAACTTATCAACGCATACTTTGATGAGATCTCTCAAGATTCGGGCAAGTTCTGTTATGGTGTTGACGATACCCTAAAGGCCCTTGACATGGGTGCATGTGAGACGGTTATTGTGTTCGAAAACCTCAACATCTTGAGGCTGACGCTTAAGAGTGCTGATGGCGAGTCCACCGTGGTGGTACACGCTGCCCGTGACGCTCCCAACAAGGACCACTTGCTAGACAAGTCTGGCAACGAACTAGAGGTCGTTGAGGAGAAGTCACTCTTGGAATGGCTGGCCGAAAACTACCAAAACTTCGGTGCTACTCTTGAGTTCGTCACAGACAGAAGTAGCGAAGGTGCACAATTCGTGCGCGGTTTCGGTGGTATCGGTGCCATCCTTCGTTACAAGGTCAACTTCGAACAGCTCATGGACGAAAGTGACGACGAATATTTCGACGACGATGATGACTACATTTAAATAATTTAGACTAAAAGCTTCATATATTTTCTTTCTGTTTTATACTGCCTCCGGCGGCTGGGGCTGCGCCCCAGACCCCACAGCTCCTCTCGCTTCGCTCGAGTCGGGCGTCGACGGTCCCAGCATTCTCCTGCGAAGCAGGAGCAACGGGGTCTGGGGCGCAGCCCCAGCCGCCGGAGGCAACGATGCGATGAAGAAGTTTTTATTTCTTGCTATGCGACTTTGTGGACAGGCTCTTGAGAGCACTGGTTTGCTCTTTGCCGAGGAAGGCCTCATGCGATTTGCCAGAGGTAACCATTTGTGCGAGATTGACCGTACCGCGAGTGAGGTATTTGCTGGCGTGGCCGACGGGACGTTGGAGTTCAGATTGGAGCTGGGCTCGAAGAGATCTCAGATCACCCTTGGGTTCTTCGGTTTTGTTCTTTTTGCGCCTGTCGCCTGTGATGTTCTCGATTTCGTCGTCAGAAAGATCCACTCCGAGGTCCTCTACAGCCTGTTTGAGCCAGGCATCGGTCTTTCCTTTGTGGGTCGAATTGCTGACGGAGTCGGAAATCTGTCTAGCTAGCGCAAGGCGTGGTTTGAGTCGATTGAGAAAATCGTACTCAACCTCGAATGTCTTCATAGCTGTCTTGTTTGTGGCGTTGTCTTTGTATAGAGCTCGTTTGAGTTTGATTAGTGGGCCAGATGCCTCGTCTGGTGAACAGAGAAGGAGAGAAACGCCTTCGTTGCCGGCACGGGCCGTTCTTCCTGATCGATGGATGTACATATCAGCAGTACGTGGAAGGTGGTAATGCACTACATGGTCAATGAGAGGGATATCAAGACCTCTGGCAGCAACATCAGTAGCTACAAGTATACTCTTGTCATTTGCCTTGAATCTTTCTAAAGACCTTAAACGTTGTTTCTGAATCATATCGGAATGAAGACCCAAACTGGGTAGGCCAAGTTCCTTGAGAAACGGTACTAGACGTTTGACAGTGTCGATACTGTTTACGAAAACAATGCTTCTTGCTGGGTATGTGAGAAGGAAATAGTACAAATATAGATCTTTTTCCATTGCCCCACATTCCATAATAGATTCGACCACGCTGCGAGCGACTGACTCAGCAGGATTGGAATCGATAAATACTGGATTCTTGTCTTTGAATTCGAGCTTTTCATTGAGAATTTTTAATGCTCCAGTATTAGATGCTTGACGCCCAGCATTAGATGAACTTCGTTTACTATCAAGTTTCTTCATTAAATCTCTTTGGAAAGTAGCCGAAAATACTAAGGTTTGACGCTTAGTTTTCCTGCCGCGACCAATCAAGTCAAGAATCTTTTCTAGCTCTTGAAAATGACCCTCTTGAATAAGACGATCGGCTTCATCTAGAACGAGGGTCTCGCACTTTTTGAACTGGTCGCGGAAATCAGTAGTACCCTCAGAGAGAATTTCCAAGAAACGACCAGGAGTAGCTACGATAATAGCAGGATTGTTGTCTATCAAACGACGTTGCTTCTGAATGGCTAGACCACCAGTGATAGCTACAACTCCAGAACCGCTGAAGTTGCCATACTTCCAAACCTGTTCTAAATGCTTTGTGATTTGGTGTACTAACTCTCTTGTAGGCCCGAAGATAAGTGCGGTGGGCCATTTTTTGGCGGGTTTTATGCTTTCACTAAGACGAATATGCTTCTCAATAATCGGAATTCCATAAGCTAGAGTCTTACCTGAACCAGTAGCAGCTTTTCCAATGACATCTGAATCAGTGAGAATTTCTGGAATGACTTTAGCTTGGATATCTGTGGGTTTATAGAATTTAAGAGCCGAAAGAGCAGTTAAAATAGACGAGGACAGCGTTGTGTCCTCAAGAGACCAATCCAGCTCTGATGAAACCTCTGATTCTGCTTCATCCAGAAGATCAAATGGGTTTCCTGTCGTCTTGAAGGAAACAAAATCTGATTTCTTGCTCTTGCTACTGTCATTGCCATTGCCATTTTCTGAGGCAGATGCGGTGGGAGTTGCACCTAATTTCTTTTTGGGTTCCTTGGCCTCCTCATCATCGCTACTCTCAGCTTCACTCTCACCCTCATCCTCATCCTCATCCTCACTTGCATTATCAGAATCTGAATAGCTAACATCATCCTCTTCAGCAAACGGAGACACATAAGTGCCATTAGACTCTAGACTGCCTCTCACTTCGCCAAAATCATTTTCCTTTTCTTGCTCACTACTCCCTTTCTTTTTAGTTTGATCTTTGCTCTCTGATGCTTTAAACTTCAAAGTTCCATTATCAACCTCCACACTGACTCCCTCTACCTCCTCTAAGCCGTAGAATCCCTCAAAGTCATCCAAACCGCCAGGAGCTACATCGACTGTCTTCCAGGCCAAATTGTCTAAAGTGACTATTTTTTTAGCCTTTTTGACGTCAAACTTCTTTTCTCCATCGCTCTTAGAGCTCAATTTCCGCTTTGCCATCTTGATTCTCGCCAGATCAGAATAACTAAATTAGAAAATAAATAAATATCGAGATCACCTCTACAGCTTCTCCGCTGCACTAAAAAATATTTCAAGCTTGTCTACCCTAACCGCTATCAACCTTGTAAACTCATACCCCTGAATTTCCCCTATTGAGATTCGAGAATACAGATTCTACCTTGGCCCCATGACTCGTTCCACCCCTCTTTTTACCATGCCCTTGCGATTTGTAAAAGTAGTAGGGTGTGGATATTTCACAACTTGACACATTCACTCCCAGACCTGCCTCCGTCAGCTGGGGCTCCGCCCCAGACCCCACTGCTCCTCTCGCTTCGCTCTAGTCGAGGCATCAGAAGCCCGGTTGCTCTAAAATGCGGATGGTACCTGCTAATCAATCTAATAGAAGCACACCTGCTCTTTCTGCCCCGGTCGGGCTTCAGCGATGTTTAGAGCTCTTGTCTTAGCACGTAGTTCACTTATTGTGGTCCGACTCAAAGAGAGACGAGAGGGGCACTGCGAGGACTCCAGCCGCCGGAGTCAGAGAAGGGGATATATCTCTTTTCGCCCCTTCTCCTCAAGCAGAAAGGGTCGACATTTCGACTCGAGCGCAGCGAGAGGAGCAGCGGGGTCTGGGGCAGAGCCCCAGCCGCCGGAGGCAGGCCCGTTCGTGTTAGTATTACAGATTGTCTCGATCTAAATATACAAATGTACAGGGGTTATAGTTTTTGTTAATCAATGAGAGAGGATTACCAGTTGCCGACGCTGAAACCTGGCTGGCCGCTTTCTTGAGCGATGATCTCGAAGTAGGTGTAGATGGTGCTGGCACCGATGAACATGAGCAATCCCGAGCCGGTGAAGCCCAGCAAGTCGGGCAGCACGATGACGAGGGCACTGAGGGCTCCGCCGATGGCGGCAGCAGGGGTGATGATTTTCTTGAGCTCGCGGAGGATGGCAACGTCACGGTGTCCGACAATGACAATGTCGTTTTCCTTGAACTGCTTGGCAACGTCACGGGGAGACGAGCCAGAGATCTCGGTCCAGGTCTTGGCGAAGTAGATAGCGGCCAAAATCAGAGTCGAGGCATAGATGACGGTCTTAATAGGGTCCCAAAGAGCCTCAATCAGTCCAAAAGGTGGTTGCAAGTAGTAGCAGAGACCGGAGACAGCGAACAATTGAGGGTTGTCACCATGTTGTTCCCAGGTACCGATAAGACGAACAACGACATTGGACGGGAAGAGTCTGTAGAGAATGTTGCTGAAAATAAACAGGTTGCTGACAATGGCGTAGAACATGTAAATAGGCACGTTTCCGGTGTAGAGCAAACGAATGGGGTAGTTAGAACTGGGGGTGCGGACCTTGGTGGACTTGACATTGATGTCATATCTGAAGTTGAGCAAGAAAATAACAGCGCCAAAGGCAATGATATTGCCATAGACTTCGAACACATTAGGAAGATGGGTTCTGTAGAAACTCTCGATCAAGGCGTTCTTGAAGTTACGGGTGAAAACACCGTGAACAAGAGAAACAAGGGCACCTACAAACTCCTTTCCTCTTCCGATATCCTGAGTATTCAAAGAAAGAGCGTTCCACACAAACTTAGTACTAACAGACAAGACAGCGAAAAGAGAAAAGCCAGTGCTGAAGCCGTAACCCTTTTGTAGGGTCTCGTCGATCAACAGAATCATAGCACCACCTAAAACAAGCTGAGAAATAAGCAACACAAGTCCAGCAGCACCAAGATCACCAGCAGAACCATAAACACCACTGAAAACAATGCCAGCAGCTTGGCCAACAATCAACAACAAAGCAAACAGCTTTTGCGCACTCTGATAGAGCTCGCGGTCGCTTCTCAAGTCAAGATTGACATCAATCACTTGTAAACCACCCAACCACTGGAAAACAAATCCAGCAGTCAAAATAGGAATAACACCAATCTCACCCAGAGTTCCTCTGGTGCTGGCGAAAATGGGTCGCAGCCAGAAAATGGGGTCAGCGGTCTCAGTCACCGCCTGCTTGACGCCGTACAATGGGAACTCGTTGAAAAAGAACCACAGCAGGCCCGCACTCACAGTCCAAATCAGTTTCTCGTCATAGCCAACCTACTCTGTTAGTCCTCTGTCCACACTACTCCTACTGAGATGGCGCCTATTGAAGGGTACAGGGTGGTGGGGTGTGCCTCCGGCGGCTGGGGCTGCGCCCCAGACCCCGTGGCTCCTCGAGCTTCGCTCGAGTCGTTGCGTGGGGATCCCTACAAAAGAGCTGAGGAATCTATGAATTTCACTCTCGTCCCTGAACAGTTCGTCAAAAGTGAAAATCTGCTACTGACAAGAGCCATTGGCTCCAAGAACTGCGCAAAACCCAGCTTAGAAGCGACACCCCACGCCCGACTCGAGCGAAGCGAGAGGAGCCACGGGGTCTGGGGCGCAGCCCCAGCCGCCGGAGGCAGACCCAACCACTCAGTGAAGGAACTGGAGTGAAAAATGCTTACCTTTTGAAGGGGAGATTCAATTTCGGGCAAGACAGGGAGAAATGGCTTAGCAAGGTCCAGTAAACGCACTAAATGGGCTGTTAGAGTCTCGTCCAATTGCGTGCCAGCCAATATATTCTGTGCTGTTCATTTGGGCACAGTCTGGCCTCGATCGTGATTGTCTCTCTATAGCTCGCTCTTTAGCACAGCTCTCAAGAGAAAGAGGCAGAAAACGGGCCTCCATGGCGCCCTTCTTCGCTCTGGGCTGCGGTGGCTACTTACATCGACCACTCATATTGATTATCCAGGGCCCACAAACGACAGTCTGTGGTGTGTTGCGGTGATGTGTATATGTGTGTGGAGAAGAAAAGCTGGTATGTCGATTTTTCTCCCAGATCAGAATGTAACAAGCGGACGAGGAACGTTGCAGAACTAACTGCCCCAAGCCCCCGTAGCGCCGTGCTGCAAGCCCGCTATCTTTGGCCTCTTGGGACCAATGCAGCCCAACCAGCCAGCTAGCCAACCCACCCACTTGCCTGTGGGCATGCAGCGGGCTGGTGGGGGTCGCCAGCTGGGTGTCTGGGGTGGTTTTTGGTGGTAGATGCCTCCGGCGGCTGGGGCTCTGCCCCAGACCCCGTGGCTCCTCTCGCTGCGCTCGAGTCGGGTGTTGGGGACCCTGGTAACTCGTTTCAGAGCAATGGTGAGGACAAGAGGTGGGACTTTGGAACTGTGTTTCGCGGGGTCGAGTAGGCGCATAGCTGCTTTTGAAATATTGCATTATCCGGTAAACCAGCATTGGGGTCCTGTCTGTACAGCCACTCAGCCTCTGTTTTTCTATTGTATGGAGAATAATTAGAAGGACAACCAACTAGCACTCCAATTGAGCTTTCTCCATCCAAATATAGGATCCTGAGCCCATGTTATACATCCCCTTATGGCCCTTATATTGCTGTATCGAGGACCATCAAGCACCATCTCTCACTCCAAATACTCCTTTGACAAGGGACATTCCCCCTCACCCCCATAGCTCCTACTCCATACTCGATAGATATCATTCACACTCGATCCCCACGCCCGACTCGAGCGCAGCGAGAGGAGCAGCGGGGTCTGGGGCGGAGCCCCAGCCGCCGGAGGCACACCCCACGACCACCCCCTGAATCCCTCTCGTCTCACGCGGCTGACCATAGTCTCAACTTCATCTTCGTGTAACTCGTCCCATGTTTTAGCTCAGAGACAAGAGTGAGAATGCCATCTGAACCGGAGGTGCCTGCTGACACTCATATCAATTACTCGGATGCTGTGTCGTACTGGTCGTCGGTGCCTGCCACTGTAGATGGCATGCTTGGCGGGTTTGGCACTGGGGTTGTTCCCAAGGTCGATATAGTAGGGTCTAATGCTTTTGTCAGACGACTGAACATTCTGCCTAAGACGCCGTCTTCCTCGTCTTCCTCGTCACTAGAAGATGGATTGCCACGGTACGGATTAGATGTGGGTGCGGGAATTGGCCGCATCACCAAAGATTTCCTGTCCAAGATCTGTGACCAGGTGGATCTGGTCGAGCCAGTGAAGAATTTCGTCGACCAGGCGCATGAATCACTAGATGATCTGAAAAAAGAAGGCAAAGTAGGCACGATATTCAACGTCGGAATGCAAGACTTCACTCCTGAGGAGGGCAAGTACTGGCTCATATGGTGCCAATGGTGTGTTGGCCACCTCGCTGATGACAAGCTGGTCGAGTTCTTCCAACGCTGTATCAAAGGCCTTCAGCCAAACGGCTATATTATCGTCAAAGAAAACAATGCTCCAGTAGACGACGACTTCGACGACACAGATAGCTCGGTGACACGCACCGACGCCAAATTCCGTGCCATCTTCGCCCGCGCAGGGCTCGAGCTCAAACTGGTCACAAAACAAACAGGCATGCCAAGAGAGCTCTATCCCGTGCGAATGTACGCTCTCCGCCCAGCACCCGAGCACGAGGCCTCCTCTTAGCCTCTCAGAATACTCGTGTACTACTATTTATCTACTCTCTGCGTTTTGTGGACCTGCCTCCGGCGGCTGGGGCTCCGCCCCAGACCCTGCTGCTCCTCTCGCTGCGGTCGAGTCGGGCGTGATGCTCGCTACCTGTTTGGCCATTCTGCTTCCAGCTGGAGCTTATTGTGTTGGTCAGCTTCTACATTTCGCGAGAATGACAGAGCACTTGATGACACGCATAACATGCTGTAAGTCTATTCTGTAAGTTAAGCAGCCCTCAGAATCCGCATCTCCATTACAGAATCTGTTCCTAACATTTCCTGAGACAGACCTCTCGCGTCGCCGCCCAACGCCCGACTCGAGCGCAGCGAGAGGAGCAGCGGGGTCTGGGGCAGAGCCCCAGCCGCCGGAGGCAGGTCCCAAGTCCCCTTAAATAAATACACACAGCTTCTGTTTATTATTCTACCTAGTTCTAAGAGTTTGTAACCCCAAGAGAGCTTGTGACTGTTAGTATTGCGACGATTAGCAGGTCACAGTCGCGGGTGAGACAGGTGGCTGATTCAGATAGGAGCGAAAGACTTAGATGGTTTGTATTTCGTCAGTGAGACACTCAGTTGAACTATGCGAAGAAAACAATCATCATGAAAGCCAGGCTGTCTCTGTCGCGAGAACAAGAGAAGACGACTTACCGTTTGCTTGTGTAGCGAAGAGGAAGAAGAGGACTAGATCAACTGAAAAATTTATCTTATATAGGATACGAACCCTTAACCAGATGTATATAAGTCCTCGAAGGGTAGGTAGGTGATGGGGTACAAAACAGACGGCTGACGAGAACCTGGCGGTAGTTCATAAAATATATCAGAATATCATTTGTGGGTTTGTTTGCTGGTGATGTTTATTGCTACTGTTGTTTTTCCTTGTACGGCCAGCTGTCGATTCTGAAGTCCTGTTTCGACGTATTGTGGAACTAACAGGGTGATACGTGCATTATATAAGTGACTCTATCGGAAAAAATATAATTCTGCGAGGGAGTATCAGTTCAATTATAATCGCAAAGTACATATCAAACTAATTTCACACAACCGCTAGTCTCTGTAGCAGCTGAAATGCGAGCCAGATCCATCATTTGTGCCCAGAAAGGTACTCAAGGGCCCTTTCACAGCTCTCAGGGAGTCTGTCGATCACATGAGCCTGATAAGATCTGACCTAACATTTAAGATCCAGATAAGGGTTAGGACAGTCGACATCTCAGGGCCCTCCTCACTCTCCTATCTTTCTCACCCCTAATATTAGCCAACTATTCCCTGGGTCATAACTCCCAAAGTAGCAACTGCCTCTGTAACAAGAATGGGACCTGCCTCCGGCGGCTGGGGCTTCGCCCCAGACCCCGCTGCTCCTCTCGCTACGCTCGAGTCGGGCGTTGACGGTCCCAGAAACTCCTGCGCAGCAGGAGCTACGGGGTCTGGGGCGGAGCCCCAGCCGCCGGAGGCAGGTCCCAGCAGTAGCAGACTTCAGGGTCCACCGTGAACGAGTATGATGATGGTACGGAGAAGAAGTACAGACCCGCTGGCTGCTGGCAAGGGACGACAGCCGTGCATGAACCCTGAACCCTAAATTAAAGTGAGAGGCCATACGTCTCAACAGATTACGTATCTGAGGAGCCAGCCATCAGCCATTTCTGATAACGACAAGCAAGCGTCTGCTGCGGTCTGGAGAACGATCCCAGTTACAACGATCATCCTAGCAGAAAGTGAGTTTCCCACTACATTGAACGATAACAAGTGTAATAAATTTACGCTTGTATATATTTCAAAGCCACAGACCAATCTACCCCTTGAAGAGTGCCTTAGCGTACTTCATCATCATATCTTCAGTTGACGTTAGGCAGTGACATAGATCAGCTGCTGCGAATCTCCTCGTCCGTACATAGTCAGGAGGCTGCAAATAAACAATCGTCTTTTGAACTGATTTCTGGATCCAAATTAAAGCTGGACCTGGAACAATCAGTCAGGTTCTGTTTCGAATTTCAGTAATAGCCACTATCGTTTAGCGCATCTGGCTACAGAAATTATTGGGAATTGTAGAAATTGTCTCACAACAAATAGCAATTGACCCTCGAGATATTTGTCTTTAGTCTGCACTAACTTCTGTTTTTGCTTTTCTGATTTTAGTACTAGACTTGATAATTGGTACTTGTCTCTTCTTCTGGTTCGTCCTTAGCCCCTCGAGCCACTGCTAGCCAACCTCTGAATTTTGCCCCTGTTCTGACTGTGCTGTATTGTATATCTCCTACAATTTGGACGCAGACAGTACAACAACATTACAGATCCCACACTGCAATTTATTTTACAACCAACTATCTACAACACATAACCGACCATGTCTACACCTAGAACCTCGACTTCGTCGCCCCGCTTCGCACAGTTCAAGCTGGTTCTGCTGGGAGAGTCTGCTGTGGGTAAGAGTTCACTTGTGAACCGATTTGCCAAAGACCAGTTTGACGATTTCCGGGAGTCTACTATCGGTGCCGCCTTTTTGACACAGACGGTTCAAGTAGACCCCAACACAATTGTCAAGTTTGAGATCTGGGATACAGCAGGCCAAGAAAGATACAAATCACTGGCACCAATGTACTACCGCAATGCCAACTGTGCCGTGGTAGTGTACGACATTACACAAACTGCGTCGCTGACTCGAGCCAAAGCATGGGTCAAAGAACTGCAGCATCAAGCTAATGAAAATATCATCATAGCCCTTGCTGGTAACAAGCTCGATCTCCAAGAATCAAGAGACGTAGACACTTCATTAGCTGAAGCCTATGCCAAAGAAGCAGGCCTCCTTTTTTTTGAGACCTCAGCCAAGACGGGCGACAACGTCACTGAACTGTTCACGGCCATCGCCAAGAAACTGCCCATCGAATCGGTCCTCAGCAGAACCAACCGCCCCTCGGGCCCCAAAGGCGTCGACCTCTCACGCTCCGCTCGCCAATCCAGCGCTGCCAACGGCGCCGGCGCTTGCAACTGCTAGACCTGCCGCCACTGCCTGCATCCTTAATTTATATATCTCTTCTTCCTGCTAATAATATCTGATTTAGTTACAATTGAAGGGCCTGCCTCCGGCGGCTGGGGCTCCGCCCCAGACCCCGCTGCTCCTCTCGCTGCGCTCGAGTCGAGCTTTGGGGTCGCAGCAAGACTTGTGAGATAGGGGCTATGGGCCTCGCGTAATCATATGAAGGCTGTATTTACAGCCTGGGTGAAGAGCGTTCATGACATGAAAAACTCCTAAGAAGCGAGGGTGCTATTATATTCAAGGTCCGTAATTGAGATATACTCAAGATAATAAGTGTGTTGTATGGATGCCTACACCTATCAGCTGCTGGCACCGTTAACGCTCGACTCGAGCGAAGCGAGAGGAGCAGCGGGGTCTGGGGCGGAGCCCCAGCCGCCGGAGGCAGGCCCATATGTACAAGTTCTCAGTTCAAAAAGTATAGGACGAAGTGTGCCGCGAAGAGGATGATGGAGACGGGGATCGAGAATATAGGTAACTCGACACCGAGCAGTAGGTAGACTGCTTGTGAGTACGCCGATGAGCGGGGAAGTGTGTAGAGAGTGGCTAGTTTTATGGCGAGAAGACTGGTTTTGATGAGAAGGAGCTCGCTTGACGCGCGACGTAGCGACGCTTGGTTTTGGATGACGAGTCGCTGTGCCCACCGTGGGAGATAGCGGAACAGTCTTCTGGTTCGACTGTAGTCGGGTGAATATATTACTGTGGGCACCAGTGAGGAGCTTAATGGGCTGGGGGAGGAGGCAGCTGAAGATGCAAAAGGCGTCGATACAAGTGGAGAGTTTGACGAGGTAGCAGAGTCTGCTATCCGCAGAGTTGAGGTGGTGGAATTGGCGTGCACGCCTGTGTCGGTGGCCGTGACTGTGACAGTACTGCCGGCGCTGCTGGCATCGCTAGTGCCAGTTGACGGTGGTTCAGATAATCCTGCCGATGCTGTTGGGGTCGTTATAACAGCAGAATGGACTCTGTTGTATTCTTGCTGTTGGTATCGCTGGTTGACTTGTTCTAGAGAAAACAATACCTGGTCGGCAGATGGCCTCTGACTGGGGTCTATGGAAATCATGGCGTCTAAGAGAACCAGTAGTTCTGGATCCAGGTCCGTGCGATGAAGCTTGCTATTGCTGATATTGATATTAAACCCTTGGAACTGCCGTACTTCTCCAGTCAGAGCTTCGAGATCGCCTTTTTCTTGCCAGACATTAGAATATGGCAACCGTGAGAAACAGAGATAGTGTAATATCATTCCAAGTGAAAAGATATCCGTCTTTTTCGAAAACTGAGCAACAAACCGTCCACTGACCGTTTGTACGAGTTCTGGTGCTGTATATTCTAATGTGCCTGTGCTCCCACTGCCCATCCGATTTAGTCCTTCAATTTGGCCTTCGCCAAAATCACTCACGAGAACAGAAGGCAAGTTTTGGCCTGGAGTCCTGCATAGCAAACAATTACTGGGTTTCAAATCTCGGTGGATGATCTGATTTTGATGTAAGTACCTCACTCCCATGACTATATCGGTCATAAAACTGATTATCTCTTGGATAGTCAGTTCAACGACGAACTCGTCGTCCTCACTGTCCACATTTAGACCAAACCCGTTTCGAGCGCTGAAATCAGCAGTACCGTCCTCTGCCTGACTGCCTTGAGACATTCGTCGTCTGATTCTATCTCTCTTGGCCTTTATGTCGCTCTTTTTCTGAGCTCGATCATTGGGATCTCGCTGGAAATGAGGGATAATATCATTTTCAGACCCCGTCTCGAACTTATATCGTCCCTTCATCATGTATTCCTCGAGAGTGCCACCATTACAATACTCTTGCAATATATACGCACAGGGAACTAGGGGGCCAAAACTCGACAGAGAGCTCACTTCGAGCCAAACATGGTTATATCTGACCAAATTCGGGTGTGAGAGCATTCTCAGCAAGTTCACCTCTGACAGCACCTTTTCCAGCCAGGCGTGGTCGTCTCCCACGGCTACTTTCTTAAGCGCAAAAAAACCCAGGGAGAACCCATCCAGAACGTGCTCTACAAGATAAACTGCTCCCCTACTTCCCCTCCCTAGAAGCGCGCTTGATAAAAAGAATCTGGATACCAGTTAGTATATCTTTCACCTTACCTTACCAATGTCTCCAGAAACAGCTTGAAGGTGAAGGTGGAGGTGCCTCCGGCGGCTGGGGCGCTGCCCCAGACCCCGTAGTGCTCCGCTTCGCGGAGCGGCGTGGACCCTCGTCGTTGGTCTGCTGTTTCATGCTATCGTTTTGTCAAGTTCCGATTTAATTTCTTCTGCTTTTTCTGAGTCTTTAGATGGCTTGGGCACTTACTTGTCGAAATAGCCTGGACTGAAGGCACTGTCAGAGATCCCAGAAGGGCGACGATCCGACTCTGACGTTGGGACAGGAGTCACTGAAGGCGATGCCAAACGTTGGGGTGGTGTGTCCAGTGGGAAAACCACTGGAGAAGACGGTCGTGGCGTATCTGGCTCGTTTTCATTTCTGTATTCCAGAAGCTGGAAGTAGTTTGCGTCACGAGTGAACTGCCTGAATGGTGATGATGAGCCGTCTACATCTGGTCCTTCGTGGTCTGTATTATAATGGACATGGTTAGATTCGCTACCCAAGCTTGACCTTCTGTTCTGAGATGGAATTATTTGACCACAGCTCATACAGCGTTCGCTGTGGTTCACTGCATCGGTTCTCTCTATCGTACTCAGTACCCGGGCATTGTTCACGACGGTCATGCGATGAGAGCTTCGATCATAGAGAACCACTGCTCGCCGCGAATTGTCCTGAAGTATCACGTCCCATTGGCTACTCCCATTATTGAACGGAACTAGTGACATGATTCGACCTCCTCTATCTTGTTGAACAATCTCAAGACACCATCCAGCTACCAGCTACGAGCTTTATGATCTGACCTAATTATGACTCGCTTGTTCTCTCTACCCTTCTTATTTACTTCTTCCTCAGTTTCTCTCGCTGCCTGCTTTATGCCAGACTGCTGCCTCTTGTCTTCTTATCAAGTTCCTGTGTAGGTTTCCAATTGCTTTCGTGTCAAATATTAAATGGAATGGTCCCCCATCCGACTGCCCGCCTAGACAAATGTAGTGTGATCCAACCCCACCATTTGCCTGCATGACTTTATTTATTTATTTGCTGCTGCTGCAGGGTCGCGCAGATGCTCACAACCTGCACATACACACTCTACAGGTCATCTTCGACACTTTTCCAATAGCAAAACCCGTGAACTTGCGAATATGAATGATTCCCTCGCTGCCTCCGGCGGCTGGGGCTGCGCCCCAGACCCCTTTGCTCCTGCTGCGCAGGAGTTGCTGGGACAGTCGACGCCCGACTCGAGCGCAGCGAGAGGAGCAGTGGGGTCTGGGGCGCAGCCCCAGCCGCCGGAGGCAGGCCCCTCCAGCCAATAACTGTGTCTCTTCTCTCGCTTTCCTGGCTTATTTTCTTCAAAATGTTGAAAGGTATCGAGGAGAGTGGAGGCATGTCACGTGATGTTGATAGTCAACTTTTTTTTCAGCCGTGGGCGATTCGGTGACATTTTACCAGAAGCCATATCTCTCTCTAGAGTGGATTATTAACAGTCTGGTTAATTCGTTGTTTGGCGGCTCTTTTGTTACTGTGTAGTGCTTAGATTGGCCAGGAGTTGAAAAAGTGCGGCAGCTTTGTTTCAGTTCTTTCAGTGCTTCCAGAATAAGAGCACACTGCTTTTTGGCAGAAGTCAGAAGGTAGATATTTATGGATATTTATTTATTGTAGGATCTTGGTCGGGCCCCGAATTATATTTAGTAGAGGGATTTATTGTTTTCGTCTACAAGACCGGATTTGATCTTGGCCTTTTTTTGTTTTTTTTTCTGGCATTACGTGAAGTTCCAGTTTTTGCTGGTTGGACTATGGCTAAATCTAAGAAGTCATCGCAGAGTCTGGCGCCGCCAGCAGTGGCAGGTCGTGGCGAGAGGGAACGGATTCCTATAGGGCCAAGAAGCATGGGGAACCAGAGTGCTACAACGAAAAAATCCGTTAAGTCCTCTGCTGCCAGCACGAGTTCACAAAAGCTTTCTGAAGTCCAGAAGGTAAAAGAGACAGTGTCTAGGGCACTGAATAAAATAAAGAAAAAAACAAATAGGGGGAAAAGGGCGGGGAAAAAGTCCCAGCAATCGAAAGCGGGTGACCTGTTTCCCGATAAGAATAGAAATCAGTTTGTAGGTCTGCCGACATCAGATAACGATGAACCTATAGAACCAAACAGCATTAATGACTCATTGGCCCCCAGTATAGCGGAAACCGCTGCTGGTGATGATAACGATAATGACAACGATAATGCCGAGTCAGGATTTATTGCATTTGATTCGGATTTCTCTGATGTCGCAGAATCCATCCATACTACTTTCAAAGCATTTGAAGACGAAATGTCTCTTTTTGCCGCAGACAGTGATGAGGAAGATGCCTCGTCAGTTATGACCCAATCAAAAGCAGCAGCTACTACTTCGATAAATAAATCAGAGACTATATCGAAAAAGTCTCGAAAGCGTAGACGTACTAACGAGGATATGGATGAGCAGCTGGCAAAGCGAGTAGACGTTTCGTCAGAATTCCCCTGGGTGGTCAACCATGATCATTCTCACGAAAAAGAAGTTGCCGATTGGCTGTCCCTGGAAATAAAAGATTTCGTCTCCTATATGTCACCGTCAGCAGCAGAAATTATAGCTAGAAACAATGCAGTTAACAGAGTCCGAAACTTGGTGAAAGGCATGTGGACCGATGCTGATGTCCATGTATTTGGTTCTTTTGCGACCGATCTTTATCTTCCTGGATCTGATATCGATATGGTGGTGTTATCAGACTCTGGTGTATATGGTGATCGCGGTTATCTCTACAAATTATCAGCTAAGCTGAGATCCTCTGCAATAGCCATTCAAATGGAAGTAATAGCCAAAGCTCGAGTACCAATTATTAAATTTGTTGAAAGAGAAAGTGGCATTCATTTTGATATCTCTTTTGAACGCCGCAATGGTGTTCAAGCAGTTCAAATAATTCGCAAATGGACGGAACAATACCCTTGTATTCGTTACTTTGCTATCACTATAAAACATTTCTTGGCACGCCGAAAACTTAACGAAGTCCACACTGGAGGATTAGGTGGATTCAGCGTCATTTGTTTAATAGTATCGTTTCTCAAGAACCATCCCAAAGTGTCTTCTGGAGCAATCGATCCTATGAATAACTTGGGTGTTTTGTTGATTGAGTTCTTTGAGCTCTATGGCCGAAACTTCAACTACGACTCTTTAGCACTATCCGTACGAGGGGATATGCCTTATCTGAGAAAAGACCAGCATCGGGATCTTGATGATGGTAAACGAAAATTCTTGCTGACTATCCAGGATCCCGGTGACGATACAAACAATCTCAGTAAAGGTAGTCACAACATACGAGGGATTAAAAAGGCGTTTTCTGGTGCTTTCGACTTGCTGGTGGCACGTTGTTACGAGTTAGAATATCTCTCGTTTAGCGACCGTCTAGGAAAGTCGATTCTAGGCAACGTCATTAAATTCCGTGGACCTGAGCGAGACTTTGTAGACTCACGGTCCGAAGTCCAGAGTGAGTACGAGCTGAATATTGAAAACTACACCAGTTTTGGAGACGACAATGCGAGTGACAGTTTTGTTGTCCCCAGTGACTTTGAAGATGAGGAATACGAAAGAGATTTCCGCGAGAGATTAGCGGCTGAAACGCGGCCGTCTCCCCCTTCTCCCCCTCCCCCTCCCCCTGCTGCTCGACTTCCTCCTCCACCCCCACCCAAAACAAAGGCCAAACCGCCAAAAAGCAGTGCCAAAAATCACCCACCCACTACGAATAACAGCGGACCACGGTCGGCAAAATCTGCCGTAGTGGAATACTACAACATCTCTGATTCGGAGTCTAACTCAGATGGCGAAGACGAAGGTGATAGCAAAAGAGGCGCTTCACCAAGGAAACACGGCGCAACGTCTGCGTCCCCTATAACAATCTCATCGGACGACGACAGCGACGAAGACAGTCGATCCGCCGCCGTGGTCGACAAGAACCAAAAGCGAGACTACTGGCTCAGCAAGGGCACCCCTACTGTAAATTAATAGCATGCATCATACCCTGTTTCAATCAGATAGGTCTCCAGACCTGCCTCCGGCGGCTGGGGCTCTGCCCCAGACCCCGTGGCTCCTCTCGCTCCGCTCGAGTCGTGCGTCGGGCTGCGAGTGTTTACTTCCTTCCAGCTGTTGACGCACAGAGTCGAAGAGTGAACTTTCCCCTTATTTTCCTTTTCGATTTTGCGGCTCTTATGGCACCAACAATGTAGCAACAACACTAAAACCCCTCGTTGCTAGGAATACCCACGCTCGACTCGAGCGGAGCGAGAGGAGCCACGGGGTCTGGGGCAGAGCCCCAGCCGCCGGAGGCACGTCGACAAACTTCGGATGCTATGCTGTATCTAATTCATTTTGCTATTTTAGGGCCCACAGTTTTCCTTCGTCGGCAAGGGCCTGAGCGAGGAACTCGACCTCACTGCGCTTGCGGCCTTCAGAGAGCCAGTCGGCAGCGAGTTTCTTGGGCCAGCCGGTGAGGGAATTGACCTCGGCAACAGCGTCGATGACTCTGCCTTCTCCAAGTGCGGTTTCGGCACGGGCAAAGATGCTTTCGTTGTCGTTGCCAACAGGGTTTCCATTCTTTCCGGCAAGAAGATGTGAGAAGATGATGGATCCAACGTGTCCAGCGACACCAGCATTAGGAGGCAGCAGCGATGCGCTGCGGAGTTCGGGAACCAGCAATCTGAATCTGGCGGCGAGTTGTGCTGTGGTGAGGACTCCTTCATTATATGCGTCTTCGGGGATGTTCTCCAAAATGGACTTCACAAGAGGGTCTGTAGGGAAGGCTTTTCTTACTTCTTCGATATAAGGACCCAGGGGGACGGGCTCATTAGAGAACTTCAATACAGAGCTTAGTTTACCCACGGCAATGTGGTATTGTGAGACGGTATCGGATTCGCCAATGACAGAGCTGGTCTTCTCAGTGAGATGGCTCAATTGTTCAACCTTTTCAGCTAGCTCTTTGATTTTGGACAATCTTCCGTCGCGTTCTTTTTCAACACGATCACTGATTTCTTGTGCGAATTGTTTCTCTCTTTCAGCATGGATAGCTAATAGTCTGTTATTAGCGTGTGAGATGACCAAATTCTTAGTAGCTTCGACTTCAGTCAATAAACGGTCGTTGTATAATTTCAAAATACGACCCTGCTCGTCTTGGAATTGTGCTCTCCATTTCTCTTCCTGAGATGCTAGAGCGTCTTTGACTTCGTTGGCTCTGGCTTCACCCAGGGCAGCGAATTTAGCAGCTTGTGATTCCAAACTCTTGGAAAGGGTCTCTTGGTTTTCCTTATTAAGGGCATTGATCGATTGGCTGAGCTTTGAAACCTCGCGAGAAATCTTATTTACAATGTCTTCTCCATGGGTCGAGGTATTGACTGATTGGATGAATTGGTTAAGAGTTTCTACTGATGATGCTACCAATGGGTTAATATCACCAGGAACTCGAATCAATGGAAGCAGGTGGGTTGACGAACCGGTAGTGGTACCAGTGGGGTTGATACCACTGGGAATAGTAGAGTCCTTCTTGTCAGAGACAATCTTTCTGCTAGAAGAATCAGCGGTAGAAGATGCAGAAGCGCTTTTCGTGGAGCTCGAGCCGCTGGAACCAGTACTACCAACAGCAGATCTTGAAGAAGTAGCACTGGTGACACTGCTTTTAGCTGCCTGTTCACTACTAATCTCTTTAGGCTCGGCAGAGGAACCAGGTCTAATCTTGACCTTCAAGTCGTTCAACTTGCTAGGAATCGACTGAAGCAGTGGTCCAGAGCCATTGGCAACAGCAGTGGACGCAGTGGCACCTCCCTGGTTGATGTCTACATCTCTGAACTTGCTGCGGAACTCGCGCTCCTCAATAGCGCTAATGATGGTCTCAGCAAAAGGCAAGTACTCAGTGAAATAGTCATGGAAAGTGTCGTCTCTTAAGGAATACCAGACACCTGCTCCATACAAACCAGACGCCAGGAGCACACTGCTAAGCAGAAAGTTACGGAATCCGTGGCTCTTTTTCTCTTTCTTAGGAGGTGTAACCTTGATTACTGGTGGGGCCGGTGTTACTGGGGCTGCTGGTGTTACTGGAGTGGCTGGGGGAATCACCACTGGCTTCTTCTTGTCGTTCCACAATTGGGTCTAATTTGTTAGTTTCTGGTAGAAAGTGCGCCTCCGGCGGCTGGGGCTGCGCCCCAGACCCCGTTGCTCCTCTCGCTGCGCTCGAGTCGGGCGTAGGGAATTGGGTCTGCGTGATCGTGAAGCAACTAGAGTGGGTTCTGGAGCTGCTGCTAACACTGGAGCTATGAGTGGAGTGTAATTACCTTTGAGGTGAATGTGCGTGCAGCGACTCGACGAGCTGCAACGCCTGGAGTCCTGGTAGCCACTGAGAGCATTTTGGTTTAGATCGAACGTGGTTTTCGGTATCTTCGCTTCGCTGATATGTGAGCACTTCACCACTTTTGGTGTCGAGGATCCGCACCCAGCCAATCAGAGGGTACTGAAATTTCGGTGGTGCCGCGACAGCGGCTATTTCTGAGAGTCGACGAGCTCTGAAATTTCACGTAACTCCCAGTTTGAGATAATACGCGCGGCTGGAGCTTCTTCTCCATTTCGCGATGTTCATGGAGACCACTTGAAATTCAAACTGCTAGCGATCAATTGTTAGAGAACCAGCTGATTCGAGTCGTTTCTAAGTATTCCAACGACGATGGCCTCTTCTGCAGCTGTGTACGGTGGTGGTAAGTCTCTCTAGCTTGGCTTGGCTGGCCAGCCTCTACTATGGTTCTTTTTTGCAGTAGTTCATTTGGCAAGCCTGTGCTTTCTCTCTTTTCGACATTTCTCCCCTCAATCACCCTTACATTCATTTCTCATGATGTAAAATCACATGGAGGGTCTGAGTGCACTCTCTGAGAAGGGTTCGAGAACCAGGGAGTCTGGGGTTTCACCCCAGCTGCCGGAGGCGGACAACCACCTCACTTACTGTCCCTCGAGAAAGCGATAGGGCACAGAAAAGAAAACTAACAATTGCAGACGAAGTCAATGCTCTCGTGATTGACCAGGGCTCAGCGTGGACGCGTTTTGGGTATGCTGGAGAAGACTCGCCAAAGGGCGTAGTTCCGACATATTTTGGTCGAAGGGAAAATCCAGACTACGACCCAGAGCTGCTTCCTGACGCTGATGCTGAAGATGGAGATAGCAAATCGAATAGCAGAGCCAATGGCAATGGCAGCAGTAGCAGGAATGAAGATGGTGAAAATGCAGAATCGGTGGAAGCAGATGTGAATGGTAATGATAGAGACGAAGAGCAGCGAGATTCGCGAATCAAAAAACAGAAACGACCTTCGAACCAGAAAGAGTTTCTATATTTCGGGGACAATAATTTGTGTGCTCCTAGAGAGGGCATGGAAATACTTTCCCCAATGACAGATGGTATTGTCTCAGATTGGGATGCTACTGAGCAGTTGTGGAGATATGGTTTAGAAGAGGTACTAGGTGCTAGAGCCAGCGAACAGCCATTGCTCATTACTGAACAGATCTGGAACACTGACGAGAATCGAAAAAGGGCGATGGAAGTCGCATTTGAGTCTTTAAATACACCAGCCTTTTATATAGCGAAGCGTCCAGTGTCCACATTATTTGCATCAGGTAAAGGCAGTGGTTTAGTAGTGGACATTGGTGCTGAGATTGCATCAGTAACACCTGTTCTCGACGGTCTGACTCTGTTCAAAACTAGTAAACGGTCTCGACACGCTGGTAATTATGTAAACAAGCACATCGAAGCACTATTAAAAGCGTCGGATTTCGACCTGACTCCAAGATATCTGGTTGCTGCTCGCCAAACAGGCCTTGAGCCTGGTGAAAAAGCTCTGGATTATAAACGACGCACATTTTTAACGCCTGTGACAAGTAGTTTCCACGATTATCAAGTGTCAAGAGTGATAGATGAATTTAAAGAGTCCATGGCTCAAGTACAAGACACGCCATATACTGATGAAGCAGCGTCTCAAGCTGATGCGGATGTATATAGCAATCGTGTGTTTGAGTTCCCAGACGGATCAAGTGTAGAGTTTGGTTCTGAAAGATTTAAAATAGCAGAGCCATTGTTCAAGCCCCGGGATTTCTTACTAGATGGAGAAGAAGTGCTGGAGGAGCCAGAAGAAAAGGAGGATGAGGGAGAAGACGAAGAAAGTAAGGACGAAGACAAGAAAGAGAAGAATAAAGACGACGCCGACAACAAAGAAAAACAGAAAGGCAAAACAACTAAAAGCAGTAAAGACAAGGATGGTAAAGACGGCGAGAAGGATAAAGAGAAAGAAAAGCCAGAAAAGTCAGCAGCCGCTGCAGCTAAAGAATTAAATGCGCTGGTCTATACAGACCGCACCCAGGGCCCATTCACGACCACTGGTATCTCCGACATGATCATCGATGCCATCAACGCGTGCGACGTGGACATCCGTGCCAATTTGGCCAACAACGTCGTCATCACTGGAGGAACCTCACTCATCCAGGGGTTCACTGACCGAGTCAACGAAGACCTCGTGCACGCACTGCCTGGATACAAGATCCGTATCCACGCACCCGGCAACCTCATCGAGCGAAAGTTCTCCGCCTGGATCGGAGGCAGCATCCTCGCCAGTCTCGGCACTTTCCACCAGCTCTGGATCTCCAAAAAGGAGTACGAAGAGGTCGGTGTGGCCAAACTGCTCGAGAAACGTTTCCGCTAGTAGTTCCCTTAATTTATTGTGTACTTTACTTTGTATGGTGTTCTGCCTCCGGTGGATGGGGCTACGCCCCAGACCCCGTGGCTCCTCTCGCTTCGCTCGAGTCGGGAGCGTGGGTCCCCTGAATTCTGGGGCACGAGAGGAAATTTTATAGAGAGCTTCGATTCAACGGTCCTTCTTTCAGAGGGAGATCGAATCGAGCGGAGCGAGATGAGCTACGGGGTCTGGGGCAGAGCCCCAGCCGCCGGAGGCATGTCTCCACTGGTTGTAATCATTATAAATAGATGTCTATAGTTAATGCTTGCGCTGCTTTTTCTTCTTTGGTTGTGCGGCATCTTGGGTGGTCACCAGTTTCTGGAAAAGCTCGTCTGAGGGCTCGTCTTCTGTGGAGAAGACCGCTTTACGCCACTCGCGCAGTCGTCGTTTCTTGGCGTACTTTCTGCGGTCGTGTTTCTTCTTGTCCTCGTCTCGGAAAGGTGCCAGTTTTTTGATGCCTACGAATTCGTTGAGGTCTTTGTCGTCAGCGAGCAGGATATCGCGCGCGGTGAGTCCATATGAGTCTGGTGACACGTCGCGGTATCTGAACTTCGTGCCCGAGGATACAATATCGATGTTTTCTTGCTCTAGTGCCAGGTCAAGATTGGCCTCGACAAACTCCTCTGCGACTTTTCGAAGTTTCTGCTTTTCTTTCTTGGTTTCATGCTTGTCTTTGCGAGACTGTCTTCCTGAGTCTTCTTGTTCTCCCCCATCCTCGTCCATTGGCTCTGCCTCTTCCTCTTTTTCGATTTGATCTTTCTTGGATTCTCCTTCTTCCTCCTTATCGTCTTCATCGTCATCGGCTTTATTGTCTTGTTCTCCAAAGTTCTTATCTTTCTTAGAATAAAATGCTGCATTGAACACTTGTTCCATACGTTTATCCCACTCAGAAGCATCGAAATCACCTTCTAACAAATCCAGGTTTTCAAACTTCGCGGCTGTTTCATCGTCGTCAATCACTTCTTTAAGCTTTTCAAATTTGGATACAACCTCACCAACCTTTTTCCTCTTCAACTTGTTTACTTCAGATTTTTTCTTCTGTTCCTCTTGTTTCTTTAGTTCAGCTTTTTGTTCTCTGGCTTTTTTTCTCGAATTCTCTCCCTTTCGTCTAAGAGTACTTTCGTTACGAGCGTAACTAACAATCTCAGCAGCATTAGGATCCTCATATCTGAAGTTATATGCAGTTTCAAAATTATCTGCAATATCGTCAAACTCCTCGTCATCTTCGTTACCGACGATATCTCCGTATGCTGGTACGATTTCTTTACCCGTTTTCTTATCAATTCCAGAGGGAATCCATGCTTTGCTAGATGTGTATGCTTCTAAGAATCCCTTTTGATCCTGATCGGGATTAGGCAAGTCAATTGCCTCGACTGTCCGTTGTTCTTTTCTCTTGGTGAGGAAATCGTCATCGTCATCATCATCGTCTTTGTTGATTTCCGCTAAAAGCTTAGCTCTGTCTTCGCGATTTTGAATAGCATATGGCTTTTCCTCATCGCCATCGGCCTCTTCTTCCTCATCGAGGTTACCACCTGAGAGAAGGTTCTCTCTATGATAGTCTTTTAAATACATTGCTTTAGATGAGCCATTCCCATTGGCATTCAAGCCTTCTCCAGCTTCAGGGAAGAACTTCACTGACGGATCCAATAAAGCCTTGGGGTTTGTTCGGATCGTCTCCAACACCTTCTGGATTCCACTATCCAGGTCTTCTGTCAATAGCTCTCCAAAATCATCTTCGTCTTCGTCGTCCGACGAATCTTCTTCATCTTCTTCAGACACATTCTCTGAAGACTTTGATTTGCTTTTCTCTTCTTGTCTATGTTTTTCTTCTCTAGACTTGTTATGCTCAAATCGTTTGGCATATTCCTGATTTATGCTGAGAGAATCAATATCGTCGTCGGATTCTTCTTCCAGGGCGAGCTTGGGCTTGTTTTCAGTATTAGGCACTTTATTATCTTCCTTCTGTTCGGCCTCTAGAGCCTTTCTTCTGGCTGACTTCTTTCTGGCCATTTTCACTTATTATTTTCTGGTGAGCTAGGAATTCTACAGTCGATATTTGGTTATCCAAGTCGTAGATAGGTAAAATAAATTTCAGCCTCGCAAAATTCTTTCTCTCCTTACCCTTATCAAGATAACGTCACAGTGGGTCTGCATGGCAGACGCAGGGACGTTTCTATATTGTTGATCTCTTGTATCAATTGGGCGACCAAGTCAGCTGTCATTGATCATAAAAATCCGACAATTCGTCATGTTAAAAATCTTCCTTTTTCTGCGCTCCTGGTGTCTGGGATATGTCCGAACAGAATTGTGGCAACCAAGCTACCATGCTATTCTCGACGACTGGCAGCACCTTCAAAATGGCTCCAAAAGCCAAAGTCTTGCCTGTTGTAACAAGACTTAAGAATTTCTTAAATTATCAGGACAATATAGATAACAAAATGATCTTGACAAGCCAGATATCAATCGTTGTTACTATCACAATCATCTGTTCTCATGTGTTGAGTGACCTAACCCATATTGACTTCTTGCCTGATAATGCCCATCGCACCGTTCGATTGCAACTTAATCTGACTCTTTACCACAGACTATCTCGATATATTTCAAGAGGCTGAATGACCACACATCATTCTTATGACATATCTACTCAGGGAGTAGTGGCCACCCCAACGTACTCTCCGGTTATAGTCGCAAATGATGAATTTCTGACACCTCCGAGTTCTCCCCAGGGAACATCTGCAGCAGTGTCATTTGCCTATGGACTGTTGGTAGGACAGCTCAGCGTGTTAATTGTCGTTGTAGCATTTATTAGATTCTTTATTTTTACAGATGCCTCGTCACAGAGAAAAGATTACGTGACTGCATTGTCGAGGAGAGATCAGAGAAATGCTGCCAAACTCATGGGTTCAAATAGTATTCCAAGTGAAAATGTTATCAACACAATTCTGGAGAAAACTTATTATAATGTGGAAACGCATTCTGCTGAATCAGTAGATTGGTTTACTGTGCTAATTGCTCAAGTGGTTAGTCAATTTCGAGAAGACGCTCGAGCCGATGATAGTATGTTGAGAAGTCTCAACGATATATTGAATGGTGATAGCATTCCGGATTTCATCGATAAAATTAGAGTTACCGAGCTGAACATTGGAGATGATTATCCAATTTTTAGCAACTGTAAAATATTGTTTAATCGTAATGAACTAGGACAAGGCCAGGGTCAGGATGGTCTAGAGGCTCAAATCGATGTAGACTTGACAGATACAGTCACGCTCGGAATTGAGACCAGATTGTTGCTCAACTTCCCAAAAGCTCTGTTTGCGGTTCTGCCTGTATCGCTTTCTGTCTCTATTGTAAGATTTTCTGGCACGCTATCTGTTTCATTAAGAAAGTCTCCAGCTGTAGCGAAGACTCCCAACACATCAAGCTCCAGCCGAAATACGAGCTCGACGAATCCCGCTGCTACAGATGATCAAAGTGATGGCCAGACATATCTATCATTTTCCTTTGATCCTAACTATAGATTGGAATTTGACATAAAAAGCTTGGTGGGGGCAAGATCACGTCTCCAGGATATTCCGAAGATTGGCCAGTTTATAGAGTCGAGACTGAGGAAATGGTTCACTGATCGATGCGTATCTCCTCGATGCCAGCAGATTCCTCTGCCAAGTTTCTGGCCTCGCAGTAAGACTACAGCTGTTGTTCCTCCCGCTACTGGTCCTAATGTCAGTGCCACCACTCCTGCTGCTGCTGCCGCTAGTTCGTCGACTGTGAACGGTCTCCCTCCATCAAGTCCGCTCGTGCTTCCCGTAGATGTAACTGAGTCGCTCCGTAGGAGACGGCAAAGTCATCTTGAAGTCCGATAACCCTCCCGTATTGTATTATAGTCTACTATGTATTTATTTATTCCGTTTCAAGCTGCTATCTCTATGCTATTCTATGTACTATATCACTACAATTTCGATGATTGATGCCACCATCTGATACCGATATCTGCAAGTGACAAATCTAGCTCTCCCGATATCATTTTTTCGAGCTCATCTCTTAGATACTCATTCTCAGATTGGAACAATGGGGAGTAGTAGGGACCGCGGCGAATAAATAACCTATCAGTCTTCTCGAGCCATATTTGAAAATCTCTTGGTTCTAGCAAAGGAAGAGCGTGGATCAAATTGCTAACAAACACAGCTCGAACCGTGGGTGGTCCGTTTTCTTCTGCTTTGGTAGTCAAGGGAATACCGGGCAGGGTTATTTTACATTTGAGATACAATCTCTCAAGGAATTCATAAAGAAGATATTTCGTTGGACGAGTTGGGGATGCTACTGACTGACCAATGGTATTTAGTGCCAACGAAAATTGTGCACTAGACAGTTCATGTGGGAATAGGGAGAGAAGTGTATCGAGATAATCCATGACAATGAAATCATTGATCACAGCGGTTTCTGGACTCAAACGAAGATATTGCAACATAACAGAGTGAGCTGACTCCAATAATGGTGTCAATAGTTTTTGGTTTGCAGGATCAGGATTGGGTACTAGAAACTCCTGTGTAAAGGGTAGGATTATTTCATTAATAGTTGGCAAAGAGCTGAAATGAATTAATTTCTCAAACAAGTCGATCAAGAAAAGGATCTTAGCCCTGTCCATTTCATTATCCAAAACAGCGCCAATATTACAAGAGCCAGCAAGTGTTCTTAGAAGTGTGTCTACAGACTGTCGGGTGTCGTTTAATGATGTCCTCACCATTATAAGGACGTCAATGCAGACATTATATGTAAAACTAAAAGGTTCAAACGTAGTTGAACCTAGTTTGTCGAGAATGAAGTATACTGGAAACAATGTTCGAAGTATTTTTGAGCTTAGATATTGCGTGGGTACGAGTTTGGGGCGATTGACATGGAGAAGTAACCCTGCAAACCCCTGTAGTTGTAAACAGATGGCAAATGCGAATTGTTTGAGAACAGGCCATTGATCAGCTTCTGGCTTGGTATTTCTATCAGGCACATGTTTTGCCCTCACCCATCTACGAGCTAGGTCTTCCGCAAACATATGAATCTGGTTCAGAGCTAGATCGAGATCATTAAATGACAGGTTGTTCTTGTAATTTGATTCCACTGACTGGCGAATGATCTGGGAAAACGCTCCTAACAAGTTATTGGTGATATCAGGAACATGGCCTGGTTCTTTCATTAAGCCGTTCATGACAGTTGTATCTGGATATAAATAAATCAGCTGCAACGAACGAATTACGGTGTCAGCATGAGCCAGGCGGCTGTAGGAGTCAGAATCCAATGCCCATTGGCATTTAGCCAACGTAATCAACGCCATATTGATGATATCTCGATACTCTTTATAATCTTCTCCAGTCCTAAGTGGTAAGCTTATAATCTGATTAAAGATTCTAATATACCAATCCTGTTGATACGCCAAATCAGCCTGATTTGGGACATATGATATTTTGGACTGTCGAACGCCGCGATTTGATCTTTCTAGCTCAGCCAAAATTTCGTACTTTGAAGCCTGAATCAGTCCTGATAACAAGGGCAAAGCCCTCCACAAGGCTCCTTCAGCGCTTAATCTGTCAATCAAAGGCCGAACCAAGTACTTGGTCCATTCTTGTGCGGGGATGGTGGGATCACTAATGGAATACTTTCTAGAAACAGCTGATCTAAATCCATCCACTAAAAAATCACTACACACCAGTTCAGGTAATGCAACCACCGGGCTAGAAATAATCTCCAGAGCTACCAATGGGATGTTATGTTCATTCCTTAACGACGGTAGATACTGGATAGCCCTGGCAATAAGTGCCTTTCTCTGGGTCAAAATGGTCGAGCTAGAACCAGACCCTAAATTGGGGTCTCGAAGTTCTCTAACAATGCCATCGACAACCTGGGTAATATCCGTTAAATAGGACATGGTTTACCTGAAGAAAAAGCTATGTCAAGCTTGACGCATAAATCTGGGGAAGCTCGTCTCTCAACCGAGCCGAGCAATAATGCACGGTTATAGCCGTCTTGCCGAAGCTCTACATAGAAGTGCGGTTAATTTCACGAAGGCCCTGAAGATCATACATGGGAATACAAAATCATCACTAACAAGCTGAAACCAGTGCTGAATCCAGGGTAATCCTCAGTATATATTCAAGAAATGCGCATAGGCGTAGAGTAACTATTGGTAACACCCGTAATAGTTAGTGATGGCCTCCGGCGGCTGGGGCTCCGCCCCAGACCCCGTTGCTCCTGCTTCGCAGGAGATAGCTAGAAGTGGATATATCCAGCTCTGGAGGTGCCACGGGTCTGAGGAAGTGCTCCAAAATGCTAAGGGCTAATATCAATTACTTATGTTATAATCAAAAGGCGGCTTGAGAAAACAGCAATCAATTTATTCAGTCCGTTCCTAGGTCGTCACTATCATCGTCTCGTTTGGCCGCCTTCAGTTTGTTTGTCTCGATATTCAAGTCCTACTGAGAAGCTGTTCTGAATATTATTCACAACAACATCGTCAGCTATTCATACAAGTATACTATCCTCATCCAAATAGTTATGAATCACACCATGCATTGTAGATCTCCTTTCCAGTCTGCAATGAGATGAATATAAATGTCCACCTATAGTGTGATTGGAGCTATTCATAAGTTGCTCTCTTGACAGCCTACGGTTGTAAGGGCTATGTCGATTTACGAAAGCCCGTTTGAACTTGGGCTTGGGCTAGTGCTGATTTTGTTGAAGTGTCTATATCATCGCCTCGTAATCTATTCTCGCTCTGCTCCACATCTGTGGTAGTTTCAGTGCTTAACATATCGTTTAGGAACTGTGACCTCAAACGATGGAGTGCTGCCTCCGTCGGCTGGGGCGCTGCCCCGGACCCCGTTGTGCTCGCTTCGCGAGCGTGCTGGGCACCCCTGAGCAACGACTCGAGCGACAGCGAGAGGAGCAGCGGGGTCTGGGGCAGCGCCCCAGCCGCCGGAGGCAGCACTCCATCGTTTGCGCTCAGATGAACCCAAGAAGGTCTAAATACGACATGACTGTGGTATACCGCATAAATAGCCCATATACCTTCCTGTGTCGATGCTACCCCTGAAAATTCCTCTCCTAACAAGGTATGGCTGTAAACAGGAGTTTACCCTAAGAGCAAAGAGTACACCGTTGAACCCTTGCCGCACGAGATCTATATTACGAGGCTGGATGCCGATTCATTATAGACAACCCCTCAGCGATAAGGAAGCGTAGAACCTGTGTAAATTAACACCCACAAATAAGTATTTCTCAGTATTTCTCGCTAATATTATTGAGTTGTAGGATAGTTCTTTCTCAAATTGTGTGTTGTGAGTCGACGTCTTAGTGATAACGTATTATTTTGATAATTGGCAGCCACCAGCCCAACATGAGCACGCCACTAGACTCTGGAGCCGGAACAGAGCTGTTCGCCAGCTATGATTCCGACTTCCAATTAGCATATAGCGAAATCACCCAGAAACTAGATGATATCCCAAATCTGACGACAGAACAGCAGAAGCCTGCTATCAAGGCTGCTGAGCGGGCTGTTGAAGAGGCGTATGAAATTGTAAGTCCAGCGGTTCCGTCTGAAGTATACTGAAACAGAATTCACAGTGTTCCACAATGTTGCAAGCAAAATTATTTGCCCGGTGTACTAACAAATGTCCAGATTGATCAAATGGCTATTGAAATCCAGAATATCCCATCTTCAAACCGCAGTAGATTCAACACCAAGCTTAGGGAATATCGCACAAATGTAGAGAATGCTAGAAAGGAGCTACGGAAGCTGTCGGAAACATCTGATCGTAGAGCATTATTTGGCGATCGACTGGCCGCTGGGTCTCCCGACAACATTCCTCTAGACCAACGTCAACAGCTATTATCTGGACAAGCCAGCCTGGACAGATCTTCACAACGATTAAGAGACTCGCAAAGAGTCGCTAACGAGACAGAGTCCATTGGCGCCAACATTCTAAGCGACCTCAGAGGCCAACGGGAGCAACTGACCAACTCGCGAAACGTCTTGCTCGAAGCCGATGGATACGTCGACAAGAGCATCCGCACACTTCGTGGCATGGCCCGACGGTAAGTCCAAAAGCTGGGTACAATCTGCACCCCAATGCCATTCGCAGTGCGCTCGAACTGTGCTCTGGCGGAGAAACAGAGCGCCTCTTCTAACTGTTCCGCAGAATGGCAACCAATAGAATCATCACTATTGCGGTCATCACCATCCTCGTAATCCTAATTTTGCTTGTCATCGTCTCTAAGTTCTGGTAGTTTTAATAGTCTTTTTATCTCGTAATATTCTTCTTGCTTCGCTGCCTCCGGCGGCTGGGGCTCTGCCCCAGACCCCGCTGCTCCTCTTGCTGCGCTCGAGTCGTTTCGTCGACGGTCCCAGCAACCTCTCTCGAAGTAAGAGCAGTGAGTCAGGGCAGAGCCCCAGTCGCTGGAGTCCAAAGCTAGGCAAACTTCTGCCCCAGACCTCCCCTGCTCCCCACCTACACTCGAGTTATTGCGACGACGGTCCCAGCTCTCTCCTGCGAAGCAGGAGCTACGGGGTCTGGGGCAGAGCCCCAGCCGCCGGAGGCACAAGGACAAGTGAGAGGTTTAAAGCGATGATATATTACAAAATCACATAAATAGCATAAGTATTAATATTAAGAGGGCGGAATGTCGTTATTCAAGGTCATAGAGATGTCATTAAAAAGCAAGAGAGCAGGTTGCTACTCTTTACCCGTGATACCATTAATCATGCTGTCCACGGCTCGGTCGATGACCTCGTTGGTGGTTATTTTTCCGAGGGTGGCAACAACTATTTTGGATCCTCCGTTGAGGGTCGTCACTGACACACTTGTCGCGTCGGCTTGAATGTCCTGGTCTATGAGCACAAGATAGTCTGGGCCAGGCAGTCCACGCAAGAGATTGACGTTCGTCATCCATCGGTGACGGTATGTCAATCTGTGGCTGGTTTGTTCAGCGGCAGTGAGGGGGCTTTCTTGGTCGGCAAGTTCGTCTGCCAGCGTCATCAAATATCCACCAATAATGCCATATTTATAATGGGATAGGTTTAACTCCGATACCAGTTGGTGTAAACACGACACTTTAAACATGTTTACGGCCGATTTGGTATACATGAAGTATGGTTTTTGTTCAAACAAGTTTGGGGTATATTTACAATTGGACCCGTCGAGTCTTAGGCCCAATCGTTCTGTAACGGTTTTGACGAGGTCCAAATCTTTTCCTTCTACCGCGATAATGCGTCCTTTTCTGTCCATCTCCACGATACTAGTTGATCTATGGTGGTGGTGATGGTGCAATGGTTCGCATATGGTCGACAACAGGTCTGCTTTTTCCCGGAATCCAAATGTCTCCACAGGTGGTGGTGCAACGCTGGTTTGATTCAGACGCGATGTGCCGTGGTGTGGACTGGTGACATGTGGATGGTAATGGGAAGTTGATCCAGAGTTGGCAGCAGGTCCTGGTCCTAATGGGTCGTAGTGTGAAGATGTTCTTCTTCTCTTGGCAGACTTCTCTTCCTCGGCTAGAATACTCACTGGACCAGCATGAGGAACATTAGGCCCAGGTCCGTGGTTCAGAGCACCTAGGCTATGACTAGAGGCAGAGTGTCGTAAACCCACTGACGAGGTCTGTCGTCGGTTGTACAGCTGGAAAGTACTACCAGGTCCAGAACCAATTCCCGAATTAGAGTTAGGAAGTGGTCCGGGAATGGATCCTGGGACTGTAGAACCCAATGAAGGCGACGTAGCTGTAGAAGGAATTGGAGACTGGGATGCAGACTGACTGGGATAGTTCCAAGATGGAGATGCATGTCTATCTAAACTACTGTGTCTTGGGTGGATCTCAGGAGGGGGGTGTAACCCTTCTGGAGCTGGTGATGACACAGATCGAGGTTTAAAAGGGCTAGCAGCGCTCAACTGTCTCGCAATGGGTGATTTAGGCATAGCTCCTGGCAATGTTCCTAATATTTCGTCTTGTGGCCTGGGTACAATTCGAGGCAAAAGACTCGTACTGCCACCGACAACTCCTGATGCACTGCTTATAGACCCAGGTGCTGAGGACGAGGAAGCAGATGAAATAGACGAATGGCTCGTAGTAATACTAGAGGTATCAGTTAAGAGACTGGAGCTGCTGACCGTAGGAGACCGGCTGCTATACATAGCAGGTGGGTTCAGAGGAAACGCTTCAGGCGCTGATTGGTGGCGAGGACCTCCCTGTTGTTGGTGATTCGACAGGATTGTTTGGTGAGCACTGGAAACCTGCGGTGCTGACCCTCTATGGGAACCGCCTATAACCTGAGATATTGACGATGACACATGGGTTGTAGAACTATGAGTTTGTGGTAGAGGTGGTGGTGGGTACGACGAGTAATAATGTTGTGACGCATGCTGGGGATGATGCTGCTGCTGTTGGTGTTGTGGTGATTGATACGGGTATTGTTTTTCGTAATGACTTGGAGGAACAGGAGAGTGCTGGGATGAATGCGAGAGTGAAGGGTGTTGGACATGAGACTGTGGGTGTTGTGGTTGTTGCTGCTGCTGCTGTTGCTGCTGTTGATGATGCTGCTGTTGCTGCTGTTGCTGCTGATGATGCTGTTGCTGTTGCTGTTGCTGCTGCTGTTGGTGATGAGGTTGCTGCTGATGTTGCTGGTATGATACTGGAGGAGTATGCGTTTGTGGAGCTGGTTGGTAGGACCTATGCGGGGGAGAAGGTATCGCCGGTGAGGATACACCAGATGCAGATGCAACCACGGTGGAAGTCGTTGTGGTAGTGCTGTTGTTACTGAAATCCAGGGGTTGGTTAGGATTGATAGTAATAGCAGCACCAGAACTGTTACTGCCAGAGCTGTTGGCGTTGGTAGCAGAGTTGGCATTAGAATTAGCAGTCGAGTTTACATTCGCATTTGTATTTGCATTGCCATTAAACCCTGGACCAGATATTATTAGCCCCTTACAAGTAGGACAAATAGTCGCCTCGCCAATCTGACTGCCATTCGGCGTACTGGTTCCACTGGTGGAGCCACCACGCTTGGAGGACCGTCGAGGCTGGTATCTGTAGTCAGGAAACCTCTCGAGATGAGACTTTTTCTCCTCATCGCCAAGCTGGATCCAGAAATCCTTCTCTTTCTGCGGTAGAGACCTCCATTGCTCACCAATAATCTTAGAGATCTCGGGATTGCTCTTTCCAGGATGTTCCTGGACCACTATTGCATGTTGATGTTGTCTATAAAGGATAAATGCATTTCGAGGACGAGGGACCCTAGGAGCGTTTGTTGCGCAAACACATATATTTCCTGAGGCTATCGTAGTGGTAGTTGAGGGCTGCTGTTGAGGAGGATTGGCAGAAGAGGTATTGGTAGTGGATGTCACAACATTCTGATATACCCTGGGCAAATTATTTTTATTGGTGTCATGCTCGTTTGATTCATCAGTACGAGACATGACCGGGTTGGCATGGAGCTGGGTCGAAATAGTCGACAAAGGCTGAATAGAACCAGAAACACAACTGAGCCAGAATCAAACTATAAATACCAGATCTAGATCCTGAACCAAAGTACCAATGCGGCCACTGAAAACTGGCCAGTCAAACCAAAGTCAGTCCAAAATCAGGAGAACAACTCAGACAATACCAACCAAAGCGGCAAACGAAAACAGAACACGGAACACTACCTGTAAATAAGATCAATACCAATGGAAATCAGTAATATTAATCTTTTAAACCTTTGATTTATAGTTTTGTTTTCGGTTTTATTTTCTCTCTTCGTAGTATTTTCCCCCGTTTAATATCGGATTCTAAATGAGGCTGCCAAGCTAGTTTAACGTTTTCTAGAACTAAGTTTAAGTACAACGTCGTTTTACAAAGATTTCGTTGTCGTTTGGACGAAAACCCGGTTCTTAAACAAATATTCCCAACTAAAACTCGTCAAATTCATATAATAAAAGACAATACTTCAATGAACAAGACACAACCAGAAAGATAACATTCAAAAAACAAGAGCCAGAGTTGAAAAAGGAGATGCGGTTTTAATGAGCGAAAAAAGCACCTAGCGGAAATTTGAAAATAAATAATAGAAAAGCCAGCTTCAGAGGAAGAAAAGACAGTGTGCAAAGTAAAAGAGATATTATCAATCAATCCAGAGATATAAAATTAATTTTCGCCTTCTTGTGGAGGGCATTGGGTATATGTACCCGTCAACTGTCAGTCAATAGATTAAATGAGACACAGGGACAGTACTAGCAGGCTCAGAGGCCGTCATATATTATTCTATAAATGAAGTTTTCTATTTGGAAAATAAAAAAATTTTGAACTAAAAGCAATGACTAGAGATGATGTGGGAAAAAGCAATCATTTCTAAACCGGTTCTCCTGCTGTTAGTCTTACTGCTACTGCTACTACTGCTGCTGCTGCTGCTGCTGCTGCTGCTGCAGACGCTCCCGGTATAGTTATTTCTGGCTGACGCTAGATGCAGCTTAGCTATAAGCTATTAACTATTAGCTATATTGGAATCTAAACCCAAAAATACAATCTCGGAAAACAAATTATCACGTTTGTTTTTGCTCTATCAATTTTTATTCCATAAAGGATCGTCTGTGCGTCGAATGTCGTCACTGCAATCAATGCGGCACCCAGCAAACCCCCACTGCCTCCTCTTCCTACTCCTCCTCCTGCTCTCTCTCCTGGTCCCTTCTAACTCTTGGTTAGACCCTGCTGAGGTTCTCGCCGAAACCGGCCTAGACGGGGCAGCGTCTGCTCTGTGGGCTTTGCCTCCGGCGGCTGGGGCTACGCCCCAGACCCCGTGGCTCCTCGAGCGAAGCTCGAGGAGAGCAGGGGGGTCCGGTCCAGTGGGCTGAGGGGGCTGTGGGTGCTCGGCTGGGGGGCAGCCTCTGTCAGCGGGTGGGGCGGAGGGAGTTTCTAGTTCATTGTTCATCTAGCGCCAGAAATCGATTGGATGGATGCTTTAAGCGTTTGTTGTGCCAGTTGTGCCAGTTGTGCAGTGCCAGTTGCGTAGGGCCAGCTGCGCGGGTCGCGCGATGGGTTGTGCGGGTCGTGCGATGGGCTGCGCGGGTCGTGCGGTGGGTTGCGCGGGTTGGGCTTGTTTGTGCTGGGCTTGGCTGGGCTTGTTTGTGCTGGGCTTGGCTATGGGGTGTGAAGAATAAACATGGCCCAGTGCGGAGAACAAATAAGCCCCTGAATCGAAATTCGGCCCATCGAGCTGGGCCCAGCCCTTGCTCTCTCCCCCGCAGAAGGCACGCTTCTGCAAGTGAAAAAAGCCCCAGCCGCCGGCTAGGGGCCTATCACGCGGTGGGCGCCTGGGGGTTTATTCCGAGCTGGCGGTGCCCATCGTTTAGGCAGCGAGAAAAAGTAAAATGTACGATCGGGTCAAGGGCCTGGCCAGTGGCTTAAAAGCAATTTAAAACGGTTTTAGAGCATGCAAATGCAACCAGTGGGCGGAAGGAGCAGCGCTATCGCTCCATGCGCCGCATGGCGAGGTGCTAACTTTATTATTTTATAAGCAGAAAGTAGTCTATGTAGCCTCTGGGCTGGGCTAGTTTGGAGATTAGACCGAGGTAGCAGATCGAACGACAACCACCACCATTTGAAGAACATGAAGAGGAGAGGGGGTGTATTATACGCTGTTGTACGTCGTACGATTGGTGAAAGGGGTTGCTGGCACTAAAGGGGTTGCTGGCACTAAAGGGGTTGCTGGCACTAAAGGGGTTGCTGGCACTAAAGGGGTTGCTGGCACTGCTAATGATACTGGAGTGAAGTTTGGGGTTGAGTGCGATAGGGAGTACATAGCATTACGCATAAACAAAGTCAGAAAGCCGAAACCGGAATCTGGCGCCTTCAAGCTGTGGTAGATGTTGATTGACAGAAGAGTGAAGAGGTGACAGGACAGGCAGTACTAGTACCAGCAGGGAGATAGTTCCTGGCCGAAAGAATCAGCAGGCCAGGTTCAAGGCAGGGACGTATCAACACAAACAAGAGAGGAAGTACATCAACCGAAGCAGCGTCCAGCAGAAGCCAAAACCAAAACCAAACCAAAACCAAACCAAAACCAAACCAAAACCAAAGTAGCCCAATCCGATTCGAAGCTACAAAGCTCAATCCTAACAACCCTCCTAACAACCATCCAAGGCAAGCAGCTCCCCTGGCGACCCAACGCCCTCCTCGAGCGCAGCTCGAGGAGCCACGGGGTCTGGGGCAGAGCCCCAGCCGCCGGAGGCACACCCCACCCTCCCAGCAGACAGAGACACAGGCCGGGTTCAAGAGGAGTGGGCTGCTACCCGGGTCGCACATCGCTTCCTGCTCGAGCGCTTGTGCTTTGACAGTGACGTTGGCTCGGTTTAGTGATTTGCGATTTAGGATTTATGATTTGTGATTTACAGTTTACATTTACGTTTACGATTCAGGGAATTACAATTTATCGTTGCAATACAATTCGTGAGTTGCGGTCCACGATCGTTCGGGCAGAAAAAGCCAGGAAATCTGTGGATTGATTTTCTTTTCCGTGTGCCGACGTCGGCGGCGGATATGATGAGGGTTGTTGTGATTGTTTTGTATCGAGCTCTTGTTCTGGCAGCCGTTTTTCGCGGTGCTGGTATTCTACAGTAGAGGGCTGTTTTTCATCATTTCATGCTATTCTTTATTACCAATATTTTTTCTTTTATTGCTTATTTCTTTTTTGCCCGTCGGCTTGTTTTCCAGGGATCCTGTGTTTTGTTTCATCTCCAGAGATCTGATCTTCTCATGTACCTCCTGTAGGTGGCTCGTCTGGGCTATCTCCAGATTATATTTGATATTTCTTCTTTTGTTATGGTAGTTGCGTATTACTTAACCTAACGCTAATTTGCATCAGTCATGTCGATTTGGGCAACAGGGCCGTCCATCACGGCGATCTTCGATTGAGTTCTGATTTGAATCCAGTAACTTAAATGCTCGGCCGTCTATGCCGTTGTTCGGATGCATGTCTCTCGAAAAGAAACCATGCCTTGACAGGCGGCCGAGGACGTCGACCGAGAGACTCTGGTTGACCCAACGGTCAGATCTTGTTCGTATCCTCTACCGCTCTAACAATGAAGGGTCTGTATGCCAGATCCAGCGTGTGTGCCTCCGGCGGCAGGGGCTCTGCCCCAGACCCCGTGGCTCCTCTCGCTGCGCTCGAGTCGAACGTCGACGGTCCTTGCAATCTCCTGCGAAGCAGGAGCCACGGGGTCTGGGGCAGAGCCCCAGCCGCCGGAGGCGACTCACCAACCTTGCTACTGACTGACACTTGACGTTTCCCCCTTCCCCGGGCCCGCCAAACGGCCAACAGATTGGCAGGGGCCAAGGTATCGAGAGCATGCATTGGCAGGTTAAAAATATCACCCCGCCCTGGCTACTGCCGCTGCTGCCTGGACTTGCCTCGTCTGCCAAGCATGCCCAGGCTGGAGCCAAGTCTATTGTTCTCCGCCTGAACAAAAGACCGTACATGCTCAGCGGAAGGAAGCGCACCAGGCTAAGAGCAAGGCGTTTGCTCTCTCTGCTGTTGTCCCTTCTCTTGTCTGGTCTCTCTTGTCTCTCTTTCTGCTCTTGCCGGGAGACCGAGCCGAACCACGAGCTGGTAATCGTCATCGACACTGTTCCACTTGCTACTTCTCACTCCTGGCCGTCCATTCCATTGCCCTTCTAATCGTCGCTGCGTCGCGGTGTCGTCACTGGCTCTTCATTGCCCTGGTCATCGTCATTGCCATTGCCGTTGCCGGCGTCTCTGCCGTGCCATTGCTATATCTATTGCTGTTCCCGTTGCCTTTCCATTGCCTTTCCATTGCCTTGCCATTGCCTTGCCATTTCATTCACTGCTTAGGTAATATCACATGGCAAGAGACGGAAGGGGTTGCCATGTCCATCGCGCAAGCCAGGAAGAGGCTCGCTCTTGGGGTCGCCAGTCTGCCTCCGGCGGCTGGGGCTGCGCCCCAGACCCCCTGGCTCCTCGAGCTGCGCTCGAGTCGGGGCCTGCCAGAAGCTTGGCCTCCGGCGGCTGGGGCTCTGCCCCAGACCCCGTGGCTCCTGCTTCGCAGGAGATTTCTGGGACCGTAGACTATCGACTCGAGCGCAGCGAGAGGAGCCACGGGGTCTGGGGCAGCGCCCCAGCCGCCGGAGGCACACCACCTCCCCCAGAGCCTCTCTCTCTCCCAGCCAGAGTCTGGTGGCCGCTGGCTCTTCTCGCTTGCTGTTGGCGGGCTATGCATGTTTCCGTTAGGGGAAACTGTTTTCCGCCGCGTAGATTTGTATTTTATACCCCACCGCGCCAACATTCTCTTATCAACTCGCATATGGGCTCAAAAACGTTTTTCAGGCGTGTCTGCATGCGGCTCTTGATGAGATATTCGCAGCCAGACGCCTTCGAATATTTCATCGAAGCTTGTTCCACGAGCTAATAAGGAGGTCCGCGATCGGTTGGGGATTCAAGACTAAGTTTAGTGCGTTTGTCTTTGGCCGTTGGGACTCCTCCCGAATCAGAACTGTCATTTTCTCCTCCTTGGTATGAGTCTTCTTTCAATCGTGCCGTCGTGCCGGCGATATTCGACGTTCGATTTGTGCCAGTGCCCCTGCCAGTTGGGACAATGGCAGCTGGGTATTGTGCAAAAGCTGCGGTCCGTGGCCGGATACAGATTTAGGGCTTCGGTGGGCAATGCACGGATGCAACTAGCCAGTGCAGGCGGTGACCGACAGGGTGAGGGCAGGGGCTGTCTCGGCTTTCCCGAGCCTGGCATGAGCATGCTATGCTATATGACTTCCTGCCAAAACTGGCATCTGTTGCCAGTGGGCGTCCAGGGTCCGATGGAACTGTCGATTCGACAAGAATTAATTGGCTGCCGCCCATGTTGTTCTGTACGCGAACGGTTGTGAGTCAGGACTGTAAGTTCAGGCTCTGGTACGGTGTATCGGGTCCCAGAGAGCCGACATGACCGATGCGGCCATCGCGGCAACAGCAGCCGTCCAGAAACCACTGCCAAAGGCCCTGAATTTGTTTTTCGAGCCCATTCACCAGAATGTCTCAGGACGAAACTGTCAAACTGTCCACGTCCACAACAACCCACACAGGACCAAAATAGAAAGAGGCGCTTGTCGCCCCTACTGGGGTACGGGTGTGCCTCCGGCGGCTGGGGCTTCGCCCCAGACCCCGTGGCTCCTGCTTCGCAGGAGATTGCGCTGGGGACCCCCTGAGCTCGACTCGAGCGCAGCGAGAGGAGCAGCGGGGTCTGGGGCAGCGCCCCAGCCGCCGGAGGCACACCACCACCCCCCTGAATCCCCACCCAGAAGACGTTTCTACCACTGCGTTTCATGCTGGAATGTCTTAGTGATAGGAGCGTCGCTGGGCTGGGGTGTAAGTCGGCGCCGTTGGAGCCTGCACGGTTGACATGTCGGGAGCCATCTTGCATTCCGCCGCTGATGCAGGGAGGTGGGCTAGAGCGGAAGCGAGCTGCCGAGTCAGCCACGAGAGCAGTTGAAACGTGGATGGAGGGGGGCTGCTATTCTTGCGATTGCTGGATGTGCTCGTCTGCCGCTGTTATAATTGCCGGGAATGTATACAAGTCCGTAATACAACCCCGCGAACGTGGAGCGATCCGACGGGGGCGGAAGCAGTGCACGCTGCGGACTGCGGACTGCGGATATGAATGCCGGCAGAGATAGATATAACCGTCTCAGCGACATCGGCGCCTGCGAAAGCGACAGGACTCGACAGAAAGTGACAGGACAACTCAGGACAGGATCAGTCAGTCGAACAGCTGCCAGGCGGCCGGACCCGCTGGCTGTCCACAAACGTCAACGCAATGTAACGCAGTGCACGCTAACGCTGTGCAAGGCAATGCAGCCGGCTACCAATCCGTAGAACACCTTTTCTAAAAAATAAAAACTGCACAAAAACAAACGCCAAAATAAAAACTACAATAAAAACAAAATGCCAGAGAAAAATAAACCTAACACCAAAACAGAAAAACAAAAGCTCCAGAACCTCACCGGGCCCCCATACCCGGGCCTTTATTTTGCCGGCTGGTATATTCAGGGGGTGGGGACTGCCTCCGGCGGCTGGGGCTCTGCCCCAGACCCCGTGGCTCCTGCTTCGCAGGAGATTGCTGGGATATTCGACGTGCGTGGCAAGCGGAGCTCGATATGGGGCGGGAAGATCAGAAGAGATCAGAAGAGATCAGAAGAGATCAGAAGAGAGCGTTTCACTGGGCTCTGGCTGGGCGAGTGGCCAGCTGTGGGGCACGCGTTTTCGACTCGAGCGGAGCGAGAGGAGCAGCGGGGTCTGGGGCGGAGCCCCAGCCGCCAGAGGCAGACCCCCCACCCCCACTCTTCGTCGCCAGATACCGTCAGAAAATATACCCAGGCCGTTTCGTCTCGAGGCACTGCTGAGCTGTGCGGTTGTCAAATGCATGTCATGGCGCATGGAACACCTGGCAGACGCAGTGCAGACGCGCAGTCAGACAATGTCTCATAGCTGCCCCCTAATTGTTATCGCATTAGGAAGGTCCAGTAGTATTAGGAAGTGCCGCAAGGTAGAAGAGCCAAGCAACGGCCGCTCTTTTCCTCTGAGAGGGTCAATTGTCCTGTACCGGTTGAAAACAGGGGTCTACAATGGCCTCACAATGGTCTCAAACGGTCTCACTGGGGTCTCGCTGTGGTCTCACTCTGAGTCAAGGGGCCAACGGTGTCTCTCAACATTTCTGTTTGCGGAACGCCAACAACGCAACGGCTATTTCCCAACCAGGGCCTCTGCCAGATTCACCGGTTGTTTCGCTGGCCATTTGCTTTTTACCGGGTATTTGTGCCAGGGACTTCTGTCTCTCGCGCTCTGCCTCCGGCGGCTGGGGCGCTGCCCCAGACCCCGTTGCTCCTCTCGCTTCGCTCGAGTCGAGCGTACACCTGCCACGCTGTGCTTCGGTGTTCGAGCTCTCCTCTCGCGCTCTGCCTCCGGCGGCTGGGGCGCTGCCCCAGACCCCGTTGCTCCTCTCGCTTCGCTCGAGTCGAGCGTACGCCTGCCGTGCTGTGCTTCGGTGTCTCGAGCTCTCTCGAGCTCTCTCCCGGCGGGGGCAAGACCAAGACAAACTGGACAGGGGCTCGACTCGCTCAGCCAAGAGCTGCTGCGACCGAGACGCTCGACTCGAGCGAAGCGAGAGGAGCAGCGGGGTCTGGGGCAGCGCCCCAGCCGCCGGAGGCACATTCTTCTCCCTCGACGTTTCTTTTTGCCTCTGTATTTATATATAGACCATATTTATTCTTCGTCTAGGGAGGCCGGGTCTTTTAGATTAAGCTTTATTTGCCCTCATTCAACTGAGTTCTGGCGTTTGTTGGCGTGTGCTGGCTGCATACAGCAGCATGGCCTCTGGTAGATCTGGATATCTAGTGTCATTGTCAGGGAGTTGAATGAATGTATTATCTCCAGCTTTTAATCTTAGCTACTATGTCTGAAGACGGTCTAGTTCAGAACTGTTATTGTTTCAGTAGCGACAAATACTCGGTTGTCACAGACATCCCCACTATCCCCAGGAGATCTTCTGGCGGGCTAGCTGGATTGGGCCGGCACCAACCACTTCTGGTCTAGCGTGGTGTTTGAAAAATGATTCAGAAACCAGCATTAGTGCGACGAGGATGCTTATTGTCTCGCTTCTAATAAATGCACATATTCAGATAAAAGAAATACTCAAATAAAAGAAATAACCTAACAAATAAGCTAATGATTTGTCATATTGTCTTCTGCCATCGGCATTTTTTGTAATAGTTTCTGCTACTAATGCACACTGTCAAATAATACCATGCCAAGTCACTTGCGTACATTATACTGTAATAATATAATATCGAATGTTATAAATGATAGCAGCCAGCAGCCGACTCTGCCTCCGGCGGCTGGGGCGCTGCCCCAGACCCCGCTGCTCCTCTCGCTTCGCTCGAGTCGAGTAGGGGGGGTAGCCAGTGGCTCCGCGAAGCGGAGCACAACGGGGTCTGGGGCAGCGCCCCAGCCGCCGGAGGCATAGAGGGCAGCGGGCTGTTCCACTAACGGGTAGACATTGGGCTACCGTCAAACGAGGTGCCGACAGAAAAGGGGTAATCAATAAGACACCCGTACATGACAGACACAGAAACGCATGACTTTGAACAGTACGACCACATGCTGGCGGAAGATCCCATGTATTCGCGTATACTGAAACTATAACTCCAGCTGCAGGCAGTGCTGGCAGCCCCTGATGGCTGTGACATGTCCTGCCCACGCTCGACTCGAGCGAAGCGAGAGGAGCCACGGGGTCTGGGGCAGCGCCCCAGCCGCCGGAGGCAGCGCTCTAACCGTGGTTGAATCGACCACGATAGCTGGAGAGCTCCGCAGTGAGCCAAGGACAGCAGTTCGGTCGCCCGTGTCGCTGTCCGACTCGAGTTGTGTTATCTGGCTCGTTCGCATGATGTAGTGCGCCAGATCAGGGGTTGCCAGGCCAAACTGTACTGCCATGTTTCATAGGCTCGCTCAAACCCAATCTGAATACTGTCTGATACACCATTGAGACTCGCTAGCAGACCTGGTGTGGGTGTGGGCCAGACAGCCAAAATACGAGAATGACGACAATTATGGCTGAAACATGACTCTTGGAGCCAAGACCTGCTCAGACCACGGTCGGGGGACCGCCTCCGGCGGCTGGGGCTCTGCCCCAGACCCCGTAGCTCCTGCTTCGCAGGAGGGCGCGAGGCCGTCTCACATGAGCGTGTAATGAGGTTGATGTGTATCACCCTCGTCACCACCCCCGCTTCAAGCTTCTCTGCACTGGCCGACGCTCTACTCGAGCTGCGCTCGAGTAGCCACGGGGTCTGGGGCGGAGCCCCAGCCGCCGGAGGCACAATCCAGTCCTCACGGAGTGGCTAGGGAGCAAGGATAGATCCTTCCCAGAGTCACACGGAGATATGTAGGGGTAAATGCTATTATGTACAAAATGCAAGATTATTTGGTGACAATGCTACTGTTGTGTTGGTCGGCCTCCATGGTCTCGATGGCTTGAGCACGCAGGTTCTCCTCGCTGTCGTTATCAACGTTGTCTGGTAGAACGTATGTCTTGAGGGAATTGGATTGCTGGAGCTGCTTCCAGGCTTCTGGATGCGCCTCGATGGCCCATTTCTCGACGAGTTTTTTCCTCGAGTCCAGCATGGTCCAGTTGTACAGCGCTTCGATGATTTCTGGCGTTGGCTCGATGCCATAGGTCTCGCCCATGTGTTTCGTCAGCTCAAGGGCTCTCATGTAGTATCCATGGTAACAGTTGGCCACGATGTATTGACGGATGTTGTCGATATCAGGCTTGAGATTATATGTTTCCGGAAACGACAGCCACAGCTTTTCGACTTCCGGTAGCGAGAATCTTGTCAAATGCTTGATCATGATGGTGATCGTATCGTTATTCACGCCTTGGGACTCGGGGAACCCGTTTATTTCCAGCCAAGTATTTTTAGTTCTGTGTGGATCTTGGAGATTGCAGTATGCTCCTAGAATGGAGTTCATGACCTGGATATCAGGCTCGGTGTATAGATCAGTCCTCAGCAGCCCCTGCAACTCCTGCACGCCGTCCTCATAAAGGGACTTACCAAACTCATTAAATAGCAGGATATACATGCTACTATCAGGCGATGCTATCCCCTCTTTCCTGCTTCTCACTCGAAGGTACTTCAGGATTAATAGCGCAGCATCTGGTCGTCCAAGCCGGCAAAACAGCTCCATTGCAGGATAATATGATTCGTATGGCAACTTAATAAGTCCATTCAGTAGACCATAGATATCCCACGCTAGTTTATAATCTTTGCAGGTCATTATATAATCAAACATGGCGTGGTAAATATCAGCGTAAGCCTGCCAAGGCAACCCCGGTCTATCTCCAAACTGCTCTTTTAGAAATAACTCCACATCATAGGAATTTCCAATTAAAAGAAACATTTTCAACAACTCGGATTGCGACTTGTACCCAACCGTCTTAGTGAACATCAATATTTGTTGATACACTTCGAACACGTTACGCTGGTCTACGGGTGGTGAAGTGCATAGAGCCACCAGTAACCGGTCTAGAGTGGGGACATAGCGATGTTTTTCCACACTCCAGTCACACCCAGCCACGGAAATGCTACTTTGAAAAAGTTTTTGAGCCGCCTCGATGTCGCATGACTGAAGTTTCCGGTCTATTAGCAAGGCGAATGTTTGCACATTGCTGTCAACATCAAACTTGAGATTGAACATATTGACAACCGAATCGATATACTTGTCCGATCTCTTGCCAACACCGATGGCAATCGAAACTACATCGCCAAGGGTGCTCTCATCAGGAGTAAATCCATTCTCAACCATTTCGTCTAAAAGTGTTTCTAGCACGTCAGCGTCTGAGGAGTAGTAAACCGTCCATTGAGCAAGGACATCCCAGGTTTCCTTCGCCATCTGATCTGGCGTGAAATTGCTAAAAATTCTATCAACAATCTTTTTTCCGATGGCAATGTCTTCCCCAAATCGACTACAGCTCATTAGTAACAATTCGTAAAACTGAAGTCGCGACTCAGGGTTATGCTCATCCTTCAAAAGCTCATCCAATCGAGGCTTTACTAAAGTCCGCAGCAATCGCTTGCCGCACTGGACAGAGTTTAGTGTCAGACAACAGTCCAGAGTAATAATAATTGTCTCTTCTGTAGGCTCGAATTTTGAGTCCATGAATATCGTCGAGTTCAAAAAGTTCATAAGTTGGTTTGTAGAGTCATTTTCAGGATTTTTAGCTGCTATCTCTGTGAACACTAGTATTCCCTCGTGAAATATTGGAAGCGATAAATTACCTGTATTACCAAGTATATCGAACAGAGATACCAGACTGTTCGTATCTGGGTTGATATTTTGGATTATGCTTATTAACTGGAAAATAATGGGTTTATGAAGGGATGATAAAATTTTAGGATCTCGGATTAATGCAGTAAGGAGTTTTTGAGACTCTAAAATAAGATTTTCTGACCTTAGATATTTGATATAAAGTAGTCCATTTTGAAGAGAGTCCTCTGTCGATAGTTGTGATTGTGAATTGTATAATGTTGAGTATAACTTTGTGATAAGAGCATTTGTAGACTTGGATTGTGAAACTGCTGACTGTAAGAGCCAGCCTCGCTTTGGATCACTTGTCGTCTCGTCCGCGTCAGAATTTGAAGATGCTGACGCCGTGGCGCTGTCTATTTGCACAACTGATCTGTACAGGGTCTGGATTTCATCAATTGACAACAACTTTGAATTTGAATTTAAAAACTTGGATTTCTGAAGAGCTCGCTCTATTAAAGGCAGATATTCTCCAGGCACCTTATATTCAGACTCTTTAACCAGATCAAAAACTATCTTTTTAATTTGTTGCGACTCCGCTTGTGATGCTAGGGATTCCCGCAGTTTTCTTGCTATTAAATCACATTCTTCTCTACTTTTCGATTCGGGCCCCGTGCCACTGGCCTCCCATTTTGGCTGTTTTTTGAATGGATTGTAACCTCGACTAATTATCCTGGGCATCAGGACCGGCTGATGTGCATGTACCAGGGCATTGTTACCATTCAGCAGCAACGAACCCAGGCTGTGCTGACTTATATTCCTAAGTCTCGGTTTCAAAGAAGCTGTTCCCAGCCTCGACAAGGCTCTCATTGTCATTTTAACGACAATGAACTTGATAAATACCCCTCGCTCTGTTCGTGATCCACCAACATGAAAAGTTTCCTGCATGTAGCGCCGTACAAATATTCTTGTTCCTGTTTGATCTCTTTTCCTGATGACTTAAACAATTTATAATTCGCTCTTCAAGTCTTTGATCACCTTAGTCACTTTTAAATATTGGTATTAATTTAGGGATAAACTCTTGTTATCATTTATTGTGTCCAGTGTAGGGATTAGGAAGTCCTTTGCTCTATCAACTGCTGGTTATCTGCAGGGTCCCACGATCCAAACGAGAAGGGCTTTCTCAGGGGTAATTGCGAGCCCCCAACCATTCGCAAGATGATAATTCCCAAATCCGGACAAGGGGTCCAGAGCAAGTCTTCTGGACCACAGCTCAAACCAGTCGGATTAGGATCTCGCTACTCGAAAGCACCGTCTGCCAGCGACTACCTCTGTTCACTGTGCGAGTCCAACCCTGCCCAATACACGTGTCCCAAATGCCTGAAGCTCTATTGTTCTCTGGCATGCTACAAGGGCCCAAACCACGTAAAGTGCTCAAAACTGTTCTACGAGGCTAAGGAAAAGCCCGCTAGTCAGGCTGCGAAAGAAGAGCAGGTCAAAATGGTCAAAATACTCGAAGACTTCAACCTCTCAGACCCCGATGGCTGGAAGTACGAACTTTCTCCCGAGCTTGCACAGAGAGCTCAGAAACTGAAGGATGAAATGGCGGAAGAGTGAGCGTTCTCCCTTTTGCCTCCGGCGGCTGGGGCTCCGCCCCAGACCCGTGGCTCCTCTCGCTACGCTCGAGTCGTTTGCGTGACGTTCCCTCTAGAGAGAGAAAGTCCAACCTGTCTACCTCTAATATCCTGCGAGCTTCAATGCCTGTCATTCAGGCAACGTCTAGAGGGGATCCCGACGCTCGACTCGAGCGAAGCGAGAGGAGCAGCGGGGTCTGGGGCGGAGCCCCAGCCGCCGGAGGCAAGTCAGCGAGTTCAAATTACATTTTTATTTATTCTATTTATTACCTCTGCATTTAAGTCATTCGTAAGTTCTTGTTTGAGAAATGTATACCGCGAAGTGACTGGCCGACCTTCGAGTTGAGGGCCTGTGGGGTCCGAAACAGCCAATTAATAGCGAGTATTATACATATCCATAAATTCATTTTCTCATTAGCTTGACATTATGTCTTTTAGGAGATTGGCAATCTCGGGTTGGCTTTCTATATGCGAGTTGAACACTGGTACTGGCGGCCTCTCGCCGGTGTTGGCAGACTCCTCATCTGTGAGCATGACATTTTTCAGCCTGTACATTGGGCTGTTAATTTCCACAAAGCTGTGGGGAGCTGTTTCGAGTACCATGGCCATGTCTTCCACTGTCATTATATCTTCAAAAGAGCCAGCTAGTGAAGTCGATGACGACAAAGCAGATGCAGATTTGTTAGATGATACTATGCTGTTGATGTTATGGCTATCAAAACCAGCAGAACCAACACTGGTGCTGCGATTTTTGGTTAATGATACTGAAGGTGCACTGATACCAGGTGCTTCGCCAAATATGCTGCTCGTACTGGGATTAGGTGTTTTTCTTGGTCTGGCCTTATCAAATATCTGCTGCACAACGTCTTTTAAATAATGCTCTAGTCCAGCAATCATAATATCGCAGGTACCGCTATCGATACCGTGCAACAACCCATGCTCCAGCGAGATACCCAACATTCGTGCATTAAGACTGTCATTGTCTGGTAACTCATATGTTTCTGACGCCAATGGCGCTTCGTAGGAATGTATAATGTCCTGCGTCCACACCATTGGATTCGCCAGGGAATGACTGTTGTTACTGCCACTACCGCTGTCACCTACACCTGGTGATGAACCTCTATTTTGTTTACTTGGTGATATCGGTGTGGCCGCGCTAGATCCACCTCCAGATGAGCCTGTTCCTCCATTCTGAAGCTTAGCCTTATCCTTGTCATTAATAAAAGGGATCTTAGGCAACATAGCCTGCCTTGTAGCTGTGACCGTAGAAGGGATAGGTGCTCTTTTCCCAGATTCCTGCTAATTGTTAGATTATCTACTGACTCAACTCGATGGTGGTCCGTCCCCACACGAGAAGCCACCCACCTCAGCCTGCTTGCACAGCAAGCACAACGGGGTCTGGGGCAGCGCCCCAGCCGCCGGTGGTACACTGCCCCAATCAGGAGTGCTTTCCGCAGCCAGAGAATGGCCCATGTACCACCTGATCCATTCCTAGACTGTATGATAACCAGATTCTGCTTCGCCTGTCCTGCCTGTTTTCCTATCTTCCTGTCCCATTCGCCTGTCTATGCTTACCCTCGCAATAGCCTTGATTCGCTTTCGTTCTCGCACACTGAGGCCCAGAATGTCCTCTTTCAATTTGGCTAACTGTGAATCGCCCTTGACATTTCGAGCACCGTCTTTTTGCTTCTTAAACCAGCCTGATAATGACCCTTGTTCTCCAGGGGGAGGGTCTCGCAGTGAATTGGCGAGATTTGTCAATAGGAAATGGTTATGTAGTTTAATAGTGCTTTTGTCCAGTATTTGGTCTAGTTCTTCTTGTAGTTCAAATCTAGTGAGTCGTCCTATTAAAAAGCTCGTGATAACGTCTCTGTATCTGTCCCAGTTTTCTCCTAGTGATTTTTGAAACTCCACCATGATCATGTCTACGTCTAGTCGCTTACTTGATGACGTACTTCCCGCCGAGCTCTGTGTCGAAGGCGAGTTTGTCGCTGCTATGGCTTTTGTCGGTACAGTCAGCGCTGGGTTTGTCGAGAGTGCGCTTCCCGAGATGGTCTTGGCAGGAGTTATAGCACCAGACATGCCATTTCCATCCAGGTTCATCGCTCCTGTGCCTCCTGGAGTACCCAGAGAGGTGACTGATCCCGTGCCTGAACCGCCATTCAAAACATTTTTGGCCAGACTGCCATTCATTAGCAAAGCCGGCGATGCCATTTTGGCCTTATTTCTGCTTCTCTAGCCCACACAAGGCAAAACCGCGCGCGCTCAGTATCGCACGGCCTACACTTTCAGTCTGAAAAACACAAAATTCCAGCACCAATTTTCAGACGATTTCAAACTCGAGAATTATTCCTGACAACCCAAGGAATTCTAACAAGAGAATAAGATCACTGCCTGCTGCTATCCAAGCCTTGCAAATAAACAACCCGTTCCTCAGTTGGATAGAGATGGGGCTCAATCTGCAGACTCCAGATCTCTCCAATTACACTTCTGCAACGCTAGAAAAATAATTTATAACTCCACAGCCCTGAATCCGATTGCACTGGCCAATAGCCTGATTCAAGAAAATTTTGTAATCGGTTAACCTCTGTTCCTCAAATTCTCGCCAAGCTCTTCTGACTGGGTCGTGAAGCTGAGTGACAATCTCCAGTGCATCGCGAAACTCATGTGTTCGAGGGTGCACGGCGCTATCCATCTGGTGAGGGTAACAGACGCTACTCAGGGGGTTATGCAGGGTCCAGTAGGGACTATGCCTCCGGCGGCTGGGGCTCTGCCCCAGACCCCGCTGCTCCTCTCGCTTCGCTCGAGTCGAATACTGGAGGTCCCCCAGAAACTCCTGCGAAGCAGGAGCTATGGGGTCTGGGGCGTAGCCCCACACGCCGGAGGCACAAGTGTGTGAGGAAGACGTCTATGTTTATTTACAGAATGTTCATGATCTATTATGCAATTTGCCAGCTAGTCTGACTTCTTTTTGATTGTGCCAGAACGATGCCTCGGCCATTCTGGGGTCTGATTTCTCGAACCCGAGTTGTAGACGAGCGGTCTCGACGCCATCCCGCACAAATGCTGCTACTCGTGAGCGGAGGTCTTGGGCTGCCTCTCCTGTCATTAGGGATTCATTCATCGACTCGTAAATGTCTGCTTGTGTCTTGTTTACTGAAACACTGGAAGTGGCATCAACATTTACTGCGTTTATAGCACCTTGTTCGTGTTGCTGTCTCACAAGCTCAAGCCATTCTTTTCTGAAAGATGCTACAGCCGACTCGTCTAATGGCATGCCTACATTGAACTCCACTTTACATCCTAATCTCTTTCGTAGTCCGTGGAGATATGATTCGTCTTCAGGAATGATCTTCTCGAGTCCATGCGTATATATAGGGACCACTATTGGTGGTTGTGTGGATTCAAGAAGAAGCCTGCTTACCCCCCAGTGGAAATACTTGAGTGTATGTTCGTGTGGAGGATATGGTTGATGTACAAAGGTTTCTGGGAATATATGCACCCAGCCTGGTTGTTCTATAACTGATCTGTTGACGGATACTGAATTTGAGCCATCTGAAGTTGATAAAGTCGACAATTGTATCTTACTGTTTCCGCCTAAACTGTCTGATTCTGCAGAGTATTGCGTCTGATTCGCAGATAATAAGTTAATACCAGCATCAACCGAGCCTTGGAAGGGGCCAGCACCAAATCTCCTTGTAGACAGAACTTGTCCTAGAGAGAAAAAAAGCTTTGTGAAGGAATTTTTAAAACACACATTATCTGCGCCTAGGGCCCATCTAAGCCCATCTTTCATAAAATATTGCCGTGTCGGCAGTAGACCACCCCACACCAAGGGCTCGTCGAGGACAGAAGTGTGGTTCATGACTGTTAATAAGCCACGATTCTCTAGCTTGCTCATGCGATAAGCTTCACTGAGAATATCTATATTATGCACTTGTGGCTTTGAAATTGCATCCAACGTTAGCTTTGACCATATGCCCACAACTCCTAAGGTGAGCTTACTAGCGGCTTTCCAGTACCTGCTATGGCGTGGATATTGGGTCAGAAATTTATAGCCATTGGTGGAAATTTGTTGGAAGGACATTGTCCACCCAGTATTTTCGGCTGTCAACCCAGTTCTTAGACCAACTGCCTGGTGACCTCCCAAATTAATATGGTTAACTGATAATACCAATATGAATCACCAGAGATTATCTGATGAATAATTAGGTCTGGACATTTTTCAGATGCACGTGAAGATCAAGATTTAGTATTAGCCGTGTCAGGGTCAAGAGCGATCATACTTCACGAGATCTACTGAAATACATTTGCCAGCAATACCGTCTTCTGTGAATCTTTCTTTAGCACTATTGTCATTCCAATTACTTAGCTAGAAATGGAGAAATTTTCACAGTGGAGAGATGGTGCTACTGGGATAGCACCATTTTTACCCCACACCAAGCCAATTTCGTTTGAGTCTCCAGTCATCAATGTCGCCAGTAAAACAATTGCGGTCGCCGCTTTGATCTTGACTCTTCCGTGGACTCTTTTCAGTTTTTTGGTCTATTTCTTGATCATTCAGTGGATCCCTATACACAATATTCGCAGCTTCTTTTTAAAACTTACCTTGCTCTTGTCGCTCAGAATCACAAAACTAGACGTGGGATTTGAAACCAGAAGGTAAGGTTTCTAGTTGGGTACTCTGCCTCCGGCAGCTGGGGTGCTGCCCCAGACCCCGTAGCTCCTGCTTCGCAGGAGATTGTGGCCATTGTAGGTGCCTGTAGGTGGCTGAGTCGATTGTAGCGAGAGGAGCAGTGGGGACTATTCTGATCGCCTTAAGGCTCGCTCCTTTCCGTTTCAGGCTCTCGAAACTTCTATCAATAGGCCACTGTTTAATTCACTCTCTGGTATTGGGATACTAACAAATTAGTAATTCTCTTAGAAGAAATGTTCCTAAGGGTAAGACCATTGTGGTCTCGAATTTCACTTCTCCTTTGGACCCACTTATTTATGAAGCTGTGCTTGACCAGCCGATATTCATATTCCCCACTCAATCGCAAAAATACGTCCAGGCCTCTACTTGGTTCGTTGTTAGTCGTGCTCTTGGTCAGCCAACTGATTTCAAAGGCGGTATTGAGATACAGAAAATCATTGCATCCAATCCTACTAGACCAGTAGTTCTGTTTATTGAGGGTACTACATCCAATGGTAAAGGCCTCCTCCCTTTTGTTTCAAATATCCCTGTCTCAACCCTTCCGAGTAATACTGAGATTTACCCTTCGGTTTTAAAGTATACCCCACCAGGGCCCACCACTACGCCCATTCCAGGTTTCCTGCCCTTGTGGATTCTTAAAATCATCTCCACACATACTACAATTTTGGCAAGAATCAAGTTTGCCAACAAACTTTCCACGAGTCCAGGGATGGATGAGGCCTCCTTTGGCAATGAGATCTCTGACGCTATCACCAGGGTGGGCCGTATTAGGAAACTAGGCCCTGCTGTCAACCTGTCTGCAAAGAGAGAGTTTCTTGATGCCTGGTACAAAGGGCGCAAGTGAGACATCCTTTAGTCCCTTAGCTTGATCAACTGGACTCTGGCAGCATTGGCTTCTTTTCGCATATCTCTGTTAACAGAGAAAAATAACACAAATATGTTTACAGCTATCTTGGCGTGAAGTTTCGCCAAAAGCCCTAATCTATGGGTATTATACTAAAAGTGGCAGATGTCTCCAGTTATTGGAGCTCCATGCCAGATCCCGTGGCTCCTAGTTCGCAAGAGCTGGCCAGTACCGTCGCAGCTCGTGTCAGGATTATTCTCGAGGATCATCAACGAGCGAAGCGAGCCACGGGGTCTGGGGCAGAGCCCCACCGCCGGAGGCAAGATATTGACAACTCAAAACTCAATCCATAGTCATTAATCATTAATAAAATACATAAATTATAGAGCTAGTTGCTGGCAATGGACATGCGCGAACTATTTCTCAATCTGTCGTGTCGCTCTTTCAAACGATTCACAGAGGCCTTCCGTCGGTCTGGGTCGGAAATCACACTCGACAGGGAACTGAATGACGCATCTTTCATACTAATCTCTTTCATTGTTGCCATTGTGGCGTCTTTCATGGAAATGTCATTTGAGGTGTTCTTGGCGTTGTTATCAGCAGATTTTAATCCGCTAGGCATCGCTACGTTGAATACTGGTACGGTGGGTTGCAAATGTTCGCTTGTTTTAAACGAATGAAGTGAAGAATGATCGGATCCAAATGCTGACAGGGCCAATGGGTTTGGGGGGGTTGATTTTGAACCTAGGCTTGAAATGCCTAGTTCCAAACGGCGCACTTTACTAACGAGTTCTAAGTTGTCAGTAGTCAATCGAAGATTTTCCTGTTGGCAAGCATTGAAGGAATTTTGGGCATTCTTGAAATTGAGTTCGAGAGTCTCGAGTTTGTCTAATAGTTGATGATTCATACGTTTTAATTTCTGTAACTCGTACTGGTTTTCTTTAGCGTCGCGGGATGCTTTTTGAGCAGATTCCAGTTCCTCTTTTTTAGATCTGAGTTGGCTCGACAGCAGCTGAATATGTCCATTTAGATCGTCCAGCTGTACCTGCCCTGATTTAACTTGGTGTTGGAGCTTGTGGAGTTCGAGTTCTAGAGACCGAATCATATCATCTTTCGCACTACTACTCGAGTCCGTGCCCATCATGCGTTTCTCCCGAGATAAAATTTCTATCCGTTTGTTGAGGAATCGGTTTTCTTCTCGCAGTTTTTCTACTTCAAGTGCTGATTGTGATTGTAGTTTATTGACTGCACCCGACTCTTGTTCAATTAGCTGTTTGTGTAGTTGCTCATTTGTGGCTTCAGCGGAAACGAGTTTCGATCTTGTGTTTTGTAACTTATGTTCTAGATCATCCACATCATCTCTCAACCTTTGATTAGCAAGACCCTCGCTTCTTTTGCTTTTCTTGATTTCATTTATTTCTGAGTATAGTTTGCGGTTCTCGTCTTCACTATCTCTAAGCTTTCGCTTGATATGTTCTAGTTCATCTGAACCGCTAGCAGAAAAGGGCAGGTCCTGTCGTTTGGTGTTTCGTAGTTCACTATTATCTTTGAGAAGCTGATCGTTTTCATTCAATAACTGGTTATAATCCAATTGTAATTCAGAATACTGACTAAGCTTGGCCTCAAGTTGCCTGATCTTAGTATCTTTCTCAGTACTGTCAATGGTACTGCTGCTTTTGGTTGAGGTGCTAGTATTCTCACCTAGCTTCTTCTTTAGAGCCTCTATCTCACGGTTGTAACTCTCCGTTAATTGTGTAGTTTCTTCCATGACCCTGGCCAACCGGGCTCGATACTCTGTAGTCTCTTGGTCTTTTTGTTTGGCATATTCCATAGCTGTGTCTAGTTTTTTGTTGAGCTCTTCTACGACCCCACCTGACTCCAGCCTGCTGACTTTATTAACAATCTCAAATACTCTTTCCGTCGATCTACGCATTTCCTTGCTCTGTTTCTCCACTTTGTTTGTCTCGTTAATTATTTTTTTGAAGTCTACTGCTGAGAGCGGTGCGTTTAACTCTGTCTCGTCGAAAGACGGCGTAGAAGGAATAGTTTGAAGCCGGCTTTCCACTGCTCGTCTCGATCTAGCTTCGTCATTCGTTTTTTGGTTCGTCTTTTCTGGCTGTTTATTATCAACTATCCGAGTATTGTTTGCGTTTTCCTGTGTATTCCTATTCGTCAGTTGTGTCAGTGGAGTACCCTCTTCAAGGTCACTTTGAATATCGACCACTTTCGGAGTAAAGGGACTTGGGAACTTCCCTGGGAAGTTCTTGGGTAACCCAGACTTGATCGTTGTATTCGCTGCCATAGGCGTAGACATTTGGTCTCCTTCTTTCTCGTTTATATCCGAATCGAGGTTCAGCCCGGCAAATGCGACATTCTTGTTGCGCCCTATAGTACCTGGTGTCTTGAGTATTCCAGTCACTAAACGTTCGTCATCTCTCTCTATTCTGATTGGGGTTTCAAGCATGGCACCGGTTGAGAATGATCTACCCCTCCCTGGCTTCGGTGTCGACGAGCTGATAGTTTGGAGTTTGCTGGTAAGGTTAGAGTAGACTTCATCGTTATCTGAGATTTGCTTCACCTTGGGTGTTCCATAGAGAATGGTCGGCAATGCACCAAGTGTCCAAGCACTAATGCCTGGAGTTGGTGGGATATTGTCTAGATTGTTAGTCGATGCTGTTTACCAGCTGCCTCATACCCAGCTTCATATGTCCTCATGGCCTTCCATTATACTTACTGTATCCCTCATAAGCCTCTTTCTGGTCTGATTTATCCTGTCCAAAAAGCCAGCCCATCTTGGACGAGTATGGTTTAAATATATAAGTATTCTGAGTGTATCTGGGTGACGCGAGTAGTTAAGAGCTTGTTTGTTTTGATGTTTACATTATTTATGCATCTTGCTGATCAACCCCTGCCCATAGATAAGATAACGAGGCAGGGTCCACCCTGCCCTGCAGATTTGACTTTAGCTATAGAGGCCCATGCCCATTGCAGTCACGGTATCCACTTGAGAGTAAGTCCCTATATAAATGTTGACTCAATTGTGGCCCATGGGGTGCTGTAGCCCGCACGTTTGTGTTCTTGATCAATGGCCTGAAAGAATATCATTCAAACTGCTCGGTCGCTTCCTTAATCTGGTCAGATCAGATGTCAGTCTGAATTGAAAGGAAATCCAGAAATACACAAGAATCCAATCTGTCTGTTTTTGGTCTTATGATTTTGTCTTCATGCTAACTGCACTATCTATATTATTTATTGCTCGTATACAATGGCTGGATTAGATGTATGTAGTGAAAGTATTGGAGACCCAAAACCGTCCAAATCATTGCCTCATATTATTTGACTTTATGGCTGGGTCATCTGCCTCTGGCAGCTGGGGCTCTGCCCCAGACCCCGTAGCTCCTCTCGCTTCGCTCGAGTCGTTCCGTCGGGCTGCCTGACAAGTACGTCAATCGACGTACTTAGCCGTAGAAAATAATTACACGGAAAATCAAAAAATATTTTTTAATACCAGTGACACAAAACAGTATACGTGATTAATACGATTCACGTCCGAGGACGGGAGTGCATTCAAGGATAACAATCTCTCGATATTCGCGGTCCATCGTTTTGCCTTGGCGCTTTCTTAGCTTCCTCCTGAACTGCTTCAAAGGCCATTGGATCTTAATCTGAAACACAAATGCAGTTATATATTGCGCCTCGATACGACCTAGCAACCCCCACTCCAACTGTTTGATATAGTACAGGAGACAGCTATTCTCTGTACAGCCTATCTGCGGGTAATTTAGAGTGGAAAAAATAGGAATAGTGTTAAGGTTGATAGACTAATTACCTCACACATTCGGAAAATCACTTGGTAGATCATGTTTGAGATCTTGAGCTTCGGTGGAAAATTTAGAGATAGTCTCTATTTCCGCAGGGCGGTTCCGAGATTAACTCGCCCTGAAGTAGAGTTTGAAACAGCCTAGCCTCAAGCTAAGTGTTAACCTCGCCAGCAACAGGAGGGCTAAAGGAGAGCTGCACATCATGGCACATGATACTGCATCTTCAAACCGTGCTCGCGTTACTCCAACTTGATAAGAATCCAGTAACCAGAGCCTAAACAATGCAGAAAACCAATTAGCCCAGAATGGGATGCAGCAGCAAAGGCTAAGATATATTCCGTCTCCTGAAGAGGCGGTGGTTCAGGGGTAAAGGAAGGCCGTGAGGGCAGAATGCTCTCCTTGGTTCATCGAGCGCAAACGGTTGATCGATATACCGATACCCAAATATATGATAACGGCAAGAATCACAGGCTGGCTCTCAACACCAAAATCTCTACGTCCATAAACCCCTATACATTCACATTTTCTAGAGGGTGACGACTAATACTGATTTCAGCGGTAGACACAATCACAGACAACTTTTCGCGGCCACAGCTATCTGATAAAATACACTTGGCAGTACGGACTCTACCATATTTTGGTTGGCGCGTCAACTTAAAGTTGACCCCTGAACCTTAAACCTGGCACTCTCGGGATCGAGCTTCTGAGAGTCGATTGGACTAATTAACAAATGAAGATCACATTTCTCAGCTACCGAATTATTGGTACATTTCAAAAATGGCTATCTAGATCATTTACGAGACGAAACGATGTTAATTAACCTAACACAGAAATGACAACCTGATATCAGATGGAAATGGTAATCGATCTGTCTCGTAGAGCCTTGTCATAAACCCAAGCGGTCCTGCATAGATCGACATATTGACACATTGAGAGCTAGAGCTAAAACGGCAACAAAAGTGCTGAAAAAGGCAATTTCAGGGCCTGAAGATCGGAAATTGAAAATTCCCAAGATCGAATTTAAGAGGTCATCGTGTGGGGATGAATGGAGTAGCACGGAAAGCAACAGGATCGAACAGGTCCTGGTTTTGTACGATATCAGCGCACCCATCAATGTAGCTACCTGATCGATAGTATCTCAATTTCAGCTGTGTGGGGCCGACTGGGCACATTATTATTTTCAAATAGGCGGCGTGTCTCAGATTTCAAACCCAAACATGTGCTGGAACAAGCCCCGAGCCGAAACAGAGTACTAACATGGCGCGAAAGCCGCGAATTATAGCGGTTCATGTATACAGTAGAGCTGAGAACAAGCAATGCGCCAAAATCCACCCTGCACACAAAACCACGCAGTAGAAGTAGACGGCACTGAGAAGCAGATCACTGTCAGACTTGCCAGAGGGCGGAAAAAGGCCCGAGGGCCATACCAGCCATCGGGGCTCCAGCTTCTGGATGCCAGCAGAAAACAGTGATAGACAGCGCTTTTGTATCATTGTGCATGCTCGACACACGCACCAGAGGCAGACGCGGTCGCTCATTGACTGGTGTTTTCATTAGCTCAGTTGGGATAGACAATAAACTTACTAAGGGTCAGTAAGGCAAACTGATTACCGCAAGCGAGCTAGCTTCACCTGAAGTGACATTACTAGTGAAATGAGGGGTTGCTGGACTAACCAGGGGCATAGCAGGGGGAGAGTGTGCCTCCGGCGGCTGGGGCGCTGCCCCAGACCCCGCTGCTCCTCTCGCTGCGCTCGAGTCGTTACGTCGGGGGTCCGAGCAATCTCCTGCGAAGCAGGAGCTACGGGGTCTGGGGCAGCGCCCCAGCCGCCGGAGGCACCGAGACCACCTCCCAGGGGAGAGAGGGAGGGACTCAGCCCTGTAACGTTGCAGTGGTCGGTTTTGCGAGCGTGGTTTAATTACTTACTTGATTGAGTCGCGCGTGAGATTCGTGGCCTACATTGAACTTAGTTCGTTTTAGGTTTTAGTCTACCGCGCTTGGACTTGTTTAGGCTTTCGTTCAATCACGGCAGGCACGTCAGGCAGGACGACGGCTCATCACGACATGTCTGGCTATGGCAATGGCTGCTAGTGCGTAGTTTAGCAGCCCAGCCACCAGACGGGCTGCTCCTATACCTAAGCAGAGGGCTGAAAATGTACTGGTGTGGGCAGAGTGGAACGCCAAGTCCAGCCTAGCACCGTGTGCCGTGCGCTAATATGCTGTTTTTAGCTGCAGTAAACAGGAAAACATAGCATGCGATCAATTCCATTGCTTGCGCGCTTTGCTAGACAGTAGATATCCATAGCCCTTCTGCTTTCACAAAGCCAATTCTCAGCATCCTCGCCATCTGCGCTCACCTCCGTTACGGACAGCATCGGACAGTGTCGACCAGTGTCGACCAGTGTAGTTCAATTGTCGAAAACCCGCTCCTGAAAATAACGAGGCTCGCAGTGCGCTATAAACAGTAACTTCTGCTGGATGCTGAATTGGGCAGAATGCTGCACAGTATTAAATTGTATGTATGAGCTTATTATGTATCTATTTATTCCATATGTCAGAAGTATCTCCAGTCGAGCGTCGAGGCGTGAAAGAACGTTTAGCACCCAATACAGCCCCCCACAGCATATTTACTGCGAGGAACTGGACAAAGTTAGCTGTAGCGAAGAGCGAAACGGGAGCGAAATACACGCGAGTGTTAGCGCAGATGCGAGCTAATTATCGCTTGACATTGGTTCCAGCCAATAGCCACGAAAAGCCAGCCGACGAGCGACGCGCCCGTCCTCAAAGGAGTTGGCGCAGCCAGAGGCCCCTTATCCCCTTATCAATTCACCAAGAGATCCTTAGATCCTAAGTTTCAAATGAGGAGCCAATGCGTGTCGCGATCACACCCACAGACGGAATTGATTATACACAAACTAGCCTCTACTGTGAGCAAGCACTAAGCGGTATTTTAACGGCTTAGCCTGCGATTACCGCACAACAATGAAAATAGCTACGATAGGAGCGAGATGTGTCTATTGCTGCTGCCACGATAGGCAGCAGCAGAGCCAGAGGCAGAGCATCGGCCGGACATCGAGAGATCAGCTCGCCATTTGCGATTTATTACCCACTGAACATCATAGATCATAGCATATTCTCTCTATTCCCCTTGACGGCGACGATCTCATCTCAGAGCCTCGCTGGCAGGCACGATACAGGTACAACTTATAGCTGCACACTGGCTATAGGACTGATTGATCCTGCTGCAACCGCAGTAAACACTAGTTACCCAAACCGGCTGCATTTAATATGTTGAGAGCCTCCTACATTGACGTAGAATAAGAGAGATGGGTGTGCCTCCGGCGGCTGGGGCTGCGCCCCAGACCCCGTGGCTCCTCTCGCTGCGCTCGAGTCGGGCGTGGGCGTCCCCAGCAGCTGCCACCAGGTGTGAGTAACGAGCGAAGCGAGCTACGGGGTCTGGGGCAGCGCCCCAGCCGCCGGAGGCACACCCACCCCTCCCCCACAGGTTGGTGCGGTTTGGTCTTTGTTTGACGCGAGAACAGCGCGTTCTGCGGGTGAGCAACGGTCAAGTTGCTTTTTGAATGCAGGGGCCAAAATATCACAAGCTGAAGTATTTAGACATGCATGGCATGGCATGGACCGACTGCAGCCTTGTAGAATCCAGCAATCACCAAACAAACAGCGTCGCTGCCAGGAATATGGATGAGACTCCCAGTTCGTAGCGTAGGTTGGGTTTCGCCAGGCGGCGCCATGCCAGTGCTGTGGTTCTGGCGTGACGGTAGCTCAGGAGACTGACTGAAATGAAGTACCCTTTGGGTTACCCTTAGCAGTTACTACCAGATTCGTTTTAGGCACCTGGGAAATGGCGGCGTGGGAGGAGGTGGAATGTGGTTCGACGACGCTCACACTCAAGAAAAGCCAATAAGACATACAACCAGACACTGGTCAGTCGACAAGGTCGTCGACAGCGAGGCACCGTGGAGGTATGGCGAGGTACAGTCGCTCTTGGGCGCCAGTATTGGGCTGGGCTCGCAGCGTCGAGGCCGTGAAGTGGGCAGCCCGACATCATTGGAATCGAGGAGTGCATAAACCTACCTACAGGCCGATATACATACATAACATAACATAACATAACAGAACAAACTAGACTAGACACTACAAACAGATTAGAGGAATGTCTCCACAGCAGCCAGAGCCACTAGTCTCCAACTGGCAGACCGTAGCCAGGCTCAATGGCTGGATATGGTATCCTCGCTTAGAGGTGCCCACTGTGCCTCCGGCGGCTGGGGCTTCGCCCCAGACCCCGTAGCTCCTGCTTCGCAGGAGAGAGCCGGGACCGTGGCGGTTCGACTCGAGCGGAGCGAGAGGAGCAGCGGGGTCTGGGGCGGAGCCCCAGCCGCCGGAGGCCAGCAACAGCGCTCGGCAAACTGCCCGTCGGCAAGAACTGAGCAGCAGCAGAAGCTCAGTTCGAGAGAAGCACTTGGCGGTAGAGGCGTCGTGACAATAGGGGCTCAGTGGCTGGTAGGCTATCAGTCTAGGTTATGCCCAATTGCAGTTATTTGCATTGTTTCGAGTCGTCAAGCACAGGAGAGTAAAAAACGCGGGGCCACTTTTAAAGTTCGCAGCGAGCTAGTTCATGCTGCTGGTTGCCGGGCAAGCAGTAGCAGCGGCAGCGCCTAGACGTGCACCAGGACGTGCATACCAGCCGCCTAGATTCCTGCCGGCTCGTAAACGGATTAACATGGACAACCGCGACATACATACATAGCTGCCAGCCAAACAGTTCCCCCTGCCTAAACAGACATGGACATGTACGTAGCTATCGATGGTCAAGGAAGGGGAAGGGGGAAGGGGGACATTTTCAACCAGGAGAAAGAAACGTTACAGATTTTTTATTTCTTTTTCACACTTGACATGACATATTGCACGTCGGTCGTCGCGCGACGATCTATAGGCTTGCAGAACTGGACGGGATGGCGAGCGAGATATATAAGATGATGGTAGAGTCCTGGTAATATTAAATATTTTTTTATTTGGGTTCTATAATTTTCAAACTGTGGTTTCATGACTCTGTTTGACGTTCTTATCTTTTCGAACACTACACCACCACATTACAGAGAGTACTAGATACTCTCATCCGTTCTTTAATATTTCCGCTCTTTCAACAGTTGATAGTTGTATCTCCTCAGTTCTTAGATCCTGGCGATTTTATGTTGGATTTGATATTCAGCAAGCTACAGATAGAAAGACAGACAACAGAGACAGCACAGCTAGAATTGACTCTACCAACTGATATTTATATCGATATTGACTATCGATAATTCATCTTGATAATTCATTTTGGTAGCGACTATCAGACATTTCATATTCATTTCATTTCATTTCCTATTTTTTTTTTGTTTTCATATTGTTTATTTGATCTGATATCGACATTGATTTCGCTCGACTACAACATTTTCAACATTAAATTTCAAACATTGTTTGTTTATAAACACTTAAAATTCTATTCTCTTTGCATCACCCGTTTACAATGAAATCACCATCACATTCCCCCCAGACTGGCCCTTACCGCCGACGACCAAGGAAGGTCAACGATCATGCTTTGGACATGATGGCCAAAGAAATGTCTCAGCAGCTTCATTCAGAGTATGGTCAAGACATTGTTGCACATATGGACAAGATGCAGCACCAAACTGCAGCAGACTCTGCTCTCATGGACCTGCAGCCTGAGATCGAGTGGCATATGCGTCCATTTCTTCTCGACTTTCTTATTGATACTCATGTTGCGCTACGGCTTCAGCCACAGACTTTGTTTCTGGCCATCAATTTAATTGATCGCTACTGTTCCATGCGTGTTGTTTACAGAAAGCACTATCAACTAGTCGGCTGCACTGCTCTGTGGATAGCTGCCAAGTACGAGGACAAGAAGAGTAGAATTCCCACTATTAATGATTTAACGAGCATGTGCTGCAAGGCCTACGAAGGCGATATGTTTGTTCAGATGGAGGGCCATGTTTTAAACACTTTGGACTGGACCATCGGCCATCCAACTATCGAATCCTATCTAGAACTGTTATTCGCATCTGAATCTACCAGTCCTACTCTACGCCATGTAGCACAATATCTCTGCGAGATTAGTCTCTACCATCGCGCGTTCATTTCCTTGACCCCATCAGCTGTAGCATCAGCTGCTTTCAACCTCGCAAAGCACCTTCTCAGTGCGAACGACCATTCCCCATTCCCAGTGTTTCTCTCCAGCGAAGAGAACCAGACCATGTCCCTACTATATCAACACATGAGCTCGCCATCTAAGAGTCTTCACAGAAAATACTCGAGTTCCACCTTGTCCCAGGCAGCATACCTAGTCTCCAGCTTTCTGGCCAGACAACAACGTGCCTCGCTACGCATGCCTCCCACCCCACCACCATCTTCGCTTCTCACAAACCTCACACCTCCATCACTGTCATCGTCGACCTCGTCGGCCACGAATTCGCCGGGCGAATCTCCCATCTATGCCACAACGGCAAACATCATCCCTCACCACACAAAGAATATGCATATTAAAATACCCGCTCCATTCAAGTCTGAAGGCTACCTGACACCACCCTGCACGCCAGACGACATCAACGGGCCCTTCAACAACCGTTCCAACAGCATAGTCTCGGTCGCGTCGGGCGCCTCCTACCACAATCCTGACCCCTTCAAGAACACAAGCTTCACGTCTGTGCCCATGGAGTACTCCCAGTAGACGGAACATACGTAATATGAACACTGTAATGATTAATGAATATAAACGAATTACCCTTTGAACACAATTCCTGCCTTTGGGGCTGTGCCTCCGGCGGCCGGGCGCTGCCCGGACCCGTAGCTCGCTTCGCTCGTTGCTAGGACCCTTGAGGCCGCTCGCGAAGCGAGCACAACGGGGTCTGGGGCAGCGCCCCAGCTGCCGGAGGCACAGAGGAGGAAAAGAGCTTCTATTCTACTATAGCTTAGCGGATTTGGTTGCGGCGGATTCCAGGACCTTGCCGACCTCTAGAGCCCAGTCCCAGCGGTCGTCATGCTCTGTTGTTATAGAGCCGTCAGGGTTAAATACTCGGATGTCGGTTACAGAGTGGGTTCCCCATTTATCTGTCTTGCCAGTGGATATCCACTCAGCAACGGGCTCGAGCCATTTCTTGAAATAGGGCTTCTCCTCGTCGGTTATGCCGTCAAAGGCCGTGTAGAACCATATGCCGATATCTCCAGTGTGGGGCACTCTGAATTCTGGGGGCGCGTATTTCTCGAGATATTTGCCCCGGAATGCGATGCGATAGCGGTAGAAATCGTTGCTTGTCATCCCGGCCTTGGCAAGACTGTTGACGAGAATCCGTGATGAGACATACACCTGCATGTCGCTGACAATGTCTCCAAACACCTTTTGCAACTCTTCATCAGAGCTAGGTGTAGGGTAGTGCTTGATCAGGGCCTTAGTGACGTTGCGAGGGTAGTAGCTTTCAATTTTGCTTTCCAGCTCCTCGATTGCATCAGGTGCATTGGTGAGGGAGTAAAGGAGCCATTCGTTATCGACCTCTCCGCTCATCAGACTTCTACCGCTCTTTCTAACCAATTCGCCGAACTTTCCTGAGTAAATGTCATCAAGCAAATTTGGTGATACGAAATGATTGTCAGTCACGGCTCTGAAGCTCGCGCGTTCCAGGCCATCAATCGCCTCTACTAAAGTTTGGAATGGGATCTGTCTCAGTTTCTCAAGTTTCTCCTTTCCTTTCAGCGACTGGGGAATTTCAAGTTCCTTCAGCAGAGACTCAAATTGATCCTGGTTTTGGGCTACAGTCTTAGGCTGAATAGCCAATCCATTTGACAGCAGCAACGAGCGCTTAATAATTTGAGTGACTTCCGGGTGATATAACTCATATGCCAACTGAAATATGGCACTGTGAGACCCAGCACTAAGCCCTCCAACAGTAATATTATGTTTGTTGCCTCCAAAGTGGTGAATATGGTCGTATACCCATTCTATACCAGCTCGTTGGTCCCAGAAGCCGAAATTCGAGCTCTGGCTATCTTCCTCCAAAAACTCCTTTGCAGATAGGAATCCAAAGAGGTTCAAACGATATCCAGCTGCCACAATTATATAATTGGCAGAGGTATCTTTAGATAATAAATCCTGTGGATCTGCCTGGCGGTAATGATGCGGACTGCCTACTTGGAGAAACCCGCCATGGATAAAATACAGAACAGGCCATCCCTCTTTGGGAGGTGTTCCACCAGGAACCCAAATATTAGCAAATAAACAATCCTCATCATAAACCAGTTCGTCGTTTGCTGAGACAGTGTTCAGCATAGGCTGAGGGCATACACTTTTAAACGACGTATAATCACCAGTGTAGTCATAGCCCTCACTCAATTTCTGTGGCCTTTTCCATCTTAATGGGCCCACTGGTGGCTGGGCATACCTAACTCCTGTATACCGGTAACATTTGACACCATCAGAGCCATCCTCTTCAAGGATCTTGATCCCTGTCAAAGTTCCTTGGCCAGGAAAAGAGAGCTGGTGCGTGCGTGATCGTTTGATTGTCGGTGCAGATGACATTGGATGACGGAGATGAATGAAAAACGGCTATGCATTACTTATATATACTTGGAAATGCCCAAGGGCTTCAGGCCGCCTTATCAGCAGCATGGACTTGATATACCTACGCATTGGTCAAGAAGTGAGGACAATAGTGCCTGGTAGAAGTGGGGGTCGATGAGACAACAAAAAAGTTGCGTACAAATTGCACCTGGCGGAGCGCGAAAACGCCGTATATGCATATAATTACGCAACAGCTCTAGGACCTCGGATTTACTAAAGTGTCCACAATATTCGTTTCTTCAAAGAAATACAGCGCTACCGAGCAGCTTTCCAGTGTCACAACGAATGGCAAGAGAAGTAGCTGTTTTCCAGGTACGACCATATCTCGATGAAAACAAGATTTCCCGTCCGATCAATCATATTCAAGCCTCGAAGAGCCTTATTCAGTAATGCCGTGGGAGACCAGGCGTGAACAGAAGGTGTTGTACTTTTTTGTCTGAAGCGACAACCTCACATCTATCGACTATACTTATTACTGGGGATAGAAGTCATTTTCACGGAAAAAATTCATCGAGGGCCAACTCTAGAGCCCACCCCTGGTATCGCCATATTAGTAAAAATACCCTAATAGCCAGTTTGTTTACTTCCAGCTATGCCTCCGGCGGCTGGGGCGCTGCCCCAGACCCCGTGGCTCCTGCTTCGCAGGAGAGACCTGGATACTCGACGTGACGACTCGAGCGGAGCGAGAGGAGCAGCGGGGTCTGGGGCGGAGCCCCAGCCGCCGGAGGCAAAAGGTAGGAAGGGTAGTATAGAACTTGTTGGTTATATGCCTGCACGACGCGCTCGTATAGTTTACTTCAAGGGATCAAGGACTTCGATTTGGAGAGCATCGACGAGCTCGGAGACGTCTTCAGACTCTTCGATGTTCAGAACAGTCTTCAAAATGTTAGCTTGAGCCTCTTCTGAAATAATTCCATTTGTCAAGGAACGGAACTTGTCAATGATTTCCTCGGGGGAGAGGGGTGCTTTAACTCCAGAGGGACGAACAACGGTGCTGCTCTTGGTGGTACCATCGACGAATTCAATGTTAACAGCGGCAATCATTCTGTCGGTCTTAGGAAGGGTGTCAAACTCCTTGTTGTGAATAACGTTGATCTTCTCCATCAAAGCCCAGATCTCTGGACGGTTCATCAGCTTGTCGGAGAAATTCTTGACACTGAGATAACCATCGATAAGGATGACTGCACAAATATAGGCGTTGTTCATCTGAGCACCAATGACGGTCAATGGCTTGGTAGCCTTCCACCCTCCGTGCTTGAAGAGTGGCTCAGAAATCTCGATAGTAACTTCCTTGATCACTTCTAAGGCATTCTCCAAAGGCTTTTTGTCGAAAAGCTCGTAAAGAGCGTCAATGGTGGAATGAATTCCGGCCATACAAGCGTAGGGCTTGATGTTGATGTCAAGCGTGATCCACTGTTTGGAAAGATCCTTAGTGAGTTCCTCGACCACAGGAGGCGCTCCTCCTAAAGTGAAGACATTCAAGAATCCACCATACTCTCTCTCGAAAACTCTCTTGATTCCCTTATAAGATTGTTCTGCCATCAAAGCAGCAAACAGACCGTTTCTGGAAGCAAAACCGTGCTGCATACGCTTAACGGAGGATTCGAATTGGGCAGACATCAAACCACATGTTTGAGTACAGGCGATTCCAAATGCATCTTCAATTTGTTCCGTGTTCAAATTAAGAAACTTTGAAGAGGCAGCTGCTGAGGCAGCATGGCCAAATACTGGACCAGAATGCCATCCACGGTTCAAGATCTGGCCACCACCGAGAGCCAACCCCACACGGGGACCAACTTCAAATCCAACAACATGAGATAGGAGGAAGTCCTTTCCAGAGTAAACTGATCCCTTATGCTTGCCGTAGGAAACAAGAGCCAAAATAGCAGGGATCATAATGGAATTAGAGTGCACAGGGGAATAGCTGTGGTAATCATCCAATTCGAATCCCTGGATAAAGGTACTATTCAGTAAGGCAGATTGGAGGGGACCGACCTTAAGGCCCTTCCAACCAATAACGGTACAGGGTCCTTCACCCTCAATGCTTGAGACAGCCTTGACAGCAGTCTCAGACCAGGGCAAGTGCGCAGCGACAATGGCACAGGTGATTCCATCGAGGATCAGGTACTTGGCACGGGTTCTGACATCCTCAGGTACATCGTCCCAGGTGAGTGATTCAACCCACTTGCTGAGAACAACGGTGGGCGAGTTAGCGTCAGAAGGAGCTTCAGATTCAGAAACCATGATTAAATGCGATAGATAATTGTTTGGTTGGATTGAGATGGGAATATTGACGAGAGAAGACCATTTTATAGCTCGAAGGACATAAGCGATCGGCATCCAAACCGATCCCGGATATGTTAGCGAAATCTAAATGTGGGGTATAGAGGTAGCTTCCAGGTGAAGTCCGTCCGACGAATCTCATTTAACTTGAGGATCAATCAAAAGCCAGTATACGGACCCTCTGGTCGACTGGGGTATGCACTTCCGGGCACTATCTTTACCGAGGGTTCAGCTTTGCCTCCGGCGGCTGGGGCTCCGCCCCAGACCCCGCTGCTCCTCGCTGCGCTCGAGTCGTTATGCTGGGGTCCCCAGTATCTCCTGCGAAGCAGGAGCAACGGGGTCTGGGGCAGAGCCCCAGCCGCCGGAGGCCGATTCAGGCTTGTAGATATTGGCTCAGACTTTAGATAGGATGTCTACAATGTCTCAATTTTCCTGAAAGTGGGGAAACAAGAGAAGTGTTGATTCGCTGGATGGAGTCCTTCTATTTATTGTTCGTATACATGTATTTATAGGTGTATATTGAATTTAAACTCATAGCTCACGAGGCTAGATGTTGGAGTTTTCAAAGGCGGTCCCGCCAACAGCTTTGTCTAGAGCAATTATTTCGCCTAGACCAAGTCTTAAGAAAAACTCTTTGGGCGAGCTTTTTTGTGCGACAGCGGCTTCGCCTGTAGGGTCCTTTCTGGTCTTGGCTAAAGCTTCCAGAGAAGCAGACATGGAGGCAAAAGCAGGCCCCAAAGTGACTCCGGGAAAGATCGCGATTTTGAATCCCAACTCCTGAATTTCTTGTTCAGACCAATTGGGTGTAATTCCATTGGGAACTATATTAACCAGAACTGGTGTAGGGCTCAGGGCAGAAACAATGTTTTTGGCCTGCTCTGAATTTTCAACTCCTTCTACAAATATGACATCGGCACCTACAGCTATGGCTTGTTTAGACCTCTCAATGGCCTCGTCAACGCCAAGGCTTTGTAATGAGTCGGTACGGGCAATAATAACGATGTCGGATGCAATTCGCTTTCGCTCAATTGCCATGGACTTGATTCTTGAAACGAACTCCTCGGCTGAGACAAGTTGTTTTCCCAACAGATGGCCACATCTTTTGGAATGAACCTGATCCTCGACATGCAATGCTGCTACACCAGCTTGGGAGTACAGAGATAAGGTTCTTGCACACATAGCAGAGTTGCCGTAGCCTGTATCGGCATCAGCAATTAGTGGAACAGATCTGTCAATATTTGCAATTAAAGAAGCGTTCGCCGCCATATCAGGCAAGCTGGCCAAACCAACATCAGGAGCTCCTAATCTTGAAGCAACCGTGCCTGCACCCGTCATATAAAGCGCTTTGAATGCCTTTGTAGATGTTGCAGCTCGTGCGCTAAGACCATCATAGACGCCTGGAGCGATGATTACACCAGGTTCTGATAGTAACTGACGAAATTTGGTGGCAGGAGAAGTCATTGCTGTGATAATAGCTGGTTTTGAGAGAGCAAATTAGAGATTATTATTATTTTGGTCAAGTTATAGCTTCAAATATTTATAGTAGATCGCATGGTTAGGTGAACCGCTTACGGTGCCGACTCCGATGTACCCCACAGCACCTTGGTAAGAAACGAATACTGCGAGCAACGCTGTAGCATATGATAACATGTATAGATAATACTATACTCGGAGATTAATGAAACCGGAGATTGATGGCACGGTGCCTACATCGCTTCTTGAAAATAAGGTAGCTTATCATTACCAAAACAAGATACATACATCATTCAGGGGTAGTTTCGCATTAGCGTTGCGTGGTTCCGTCTTATTATGATTATAAAAAATACATTATCCCTCAAGCAAATTCATACTGGTCTCGAGAGCAATATTCTGCTGATCAAAAGTTTATCGAAGAGATAAGGACTATCATAAACATAAACTGTCGCGCCCATATCACACATTAGATTCAACAGATTCTCGAGATAATTGACAGATCTTCTTGACTTTCACAACCGGCTCTCAAAAAAAGAAGACCAAGATATGCTTCACACCGTATTATTTATACAGATATCCTCGGCTCTACCGTAACTCTTGCCACATAGAGCTAGCAGGGGTTGCCGACGTCTCGACTCGAGCGAAGCGAGAGGAGCAGCGGGGTCTGGGGCGGAGCCCCAGCCGCCGGAGGCAGACCCCTTCCACCCAGTAGCTGAAACTACCAAAATATGACAGGGAAGCCAGCATACAGCTGCTCGCAGGCTTGTAGGTGAGCGCAGCACCGCAGAAGCAAAGTATCCCAACGTCCTATTCGTCATTACCCCTCAATATTCAGAGATCCAGCTCTGGAGCAAATTTTAGCGTTGAGACCCTCTTCTCAACAAAAGTGAGTCCACACAAGCCCCTACATTAATACTCGGCTCTCACCTCGATGACCGGTAAACGGAAGAGCCGCAGCGGCTTATCGTTATCGGCACGTCCCCACTCTACCCCACCCGTCGGTAAATTATCGGGCCAGCGCGTTTGATCTGCCCCGATAATAAATACCGATAGCAGCTTATCTTTTCGGAATTACATTTCTTTATTGCGACCATTTCATTTGTTGTTACCGAAATTTCGTCAGAATCGAAGAGAATCACAACTCGTTTTTGATATCATGGCTGTTCTTTCGAAACAACTACTTGCCAGTGCTACGGCCGCTACGACCGTAGCAGCTGTTCCCCTTTCACCATGGGGTAAAGCAGTTGCTGGTGCTCTAGCTGCCATGGCTGCTAACGCATTAGTGTATCCCCTTGATATTGTGAAGACAAGACTTCAAGTACAAACAGACGACGAAGTCGGTGAGGGTGACGAGAAAAGAGTAAAGTAAGTAGCGACTTCAGCATTCGCAGTTCAAGTCGGCATTTTCTCTCATGCCGAGGTTCATGTCATTGTGAAATGCAGGGGGCCATGGTACTAGAACCTGAGTACGAGAACTTGAAATATTGGGCAATTCCTCTAACAATCCCAGATATAATGGAACCTTTGACGCGCTTAAAAAGATATACCAGCAGAATGGCATTCCTGGTCTTTATAATGGATTACCAGGATCACTGATTGGCGTGGCTTCAACCAACTTCGCTTACTTCTACTGGTACGGGCTTATCCGTGATACTTATATTAAACGAGCTACCAAGGCCAGAGGCGGTCGTGGTAGCAGTCCTCTTATTCTATCTACTGCCACTGAATTGATCCTCGGAGCATTGGCAGGTGCGTTAGCTCAAATCTTCACTATTCCTATTTCCGTCGTTACTACCAAGCAACAAACAGCTGATTCATACCAAGGCCTAATTGCGACTGCGAATGAGGTGGTTGGCGAAGATGGTATCTCTGGCTTGTGGAGAGGTCTCAAGGCGTCTCTGGTGCTAGTGGTTAATCCATCCATCACCTATGGCTCTTTTGAAAGGTTAAAGCAGGTGCTGTTCGCCAATAAGCCTTCCCTCAGCCCTGGAGAGAACTTTTTGCTTGGTGCCCTCTCAAAAGCGCTGGCAACTATTGCAACCCAACCAATGATAGTAGCCAAAGTTATGCAACAATCCTCTGACAAGCGTAGACGTCAATACAAGTCTTTTGTAGATGCTCTAGTCTACCTGTCAAGAAACGAAGGACTAAAGGGTCTCTTCAAGGGTCTTGGCCCACAGATCTCAAAAGGAGTCATTGTGCAAGGCTTGCTTTTCATGATTAAAGACCAAGTGGAGTTATTTTTGATTCTATTTTTCAGACTTATCAAGCAGAGATTAGCACTAGCGTAGGATAGATAGGTATGTAGCATATGTATGGATATTTGAAACTGTCATAAACTTTAGAATTAACCCCAAATCACAATACTGTCGTTGCTTCCAGTAACAACGACATCTCTGCCGTCAACCTCAGAAGTCGCCAGAGTTTTGATTTTGAAGTCGTGGCCCTTGAATTCGCCAACAACAGACCCGTCGATGACTTGAACGCCTCTCAATATACCATCATCTCCAGACACCCATAGTCCCTAATATTGTTAGTATACCGATGTTATTGTTTCCTTCAATTCTACTAAAAGAGCGGGTGCAGACTGCCTCCGGCAGGCTGGGGCTTCGCCCCAGACCCCGTAGCTCCTCTCGCTGCGCTCGAGTCGTTTCGTCGCCCGCTGTCCCAGACGCTCCACGAAGCTGATGAGACCGGTGTTTGGGGCAATGACAGGGTCACAGGAGGCCTACTCCACCAGGGCATGCTGCAATATCGTCGTGGGCGATGGACTTACCTTCCCACCTTTGCTCCATACTAGCTGAGGAGTTGAGTACGCATCCTGGGGCGCAAATACAGCGAGATTGTTGACGATCGATTTCTGTCCCACGAATCCGGTGATAATTCGCATATACGGGACATGGTTTGTTGCAACAGCATAACGCCGACGCTGTTCGTCGAGTGCTATATCGATTGGTGTAAAAGAGCCTGAGCCATATTCTGCATCACAAAGATTAACCTTATTGAGAAGACGTAGTGAGTGCAGGGAATAGAAGAACATATAAGTCGAGTCAGATCTGCAAAGAACCAGGGCTGGTATTGATCCATCTTTAAAGGTTTGAGATGGCGATGATGGAGGACTCAGTTTTTCAGCTTCCGGGTTAGCAGCGTCTTGGAAAATATCATTAGAAGGATCTAGTGCGACAATCTTGGCGCTGGTAGGAGCTGTACTTATTCGGATAGAGGCCATATTCTTGAGAGACCCACTGTCATCAATAATTTTGAAGACATTGACGAGCATATCATGACCTGTGCTAACAACATAGCCACCCCAGATGTCAAGACTGGTAACGTAGGCTGTGTGTGCTCGAAATATAGCACTGACCTCACCTGTAGCAAAATTTGATACGATCAGGCGGCCGTCTATACCAGCAGTAATTATATGAGTCGCACTAAGTCTACGAATGAATCGTACCGCAGCTCCTCCATGAAGCCCGTAGATGGTTCTAATTAATTTGCCAGTTGCCAATGAATAAAATCGAAGGCTCTTGTCCGCACACGATGCAATAATTGTAGAATCTCCTATAGGCAATGTAGTCATTGAAGAGGTCGTTGGCAATCCCAAGGTACTATCCAACTCTGCCATCTGATTAGAAATGTCTTGAATGTTTGTTGGAGTACGAACTGAATCAGCGGGTAGGCTCAAGTCTGAACCAGAAGACCCCGAACTCGAATTGGTACCAGAGCCTGAAGTGCCACTATAATCTGATCCAAGAGCGGAGCCAACATTGGAAACCAAACTTGAGTTCAAACTTGATCCAGAGTTTGGCCCAAAAGTCGAACCGAGCCCCGTTCCTTCCCAGATAATTAGATTAACAACCATTTTACCAGTAGTGATTGTTGCTGAAGCTGTCCCATCTTTCAGACCCCCAAACAACATTTCTGGGGGCAAATTCGTAATGGCGCCATCAGCTCCTCTGAACTTGGGACCAATTCCCAAACTGGCTACAATCAACCTGAGAAGTTAGTCATAATCAATCGGATTCTCATGGTGAATCAATTATCATAGCAATAGACGTACTTTTCTAGTGAGATTGCATCGCCAGAACCTTCGACTTGTTCCACACCCAAATCAGCCAACAGACCGTCCAAGGCCTAGTTTCCTGTTAGTACCTCATTGGGACCAAACCATGCTCATAATATCTAGCTAGCTACCCAGTACGTGATTGTGTCGTGTATTAGGCATCATTGGCCAAAAAGAATAGGAGGCCAAGAACCTAAGTTCCCCTGAGTTTACCTACTTTGGAGTAACCACGCTCTCGAAGATACTTCGCCACTACAGCGTCTGCTTTCTTTGATTCCATTTTGAAAATCTTCTGCTGCTCCGTAGACGAACAACGCAGAAGGAGGTAGTCGAGCTTAGATGGAAATCACCGTTCGACGCGGGTTCTTCGAGAAAGATTATGGCTTTGTTGTCTTACCAATAATAATCATTGCAGTAGGACATGCAACTATCGGCAAGTTTCAGTCTGTTATGCGGTCATGCAGGTGTTTGTGATATACATGAAGAACACCAATAACGGCCGTTATTGATGCAAGAGTTATGCAGGGACCAGCACAGGTCTCAAAAACAATTAAAATGTTAGGAGAATACGAGAAGCTCCAATTGTTGCTTTCCCAAACTGTGAAGAGCTAATTTAAATCGGTTTCCCGAAAAGTTATGTATACGGTGAGGGGGGGGGAGCAAGCATTTTGATTGATATCTGATTGATATAGTTATCATGTATATATATACTAAGCTGTTATAAAAGCAATTATTATTGGTGAACTTCTAGATTTACTGTAATATATATTAAGGTTCTTTGAAATCGCTGCATGTCTCAACTATGAAAGGCAGTAAAATAGAAAGAAATGAGAGTAAATAGAGCCCAACAAAAAATCGAGATAACGACTATGCTATGTATTTCGGCTATTTGAAATATAATACAAACAGCGGTTGAAAGAAAAGGTTTGTCAGATTCGTCCACTTAATAGCAAGATGCTGTTATTATTTTCGCTCATATTGTTGCGGATCTGTTTCCCCCTGCATTCTACATAGACCAGCAACGAATCTATTCGAGAATAGCCTAGCTAACATAGCCAGCAAGGAGACCCACTTGAAAATTACTTACGCAACGTCTTTAGTGTTCCGTACAAATATACTGATCTCGCTTGAATTACGAATCACACCCTGAATGAACGTAAATTTCCTGATACTTCATTTTCATTGCCTCGTGTAAAAGTTCCACACCTCAATATCTTCTTCAACTATAGCTTCCTTTTTGTGTTAAGATTCTCCAACAGGCCATCTAAAATCCCCAGTGTGGACTATTCCCCTGTTAAAATTTTACTAGAAATGGCATTTCCGTGATTAGTCTCCATGTAGAAATGTGGCACAGTACTCACGCAGCTTTTCATATACCGCTTTTTCTGTGCTCTTAAAAAATCCTATCAGAAAATTATTAATATACATATTATTTTTATCTTTTTAGAAATATTAAGATGGATAAACGTTTTGTCCTCTTCTTTAGAATATAAAATAACCAGGTAGAGGATCCCTATTAAAACCAGAATGTTATTACAGATCATCATAATTATAGTTGGGAGTAGTTTTTCAGTATCGTAAGAGATGTACTTCGACGGTGGTCGAGGGTGGTAATGGTTATCAATTCGTATCGATTTGAAGTTTTGCCTGAATCCGTACCGATGAACTTCTATCCTTGGGCTTGAATTCTTCCAAAAAGGTTTCAAGCTCGGTCTGTTTTACCGCTCTAGCGTAACTGACGTGAGCTAGAGCCATACTGGGGATTCCATCCTTGATTAATACTTTAACAGGCCTGCAGTTTTATTTGCTTTTATTAATCTAGCAACTGATTACGGTTCTTAATAAGTGGAGTCAGCGAATGCCGATTTCAAGCAGCGCAAAGATTGTTCTGAATGGTTCGACACTCTTTTTCTACCTCAACCAGAATACGCTTGGTCTTAAATGTTGAAGCTGCCAAGCAAACGACATAGGCTGACGCTGCTCACGACCATGGCACTAATAAACACAAGGCATTGTTAATTACGTATATAAGTTAATGCTGCAGTTTTTGCTAGAGTTATAATCAGTCGATCAACCGAATTTATTTCACAGGCTAATATATAAATGCTACAACAATGCTTCGTTAAACAGATTTTTGGAACTAAAGCTGTTAGTCTCACGTAAAAGAATACATATCATATCACATCAACAATTATTATACAATTATTGTGATCTGAAGTTGATCCTTAACTTACCTTCCAAATAGAATTGGTCTTAAAAGCCTCTGGAGCAATTGGTTTATCGGATTGAGCACGGAACTCTCCTGTTAATCTGAGATCTCTCTCCATCACTGATCACGTTAGTCTCTGTACCCTTAAGATAGCCATCTCCGGATATCCACCTCGTTCTCCTTTATCAACGACCCCACTACAGCTGGGGACGACACTTGCTCGCGAAGCGAGCACAACCAGGTCTGGGCGGAGCCCAGCCGCCGGAGGCAGACCCACCCCTGGCGCAAAAATGCCTCGTATCCATTATATGGCAGCTGGTCGTTCTGAGCGTTCGATCCTGTACTTACGTTGTCGCTCCCACTGGTCAAGACGCGTCCTGTCTCTTTTGCCTCCGTTACGGACGTTATGAATGACACTGAGACCACCACCTCCGACAGCAAACAGCTATATGTCCAGTTAGTAAAGCTCTCTGTACAGTTTGGCAACCTGGTCCCGATATCCTGGGTCTGCAGCCTACAGTCTGGACTCTCCACCTCATTTTCCGTTCACTGGACCCAGAAAATCTCTGAGCTAGCAGATGAGTATCACTTACGGTGAAGATAACGCCATATGGCAACAGGGCCTCAAAAGGAATCATTGTGATATGTTTATTTGGCTGGCTCGCTATGCTAGTCCTCCAATGTCTCTCGACATGATACATATATTTTGCATTAGTTGTCTACCGCATGATTGGATACTTGGTGCGGCTCTGCGGCTCATGTCACTCTGACCAAGGGTGGGTTCACTACGGTTGGGCTCTGCCTCCGGCGGCTGGGGTGCTGCCCCAGACCCTGTGGCTCCTCTCGCTTCGCTCGAGTCGAAGTCGCTAGTCCCAGGTATGAGGTGTTGTCGGAGGGGTATAATATAATAGGTGCTCTGTTGAATCTGAACTCCGATTGTCAGTAATATTGTCTTAGCGGGTATTGAATATTGGTGAGCTCAGTATATGTTCAGAGGACATGTTTCTATGGATTAAATGCCCTGACAGACGCTTGATGGCTTGACCAGCTTGACCAGCGAGATGAAAGGAGCTTCCATTCATCATGTAAACTGGTCACTATGAAACGAGTGCGAGCGATTATCCCCTAAATGCGACATTTAGTATAGGTCTACCCCATCAGTTGTATCGTTATCAGGCATTGTTTGTCTATTTTTAACTTTTTATTCATTCATTATCCTACACATGTTTCATATTAATTTAGATGTTGGAAGGGTAGAGCATGACACGAACGGTAGCACCGAAGGTCTTTGGTGGGAGGTTCTTTTTGAAGTTGGCGCGGACAACACCGGAGTTACCGTGAGTTCTGGTGATCTTACCCCAGACAACTCTGATCTTGGTACCTCTGACCTCCTTGGAGACACGGTAGACGAAAGCAACACGCTTACCAAGGTAGAATTCAGCGTCCTTAGGTCCAGTAACACCCTCTGTTATTGTTAGTATTTGTTCGACATGACTTTGGAGAACGTGAAATGAAATTTGGGAGATAGCTATGGTTTAATAATAGAACTGAACAATGGAAATGGAATCTGCTAATGTTCCAATCTGTCTTAAACACTGACTGTGATTCGACTATAATGCTCTGAATGTTTCTTGCGAATAGTTGGTCCTATACTCCGTCGATATGAGAAATCACTAACGGGTCGATTTGAGCTATTTGCCGTATAATTTTAACCCCGTCGTTCAAATACATTGCTTTGTATGTCGAGTTGGTATGTATGATATCTTTGGATCGATATTCACCACAGCTCGTTGGTACCTGACCTCGTCTTCAGCTGTTCTTACGAAATGACGAGTAAGTCGTCTTATACTGTCTCATATCCTAATCATTCAATCAAGTTCGTTACAATATCAACGTCGTATAGTTTTTATTGCCACAAATGTCGGTAAACATATTCAGACCAGATTATTCAATCCATGCTATCTCGTTCCAATATCTCAAATCTCATCCAAATCCCTTCGCGAGAGGGCTACTTACCAATCTTGATCAAAGAACAGTTGGGGTTGTTGGTTCTCTTGGAACGTTGGTAAGAAAGGTGCTTTCCCTTAACGTAAAGTCTGTGAGATTCAGCCATTTTTTATGTGTATTTTTCGGTTGGTTGTTAGTCGAAACTTGACGTCCGGTGAAGATGAATATCCAAGTGCACTCAAAGACAGTGTATGGCGAGGGTAAGGGGTGAGCCCTGCTGTTGTGAGTGGGTCTATTTTTCAACGTCCCAATTAGGAAATGTATTATCTCTGCATCTGAGGACAGTATTTCCTAAATAGGAAACATCATACGCCAGACTCACTCTACGTATCGCAGCCCTAGATACGTGCTATTGTATCTCGTTCTGGTGGTGGCTTTGTGCCTCCGGCAGCTGGGGCTCCGCCCCAGACCCCACTGCTCCTCTCGCTTCGCTCGGGTCGATATTTCGGGGTGCCAGCTACTTCCTCAGTGGACTCTCAGTCATGGAACTCACTGACGGAACAACAGCCGCATATACTTATATCACGTGACATATTGTACAATTTGTTTCTAGCAGTAGCTGGGACCCCGTCGCCCGACTCGAGCGAAGCGAGAGGAGCAGCGGGGTCTGGGGCGGAGCCCCAGCTGCCGGAGGCACAAAGCCACCAGCCTACTGACCCAGCAGTCGCACCTTGCCCAGCTGTTGTACCTCACCGCCTTTTCCAGGGTTATGCAGGTTGCCTACTGGTACACAAAACTTTTCACGGTGGGAGCCCTTACCCATTGATCTGGCGAGGGCTATAAATATGAGGGGTGGTCCGCGCCATTTGGGCTTTTCTTCTTTTTTTCCTTATTGACGACGTACTTCATAGGATCATATCTATAGGTCACGTCCTTCTTTGAGCTCTTCTAAAGAGCCACAGAATCCAACTTGGTTGATGAGATAGATACCTGCACACCCTAGAGTGAGGAATATGTTTGTTAGGTTACTGTCTTCGGACTTTACCTTCTTGCGAAGCCTTTCTACTGCGAATCTTTTGTTATTGTTATTTAGGTGCCGAGATACCTTTTTTGTATTGTTTCAATATAGAAAGATCTCGGTTGCTATTGGATAATTAGTACACTAGAATCCTGAAAGGAGCGATGATCTTGACCCTCTATATGTGCTTCCTCGGAAGAGTTATATTGGGTGGGTGTGTATGGCTGTCTGACAAGTTCATTGACTATGGTTTTTTCTGTGAAGGCGTCGTAATCTTGTAGTGAATAAAATCATAACCATAATATCTACTATGCCTTGTATAATAAAGTCGGTTGCTGACTATGCTTGTGCTGATACATACCTCTGCCAAAAAACATTGCCTCCGGCGGCTGGGGCTACGCCCCAGACCCCGTAGCTCCTGCTTCGCAGGAGAGAGTGTTAAGACTGTCGGTCGACGCTTCGACTCGAGCGTAGCGAGAGGAGCCATGGGGTCTGGGGCGCAGCCCCAGCCGCCGGAGGCAGGGTCTGTTAGCTCCCTTGATTAATCTGTTAAATCAGCACAGTTGGTCGTCTAACGCTGTACTCAAGCTGAGCCGTAGGGGAAGTAAGGTTCTGAGCGAGGGACCAGTCGCCGGAGGCAAAGAAGAGAGACTCGCTTGAGCATGGCTCTCAGAATGGTGATAGATCATAGTCATGTGGGGGTACTCTCAACCAATATAATGCTGCATATTGTTTATTACGCAGGACTGACAAAAAGTGGGGGTACCCAGCTTCTCCATGTTACAGGGGCTTTGGTCTCAGATATAATTTTTTATAGAGCAGCTCAGTTTTCAAGTATTACAATGGTCAAGGTATTAGCTGAGGAGATCAAGAAGCATACAACGAAAGATTGTTGCTGGGTTGTTCTCCACGGAAAAGTTTACGATGTCACAGACTTCCTGAGCAAACACCCAGGGGGGCAGAAGGCTATTCTACGAGTTGCTGGCAAAGATGCTACTGAAGAGTTCGATATAATACATCCTGAAGGCACCCTGAAATCATTAAGCTCTGATGCTTATATTGGAGAGGTAGAAGATATCGAGAATTTGGTAGACACACCCAAGGAACAAAAATCAGACGCCTTTGCATTGCCGGCTTTGGACGCCATGTTAAATTTAGATGATTTCGAGAAAACAGCACAAAAGGTCATTTCTCCCAAAGGATGGGCTTATTATTTCTCGGCTTCAGATGATTTAATCACGAAGGTGTATAATAATGAAATCTATAGAAAAGTGTTGCTACGACCGAGAATTTTCAAGGACGTTGAACGAGTGTCCACGGTGAGCTCCATACTAGGCCTGGAAACCTCACTTCCTCTTTTTGTCAGCCCAGCAGCCATGGCCCGGTTGGCTCATCCATCTGGAGAAAAAGGCATTGCTCATGCCTGTGGCTCTGAAGGAATTATCCAAATGGTCAGTAACAATGCCAGCATGAAGTTTGAAGAGATAGTCAGTGATCCAATTGTGACCAGCCAGAAGTTTTTTTATCAATTATACGTTCAAAACGACCGGAAGGTCTCAGAAAATGTGTTATCCAAAGTAATAGCCACTGGCAGGTGCCATGCAATCGTTCTCACCTTGGATGCTCCAACTCCAGGTAAAAGAGAGGCTGACGAACGAGTTGCGAACGACGGGAAAACTTTCTCGGAAAATTCTGGGGGCATCGCCAAAACAGAGTCTTCAGAGGGTCTTGGAAGAGCATTATTTGCGGGAACTTCTGCACGACTTGTTTGGGATGATCTTCACTGGCTCCGCGGACAGATTCCAAAAGATATGCCTATAATCCTCAAGGGCCTCCAGACCTACGAAGATGCCTTGATAGCCGCTACACAGTGGGCGCCCAAGGGACTAGTTCATGGCATTTTATTATCTAATCATGGAGGGCGTGCTATGGACCAATGTCAACCACCACTTATGATTCTGCAAGAAATCCGCAAATACGCCCCAGAAGTTTTCTCTTCGATAGAAGTGTATGTAGATGGCGGTATCCGTCGTGGAACCGATGTGGTTAAGGCGCTTTGCCTTGGAGCGAAGCAAGTGGGAATTGGTAGAGCAGCATTATTTGGTCTGACCGGCTATGGAGAACAGGGCGTACAGAGAACAATCCAAATTCTGAGGGAAGAGATAGAGACTTGCATGAGATTGTTGGGTGTACATTCTGTGGAGGAGCTAGGTCCTCAGCATGTCAATTCCCGACAGTTGGACGATCTAGTTTACTCAAAGCTGTAATATGGAGCTCAATTGTAGTATGTAATTTATTATGCTATGACCTAATTATACAACATTGATGATTCAAATGTAAAATCACCCGAGTCGCGCATTGAAAGTACCAGACCAAGAAAGGGTATATAGACTTACTTCCAGCATCGACTCGAGCGCAGCGAGAGGAGCAGCGGGGTCTGGGGCAGCGCCCCAGCCGCCGGAGGCAGGGAAAACACCCTTTAATCATTGAAAGCATCCCATCCGAACATCCATTTTTGGAAAGCTGGATCGCTCCACTGGTTGGGGTTTTTCTTATCAGCTGGTTGGAGCTTCATGTCACTGTCTCTCTGCTCTTGTTCCTCGCCATCTGGCATGTGCCAGATATATCCGTTGTCACGAGCCCCTCGTTGGATTTTCTCGCACCTGAGCTTTCTTCTTTTCTGATACTTCAACATAGCAGCTGGAATCTCCTCTGTGTTGGAACACTCTTTAAGGAGTGATGAAATGCAAGCTCCGTCTTCAATTGCTTGGGCAGCTCCTTGAGCCAGGTACGGTAACATGGCATGAGCAGCGTCTCCCATGAGAACAGTGTGACCAGATTTTGAAACCCATCTGGGGAGTGTAGGCAAATCAGCCAAAACCCACTTTAATACGGTTTTGACATGTGTCAAAAGTTGGACAACCACGGGATCGAAGTTTTTGTAGTGATCACGCATTTCGTTTGTATCACCTGGCTCGGCCCATTTTCCGACAGTAGCTTGACCTGGATGAGACATAACAATGTTATACATTTCGCCGTTTCGAATTGGATAGGCCATTACATGACGTCTGTAGCCAATCCAGCAGTTTGAGTTGATATCTGTCATTAGATGCGCAATGACAGGATCAGATAGCATTTCTTCAGCAGGCACAGTGGCTCTGTAGGCACAGTTACTAGATGCAGTTGGAAGGACAACCTCTTCATCAACTACAGCTGTATCACGGACACGAGATCTAATGCCGTCAGCTCCAATGATAAGGTCACCGGTATAGCTAGTGCCGTTGACCAATTTGACGGTACGAGATTCGTCGTCCACATAGTCGATACGACAACAGGTCTTGATTACTACACCAACGGATAATGCATGATCCCATAAAACACGCTGATAATCGGCTCGGTGGATCAACCAATATGGGAAACCATAAGTCTCCGTCATATGAGGATGGAGTTTTGTCGCATTGAGAATCTCACCCGTAGCATATCTTCTTAGGTTGATATTAGCCGGCCTGGTCACGAATTTACTGAGTTTATCGGCAATTCCGTATTCGTGCAAAACCTTAACAGAATTGGGAGGAATCTGGATACCAGCTCCTATTTCGTTGATTTCGCTGGCAGCCTCCAAAACTGTTACATTATGGCCGTCCAAAGCTAAGCCAATGGCACAACCCAATCCGCCAATTCCTCCTCCGCAAACGATAACATCAAATTTCTTTGCTACCTTAACCATTTTCAAGTTCTTGATTATTCCTTATACAATACCTGAAGTCAAGTAGTTTACTGTTTATTTATAAAAGGTTTCAGTTCATCATCGGGGAATTTCCTGGGGTAGGTCGGCGTGGAGAACGGTCAATGTCGGCATCCAAAGCCGATGTTCCAGACATCGCCACTGGCTGACCTGTCTTCTCCAGAAAACGAAACAAGGCAAAAAGCGGGGAAAATCTTATTTTGCTTCCCTGCTCTCTCCGAAAACAAAAAAAAAACCAAGTTATAGAGTAAATGTCAATAGGGAGCAGCGGATATTAGCTTCCAGCGACGATCCTCGCAGGATGCATCTCGGTATTTTGTACCGAAAATACTCTGTTGGGTAATCCATCGGATAAAGATTCCGGACATCAAGGTCCAGGACCGGAAAAGCCTATCACAAACCCAGGAAAGTAATTCCGCTTTGTCCAGACTGAGTTTCAACAGCCATGTGCCACTTCCAGTATGACATTTGTCTAAATCAACCTGTCTCTACGACTGCGCCTTGCTACCTTGGCTAAGAGTTGGCCCGTTAATAAACCTAAATAGCGAACAGATTGGTGAAGCTTGATATAACTACTACAGCGGATAATTGTTACTTATGCATAGCCGCTAAGAGGTTGAGTTGAGGCTAGCAGAGCTCAAAGTATGTCCGTCGGTCCCGTCGCCAAGAAAGGCTAACATCATCTTGCGTATGAAGGATCCGAATCTATTGGTTGGAGTAAATAGCAGGTATAAATTAGTGGATACTGCATTGTGCTGGAGCTAACGGGTGGCACTTCCGACATTTTGAACATTGACAATGCATCTCCCCCTGTTTCAGCTACCCCGCTATGTGTTGATCGACTGCGGGGTACCAACGGTACAAAGCTACCCGAAGTTTAAAACTTTGATCTCCACTATATATTAAACGCGTTTGTTATCAAGTAAATAATGTAAAATAATAATTATTGTGATTTTATTATCCAATAGGTAATGAGCGATCAAGAGATTAAAGAACATTCAACTGGCTCAATGGCAGATACTGAGAAGCAAAGCGAGGCACACTACGAAGAGGAATATCCCATTCCATCTGAGCTCAATAGAGAATATATCCTCGAGCGCCATGGTACCCTTGAATTAGATCCCATGCCTTCGCATGATCCTTTGGATCCTTTAAATTGGTCTACTCTCAAAAAGAACTTACATCTGGGCCTAATTGCTTACTCTTGTATGTTAGCAACTTTTGGAGCCGCTGGTATTGTACCAGCTTATCCAGGAATGGCTGAGGAGTATGGAGTATCAGTTCCTACCTGCTCTTATTTCACTTCCACCCAGATCTTAATCACGGGTATTATTCCTATATTCACTACCCCTATTATGAACAAGTACGGCCGCAAGAAGATCCAGGTGATTTCATTTATTTGTGGTTGTGCAGCCAATATCGGTGGAGGATTTGCAAAGACCTATGGTCAACAGATGGCTACCCGGGTCCTGGCAGGAATTTTCGCTTCTCCAAGTCTGGGTTTAGGTGCCGTTCTTGTCACAGAGATGTTTTTTTCACATCAACGAGGCAGTAAGAATGGTTGGTGGTCCCTCATGATTACTCTTGGAACACCTGGCGGTCCTTTTATTATGGGCTTCGTCGTTAAATATGCTGCTATTAAGTGGGTTTATTTTATTTTGGCTATTATGAGTTTTGTTGCCTTTCTCGGCTGGATGTTAGCCAGTGAGACTCTATGGGAACGCAATGGAGTACTTGTCAATGAGCCTGATTCGCTTTTCAAATTCAAGGCAAAGTCGTCACAAAAGATCACCTGGTGGAGTTTTGTAGCTCCCTTGGCTGAAGCCAGAGAAATCCGCGTATTCATTCCTTCTTTTGCTTATGCTATTGTATTTTGCTACGCCAATATTGTGCTGATTGTTGAGACACCACAGGTTTTTGGTCCTAAATTTGGTTTGGATGCTGTTGGTCTTGGTCTCCAAATGATTGCAGTATTGATCGGTTCTATTATTGGTGAACTGCTCTCAGGTCCTTTGTCTGATTGGTGGATGAAGAGATGTATAAGGAAACGAGGCGTTAAGGTTATAGAAGACAGACTAACTCTGTCATACGCTGGCTTTACATTGGCTATGGTAGGAATCATTGTATGGGGTGTAAGACTCGAGCAAGCCACAGCCATGAAGTGGAATATAACACCCTTGGTTGGTTCTGCTATAGCTTCTTGTGGAAATCAAATAGTCACGACAATTATGATCACCTATAGCATTGATGTCGATTATAAGCGATCTGTTGAGATAGGTATTTTTATCAACTTCTTCAGACAGGTCTATGGTTTCATTGGACCTTTCTACCTCCCCAAAATGTTCGAAAATCTAGGTTACAGTGGCGCTGGAGGTCTTATGGCCGGTCTAATGGGAGTCTGTTCCTTTGGAACTATTCTTGTTTTGCAGATCATATATACCAAGAGATCCAAGAAGGCTCTGGGTTTATAAATTGACTTGTGGTTTAACGTTGTAATGTATATTTGTAGTTTTCATGAATTAATTGTTTCGCATACTCCAATTCCAGCTCGCACTTCCAGTGGCTGAGTTCCGTACACGAGACCCTATAGCTCTTCCTGCTATGCTTGAGTCGAGACGCCGACGGTTCATTCGAAGCAGGAGCTACGGGATCTGGGGCAGATCCCCAGCCTGCCGGAGGCAGTGTCATTCCAGTAGACACTCGTAAGTCGCGCTTCGTATTCATAAATTCGTTAATAAATAAGACTACTTCATTAAAAGCCTGGAAAGCTATCCAGGTTGTGGACATCAATGGCATTTTCCGAAAACGGGCCACAGGTATCGTTTATCATGCTGTACAGCAGGTCAGTATCGGCCCCAAAATCAATATCTGAATCAACTAAATTGGGCAGGAAATCGAACAATCGCTTAGATTGATCGTGGCTTGCTGAAGAAATTTTTTCATGTAGTACCTCGAGAATTCGCAAGCAGCGCGTAGCAGATGGGCCAGTTTGCTCAAAAATTCTGAGTAGTTGAAGCGCCATCTTCCAGGCAGCTTCCATGGATTCACTATCCAGTTCACTCTCTAGGGCAGGTCGAAGTTTGGCTGCCAACAGAACTGATGCTGACGTGTAGACATAAAATATGTTATACCATATTGCAGGAATGTTGGGTGTATCCTTATTGTCAAACATTAAACGAATCAGATTAATGGCTGACATGACACATAGCTTGCAAATTGTGTTTTCCATAGAGAATTGCAGGTAGCTATCATTCGTTTGTGCAGTTTGCTTCCCTTTAAGATTGGAATGAGAAAGCATAATAGGTCTATAAAGCATGATTTCGAGGTGGAGTATCCTGGCTTGTAAGACGTTTGTTTGTCGTGCGAACGGATTTGAGGAAGCATGTTGTAAAATCTTGTCCACTTGAAGGTGTGGCGGGATATTCTTCTTGAACTTAGTCAAACGGCATTCAGTTTTGAGGATATTTGTAAGAACTAATATTCGTTGCTCGTCGTCGTCGAGTGCTGTCGAATCATGTGTGTCGTATACAGTTTGCAAAATATCAGCAAGAATATCGTAAAGCAAAATGGTCTGCTGATAAAATGCTAGAATAGAAGGCGGACTAGACTTTGGAGGGGTAACCGTACCATTATCAGTAATGTAACTGTCGTCAAGAAAAGCGGGCGGGTTGACTTTGAAATCTTGAATAATCATCAGGGGTCTTCCAAATGTCATTGACACAATACGATCCATCAACATACAGCCATACCACAATCTCCTACATAACTCCTGTTCAATCACACTAGGACGGGAAACAATGTGATGTTCCCTATGGAGACCCAGCTCTTGGGCGACTCTAATAGCGAGACCGACTACATTCCAGCAAGCTGCAGGCCTCTGAGTCGCTTGAAGGTATTGACCAATTAATAATAAAGCCTGGAGAAGAATGAGAGAACCAGAATCTCCTGCAGCAAGCACATCGAAATTCAGATGTTCCCTGGCACGATCAAAATACACCCGAGATGAACTCTCCCGGGAAGCAGTTTCAATCCCTGATGAAAACAGGCATCCAAATGAGAAGACCATATTCATAATACAGTAAAACATATGCCCGTCGTTGACCTCATCATCGCTACTGTCGTCATGGTTATCGTAAATCCGACCATTTCCATTTGTGCTATGCATAGCCAAATCATTTCGATTGTTATTAAAAGTTCCGAGAGTATTTAAATTTTCTGATTCACCAACCCAAACGGAATTATAAGCCGTCATGAAGGACGTTTGATGGATAAATGGATACAACGAGTAGACATATGTAAAATAAGACTGGACATAGTGGTCGGCCAATCTCCGTGGTGGAATTACCCAATCATCTTCTCTCGAAAACCGCCTTGTCAAATAAGAAGGGTTGTGCGAGTATGTCATTTTATACTTATGAGGAAAAAAACTTTTCGATCCTTCCGATTCTAATGCCCTCCCGTTTCCCATTGGGTTACCTTTTCCAGCATTTACAGCAGCCTCTACCAACTTCATGAACGACATAGCAGACGAAGAGCCATAGAAATCTTGTCTACGAGTACTTGTCTTGTTCACTGTTGCGCCCATAGCATCTGCTGCGGTAGTAGGATCTTCGGCGTCCCCGAAGGCTGATGATGACGAAGGGGCTTTGGGGAGAGAGGTTATGCCTGAATGCAAGTTCACACCAGTATCATCAGTTCGCAGCCCCGAGTTAGCTTGATTTGTGACGTTATTTGTCGCGCTCATGGTTGTGGTGCTATTGGGGCTTGTATCTATTGAGTTGATTGAATATGCTGAAGGAGAGGAGTTGCTGGGTACAGGTGCCTCGCCAGCGCTCAGTGAGTGCCCACTAAGGCCCTGTGAGGTTGGTGTGACTGACATACCATAAGAGTTGTCATGGCTTATCATTTGATTTGATGAGATATTTGATCGATTATCTGCAAATAGCTCTTGTGTAACACGTTGTGAGTGAGTAGTGGAGAGGATATGCCTTTCATCAGTTGGCAATCTAGAATGCACGGGAGCAATCTGTTGCTGGGACTCTCCTGGTAGATTTAATACTGAGGAAGGCTCTTCAATGGAGACGACAGACAATCGACTTGGGAGCGGGCTTACAGGAACTTGTGACCAGTCCCTACTGTCGCTGTCTTCCGCTAAACCTAACTTTTCCTCTAATTCACGAACATATTCAGCACTAACTCTGGCACGAGCAAACTTCTTGGGATAAGTACAGATTGCCTCCCGTTTATTACATGCCCCACAACTTGGTTGGGCTCCGTCACATCGCACTTTTCTACTTCTACACTGGATACAGGCAAGAGTTACTCTTCTACGCTTCTTTGCCGAGGGTCCACTATAAGATCCATCATCATAATCCTGAACTGGAGAATCACTCTCCTTTCCACTCGCATTTTTTGAATCAGTTGCCATATGTTGTATACCGGGATATTGATCCGATGGCTGATTTTCATCTACAGATCCCGTCCTCATGCTTGGAACATTGGGCTCCAAATTCTCGGAAGCAGTCATTTCGCGGGCATTAGAATCATGCAATAGAGGTGCCGACGATTTCGGCTCATTCATTCCGTTCATTTATTCAAATGAAAAGGGCAGAGTTGACAAATTTATCCCTGTCCCACGAAGCAGTTGTGCTGCTGCAGTTGTACTCCAGCGTTCATGCAGGACTACGATTGAAACGTTGGCCTTTTAGTATTTGTTAAGAATAAATCTCAGACCAGACCAAATATGAATCGAATCAAAGGTTTACTTAACAAATAGCTATTGTCATCATCACCGCTGTTTTGTTGGATACTGGTGGGGTATAGCTTGGTTCGGGGTTAAACCATGTGCGTAGATATCCGACATCGGTCTAGTTGCGGCTGGACGGTCCGCACAAAAAGCAAAGAAGAAAAATGTCCTCCACAATAAGTTCTTGCTATTTCTGACTTGTCGCTATGGGCAATATCTCTACGCTATACGAGGATATGCTCTCAAACCATGTTGCTCTGAATCAGATAATTATGTCTCGTTTTTTGGCCAAGATCAATGAATGTTATTTCTTTCGAGAGTGAGCGGCAAAATCTGATCTCAGCTCTTAGTTCGGGTACAGTTCCCGAGATTCATGCATAGCTAGAAACGGCTTTTTGTGGGGTTCAGGGATATTATCGTTACGATAATATATAAACAATCGATTTGTTGAATTTTTGCCCTGTCTAGCGAGCTTCATTGTCTTATTTGTTAAATATGTCAGTGGTTGGATCTTGTCTTTGTGGTGCTGTTGGCTTTACTGCCCCTCGCGAACCTAAGGGGACTCTTGCATGCTACTGCTCTGATTGTCGAAAGGGATCTGGACATTTTGGTCAGATTCTAGCTCAATACGATGCCAAAGATGTCAAAATTCATAACGACAAAGATGCATTGAAGGAATACGTCGTCACTGCCACCAAAAGTGGATTCATCAAAAAGAAGCTTTTTTGCGGTGAGTGTGGGTGTACTCTGCTCACCATACCCACGAAGCACGAAGGTTTATATATGATAAGATCTACATTGATTGATGATACCGAAGTATGGGGACAAAGTTTCGTTCCTTCCAGAGCCATTTTTTCAGAGAGTCGTGAAGCCTTTCTTTGCAAAGCCGATCGTCAATTTGTATAAGCCCTGATACAATCTGACGGGCGTAAAATGTAGTTAGTAAATGTTAATCTATTTTCTCATCTGCATACCAGCTGGAGATTCATCCATATATCTAGTTTACATCGAAAAATCATTCTTAACAAAACCAGGAGATGCTACTTTATCTTTAATTTACTAGTTTAATCACTGTTATTAAATGGTCATAGGATCTCAAATATTATTGTACTATATTTCTAACTGTTCTATACAAAGTGCATCTTATTTCTCAAAGTACCAATGGAAGAAATATATACCTCAACGACATCATTGGCTTTGAGGTACTTTGGAGTTGGCTTCATACCCATTGCAACACCTGAAGGCGTTCCTGTCATGATGACAGTACCTTTCTCCAGAGTGGTACCTTGAGATATGAATGCAATAATCTTGGCCACATTGAACAATAGATCATCAGTGTTTGTATCCTGTCTCACTTCGCTGTTAACCAAAGTTTTCAAATCAAGTGTTCCAGGGTTCTGAATAACGGAAGTAGAAACGAGAACTGGTCCAAGGGGAGCATATTTGTCAAATGATTTAGAGAATCCCCATTGTGGCACACCACCAGCAAATTTGGGATCACGTTGCCAGGTTCTAGCAGAAACATCATTTCCTGCTGTGTAACCAGCAACATAGGATAGGGCATCTTCTTCCTTGATATCCTTTCCGGTCTTGCCAATTACGACACAAAGCTCGCCCTCATAATCGAGTTGGTTTTCTTGACTGATCTTGGGGATTGGGATATCTTCACCGTGGTCAGCAACAGCAAAATTTGGCTTATAGAAGATAGATGGATATGGGGGAGGTGTTCTTCCACCCTCTTGAATATGCTTCATGTAATTAAGTCCAACGCACTTCACGATGGGCACATCCGCAGGAGTAAGAGGCCCCAGTAGTTTCGAAACCTCAAGAACTTCGCTTGTTACAACAACATCATCTGAGAAGATATCATCACCTTTGATTACTTTTGCACTGAATTTGGCACCGGATGCTGCCAATTTTCCAATATCTTCAGTCTCTGGGACAATTGGCTCACCGCGGTAAGTCTTACCGTCGGCAGCTACAAATCTGATGAGTCTTTTCCAAGCAACCATATTGCAAATATGTATATTTCAAATGTTTAATTTGTTCTGAGCGAGAAATTGATTTACTCAGATAATATTTATCTTGCGGAAGACTTTCTTATATGTGAAGTATTCGGATTTCGCGACCGAATATAGCCTTTGATCCAGCTTTGCAGCTCGGGTGCTTGTACCGAAAGACTTCTCCCCACAATTCGGAACCTTGAGCCGAACTTTAGAAAAAAGAAATTATCAGGGTTTATCGGACCCTGCCAAGTACGGGGTGAATATCCGGGGGAGATATGATTCCCGAAAACACAAAGTATATAAATAAATATAATTCATAAAATCAGATTTGGAGACAGTATTCCAAACACACAAAATGTCACCTACTAGTACATCTATCGAAAGGTCTCGTGAACAGTCAAAATTAATTGATTCGCTTCCCCCTCACAATGTTGAGCCTTTGTGGACAGTCATGTCTGCCATGGTTCCACCAGTTCCGCAACCTAAAGCAGTTCCTAACGTATGGGAATATAAGCATTTAAGACCTCTTCTTCTTGAATCAGGTCGTGTGGTCAATGAACATGAAGCTGAGAGACGTGTTCTAATGCTGATCAATCCAGGCTTGAAAGCTCCCCAAACTACTGATACACTTTATGCTGGATTACAGCTCATTAATCCAGGCGAGACCGCTCCTGCCCATAGACATCAAGCATTTGCCTTGAGGTTCATTATTGAGGGATCTGGTGGATTCACCGCTGTCGAGGGAAAGAAGTTGTATATGGAACGTGGAGATGTCATTCTGACTCCAAGATGGGAATGGCATGATCATGGAAAAGAAGGCGATGGCCCTATGATTTGGTTAGATGGCCTTGACTTGCCCATGTTTCAATCTATCCCCGTTAATTTTGCTGAAGGATATGCTGAGAAACGGTACCCCAGCACACCCGAGACGAATGATTCCCCCATCAAGTTCCCTTGGGCCGATGTTGAAAAGGCACTAAACAGCAGTAAATCGCAGTACGCCATCTATAATTACGTATCTAAAGTTGAAGGAAATCACGGAAAGCACCTGTCGACCATTATCGGCGCCCAAGCGGAACGAATCAGTCCCTCGGCATCATCACCACCTAGACAAGAGAGCAGCTCGTTTATCATCCACGTCTATGAGGGCAAAGGATACACAATTGTAAGCAATAATGGTAAAGAAGAAAAGCTCCAATGGAACCAGCATGACACCTTCTGTATCCCCTCCTGGACTAAGTTCCGTCACTTCAACGAATCTGACGAACAAGCTTACTTGTTCAGCTATTCAGATACGCCTCTGCTCGAAAACCTGGGTCTTCATCGTGTTGCCAAGCTAGACTAAGCCTGGTATTTACTATTTACTGCTAATTTATTCTCTCATTGAACTAGACTTCGAGACTGGCCTGCCTCCGGCGGCTGGGGCTCTGCCCCAGACCCCGTGGCTCCTCTCGCTTCGCTCGAGTCGTGCTCACGGTCTCGCTAGGCTTGTGGGTGCCGAGCATAATAGTTGAATAGAAGAAGACTGTCCGATTGTTCAATTTGCTATGTTATGTACATGAGAACCTGCTTAGTTCTTTCTGTGAACATAAGCAGCACCGGCCTGGTGGCTGGGGAATACCAGGGTCTCGGCAATGACAGTGTTTTGCTTACGAGTAACTAGAAGAGGTTAGAAGAGATCCTGTTCAGAGCACAACACAGGACTTATCTTGTCTGCGCAGTATATGGATGAACTTACGAGTGAAAACAATAACTTCGGCAATGTCTTGGGCAACAAGAGGGGTTGTACCAGCATAAACAGCATCTGCTTTGGACTTATCACCACGGTTTCTGACAACTGTATATTTGTTAGCATAATTTGGACTTAGATGGCTGGCATCCTCAAGGGCTGGGGCAATACTTACTAGAGAACTCGGTCTCGACAGCACCTGGCTGAACCTCAATAACACGAATTCTAGTATTGATGGTTTCCTTTCTAAGAGCCTCTGTAAAAGAACGTAAAGCAGCCTTAGTGGAGCAGTAGATAGCTCCTCCTGGGTAGGCATCTCTACCAGCAATAGAACCAATGTTCACTACATCACCATGTCCCTGAGCCTTGAACTTAGGAATGAATTGTTGGGTGAGAGTAATCAATCCTAGGACATTTGTGTGGTACATAATCTCGATATCATCAGGAACAATCTCGCCGACCTTGTCGTTTCCATGAACCATTCCACTTTCAACGTTAGTAACTGGACCATCTCATTGCCACGCTAATATGCCTAGATGCTGACACAGTCAATATCACTTACGCATTGTTAATCAAAACATCGACGTTTGACCACTCTTGGGGAATATCCTTGACCCATTGTGGAATTTCCTTGTATTTGGAAACATCGAGAGCCAGAGGCAAGACCTTGACTTTTGGGTACTTGGCTTCTAGATCCTTGCTAATCTTAGACAAATTCTCAACTCTACGAGCAGACAAAATCAATCTGATATCACCACCAGAGGCGTCGGCAAGCTCATGAGCAGTAGCTTCGCCAATACCAGCTGAAGCTCCAGTAATAAGAACAGTTTTGCCAGCAATTCTAGAGGCAGCAGAAGATCCGTAGGAAGACATTTTTCGAACTGAGTAACGAGCGAGAGTCGGCGTTAGTGTTTTGGAAACAAAAGCTGAAACAGAGAATTTCATACAATTGACGTTGAATTGAATGACTACCTATCAGTTGTCGAGAAGTCAAATAGATAAGAATGGTTACCCCACGCAGAATGACATATTTCCACGTGAAGCTGTGTTGGGTAAGTGGGGGTGGTAGGCACCTCGGATAACAGTTCCGCATGTCGGAACTTTCGATATTCAGGGGTAGTATCTACGCTGCCCATACTTCATTAGACTGACAATGGAGGTATAAATCCTTCTTGTCACAATTCGAAGAACAGAACACTCCAAGTAACGAGCGAAGCGAGCCACGGGGTCTGGGGCAGCGCCCCAGCAGCCGGAGGCAGTAAAAACAGGAAAGCGTACTATAAAAAATAAATATTGGAAGTCTAGTCTAATAAATTAATGGTTAGTGTTTTTGATGAAGTCTACGACGACCTTGTCGAAATCAGGAGGGTTGTCGAGGTAAACATGGTGGCCGGCATAGTCTATTACGTGGCACTTGGCATTTGCTGCTGACGAGTGGCCCAGTTTGTTGAGTCTGACGACAGCTTCTTCGCCAGCGTGGACGTTCATCCAGTCGTTTTCTCCGTAGATCCATACTGAGGGACATTTGAGGCTCTTAGCCACTCTGTCGACTAAAGGCTCACGAGCGACAGCGCCAGCTGCCAACAGCCGAGTAAGCCCATACTCTCCAGAGCCAGGAGCTGTAAACGTTTTATAGGCATACATGTGCATGATGTCTCTCTCTTTCTCGGGAACATCACTGAAACGTCTGCTTGTCCAGTTCGAAGTCATTCGTGGACCAAAAACAGATGCTCCTCTCAGTAGTACGAAAGGACTGATGTTTCGATTCCACAAATACATGAACCAGTTGGGAAGTTTCCTCGTGGTGGTGGATGCCTCGTTGACAAGCGATGAATGCGAGACTGTGGTATGCAAATCGTCATGATGGTGGTGGGTGATATCGGACTGAGAGATCGATACTTCTTCGTTGATATCTGGTGGTGTCATTGACCCATTTGATGAGCCTCTCTTATCAGTCTTGGACTCTTTGACGATAGTCTCTGTTGAGCTGTTGCCGAACAGTCGCACGTTGTCTAATTCTGGTGTGTACCCTCTTTCTACACCAGCCGGCGACACCATTATCAGACGTTCAACACGGGATGGGTACTTGAAAGCATATGCAGCAGCGAGATATCCGCCCATGGAATGGCCCATTAAAGTGAATTTATCGAGGTTTTTGGCAATTCGCCATTTTTCTAGAGCATCAATAAACCAATTCTCGGTCTCTACAACGACCTTGAACCGGCCATTCTCATCACGGGCACTAACGTCTTTAGTAGGAATAGAGAACTTTGGGCGAGAGGATCGACCAAAGCCAAGTAAGTCAAGAGCCATGGTTCGAGAACCCTTCACTGAGCTCCATTCGGCAAAGTTTCTATAAAACAAGGCTAAACCAGCTCCATATCCGTGCAGAACGACCAAATTGTTCGAATATTCAGAAGAAGCATTATCAGGCTTTTCCGTATTGACAATTTCGAACTCGTTTATATGCAATTTGTTGCCAATATCTATTTTGTTCACTCTAGCAGTTCTCTTTCCATCAGATTCAGGAAAGAAATCCAACTGACTGAGAACTGCCCGTTCTGCGTCTTCGTGTGAAGGAGATCGCAGCCATTGTGAAAACGACTCTTTATATGTAAGGACATGTCTTTCCTTTTTGGCGGCACCGGTTGTGATTGATGTCGAGGCGGGTTTGGCGCTGGAGGTAGCAGATGGCTGCTCAATGACGGGGGCTTGTTGGACTTCTGCCATGGTGATCTCCGAGTTATGATCTAGGTAATATAAACGACCTGAACGATCTGAGTAGTAACGGTCTGAGTAGAATGGGTGTCTAAGTAGATCAGAGTGATTTACAGCCAAAGATTGGGCTGAATGATCTGAGAGGTTCGAGTGGTTCGAGTGGGGAACGAGATATAAGCGATAAGAGCCCTCTGTGCTCTCTACCAGTCGATATGAGACAGTACTATCTACTCGACTAGAGTGATAAGGTCGAAAGTTGCGAAACGACTGATAAGACCTATTATAAGATTGGATAGATCTTCGCGAAGGGATAGATGATGCAAAGGACCTAAGTGGAGTAGAAGATCCAAAAGTCGCTATTCCGCTAAGGGAGATAGAGCTCAAAGACCTCGAAAACCGTGATATCAACGTAGCCAGACAAACTAGCAGGGGGAGAAGTACCAATACGAGTGATCCAGGCACCTAAACCAGTGATCTCAACGTATAACACTAACCTGCAGAGGAACGAAACGACAGTCTGTATCTCTCTTTTGAAGAAGATACCAAGTAGAACTACAACAGAGGCAAATAAACAGATTAAAACAACTAAAGCTGATATATATAGCGGCGATAACGGCCCTCTTATAGAACCAAACTCAAAATTGGCCACCCTGATTGGTTTCGGGAACGGTTAGGCAAGTGCTTCCCGACGCACGCGACCGCCGCATTCTATGCGCGTTAACGCCGATATTTCCAGCGTCGAGTGCATGTGAACGCCCGCCTCGCATCGCCGACCGTTGCTATCTCCGCTCCAGCTCAGCCACGAAGCCAGTTCTCGGAAATATCCGTTTCTAAAAGCATCCGACAAACGGATTTAACGGGCTATTTCACGTCGACTGTCGAGGGGGGGCACTGCCTCCGGCGGCTGGGGCTCTGCCCCAGACCCCGCTGCTCCTCTCGCTTCGCTCGAGTCGTTACGTCGAGGGTCCCAGCAGTCTCCTGCGAAGCAGGAGCTACGGGGTCTGGGGCAGCGCCCCAGCCGCCGGAGGCTGGTCCCGTTGCAACTCAGAGAAAAGCATTTGGGGTGTGGGTCTATTGCGTCATGCGGTCGTCCCTGCAGGACCCTGCGTCTGGTTGATGCGAGATAGGTAGTGGTGAGTATGCGAGATAGACCGCCGTTGCAGTCTCTCTCCGTTGTAGAGTGAGATAAGCAATGGGCTGTGTGGTTCAGCAGCTGGCGCTGGCGGCAGCGTTTGTTTAGGGAGTTGTTGTTGAGTTGTGGTGATTCAAGTATATTATTTACATGATAGTAGTAATAAATAACAAGGTGATGCGAGAGACATCAGATAAATAAATAAGTGGAAACAGCAAGGAAGCAAACCAAATTGTGGATGTGAATCCGTGCATGTAAAACAAAAAAAGGAGAGAGGTTGATCTCAGCTTATTTCATGTTGGTGAAGTCAACCTCACCCTCTAAGAGACCAGAGTTCTCTTGCTTGGATCTGGAACAAGTACAAGCGTTGGCTTGTCTCTTTCCACAAGAACAGGTTTGTCCAGAGACGTTGTTCTCAACGGCAGCTCTGTTGCAAGTGCAGGCTTGGGCAGGTTGTTGGCCACAAGAGCATCTGGCCTCTTGGGCACAGACACAGGTAGATGATTTTCCGCAACAAGTCATTGTGAGAGTAGTGTGTTTTAAGAAATTTAGTGGTTGTTTAAGTGTTGTTGTGAGAATAAGGCCAAAGTGACTCTTTCTATGGATGCTAGTTTCAAGTTTGTAAAGATGATTATAGAACAGATCATGAACTGCAACAGCCCATCTATTTATATTGATAAGCCTTCGATCTTATCTCCAAATGCAGGTCAGGTACACAGATCTCCTGGCCAATAACCTTCGAGGCATTTCCGCGCCCAGCCACAGGAAGTCAGGTGACCTCGCCGGATGTGTCAGCCACCATCCCAGATAGGCATGCCTGACAGCTAATTACACTGTCTCTCATTGGCTAATATCAAATTGTACGCACGCTTATTGGCTAGTGTTAGCAGGCTCAAACCCCTGAGTAAGCTACAGAAATCGATAGTAAGATCTGATTCATATACTACTAACACAGCTCACACATAGTGGTACAAGTGGCCAACCGAGGGAACGCTGCCTCCGGCGGCTGGGGCTCTGCCCCAGACCCCGTAGCTCCTCTCGCTTCGCTCGAGTCGTACTCGGGGGTCCCACAGAGAGGAGGGGTAGTGACAGCAGATGGAATGGACAGGGTGGGTGTACTTGCTAGCGTGCCCGCTTGCACCCCTGGGGCCTTTGTATCGGCCGAATCTTCTCATAGAAAGAACAAATAGACAAATACAAGTTTACAGAGCCAGGTCAGTTAGATAGCGAAGGGAAGATATGCCTTATCATGGGGTGAAAGCAGGATATAGTCTCGCTCAGAACCCTCAGCGTAGACCATCAATCACGTGCCGAATGTCGCTATCTTTTGCTAGTATTGCTTATCTAGACAGGGCTTCTCTCTATTATTACTATTCCATGGGGCCATAATCTGAGGCCAGAAGATGTGATCAGACACGACCACTCATTTCGCTTTGCTCGAGTCGAACTTTTACGCTCCCAGTGCTCTCTTACGACCCAAGAGCTAGTGTAGGAGACGCTGCCAGGGCCTACTCTAGATCTCGCAACCGGTTTCGGAAGCCAAATTTTGATACAAAGAGCCAGCCCTTGTGATGGAAATGTAGTAGGTAAGGGATAGAATACTTTACGTTTTGAATTAAGCAGGTCAGTCTGCAAAGCAAAGTTTTGAGGAAGAATACCCAATAAAAGGTCTAAAATTTCAACTATTCAATCCACGACAGGAGAGACAAAATGTAGCTGCTCGCGAAGCGAGCACAACCAGGTCCGGGCGGAGCCCGGCCGCCGGAGGCATGTCTGACCTCCAAATAACAAGTAAAACAAGGACACTCTGTCTGTCAAAGCCCAAGTTTGGAGAGTGGGACCTTCCCCTGAATTTTCTAAGTTGGGTAATGCGGCGCCAAATGCGGCTCTGGCCGACGCGACGTGAACGCGCCAGTTAATTAGTTTCAGATGCAGGATGAAACAAATAATGATCTGATATCGAGTCTATTCTGGTTGTTGGTCCCAACCAATGTAAAATATGCCTTTAGAAGATGGCTATATATCAGATTCTGAGGGTTCTCTCTATGAAGAGGTGCAAACATATTCCCTGAGGGCAAGTCGACTGCTAAGAACGTATGGCGATGATCCCAAGCCCGCTCCAGCCCAGGAGGGGCAGCTACAATTCACGGGAGACACATTTAAAGACCAAAATCAGGATGAGGTGTATCCAGTTGATATATTTCCCATTGACATAGTGCATGAAGGTCGTACTGGTCGAGAAGCATCGTTGGAACTGGAATCTGGTGCAGTAGGCCAACTTTCGACGGATCAGATACAGAGTCCACAGTCAGGAAGTGTGCCGGTAGTTGAATCACTCAGGATATCTGAACCGGGTCCTTTAGAATCGAACGCAGTTGAATCTGGCGATGTCATAGAAGGTAGAACTGCTGATTTCGAGGTTGATGATACCGCTGCTATTGTTGAGGCTAGAACTGGCAGGAGTCTTCGTCAGCGTACAGTGTTACAATTGCATCCTTATACTTTAGAATATGAACTATATCGTAGGTCTTTGAAAAGTAGAGGCGTTCGACCAGTAGTAGTACCAAGTCAACACAAATCTTCAGCCGAGGATCAATCAGAAACTGCATTGAATTCAAGTTCACAGCTAGATGGCCCTTCTCAGTCCCAGTCGCTCTCACAAGGCATAATGGATAACACGATGAGTGGAGATGATAGTAATTATGAAGAAGCTGATGATCCACCAGAGGCCTCGTTATCTTCGCCACCGCACTCCTCATTCATTGATGAATCAGTTCCTTCTGCTACTCATATTCTACAGCCTACAACTGGCCGGCCCATATCCGTCTCGAAGTCTAAACTGCTGGATCGCGACGAGGATGCATATGCCAATATATTTTCCCAGGATGGAACGCAGAATAGCTCAGAAGATGAAGCATTCCGTCGTATTTTGATGGGACCGCAGCGTCGCCGTAATCTTGCACAGAAGCCTCGACCAACATTTTTACCGGTCTCAGATTCAGATTCAGATTCAGATATAGGTAAGGATTCAGATAAGGGCCCTGGATCAAGCTCATCGAGCGAATCGGAGCAGGAAAATGACTCAGAGTCTGACCGAGAATCTGATCTTGTTTCTGAAATTGAGATGCTCAAGAAAAAGGTCAGGGGAGTATTACCTCCCTCATTTATTACGATTGATTATACATTACGGAATCAAAATAAGACTAAGAAGGATAAACCAAAGAACAACTTAGTGGGAGATGTCAACCATAAAGGTGTGGCCAAACGAAAGATAGGTCGGTCTCAGAAACACACGTCGCCTATCCGAACAGGCTTTACCTCATCTCGGTCTGCCTCCCCATCTGCATTTACCACATTGGCACCTTTAACACCACCAACACCTCTAGCATCTGCAGCAGTGCCACCGGCATCTGCTGTATCCCCAAGCCCATCTAATTCACAGCATAATCCCATATCAACTTTCTCCTCAGATGACGACACACATTTCAATCAGTTGGATCCATATGATATGGGCCCACCACCTCCTATGTTTGATGACAACGACGATATTTCAGATATGGAAGATGATCATATAGACACAATGGTTAGCGCTTCGACTAGTAGAGCGAAAAGCAGACATACAAATCGCACAAACAGTTCTGGGAAACCGAAGAAGAGGCTTGCCCAATCAACTATACCAACAGATTCATACGAACGAAGACCTAAGCAAAGGAAGACGAAGGCGAATGCAAGTACTACCAGTCGTCAAACGAAAATATCGGGTCAATCAGCTAAGAACCGCTCACACAGACCAATCAATTCCAGTTCAAAATCGGGTTCTACTAAAAGAAAGAGCCAAGCTAACCAAAAACTGAGTATAGTCGACCTGATAAACAGTTCCCACTCTAGTGAGCGCAATAATATGCCTAAATTCTCGTTGATTGCACAACGAACTTCACTTTTAAGAGCACACGAACAGCGGTTGGATACGCATGTTCACAAGTATATCGATATCAATGACGGCGACGACACACATCCTGAACTCAAAACCTTAAAGAGATGGAAGAAAGGAAGCCTCGCAAAGACTAATAACCTGGGTCGAAATCAGAATGCGCAACATCGCCATCAAACGGTAGTTAGAGGATATAACACCAAACCCCCCGCCGGTGCTGGAATGCGAGAAAAACAATCAGAGGCTTTGAAAAAGCAGTTACCAAGACAGATCTTAGCTAGGAGAAATCGGAATCTCACTGTGGTCTCGAGGGGTGACTCATTCTATCAATCAAGAACTCCGCAATTCAGAACCACTATTATTGAAGCCGAAAGCGGACAATATTCTTCAGCGAGGCCGATTCGACAAGCACACCGATTTACATATCCTGGAGAGTTTCAAACTCCTGGTTGGCCCAACCATGCTGTATCCCAGCAACGAAGGACGTCAATACAATTGGGAACAAGAGATGAAATTAGGAGAAAAGAGCAAGACCAGTCAATGCCTTCTGTAGATGGTAAATCTCGACAGTACAAAAACAAAAAACAAATCCTGAGACCCCCTGAAAGGCGATTAGATTATGAAAACAGCCGGCAAGATACGAACGATATCGACGATGGACAATCAGTCGCAACAGTATATGAAGCACTGCCTCTGGCTGATACAGTGAGCTCTAGCCGTGACACACCTTTTGAACGTAATAAGTTTTTTTCATATCAGTTTGATGTTCAGCAGTTCGCTCATAATGTTGTATTTGCTCCTGATACGATTGTTGATAGCTGTATTCTGCGTAAACCCACGGGACTTAAGAGAGATGCTCTCTTTCTAGGTAACGGAATAGGGCTTGTTGAAGCCAAACTCGGCGCAAATGGTCTCACATTTACAAATATTGGCGAAGTATTCTCTATGTTTCGTCTGTGGATCCAGACTTGTCTATCACCTGAACCTCTTCTCCAACCTACTGATTATTCCATCGATGTTTACGAGTTTTTCATGTTCATTCTACCTCTATTTTCTAAAGATAACCTGATAAATCGTGACCCACTATCCATTGAAAAAGTGTCCCGCTTATCTCACGGACTAGCAGCAGATATCTTGAATGCATGGTCTGGTCCGTTGGTAAAGATTGGCATGTCTGAACCGTCTAACGAGTTTGTTAAAGTCACTTTTCTACTTGCTTCGTTCAACTTACTCCTTCTGCATCAGTTGTCAGGTATAATAAAGGATGTAGACCAGAGTACTAGGTATAGCCACTTAAACGCTATTAAGCATTTGGGGGAGAAGTTGGTCCAGGTTGTAATACAAAACTCTTTGGATGAGGTGAACACGACCATGCGAAAGCACAGAGCCACGTCTAACAGAGTCATTACAAGACAGAGCTACCTGCTGGAAGTAATTTATATTGCCATCTATGTTCTGGATATTGAAAATGAGACTGGCGGCTTTTATGAGATCGCGAACAAAGCAATTCCTCTTCCAACCCGATTATCAAGCCCTGAAAACCTTGATTTTGTGGAAAAAGTGTGGCAATCTGTATTTGTATTTTCTGCTATTTATGGTCTACCTAAGCAAGCAAAGAGATCAAACTGGCATCTCATAGACTCTTTACGGGGACTCACACTGAGGACCTTTGACGACGGTCTACAACAAAACTTAGCTATTAGGTATCAACGAACGTTTTTTGTTCGATGTCTAAAGCTGACGAGCGAATGGAAATGGCAGCCAAACCCACCCATATGTATCGCTGCTTACAAATTTTTTGCTCTCAGAAGGTTTTCAAACCTCGAGTCTAATGCTCATTCTGGATTATCGAAATTCCTGTCTGACAACTCTTTCAACGATGTTGTTTTGACCGATTCTGTGTATGATACTTTTTTGAAGCTTGTGGCATCCACTCTGGCCCGTTTTGAAAGTGATGACAACAAGCTACGAAAGTTTATTGGCATACTTACACCTTTAAACGGTCGCTTATATCCCATGTCTTCTGAACTTAAAATTTCAGATTTAGAAGCCCTGGCGAATCAGTATTCCCTGTTGCTCGTTCACTTCAAATACACACGACCTAACACGCGTCCGACTATCGATCACTTTCGGTCATTTATTGTGCTCGAGCAGTCCCATATTCTGGCCAGAAATCTTAGTCTAGAAGCTTGGTTTATTGCTACAAAGCTATTGCTTGGGGAGGACATGCCGCTGAGTGAGTCAATTGAATGGTTCAGTGAAATTGTTGATAGTGCCCTCAAAGATGTGCAGAAAACTGGAAACTATAGCTCTGATCTTGAACGAGAGCTCGATTCTCAAAACGTTGTAACTTATCAAAAGTTCTTTGATAGGGCAATACACTCTGTAGACAGACTAGTTTCTGACCAAGCTGTAGTCTCAAAATCACAACAATGGATGAGTCTCCTGACTCCATGTAAGTACTCCAAAGAAAAGGCAATGTTCTATTGTAGTAACAACTAACATATTTTCAGCATGTGGGACTATTTTATTGCTAGAGCGAATTCCAGCATATGTTGTGTCCAAAATTCTTAAATTGATCAAACACTATATTCATTCAAGTGAATATTGTATATTAAATTTACTTGAGCTTGATTCTATGGAAACTGATGGCGACAACTCCAGCGATCTGAGAGCCGTAAATGATCGCCAAGTTCAACCGTTTCGCGACTCAATGCTCTCAAGCTTTTTCAAATTTCTCGGAAGATGTTTTCAGCCAGAATGTACCTATGATAATTTCTTGATATTGGAGTGTATAGAGACTTGGGTATCCATGGCAGCATTTGTAGTAGGCAAGACATCAGACATAGTAAGTTATTTATTCATTGCCTGTCGCATAACCGTTACTAACGAATAGGGATGGACATGGTTTTTGTTTACCATTTATTCGTGGGATGGACTTCCCCAGTCTTTACGAAAAGACAGATTCGAGCCTGTACTGTTATCTCATATAATGTCTCGCTCTTCAGTGTTTTCCCATTTCAAAGCAAAATTCCTGGACCGCTTGTTTGTATATCTTGTTAGGGCGGATATTGTTTATGAATTTATGTACCTCAATTACATCCGTCATTCGGCACCGGCAATACCATGGCTGGATGGATTTCATAAAGTGGTTACTTTTGAACAGTCAACCCTGAAATTTTATAGAGGAGAGCTAATCAAACGTAAGTTCATCATTGTCAGAAGTCATGTAACTTATCACATTACTAACAGCGAATTCAGACATAATTTCCCAACTTGTATCTAGCGACAAAACTGAAGCCAGTAGTTACCTAATAACCTTGCTTGAGTCAGGAAAACAGCAATATGAAGTAAGTAAGCTGTCACTTTCTAATACGGACAGGAGAAGTAGTTTCTGACACTAACTTTCTAGATGGTTAAAGGCACCGAGCTTGAGAGACCTTACGGCGCATTCATCACCAAGGTTCTTAGATGGGTTTCGGATTACTTTCCTAGCTTTAAAGCGGATTCGCTGTTGTGGTTCCGAGACTTATCGAACTTCGAGCTGGCAGATCCTCTAGCCATGGATATTGCTAATTCTAAGATCAAGTTCAGGTCCAGTGTCGATCAGCTGGGAGTTTATCTGGTCAACTTTTTAGAATCTTCAGTACTAAATGACGAGGGAAAGAAGTTTAAGGATGTGATTAGTCGAGTGGCGAGCGAAGAAATCAGTGCCAAAAATACAGGTACATGGTCTTTTTTTGTCAAAGAGTTTGTTTATACACTATTTTCGGTTGTTGACTCGACGCCTGTTGCGATTTTCTTCATCCCCCTAGTCTTGAAAACGATAAATCGAGTTATCGCAAAGGAGATAGATATGATTGCACCGGAGGATCTTAACCTCGATCAGTATGAAACAATGTTCGACCAAGGCACGAAGTTGGCAGAAATAAATTTGTTCAATGTTGAATCGTACAACTTTTGGCAAATAACCAATAGTCTCTTTGACTCTATGAACATGATTCTTGAGGCAAAAACCGTCATTCAAAAAATCCCGAGCGAAGGGCCAGTACCCTCGATTCTCTCTCGGTACCTTACATTTGCATTTTGGCTGTTGACCCAAATCTACAAGCCTGGCTATTTGGTTGTAGGACCAAGTTTTGGAACTAGGACCGAAATTTCATCTGCTCACAACCAACACTTCAGCACACGACTGCGAGTATTTTTAGCAAATTTCAGCTGGACCGGCGAAGGGCACACTATAGCATACAAGCAGGGCGTACGAAGTGCAACACTAAACTTTCAAGAACACTCAGTAAGTAACTGTCAAGCAATTTTCGCTAAGCAAGTAGGATTCTCATCACTAACTAATTTCTCTAGTATAAAGCGCAGGCCAAAATGTCTATTCTGACGTTCTGCCAACTGTATTTTAAAGCATACAACTCGGAAGCTGAACGTGACGCTTTCATGGAAATAATCCAACTCTCGCCAGACAAAAAAAGCATTTTGTCCTGGTTTTCCAGGACAACGGAGGCTGAAGCCTTCCCACTGTCGACATGCATCGACAGCTTATTTATATAATGACTTTCATGAACACAACTTAATAATTTTGAGTTAGAATACACTCATACTTTATAACTCCGCCGAGTAACGGTCCCTCGGACGGCTGTCTTCGCCCCAGCTCCCATAGCTTACCTCACTCTTTAACAGGAGGGGTTACACACGCTCGAGCGTGCGAGCCAGGGGGTGGAAGAGTACCCCGCCAGAGGCAGGATGCCACCAGAGGAGGTGTCCCTGAAATGGACCCTGAATGCCAATGGATGTAGGGGCAGACGGTACTAATATGGTAACGATCTGCCAAATTTTTTTAAAGATCGACTTTGCAATATGCAGGTAGAGATAGTGGAAAATTTCACTTCAAGCATTATAACAACTGCCAAGTTCGAAGGAAGAGAGCGTTTGTACGTGATGGCAGGGTCCCAACTAAAACAGCTCAAAGCGAGCTTGAAAGCTAATGGCCTGATAGGTCAAACAAATTCAGGTAAAAAGGGCAAGAGGCCCAACTCAAGTCATGACCGGAAAGATCGAGAGAAAGCTATCCAGAGCATTAGAGAGGCATTCAATCCTTTTGATGTTAAGGTCACTAAACAAAAATTGGATATCCTTGGACGAAGTGTCCAAGGTGCCCAAGGAAAGCCTGGTATCAGCAAGCAGGTTGGTGAGGAGAACAGACGACGTGCTTATGAGGTCATGGCAAAGAAAAACAAGGCCGGTGGTATTGTCGACAGAAGATTTGGTGAAAATGATACAAATATGACTCCAGAAGAGAAGATGTTGGCAAGATTTACCAGGGAGAAGCTGACTGGTTTAGGTTCAAGAAAGGAATCGCTGTTTAATTTGGAAGACGATGAAGGCGAGGGAGATACTTTGACGCACTATGGACAATCACTATCATTGACAGATGACTTTGAAGAAGGTGATCTTGGCCTCGACGAGGATAATGAGGAGACCAACGAAATTCTCAGGAAAAGAAGAATGATGATGGTTAACGGTAATGAAGATGACGAAGAGAGATCTGGGCCAAAGTCTAAGAAAGAAGTCATGCAAGAGATTATCGCCAAGTCGAAAATGTATAAATATGAACGTCAACAAGCCAAGGAGGAAGATTTACATATCATTGATGAGTTAGATGAACAGGAGAATCTTGATGAGCTTCTTGAGGATCTCAATGCTTTTGACAGACAGCACAAAGGACCCAAGGCCGAAATGGTCGCGAGAGATGAAGAGTATGAGCAACGGGTCAGAGAGATGGCTTTTGATAGAAGAGCTCAGCCAGCTGATAGAACTAAGACCGAAGAAGAATTGGCCAAAGAAAAAGCTGAAAAGAATCGTAAGCTAGAACAGGATCGTCTGGCTAGAATGGATGGTGAGACATATGACGACGAAGATGATATCGGTCAGATGAGCGACAGCGACGATGGAGACGATAACCAAGGAGGTGACGACGATGACGATATTAATGATGCTGCCGAGTTTGGTCTGGATGTCAAGAATTTCAGTGACGACTATGTTTCCGAAGGGGATGATTTGGAAGACGGCAGCGATGAGGGAGAGCTAATTGATGAAGATGAGGTCGATGAGGACGAAGTTAATGAGAATGAACGTGTCCGACCTAGTAAAAAACAGAAAGTATCTTCGTCAAAACCTCAGTATACTTGTCCAGAAACGATTGATGAACTTGATTCGATTATGAATGGCCAGTCTTCCGTTAGCGAATATCCCAAGGTCGTAGAACGTATTCTCGATTTGTACCACCCAAGTAAAGCAGAAGGAAACAAACAGAAAATAAGTATATTTACAACTGTACTTTTTCAATTCCTACGAAGACCCAACTATGATCCCAAATATCCCCAGGTATTCACTAAACTAGTGGAGTTACTTAGAAAGTTGTCTACTAGTCATGTTGAGGAGCTGACTTCGTTTTGTCGTGAACAAGTACTTGAAGCAAACGAAAAGTTTAGCGAGGCTCGCTCTGGAACCTCGTCTATCAGTCCATCCGACCTTTTATTGTTCACCTTGATCGGACTCATTTTCTCTACTTCGGATCATTTTCATCTTGTAGTGACATCTGCCACTCTCGTTCTAACCCAACATCTTTCGCAAAGTCCACTTACGTCGGTCAAGGACTTATTAACGAATATTTTTATTTGTGACACACTATTAGCATATCAAAGAGTCTCGCAACGTTACATTCCAGAGATACCATTATTTTTGGAACGTTTTCTCGTCCTGTCAGCCAAAGATAGTGACGACTTGGCCAAAAGGTTGGATATATTTACGGAGGCCTCTGACTTCCATGTAGATTTAAATTCTAAAGCTCTCGTGAAAGTTGATCGAACCTTGAAACTTTCTGACTTTGAAGAGCCCAGGGCCAATCTTGGAGAAAAGATATTTTTGCATTCAATGGACACCATATCTACTGCTAGCAACATTTGGAGAGACAAACTAGCATATATTGAAATTTTCACACCAATGGCAAAAGTCTTGGAAGTATACGGAGATATTCACCCTCTAGTGACATCTACCAGATCCAAGCTAGAAAAGCTGATCACTGTCTCAAGCAAGGAGCGAGTGCCTTTGACGCTTCAAAGCCATCGACCTCTTCCTATTCAAACATTTGCACCTAAATTCGAAGAGAATTATAATGTTGACAAGAAATCTTACGATCCTGATAGAGAACGTAATGATAGCAACAAACTGCGAGCAGAACTCAAGAAAGAAAGAAAGGGCGCTCTTAGAGATCTCCGTCGTGATAATGCCTTTATCTCCAGAGAAAAGATCAAGACCAAAAGACAAACAGACAAAGAATACCACGAGAAGTTGGCTCGCTTGGAGAGAACCATTCAAACGGAAGAAGGTACCGAGAAAAACAAATACGAAAGAGAAAAACAAGCCAGAAAGCGAAAGCATTAATTCGCTGGCTGGCTCCCTCGCGAGCGCCGATATATGTAAATATATCTATATATTATTATGATCATTATTTAATGTTAATTAGAAAGATTAAGACAAGAACGTGAAATCATATGCGGTTTGCTAGCCCTCAACGGTCATTGGAAATTAGATTCTACGAGTATCTGTTTCGGTTTGTTTGTAGAATTGGTTAAGTAGACCCAGAACACCGCCGTCTCCCAGATCCGAGGTCTCGACATCAGTTCTCTCCAAAGGCTCTAATGCTGATTCAAATGAATCATCGCCATATTCGGCTTTATAATTCGCACTCAGATTAGCACCGCCGGTGGTGACTCGATGATCGGGTGATTCACCCAATCCAACTGCCGTCGTCGTAGCAGCACCTCCTCTGAAGCTAACCGTGCCAGCAGCTCCTCCGCGGGGCCCCAAAATGCTATTCTGCAAACGATTAAATTTGCCCATTACGCTTTGCTCCATGTCCTGCAAGTGATCTCCGTGCTTTCCATGATACGAATTACCATGCTGGTTATAGCTACCAAATTGATGCGGGTGGTGTGTAGAATGGTTTCGAGACTGATGCTGGTAGTGATTATTTTGTTGATTCTGTTGTTTTTGAGCATGCCTTCTTGCCAGATAAGCATTCTGTTCGCCGTCTCCATACATATCCATGAAAGTCAAGTACGATTTTAGCATCTTACCGTCCGTCGTATCCATATAATTGCTTCTTAGCGCATCTAATGAAGAAGTCTAATCCTGTTAGTCCAAATCCTGAGCCACCCCTCGCATTCGACTCGACCGAAGGTCGAGGAGCCACGGGGTCTGGGGCAGAGCCCCAGCCGCCGGAGGCAATACCCCCATTGATTTCTACTTACCCCATTCTTCTTCTGTACCCTGTCGAAATTGAACATGGCGAAGCTGCAGACGTATCCCAGTCCATCTACATGTACCGAGAATTCACGGAAGAAGTCGATAATTCTATCACAGCTATTAGGCAGCGAGAACCAAAGTATGAATGGAGCAATGATGACACTTGCCAGCTCGTTCAGAATGATCATGATTTTCAAATCGTACATGGCAGCGAACTCAGCCTTGACAGAGTCTGAATGAAGTCGTCCCTCCCAATCCTTGGGCAAGTAGTGAGTGAACTCGGCCACATACATCATGCTTGTAACTGGATCGAATACCAGCGTTTCATCTGGAATCATGCTTCGGCTGATTGCTACAATAGTACCAAAGATTCCAATATAGAAAAGTACAGTCCGATCTTTTGTGATCTCGAATCCCAGGAACAACTCAGGATCAACTAGCGAAATTATACCCAGAACAGCTGCAAAAGATCCACACACGAACGCCACAAATCTCAGTACAGAAACAGTTTTCTCTCTAGGAAACTGGTTGATATACCGCGACGCAGCTGGGTAGCTCATGTTCAGTCTGTTCTGAAATAGATGCGAAAGCTCGTTCAATTCACGCATCTTCCATTCAGCTAAGGGTGTATATTGACGAGTGCCGATAGCACTGGGATCACGATGATACTCGTTGAAGTATCTGAAAAAGTATAATAATGTCAGATATGCAATGATAAAAGGAGCACAGAGAATATTCATAATGCCCGCAAACAAAAACCTTCTTCTCAACCCGTCAGAGAGTAGTCGTCTCTGTGACTCTCTCAGGAATATAGGTCTTAATTCACCTTGCTCATTGAATGCATAATCCATAATGCACAGACTCAAGTTCCACTCCAATGTCCGAGTGAAAAACTGCTTGTTGCGCAAAAACGGAAAAGGCACTCGCAAGTCGAGAATATCCTTGTTAATCATAGCCACTAGATAGTTCTCCTTTCTCATGATTCTATTCGCAATAGAGTGTTTGTCGAGCTTCTGTCTGGAATTTATAGCACTGCCTTTAGTGGCGGCCTTACCAGAAGTGCCTAGATTCTGGTTCTTCAGCAGCTCTATCTTCTCGACAACCTTTTTCCACGAAATGGTCTGCATTTCGCTGTCGGATATCCCTAGCATATAGAAATAAAAATCGCGAAGGTCGATAAGCCGCCTCACCTGCGTGGTATACTGGAACAGCTTCATAAACCAGAACAGCACAAACAGCCACAGCAAGAACTTGTGGAAAAAGCCCATATTGGCAATACATCTGTCTTTCTGGATCTCGCTCAGCTTGCTGCTCGAGCCGAGAATCGAGTAATCAATGCACGAGGTGAGATAGGTCGCAAACCCCACCACAAACATCACCGTGACCATATTCAGGAATCGCGTGAGCAGTATACAGTAAATCCCGTTACCCAGGAAGTACGAATAGACCTACAAGTTAGAACACAGACGGACTGTCTCGTGCCTCCGGCGGCTGGGGCTGCGCCCCAGACCCCGTAGCTCCTGCTTCGCAGGAGTTGCTGGGACCCTCGACACCCGACTCGAGCGTAGCGAGAGGAGCAGTGGGGTCTGGGGCGCAGCCCCAGCCGCCGGAGACAGAAAGGGATACCTACTTCTTGGAGGAAGATGTCAAGGTTTTCGACGTTGGCCCATTTCCATTTGGCTCTTTCTCTGGGATCGATCATGAGGTTGTGTGCGGATTTCGCCGCCGACCATCCTGAGACTTGGTGGTGTATGCTGTTTCTGATGTCGTTGTTGTATAGCGGGAGAACTGGGTCCTGGGGCGAATTGCCTGCCATTGTGAGAGGGGTCCTTCTGTATGTCTGGTTGGGCGAGCCGAACCGGGGCGAGATGTGATCTGCTAGTTCCTTGGCAGAGAACACGCGCCGCGAGTGCTTCGAAGAAGTCTGAGGATGGAAAGCAGAGCTCTCATTTTTCATGCTGTTGGGTCCGGCCGTGTTAGCGCCAACATCGTCTGAGACGCCAGGACCGCCAGTTGCGAGTATAGGGCTGCCATAAGAAGCAGCAGGCTTGGCCGTAGGTTCAACCATGAGCGACTGAGGTATCTCGTTATCCGCATCCTCTTCTTCGGTTTCCTTTAGTATATCCTCGTCGTGGTGGTGGTCCTGATACAACCTCGTTTTGCGGCTCACCGCTTGCCCAAGTGGCGGTGATGAGATGGTAGAACCGTAGACGCTCTGTCGTTCAGTAAGAATATCATCTGACGGGTCCTCGTTATCATCGCTCTCTTCGCTATCATCGGAGTTCATAAGCAGATGATTTCCAGTCGAACCGTCCCTTCTAGGTTCTCTACTTCTGCCTCTTCTTCTCGAATCCACTCTCAAGCCAAATCCTGAACCTGCGTGATGCGCATTCTGGTCATGGTCGCTGTGATTGTCGTTATCATGCTCATTGGAATGGCCATAACTGTGGTTACGTTCACGATCGTACCCAGGACCCTGGGAAGCGTTCAGTCGCTCTGGATCATCTCGGTAACCGTGACTCAATGCTGAACCTGCTGGATCCTCGTCAATATGTAGCTGGAGATTATTGAAGTGGCTGTCGTCTTCCACGTTGTCTAAATTTTCGTACACTGTGCCCTTTCCAAATATGCTTCCAATTATCGAACCATTGTTTAAAGAGGGCATATTTTATCTATTCGAATATAGGATCAGATCTGAACTGGTCCCATGTACAGATAGTGATCAAAATATAGTGAGAAGGTATCATTCTACTAATTCTGAAATCATATCGCGATTATGTACGATAAGCTCTTGTCGGGGGTCTGTGGCGCATCATTGCTCAGGTACGCCTATCATGTGACCATGTGACTAACAACCCCGGCTAAAGCGAACAATGGTGATATATTTTAGGCACCAGTCACAATTATCGTTGTTTTTTATTGCAGTTTCTAGAGCCAAACTATCAGTCTCACTCGCAGACCTCGTACGGGAAGCGTGGGATTCCTGGTTCAGCTCTATTGTGCGGTCTGCCAGCTTGACTGGCCTGCGGCTCCAGCCCACCTGACAGATCTCCATCCTGAACATCCTATAAAATATTATACAAGGTCAGTGATCTAAAGAGCTTTGGTCTGTGGGAGCTGCCTCCGGCGGCTGGGGCTTCGCCCCAGACCCCGTGGCTCCTGCTTCGCAGGAGACTGCTGGGACCCTCAATCGTAACACATGCAGTAAGAGATGTGCTTCCTCTGTACCTCCAACCCATGAAAAAAGACCGCTAGAGTCACGAACGCTGTCATTTATATTCCACTGGCCCCTAGTAACGAGCGAAGCGAGCCACGGGGTCTGGGGCGCAGCCCCAGCCGCCGGAGGCACCATCTGACCCCAGCGATGAGACAGACCGCACATGATGGGATAGGCTTATCTTTTGTCAGATCAGCGCAGATCCAGCGATAAGAAAATTTCACGAAGTGGGCGAGACAGAGCAGAGCACACAGAAGTAAAGTAGACGAGGAGGAGGAACATCAAGGGCACTGAACAGGTGTGGTACTGATATGGAGCCGTTGAAGCGGAGACCGGAAAACCACCCTCTCCGGGTTATTGAAAGATGCAGAAAAGAGGGGCGAGTGGCCCATATTAGCGGCCCTATGGTGAGGTACTCCAAGCTGCCGTTCAGAGCTCTAGTCAGAGAGTACAATGTTGATATTGTTTATTCGCCGATGATGCTAGCACGGGAATTCGTGCGCAACCAGAATGCCCGTGTCACAGATTTCTCCACCAACGGAGCTGATACGCCTCTGATAGTGCAGTTTGGTGCTAATAATGAAGTTGATCTGGCCCGGGCAGCGAAGATGATTATGCCCTATACAGACGGAATCGGCCTTAACTGCGGGTGTCCAATCAAGGAGCAAGTCCGCGAAGGCATTGGTGCCGCGCTCATGACGGACCCTGAACGAGTCGCATCCATGGTTCGTGCTGTGAAAGCGACGTGTGGACCTGAGTTCTGTGTAGAGGTCAAGATCCGCATCCACAGCGATCTCCAAGAAACCGTTCGGTTTGCCAGACTCGTCGAAGAAGCAGGCGCCGATTATATTACTGTGCATGGACGACGGAAGTCCCAGCGGTCCAGTGAGCCTGCTAATTGGGAGGCTATTAAACTGATCAAAGATTCTGTCAAATGTCCAGTCGTTGCTAATGGTGATGCATTCACCATGGACGATGTGAACAAGATCGTCGAGTTGACAGGCGTGGATGGAGTGATGTCAGCTAGAGGTATTCTTGCTAATCCAGCTCTTTTTAGTGGCTATAACAAGACGCCATGGGGAGCACTCGAGCTGTTCTGGGACTATGTCACCAGCTACGGACTGCCCTTCCGCCTCACCCAGCACCACTTTTCAGAAATGGTCGAACTGGAGTTCACGCGGAAACAGAAACGCAGTCTCAACGAATGCAACAACCTCCCCGAACTCTTAGACTGGTTTGACGCCAGATTCGACCTCAAACGCCGAGGCGAACCAGGTTTCGGCGACCGCGTGGATTTCCCCTGGAAATCAACATACCACGAGCGTGAGCTCGAGAACGACGAGAAGTCATCACGAGAACTGGTTTCTGGTCTAGCTTCCGTACAGCTTGAAGCCTAGTTCGAACGCTTCTGGGGTAGTCTTCTGCCTCCGGCGGCTGGGGCTCCGCCCCAGACCCCGCTGCTCCTCTCGCTGCGCTCGAGTCGTGTGTCTACTTGCCAGCCAAAGCTTGTGCCACTATTTATTGATTTGGAGCCCTAGAGCCGCCCTCCTGGAAGAAAAAGCTGTCTCCACATATATAGAGGAGGTAACATGCAGGTTCCCCTGATTTCACCTCTTCGGGCTAGACATACTGGTTATCAAGTCATTGAGAACATGGAGACTCTTAAACCCCTGAATTATATATCCTGCTTCTTGTCGTGGCAGCTGTAGATAATAGACCTGTTCTCCACTTCGTTTATAGTCCTCAGCGTATTTACACCTCCACGGAGCTATAGACTATGACACCAGAATACCTGTCGTTCTCAGAAGACTCAGAGTAATTGAACAGCCCAAATATAGACTATATTATGTGTCTCCAATGTCAGTGGCTCTGCCTCAAACCCCTAGGTCATGTTTCATGCGATTTTGGCGAGACTGTCTGACGCCCACGCTATCTTACCAAGCCAACGTTAAACACTAAAAACTGCCACAAATCTTTCTTACTACTACCTGAGACCTCAACGATTGAGCAAAGCTCCCTACACTACGAAACTCGAGCCTAAATATAAACACTGCACCCCTGATTTGAGCAATGCCGTTTTTAACTTGAGCTCGTGAGTACAAGAAGCAATAGCTCAGGGACCGTCGACACTCGACTCGAGCGCAGCGAGAGGAGCCACGGGGTCTGGGGCAGAGCCCCAGCCGCCGGAGGCAGGTCCCCCCACTCCCCTCGTTGCCTCCGGCGGCTGGGGCTCCGCCCCAGACCCCGTTGCTCGCTTCGCGAGAGTTTGGGCTTCGAGTTCTGTTCGATGGTGAGGTACAGTAGAGAGAACCCTATTGCGTGGTTACCTACCGAGCTGCAGGCGGGTATAAAATAGCATGTAAATCTTTCACAGCGTCTGATCTCTCTCGCTTGATCTCAACAGTCGATATGGAGTGATACCAGGAATACGTAAGTTTATTGTGTGGTAGATTGAAAAAAAGCTAGGAAGAAGGGCTGCGAGAATGAGGACAACTTTATAGTTTACCGAACGACCTCCAAAGGGGGCTTTGGGTCCAGTTTTCTCCGTCTTGGGGATCACAGGACTCGCTTTCGTAATGAACATTTAATGTCATAGTTACACTGACTCATGGCCCTCTTCTTCTGCTTTTGTGTATTGAATATGTGTAGTATTCGATTGACTAACAGTTAGTAGAGACTGCCCTAGAACTTTCGGCTATAGTGAGGTCCCGCAAGCATATTCCATCTGACACCCCTGTCAGTTTCGATACCCAAAGCTGACTAGCCAGCTCTATACCCATTTATCTATTCATCTACTAAATCTTCTATAACATATATATTGTGTATATCATGTAGTTTGTCTCAATGAAGAATTGACTCGAGATTTATTTTCACGGCCGTCACTACTGGCTGCTGCTACTGGCTGCTACTACTGGCTGGATAGCTGCTTATCCCCGGCAGCACAGCAGTTTCTCAGCACCACGACCACCACCTGTCCTCACCAACCACCCGATCACTATTAGGACTGCCACGCCCTCCTCGAGCGAAGCGAGAGGAGCCACGGGGTCTGGGGCGAAGCCCCAGCCGCCGGAGGCACACCTCCCATCCACGAACCCTGGCACCTATGGCCGGCTGGCTGGTCGAGGTTCAGAGCGCGGCTTTACGCCAAATAATTTTTCAGCGGCAAGGGTACTCTGCAGAGCAGCTGGGCGCAAAGAGCGAGGATTGACGCATTTTTGGGTCACAGATTTTTCTTATCTTTTCCTCTTTCTCCCCTCGACAAAACTTTTATACACAGACTGCGACTGCGTATATTCTTCTGAAATTTCTGGTTTCGAATCTTCGGATGAAAGTTGTTTCCATCTTCACTTGTCAAGTAAGTCTCGCTCGCAGCGCCCTGGCGCCTTCCTTATCAGTGACTCACTCTCCTCCCTCACCACTGATCTGATCGATCTACCGCTTCTGCCACTTCGAAGCTGCTGAATCTTTCTCTTCTGACATTGTCCCTGCTCAGACACTAACATCGCCAGGACTATCTATCTGGTAAGCACCCAATGCGCTCTCTCCCACAGAGCTCCACTAGAACCACGACCAACCCCGTTATCACCTCCAATGTCTGATATGAGTCAGGGCAGGACGGGCTCCTGCTGACTGCCATCACATCCTTCTTCGCGAAGTGGATGCGATACTTTTCTTGTGGGAGGAGGAACAGGGGTGGTGGGCTTTGCCTCCGGCGGCTGGGGCTGCGCCCCAGACCCCGTGGCTCCTCTCGCTTCGCTCGAGTCGGGCGTCGACGGTCCCAGAATGTCAGGGAACCCCAGTGGCTCCGCGAAGCGGAGCACAACGGGGTCTGGGGCAGCGCCCCAGCCGCCGGAGGCAGAACGCCTCCCCCTGTCCATGCTCCCGTGAGTGTTACAGTCGAGGTAGCGGCGGTGCGGGTTAGAGGGATAGGAGACTAACAGAGCAGATCACATCTGGAAGACCAACCAATATTGAGCCTTTCAGCGCACTTTCTTTCTCAATTGTTCACTATTTATCTTTTCTTATCATTTGCTGTCATTGACTTGGGTTTTTGTCTTTGATTGCTTTTAGATTTTCCATTTTCTCCCTTTTTTGATATCTTTGTTATCAAATTTTCACTATCTCGCTCGCCATGCTTCGCACGTTGTCCAAATCGGTTTCTGCTGGGTTGAAGCTCAATGGCTCGCCATTGGCTCGTATGAGCGCCAAGTCTTACTCCACTGTCAATACTGCTCTTTTTAATTCTCGTTCTGATCTCGATAGAGCTACTTTTACTATCCGTGATGGTCCTGTTTTCCACGGTAAATCCTTTGGTGCTAATACCAATATTTCCGGTGAGGCTGTGTTTTCTACTGGTATGGTCGGTTATCCTGAGTCTATGACTGATCCCTCTTACAGAGGCCAGATTCTTGTTTTCACCCAGCCTTTGATTGGCAATTACGGTGTTCCTTCTTCTACTGCTAGAGACGAGTTCGGTCTTTTGAAGTACTTTGAGTCTCCCCATTGCCAATGTATTGGTGTTGTTGTAGCTGATGCTGCTATGCAATACAGTCATTGGACTGCTGTGGAGTCTCTTGGCGACTGGTGTAAGAGAGAGGGTGTTGCTGCCATTACTGGTGTCGATACTCGTTCAATTGTCACTTATCTCCGTGAACAGGGTTCTTCCCTAGCTAGAATCACCGTTGGTGAGGAGTACGACGCTGATGAGGACGAGGCTTTTATGGATCCTGGTGCTATTAATCTTGTCCACAAGGTATCCACTAAACAGCCATTCCATGTTCCTGCAGCCACTATTCCTGGCCAGGAGAACATCCACGTTGCAGTTATTGACTGCGGTGTCAAGGAGAATATTTTGAGATCTCTTGTTTCTCGTGGTGCCTCTATCACTGTATTCCCTTATGATTATCCTATTCATAAGATCTCTCATCACTTCGATGGTATCTTCATTTCAAACGGTCCTGGTGACCCAACCCACTGTTCTTCTACTGTCTATAACCTAAAGAAGACCATGGAGACCTACGAGGGCCCTATCTTTGGTATTTGCTTGGGTCACCAATTGCTCGCTCTTGCAGCTGGTGGTAAGACTATTAAACTCAAGTATGGTAACCGTGCTCACAACATTCCTGCTTTGGATCTGTTGACCGGCAAGTGTCACATCACCTCGCAGAACCACGGTTACGCCGTCGATGTGTCTACCCTGCCTTCTGACTTCAAGCCTTACTTCATCAACCTGAACGACCAGAGTAACGAGGGTATGATCCACGAATCCAGACCCATCTTCTCCACCCAGTTCCACCCCGAAGCCAAGGGAGGTCCTCTCGACTCTGCCTTCCTCTTCGACAAGTACCTCGCTGACATCCAAGCCTTCAAGCAAAAGAAGTCCGCCAAGGGCCTTGTCGACGCCGCCCCCTCTCCCCTCTTTGTGGACATTCTCCCCAAAGAGCGCGTGGGCGTCGAAATCAACCCCCAAGCATAAACGCACCCACCCTAACGTAACCATATAACGCAATCTAATTATCTACTACCAGAACACACTGCCTCCGGCGGCTGGGGCTCCGCCCCAGACCCCGCTGCTCCTCTCGCTTCGCTCGAGTCGACCTTCGGGTTCCCTCACCACATGATGGAGGCTCTGTCTCGTCTCAGAGCCCACCTCTCGTCTCTGTGGTGGTGTCAGCGGGCTGGTGTTCCTACATCTCCACGGTTTCTAATGGCTTTCTCCACTTCGAGAATTGCCCTTTTAGTTATTCAAATCTACATTCTGTGATGCAAACATTTGTATCTCACTGTCACCACAAGAGCTCGACTCATGAGCTTTGAAAGGAAAAAAACCCAACATCAAGTTTCACAAGGAGGGCCGACGCACGACTCGAGCGAAGCGAGAGGAGCAACGGGGTCTGGGGCGCAGCCCCAGCCGCCGGAGGCACACAGGGGACGAAGAAGTTATGGGATCAGTTTAATTCATATTCATAATACAAAGTAGATATATCTACAGGAGTCCCTTGATACAATATACTAGAAAACGAGGGAGAGAGAAAAAAATATAAAACGTCTCTCAGGCACGAGTCGCGGGGTCATTCCGCTAGTTGTAGCCCCATCCTCCTTGGCGTTGGCCCTGTTGGCCCGAGTATTGGCCGTATCCAGCGTAGCTGTAAAGGTTTTGTTGGACCGGGTACTGGGGTTGTTGGGGCAGGCCAGCTTGGTGTTGCTGGGGCGAGCCGGGGGTCTGCTTAGAAGAGTCTTCTCTTTGCAGGAAGTCGGAGATTCCAGTGAGTCCGCTGGCCTGGCCGGATTGTCCTTGCGTTTGACTCTGCTGTTGTTGTTGCTGTTGTTGACCTTGTCCTTGTTGTTGACCTTGGGTTTGTTGTTGGCCTTGTCCTTGTTGTCCTTGAGCTTGACCTCCAACACCGGGTTGACGGTAATCGTAGTAGCTCTGTTGCTGGTTGAAGAAACCCTTTTGAGGACCGGCAGGAGAACCATATTGAGCAGCAAGAGCGGCTTGCTGGTTATATCCGTAGGTCTGGTAATAGTAGGCAGCGTAGGCTGGCGACATGTAGTAAGGGTTCATCGAAGGCTGTTGTTGGTATACACCAGCGGCAACAGAAGCAGGGGAGTTGGCATTCGAAGATTGAGCCACTCCGCTAGCTCCAGCACTAACAGCAGTGTTCGTGGAATCAGTACCAGTGGCAGCAGCAGGACCAGCGCCGTAACGAGACGAGTCAAGAGATCCGTTGTGTTGGGACTGGGATTGCTGTTGAGAGCCAGCCAAACCAGGTTGTTGTTGACCAGCAGCGGCAGCAGCAGCCTGTTGTTGATAGTAGTAATTGTTATAAGTGTTTCTTTGATCACTGACTCCAGCTCCATAAGGAGATTGGTAATCGGTAGGAACAGAGTAGCCAGTAGCAAAACCAGGGTGAGAACCAGGGTGGGTGCCTGGGTAAACATAGTGGTTTTGGGAATAGGCATTGTCATATGGTTTTTGTTGAACTGAGCCAGCAGTTTGAGCTTGTGTTTGTCCGTATCCGTAGTATGCAGGTTGAGCAGCGGCAGCGGCAGATTGGCTTTGGTCAGGAATACCAGAGGGTGTAGAAGTCGTAGCAGAGGGAGTGGTGGCATCAGAAGTGATTTGTTGTTGTTGTTGCTGTTGTTGGACAGGTTGAACGGATTCAGAAGCAGGGTTCTGCTCGTTCAAATCAAGACTTCCAAATTGAACGCCGACACGGTCAACAGTTCTGTTGACAGATCCAGGAAGGATAACAGGGACTTCTTGAGTGACACGTCTGGCAGAGCCAGATGCACTAGAAGCAGCGCTGCCAGCAGAGGTGGCAGCAGGGACAGATTGCTCAGACTTGGCCTCGAGACCAGGAGGAATGGAGACTGGGATTTGCTCAGGTACAGTCTCAGCAGCTGGTTCTTGAGTGTAGGCAGCAGCAGCGTCAGTAGTGGGTTGTTGTTGTTCCTGTTGGCTCTCAATAGCAGCGGCAGGTGGAACAACAGACTCGTTAACAGAAGTAGCTGGGGCAGAGGCTGGAGCACCAGCACCGGAAGTAGTGGCAGTGGAAGCAGCAGGAGCAGTCTTCACTGGAGCAGCCTTCTTCTCTTCTTTAGGCTTGGCAATAGCGGCCCACGAGAGCTTTTGAGGAGCTGCTGGTAATGCGGGAACAGCAGTAGGAGCAGAAGAATTGCTAGCAGCGGCAGTAACAGCGGCAACAGCAGCACTCTCAGCGCTATCAGTGTTGGCGGGAACACCAGCAGTAGTTGTAGTAGTAGAAGTATTAGTAGCAGCAGGAGCATTAGCTGAATTAGAAGTGGTAGAGGCAGGCGCAGTAGCAGTATTAATATCTGATAAGCCAGCCTGTTCACTTTGTTGTTGCTGTTGTTGCTGTTGTTGTTGATGATGCTGTCTCTTGGATGCTGCTACAGGAGCAGTAGTAGATTTTTTAGCTAGAGCATCGGCCCAGGACCTAGTTTTAGGAGCAACTGCAGAGCCGCCATTTGGAGTAGAAGTAGAAGTAGCAGAAGCATTTGTAGAAGTGGCAGAGGTGGCATTGGAGATGCCAGCGCCAGTAGTCACAGTAGAAGCAGCGTTATTAGCAGCTATAGAGGCAGCAGTGGCAGCGGATCCAGCAGGCACGCCAGCGACAGCATCAGCTTCCCAGGCAGCAGGAGTGCTGGTAGCATCTGAAGTGGCATTGTGATTATTGTGAGAAGCAGCGCCAGTGGTAGCACCGGCAGTATTATGAGTGTGAGTGCTGCCATTGACCCTCTTGGGGGCTCTACTACGACCTCTTTCACTTCGTTGACCTCTAATAGAACCACCAGCAGCTGCACTAGCATGATTACTGCTAGCATGAGCACGATCATGGCTGGCAGAACCATTATAACGATGTGAACTAGTGGTAGAAGCAGTAGAATCCTTAGCATCTGTAGTATTAGCAGGACCCTTGGACTTGCCTCGAGTGCTCTCTCTGGTCTTCTTCTTTACTTGACCCCATTGTGAAACATGACCCTCAGCAATTAGACTGACACTCTGTTCGATATCGCCAGAGGTCTCTTCGAGAACTGCTAGTAAATCATCGTCCTTCCAATCAGGGAATAACTCCCTTAAAGTAGATAGAGCCGATGTATATTTCTTTGACGACATTGTTGTGTTGAAATTTCTGTGTGAATAAATATGCCGAAGATGTGAAGATGACTATGGATATTACTATTTTCTAGTGGAAATCAAGCCAAAGCGTTCAATTTCAACAGAATAATAGAAAAATGTCTAGAAAAATTTTTGTTACAAACAGATTGAATAAAACCTGAAACTGAATAGACCAAAAAAACAAGACCTGGAAAAAGATAACACTGAAAAAAGAGAAGTAGGAAACAAAAAAAAGCCTTCTTAATTATGTCTCGCACTGTCTGTGTACAGCGAATGTATCTTTAGGTCTTAGGAATTGCGTCTGCAGAACAGAGTTGACAGTCAACCTGACAATAAATAACAAAAAGAATTTCCAGCAAAATAAGGTCCTCGTCGTGTGTTCACTCAATCCAACAAACAAGACCGTGTGCAGAGCGCGGGGCCGTGTAGTCGAATCGATATGTCCTCAGTCGAAATACCGTCCTTGTGTATGATGATGATGCGAGAGCTCGAACTGACTCACTCTGCCACCAGATCAAATACACACTGAAACGAGCTGGCCAGTAATTTCCCTCTCGTGCCCGTCGAATTAAATGCGACTGAACAAGAAAAAATCTCTTCGAAGAAAACTCCTAACGTAACGTCAAAAAAAGTATGCTGTAGTAGTATTGCGTAGAGAAATGGAACGTAATGGACGATTGATTTTTTCACTGCTTCTCCCCTCCAGCCCACCCGCCCGGCTGGTCCCAATCGCCTACCGGCGATGCCCGCCCCTCCTACCCTTGCCCTGACCAGCCGCTCAGGGACCAGAGGCCGGGTTCGGAGGGGGAGGGGTGGGTGCGAGGTGGGTGGGTTCTGCCTCCGGCGGCTGGGGCTCCGCCCCAGACCCCGCTGCTCCTCTCGCTTCGCTCGAGTCGAGACGTCGAGGATGGGGGCAACTCCTGCGAAGCAGGAGCTACGGGGTCTGGGGCGAAGCCCCAGCCGCCGGAGGCAGGTTCCTGCACCCCTGCTGCTACGTACCATGACCCAGCAACCATAGCGCCAGAGACGAAGCGAAGCAGATGCTGGGAGCGACAGCAGGCCAATTGGCAATATTGCGAGCGAGCAGCTCCCAGAATCGGTTGGAAGAGAGCGCTTGATGGCCAGTTGACGGGAACCCCGCTAGCCCCGCTAACCCCGCTAGGCCTCTCAACGGGCACGCGACTCGAACAATCGACTCTTCCCATTCCAGCGAAGAGCCGATGCCCCTGCAGCGTATATCGTGGTCCAGCTGGAGCTCGCGTGTCGTCACGCAGCCAGCCAGCCACACCTGCTCATCGCCGATCCTGGGTTCCTGGATCCAGGGGTAATTGGGGGTTCTGCCTCCGGCGGCTGGGGCGCTGCCCCAGACCCCGTAGCTCCTGCTTCGCAGGAGTTCCTGGACCGTCAGCACTCGACTCGAGCGGAGCGAGAGGAGCAGTGGGGTCTGGGGCGCAGCCCCAGCCGCCGGAGGCAGCACCCCCCTCTCACAGTCAAGCTCTATACTGTATTCTATCTATCATTAGGGGCCGCAGCAGCTGTGGTGGCACAATCAGGGCATGTAGAAGCCTATGAGACACTTGTCCAGCATGTGCTCGTAGTTGACCCAGGCATGGGTCGCCTGGAAGAGGCGGGTGCCGTCTTTCCCAGCGCAGCGAAGCACGTCGCGCTCGCCGCCAGGGTGGAACGACACGTACGGGGTCAGGTTGTAGACCTTCCCGCCCAGCGCGGTCCAGGCATCCTCGCGGGTGCTGTGTTTCGCCAGCTCCTCACGCGACACCCGCAACAGTTGTGGTGTGTCTACGCCCTGGGGTCAGGTTAGTGGTGCTGAGTGGCTGGGGGCGCTGCCTCCGGCGGCTGGGGCTCTACCCCAGACCCCGCTGCTCCTCTCGCTGCGCTCGAGTCGGGCGTGGGGGTGTGGCCTATAAAAGGAGCTGCTGGGGATCCCCCAAGCTCGACTCGAGCGCAGCGAGAGGAGCAGCGGGGTCTGGGGCAGAGCCCCAGCCGCCGGAGGCAGCACCCACCCCGTCGAAGAAATACTCACCCTGAGGTTCGCACCTGAGTTGCGGAGGTTGGCCCAGTCGAGGGCTGAGTGGCCTGGCTGGAGAGCCACTTTTTTGCGTCGAGCAGCCGGTTGAGAGGATTGGGCGCCTCGTGAGCTGGATGTTCTTTGGGCTGAGTTTATGCTGGGGAAGAGGGTGGATTGGGCGTTTCCAGGGGGAGGGGCTAGCATGCCGTGTCGCTGGGGCGCTCGTGGGGGTGCTAGTGCTGATGCTGGTTGTGATGGCGGTGGCAGCAGTGTAGGCTGTGGCTGCGACTGTGATTGGGGTTGGTCGGGCATTTTGCTGATGTTGTGTGAGAGACTGGAGTTTCGTTTTCAGGGGCTGCTGAGGGTGAGGAGGATGCTGTTGTGTTCTGAGCAGTGTCGAAGAAAGCGCTGATATGACTATGGCTAGCACTGGGAAGGATATCTACACAGAGGGGCAGAAGGCGGGCAGAGCGAGGGGGTCTCGTGGGGTCAGAGACCTTGATCTGAACAGTAGAGGGTGGGATGAAAGACGCGGTCGAGCCTGCAGTCAGGAAACAAAAGGAGACAGAGACGGTGCCTGGTTATTTCTGCTCTTCTAAAACCAATCTCATCAGAGCTTCCGCTTTTGTTTCTTTCTTCTGCCTCTTCTCGAATCAAATGCTACTGCTCTCCATATTTATTTTCGGCTCTGCTGACGCTGCCTATAAATCCCACCTGCAATTCGCTTGCCGCCAGCGGCTCCTGCCGATCATACCCCGCCCCCAGGACCCTGCATCTCTCACCCACCCTCCTCTACCGAACCAGGGCCTTCTATCCCCATCACCAAACTCCTATACTCTCACACAACGACCTCACTGCCCCATCTGCCTAACTGCCTCTGTCCGTGCGATAGGACCGCTGTGGGGGCCGACCTGCCTCCGGCGGCTGGGGCTCCGCCCCAGACCCCGTAGCTCCTGCTCCGCAGGAGTTGCCCCCATCCTCGACATCTCGACTCGAGCGAAGCGAGAGGAGCAGCGGGGTCTGGGCGGAGCCCCAGCCGCCGGAGGCAGAACCCACCCCCCAACACCTCTCCCTCGGGAGCCTCCCCGAAAACAGCATGTGATATGGGTTAGGGCCTACCGGCGCCGTGGAGTAGAGATCTGTGGGAAACCTTAGACTTAGCTTAACTGTGTTAGTGATTAGGTTAGATTAAACACAAATCGGCCGAGTAATCTGATAAAGAGCTGCTTTCTCGCTAGCGGCAGTTTACCGAGAGTGATTGAAGTGGTCGCATTGTTGTGGGTGCAGCGCAGACTGACATTGTTTTCTCAGCTTCGACCTGTTTGTGCACGACGATCTGAAGATACTAGCCAGTGGACATAATCTGCTGCTGGAACCGTTGTTGTGGAATAATCATACGCTTGGACCATTTCAGCGGACATTTTCTTGTGCGGGTTTTACGGGTCTGTCGGACTTGAACAATCAGTGAAACGGGTTTTTGAAATTGGATAAAATTTGACTTTGGGTCTTCGGCTGTCTCTGGTGATTAATACAGTACGGCACTTCTAGAACATCCCTACGGTATCGTTTTGAGCCCTGAGATTCATTGTTGCACTGTTCCACTGTCCATAGGGATTATTACTGTGCAGTTGCCGTGTCTCAATCATCTTTAGGATTTCTGCTGCCCATAGAGAGTGCTATTGAAAGTATTATTCGACCATTACCATTGAGCATAATCTCGGTTGTCCTCTAGAACAGTCCAAATACGCCAACCAACCCACGTCCTAGGTCTGACAGTTTATTAGACCCTTGAAGTCCATAGGTCGATCTGATTGCAGAGCCAGTTGTTGCTTCATACTGCGAGAACAATATCATTTAATACAGCAGTATACGACTTTGTCCTTGTGAGAGCTGTTATCATCGCTAAAGCTGTGATCTGTTGAAACTGTACTTGACCCTGTAGTTGAGACTGTAGCTGAGACTGGTACCAATTGCTCTGCAGAGTACTCTGTATTCTGGTTTCTGGTCGGGACCTAGCGGACTTCTATGACCCACTCGCTATACCCGTCTTCAGCACCGGATGTTCAATATTGGACAAAATCACTGATATATTTATTTGGAATTGGAAGCGTTGCTTATATAGTTCTTCCTAGTTTATACGCCCAAGTTGAGTCTTGGAATCCGCTTGGATTGGTTCTACCGGTGTTAGGGGGGAAGCGTGGTCACAAAATGAACGTTCTAAGGCGGAAGAAAAAATCCGGAAAGTACACAGTTGGACTTACCAATCGTGCCAATGATTGTTTTGCTAATTCGAATATCCAGGCTCTAGCTGCTGTGCCTGGTCTGGTTGATTACTTACGACAACTCAATGCTGCAGCAATAGAGCTGAATGGAGTATCATCCTCTGAAATTCCATTAACGGATGGTTCGAAGTCAAAGTCTGCAAAAGGAACAGCGACTGAAAAGAGCCTTCCAGAGACTCCAGACTCAGTATCCTCTCCTGGTGATGGTACTACTGAAACATCCTCGACGCCATCGAGACCGTCAACTCCCTCGATACAAATTGCACCAGGGGTACCTCCCAAATCACCCTCAGGAGGCTACGGAGCTAGTTTGCCGTCTTCCAACGCAAAAGCAGTGACCCCTCTGCTGTCAAACGCTCTACTAAAAATAATCAAAGAGCTCAATGAGCCAATACTAGTGCCAAAAACACTATCTCCATGGACGTTCCTCGGGGTGCTAGAAAAAATATACAAATCACGGATCTCCCGCAACCAGCACGACGCCCACGAATTGCTGCACCTGATCCTAGAGACGCTTGAAAACGAATACGACAAAATCGCCAAACAAGAAGGCTCGCGAAGCGAGCACAACGGGGTCTGGGGCAGCGCCCCAGCCGCCGGAGGCACGTCCCCCTCCCCGCCAGAACCAGCACCCCAATCCTTCGCGTTTTCAGGATCTACTATCGATCGAATCGCCTGCTCGCGATGCGGGTACTCTCCACCGGCGACGCCGTCAGCGTTCGTAGTGCTATCGCTGATGGTGCCTCAGAAGAAATCGGCTCAGTTGACGGACTTGCTGGACGGGTTGTCGAGTCCTGAGTATATCCAGGACTACGGGTGTCAGTTCTGTCGACTGAAACATGCCAGTATTTCGAAGCACGGTGACAAGTTCAAACCGTATTTAGAGGATCCCTCAAAACTGCCCCCTGAGCTGGAAGACGAGCTGCCGAGAAATATCGTCAGCCCGATTGCCAAATCAACGAGGTTCCATAAGCTGCCGGATGTGTTAGCGATTCACCTGTCGAGATCGATTTATGGAGGGTTCGGGGCCTCGCGAAACTCGTGCAAAGTCTCCACTAAAGAGTATATCGACCTGCTAGAGGGCGATACAGGCAAGACGGTCAAGTACAAGCTCATGGCCATGATCCGTCATAAAGGAACTCATCAGATGGGCCATTACGAGTGCTTCAGACGGAAGAACTTGGAGACCTGGAGAGAGATTCTACATGTACTCGACGACGATGAGAAAGAGTGGCTAGAACGGAAACAAGAAAAGCTGTTTCAACAGCATCCGTCCTCGACAGCGTCGCCTTCAGCGTCCCCGTTTCTAAGCGCTGCCTCTGCAGTCACTACCGTTCCATCTCCAACACCCACACCTACACCGATATCTCCTCCTGCTGCACGTTCCTCTACAGTCTCACTTCCCTCCATCAACACCTCCACCCCGTCGATTAAAACGTCTTCCAACCCCACTATAGCCACCATCAGTGCTACAAACAGCGCTGCAACCACAGCTACAGCAACCCCTGCTGCGTCTTCACCGACTATCTCCTCACTAGACTCGACCAGCTCTACATCAGGAGATTCAGTATCTTCATCCATCACCCCGAAATCCTCTGCTACAGAGATAACGAATCCAACCATCAGCACCACACCATCGTCATCTCCCCTCACTAAAACAATAATAACCGCTGCCACTCCGTCCTCATCGTTCCCCGACACTGCATATTCGTCATCAGCGACGACCGGAACGTCTCAGTCGCCTGCTCCCTCACTTGCATCTGATAATGTCACTCTCTCTAGTGCCTCGTCTTCCATATCGGCAGTCTCTGCTGCCTCAGCCCCTCTTCGACTGACTAATGACACCCCAACAGTGTCCACAGCATCGCCTCCTACCGCAATTCCTCTTCCATATCCTGCCGACCGGTCTATGCCGTCTCCCGCAAGTCTTTCAACGAGCGAATTCGCGTCTGCTGAAATCAGTCTGAACACCCTCCGAGCTGCAGAGAACCTGCTCCCGCCTGTTGGCACACTCTCCCCGCTGACGGCCTCTGCCATGAACGGTACAAAACGACCAGTTTCCACGGCACCAGCCACGCCAACAAGATCCCCAACTCCAACACTCTTCTCTGCCCAGCACAACAACGTCTCTCCACCCAGCCACCACGAATGGTGGAAAGTCAGCGACGACAAAGTATGGGAATGTACCACTAGAGAAGTTCTCCGCGAAGAATCAGGAGCCTATCTCCTCTTCTACGAACGACTCTCATAATCTGACATTTTATCTCTTCCCCCTCTCTGCCTCCGGCGGCTGGGGCTCTGCCCCAGACCCCGTTGCTCCTCTCGCTCCGCTCGAGTCGGTATGTTGTTGTCGCCTCCTGCCTCCGGCGGCTGGGGCGGTGCCCCAGACCCCATTGCTCCTCTCGCTTCGCTCGAGTCGAATGCTTGCCGTTCTGTCGCTTCTGGCAGTTGGTATTACCGTCTCACGATGGTTCTTTTAAGTCCAGTTTGAAGAGCCTCTAAACCAGAGACAAGGGCCGTTTGCAGTACACGGGAGGGGTATACTGCCAAGATTCTGGGCCCTTCTCGGCTTGAACATGTGCTACGCACTTCGGCATTCACGACACGGTCGAATTTCCATGTTCTTGTCATTCCCCATCAGAAGGGGCTTCGACTCGAGCGGAGCGAGAGGAGCCACGGGGTCTGGGGCAGAGCCCCAGCCGCCGGAGGCAAGTAGGCAACGACAGTAACCCGACTCGAGCGCAGCGAGAGGAGCCACGGGGTCTGGGGCGAAGCCCCAGCCGCCGGAGGCACAAGGAAGGAGACAGTCATTGGAACATATAACATTAATAAAAACAAGACTAACCACAATAATAATAAAATAAGTAATAAAAACCGTTAAGAAAAAAACAACCCGCAGTCTGACTCCGTATCATTTGACAAGCATTAGCAACAACAATTAGCAAGGTGATAATAAAAAGTATAAAAGCAATCAATTGTTTCGAGCCATTGTCGTTTGTTTGCTCGAGCGATTGTTCTTCTTTTATTCAGAGTACTCTTGGGCTTTGCTGGCCTGGTAGGCAGCCTTTTCTTCTTCGTAACGCTTCTTGTCTTGAGTGGCCTTGGCCTCGTAGGGCACCTTCTCGGCGTCGCTCAGAGCCTTCCATTGCTCACCGAGAACCTTACCGATCTGGCCGAAGCTGATGTCGGGGTTCTCTTGCTTGATGTTGTCACGGTTCTCGTTGGCAAAGTACATGTAAGCGGAAAGGGCACGCTTGGGGGCGTTGGGATCCTTCTTCTTCTTGCGGATCTCCTCCTTAGTACGGCGTCTACCAGGTTCCTTGGGCATTCTGTTCGTGGGTTAGTTTGTGTTGTGGGTTGGTGGGTTGTGCCTCCGGCGGCTGGGGCTCCGCCCCAGACCCCGCTGCTCCTCTCGCTTCGCTCGAGTCGAGCGTCGGGGGTGGTGCAACGGGTTGGGATGGGCTGTGGGGTCAACCGCGAGATTGGCGCGTTGGGCTTTGGGTGCACATGACTGTTTGTCTGAACGGCAGAGAGTAGGGGATGGGTGGATGGATGGGAGTTGTGTAAGTGCACGGTATCATATCGGTGTATCATGTGATCTCTTGAGGTGTCAAGCACATTTCGCGTACCCCCAAACTGGCAGTGGCCTCGAGGTGGCCTGAATGGGTGCTAGCAGGCGGTAGTGGGCGGTAGTAGCAAGAGTATGCGAGCGGTGGGGTATGCAAGCAGCCAGAGGGATACTGTTGCTGCAGCGGGAGCATGCGCGAGGAAAGCGTGCAAGCAGCCAATAGCTCCTGCGGCGTCGTACCATATCACACAGTGGTCCTTGTACATCAGAGAACAGATGCTGCATCGAGTTGGGACTTTTGTTCTGTGATTGGAAGTGATCGTCGCGTGCTACATTGGGAGCGCGAAAAACGGGTATTAGGCCACACCCCCAAAAACAGAGCCTAAAAAGAGCACTTCAAAATTACCTGTATCGTAGACACTGATAGATAGGTGCGCTTGCTTGTGTAGACTGGGGTTATTGAGTGGAGAAGGTTCTGGCTCTGCTCGAGACGCGTATGCTTCTTGAAATTCTGTAATCCGCTTCTGTCGAGGAATTCGATTCTTGGCTAATGCTGCTGTTGGCTACTGGCCTTTGACATGGAAATATCTCTGCCGGTATATAATCAATAGATGGGTATTTCAAGTTGTATTGCAAATTGGTGTAACAGTAAGTGGTGGAAATAGGTGTAGCAGGTTGGTGTGCTCAACAGCATGTACCTCTGGAGCGGCCAAGCTGTCTTGCTAGTCTATAACCAGACTTGGCATCTAATGGTATTGCCATTGATATAGTCCTTAGCCATTGCTATAGCCATTGCCATGACCATTGCTATGACCATGGCCAGGTACTATACTATACTTCTGCCCCCACCGCCATAGTCACCCCAAATAATCCTCCCAATTGTTCAGTCTCTGTTACCCATTGACCATCCATCCCAATCTCTCTCGCTCGTGACAAGCCCAGTCTGTGATACCCCCAATCTCAAATAAATCTAGTAAACAACACAGGGTCTACCACTACAGACTACAGTGTACACAGTAATACCAGGTGCAGCAGTGAATGGGTGGATGAACTTGAGTTCCAAGAACGCAATTGTCTTTCCAGACTCTCTTCAGATGACTGTCTGGCCTCAAAAGGACAGATAATTCATCGAAAAGAACCCGTCGACAAAAGCTAACAACCATAGACTTTGTATAATAACTGGATGCCATAGTAGACATACACAGAGATACAAATAAATAATCTGCCATAGCAAATAGTCAATTCATAACGCTGCTCAATACTAAAGCAAACAATCAATCGTCCTTGTCTGAAAAAATTGTCTCTTCTAATTCAAGTTCAATTGCTATGGTTGTATTCACTCTATCACCACTGCTACTTGGTATTATGTACCACTGTACTGATGTTCAGCCTTCATCTTGTACTTACCTCGATAATATTTTTTTGCAGGGCTCAGTGGTGGTGGTCGCAGTTAGTTGTATACTCTACAGCTGACTGTGGTTGTATGGTTGGTGTAGTAATAGAAAAAACAGTGGGAACTTTACAGTGTGGATATGCCACTGTTTTTAAAGTGTGGATATACCCGTCGCCGTGGGTGATGGGACTTTAGCTGCAAGTGATATGGCGGGTCCTTGATGTACGCCCATGCCTTGATGTACAGTAGCTAACTCCCAACCTGTGCGGCGCTCTGCCTCTGCCGCCTATTCTCTACCGCTGCGCTACTGCTACTGCTGCTACTGCACTGCTGCTGGGCTTGCTTGCTGGGTGTCTGGCTGCCTCTGGCAGCTGGGGCTCTGCCCCAGACCCCGTGGCTCCTCGAGCGAAGCTCGAGGAGGTGCCTGGTTGGGAGGGACCGCAGTTTATTTTGAAGGTATGAGGCTATGAATCTAGACGTAGAGGTGACCTTGTTGGTATCTGGTCTATTTGGTCTATCTGGTCTATCTGGTCTATCTGGTCTATCTGGTCTATCTGGTCTATCTGGTCTATCTGGTCTATCTGGTCTATCTGGTCTATCTGGTCTATCTGGTCTATCTGGTCTGAATCTCCCGTTTCGTAGTGTGGTTGAATTGTAGCTAGGTTCCAGTGCTGCTCCTGCTGCTGCTGCTGCTGCTGCTGCTGCTGCTGCTGCTGCTGCTGCTGCTGCTGCTGCTACCACGGCGTACCATGCTTCTATGCCGTACTTCTGTACCATACTTCTTCTTTCTACGTACACGACTCAGACTTGCACGCCATAGGCCGTTTGGACCAATACCGGCTTGTGCATGGAAGCTTAACGCGTTAGCTCTTACACTTAGAGCATAGAGCATGGAGCATAGGGCGTAGGGCATAGAGCATTGGGGCCTTGGGCAGTGGTTTGAGCATGGGTCGTGGGGCATGGCACATAAGCGCCTCAGAATAGGCGAGAAGGAGAAGAAATTTGGGTGGATGGGCCGTTTTGAACCGTTTCTGTCTTTCGTGCTTCTATCTGCATCTGTATCTGTTTCTGTATCTCAGTCTGTCGCGTCAGTTGTGCATAGTAGGACGGGGTTACTCAATACTGGCTAAGATTCACTTTTGGTATTTTGCATATACGCCAAAAATGAAACATTGGCTGCACGAAGCTGTAAGCTACCGATGCTGTTAGTGGTTGTTTATGGTTCTACTTCTGAAAAGGATAGATTGGATTGTACCGTCTGTGCAGAATAGAAGCCAATTACCCGATCGATGGCTTCTGGCGGCCGCTGTTGCGTGCATAGCAGCTTTGGTACATATATTATAGCCTGCTTAGATATCCTACTGTAGCTATTCTGCTGTACGTATGTACTACTAGCTCTGGTACTGTGGAATGCTACTACCATCGTATAGTATGTGCTGTGGGTAGTGTACAGAAATACCGCAAATATCTTAATAGACTGGATGCCATCGAGATACATTCTGACTGCAATCGGTTTGTTGACACGCGCAGGCTAAAGCTAATTGTCTGTTAACAGTTTCAGGGAGATATATGCAGATACATGTCTAGCAGCTGTAGGCTGTCAGAGGAATGGAGCCAAGTAACATGAGCTCTCTCATGAGCATCAAATCAGTCTGTAGACTACTCGCTGATATGAATGAAAATTAAAAACTAAAAATTCTAAACAAAAAATTAAATAATAAAATTAAATAATAAAATTAAATAATAAAATTAAATAATAAAATTAAATAATGAGATAATAAGGATCGTTAGCTAATTCGTAGAGACTTGGTGGTGGAGTGAGGTAACCAGTAAAATCCACTGTATGGTGTATGCAGTACTCCGTTGTGCTTAATGGCACATACTGTATACAGTGTTGTCCCCCTCTATATCTGCCATTCAACACGACCAAGGTGTTTTGCCAGCTATTGGCGGTGCAATTAGCTCATGTAATTAGATAGCGTTCAAATTATTTATAGTGCACAGGCATTTCTTATCTTGCATGGACATACCCCTGAGACTTCCTTATATATGCATATACGATGGGCACATAGCGGTTGCACAAATGAGTACACAAAAAAGCAGACCTGTTTTTGAACAAATTATAAGAATACGATATAAAACAATATAAAACGTCACCACTGGCAGGCAGGAAGCGGCGCAGGCATTTCAATATAATCGACTCGAGAGTCTGCCGCCGCGGCAGGACTCCAACGCGTCAGAGAACGGGCCAGAGCCTACTAGAGGGTATTTAATAACAGAACCATCCAACAACCGGAATCAACACTGCTTGGCGCCCTGCCTCCGGCGGCTGGGGCTCCGCCCCAGACCCCGTTGCTCCTGCTTCGCAGGAGTCAGTGGGCAGCAACTCATGAAAATATATAGGGTAGTCTCCTCGAAGCAAATGCAAAGTATCCCAGTCAAACGGATGCTGGGAAAGAAACGGAGTACACTACGTGCAAGCCCAGTTCGCGCTGCTGGGGCCGTGGCGAACGACTCGAGCGCAGCGAGAGGAGCCACGGGGTCTGGGGCGCAGCCCCAGCCGCCGGAGGCAGGACGGCAACCCAGGAAGAATAGACAAGAAAGTACAAAGCATGATTGATTATTTATAGGTAACAGTTTCATTAGATAACAGATAAACACAGTGGAGATTAGGGGTGGGGTCTAGGGCTTGACGTCGGCAGCATCGAACTTGGATCTGACGAAGGTCCAGGTTGTCTCTGGCTCGACACCAGCGGCTTTTGAAAGGGAGAGATAGACCTCGGGAGCCTTGGCAACAGGGACTTCTTCGAACCACTTAGTGGGCCAGGTCTTGCCTTCGGCCTGTTCGGTCTTTCGCAGCTCACGCTGTTCGTTTTCGATCTTGCTCTTCTCCTGGTGGATCAGTTCGTAGTCGCCTTCTCTAATGGCAGCAGCGACCTTGGACCAGGCGCGTCTCGACTCCAGCTCAGCCTGCTCCTCTTCTGGCTTAACCAGCAGAGTTTCGGGTGCGATCTTAAGCGAGTCTAGGAATGGCGACTCAACACCCGTCTTCTCGTCCTTGATCTTACTAGATTCGCTCCATTGACCAGACACTCTATATAAAGGAGTCTCCTCAGACTCTTTATAGATCTTAGCCTTGAACGAGTTCTTCTTACCGGAAAAGTATCCTTTGCCAGTGTACTCGATAGACACGCTATAGCCAGACGACGCCTGGATAAACGATTTGCCCTCTAATTCGACATAAGGAGCACCGAAAAGGATGCCTTCAATATGAAGAGCAGGCAAAGAGACAATATAAGTCTCATCAAAAGCCTTCAGATAATAAGTAGCATGGCCATTCTGCTTGACAGAAATAGTAGTAGTCGCAATGCGAGCCTTCATACCATTATATCCATTCAAATAAACGCCACTCTTGTCGTTCCATATACTATAACCAGTAATAGGAGGGTGGTGACTGACCTGTTCACTAGCAAGGACAGTCTCGCCAGACTCGGCATCGCCGGTCCACTTGCCAACAAACAGTTCACCCAAAAACGGATTCAGCGGTTTCTTCTCAGATCCAAGCTTCTCATTACGAGAGCAATATTGGCCTCTCAAAGTACCAATAAACCACTTCAAGACAAGCACCACCCGCTTAGCAGGATCCTGCTCCTTAGAAGCGGCTGTGAAAAGCTCATTATTAGCATACCAAAATTGAGAGTATTCAACCAAAGAGACTGGTGAAAGAATAAAAGGAGGAGCAGTCAAAGACGCCAAATCACCATTGAACGAAGCAATGCTTTTAAGGAAAGCAGTCCACGAAGACGATTGACTCTGAGTCTCATGTTAGTACCTGGCTGTTTACCAGATCGGAAGCATAGCCCTCTCCCAGCTCCCTTGACGCAATCCAGAAACAACGATTGAAACCAGGACAACTATTGAAATTCTGATACCACAAGAAGACGAGCAAGAATAACCGACCCTGTATACAAAATAGCACGGCAGGAACTTACAGCTGGCACTTTATTTTCAGACATCGCAAGTGACAAAATGGGATAGCAGTAGAAGCAGCAGCAGCAGCAGGTGTACGTTAGATCAGGAACACAACAAAACTGAACAGGCTCAGTAGCGGCAGTAGCAGCAGCAGAAGCAGCAGAAGGCAATGGCAGCGGTAACTGGCTCGACATCCCAGCCTGCTCGTTGGGTAGGAGACAACCCGCAGAAGTTGGGACTTGCTTCCGCTGTCAACTCACGTGACAACTTGCCTTATCGGGCCAAAATCTGGGTGCGACTTCATCGAGAGACTGATATTATATATATATATTTATATATTTATATATTTATGAAGAAATCTACCCCTTGTATCTCCCTTTCTCCTCTTTACTTCAGCTATGTTAATTACGAGACATTATTTGTCCGCGTCTCAACGTACAAAGAAGAGAATCGTATGCGGAAAGATCTGTCGCACTAGAAGAGCCAAGAGCCCAAGGGCACATCTCCTGGGCATCCTTATCGTCTGCCTCTAACTGACTGTGAAGATATGAACATAAATTAAGTAGTATCATCAGCCAGCGGTGGCTCTGAATGCTAACTGAGAAGTTCTGCAATGCTCTCATCAGTAGCCAATGCACACAAATGCTGTTCCCAAAACGGATATTTCAGGGGTATACTCCAAGTCAGTCTCTGTCTCAGACCTCGTAGCTTAGTTGCAAAGCTAGGTATTTGAGAGTAATTAACAGCTACCTCCACTGAATTCAAAGCTGCTCCTCACGGTAGAGGGCTTCAACTTTTACCGATATGCCTATAAGGTCCCCTCAGGCGAAGCGAGAGGAACCATAAAGTCACGCCAACTACCCTCGTGCTCCAGGCTCGCGACGCCCGACTCGAGCGCAGCGAGAGGAGCAACGGGGTCTGGGGCGTAGCCCCAGCCGCCGGAGGCAGCACTGCACTGTCGACGACATGCAAATTAGAGTATTAGGTAGCTACAAGATTATAAGAGAGCTCTACCATTCAGCGGGGACGGCGTCGAGGAGATACCAGCGCAGTCCGTCACTGAGATCGAAGGGGTTGTCCTCGTCGTTGTCTTCGGACTTATTGACGACTTTTTCTTCGATGTGGGTAATGCGCCCAACAAGGTATTCGCGGTTGGTCAGCTGGTGCGTGTCTTCCTGTTTGAGGAAGTAATGTGGAGCATTGACGTTGAAAGCGGCCCACGGGTTTGGGACCCGGGTGGGATCGCGAGTGGGGAGGAACAGTGCGAGGTCGCCGACTTTGAATGAATTCAGTGAGAGACGAGACTGCATCTCTTCCTCGACCTGAGTCTTGCGTTCTCGCAGATGTTTGGTTTCCTTTTGAAGTTTACGCGCCAAGTGCTCCACATCGCGTAAGCGCTTACAAGCACTGTCGCGGAAAATGTCATAGTCAATGTAGATCTCGTAGATGAACTCGCGATAGCGCTCTTCGTCGGGCTCGCCGGTCATCCAGTACAGCACTTTCAGGTCTTCCGGGGTCGCCTCGTTTAGAGTGGGGTTGGACACCATATTGCCGTTGCCGTTTTCCTCGAGCGACTGCTCTAAGATCTCGCTTCTGGCGGCACTGGAGCGTCGTCCAAGACCTCGAACGCGGTTTACTTTGAAGGTAATGAGATTGCCATCCATTTCTTTGGATACTTGTAATCCCATAGACTCCAGCACCTCGCAACTACGTTTATATCCTGTGAACAGACGTTGCGATAGGTCGCGAGTTCTGGTATCATAGTACTCGATTTTCTTGGTGAGTGTCTCTTCTCGTTGCTTGAACTCAGAATTTTCCTTTTCAAGCTGTTCTGCTTTCTCTTTAAATGAATCCAGCTCTTCGCGCAGTTCGTCGTTCTCCTGTTGCAGCTTTTCGTCTGCTTTGTCAAGATCTAATTCGAGTTCGTCTATGCGACTTTTCAAGTCATTAACCTCTTCATGATGAGCCTTGCGTTCTTGTATAAATTCTGTCTCTTGAGATAGCATATTGGCTAATAAATCGGCTTTGACTGTCATTACGTCCTTCAGGGCAACCTCTTTCGAGGACAGAGTCTCAGCGAGCTCTCGTTTTTCCTGCTCAAGTTGCACTATTACCTTTGAATCATTCGCTTTCTGTGTTTCGAGTATATGTAGTCTCTCAATCATCCGAGAGGATCCAGGACTATGGCTTTTGTCGCGCGAGGTAGATCGGCGATTAGTGTCTCTAGCGGACTCACCACGAAACTGCTGTTTGTGTAAAAGATCCTCTAATATACGGATCCTCGATTCATATCCCTTTAGTTTAGTCAGCAACATAGCCTTTTCGTCTGTATATGCCTCACTAAGAGTACCTGATTTGAACACCTTTGTCGAAGAAGTGGGCTCTTCATGGTATCGAGCTTGCTCTTGTTTCTGTTGCTGCTGTGCTAGCAGTAGCTTCTGGTCAGCAATATCTGACTCCAGTTGGCTCAGCATACTCTGGTGCTCTTGTTCCAACTCCTCTGCAGCTTCTCCCAAGCCAAGACTTATCAGTAGCTTGATATATTCTTGAACATGGTCAGAGTTAATGCTGGAAGAGTCACTACCAGCGTCTCCATCTGTGGCTCCACTGACGAAATTGACCTCGATTTCGGCGATATCCTCATTGATGATATTAATAACCTTTGGCAATATTTTACCATAATGGTTTTTCCATTTTTTCCTTCTTTTAATCTCATCCAGCCTCTTTGTCGCAAGAGCTTCTGCTGTTTCTGAGATATTTTCTCGGATATAGCTCGTCCAATGGTTTCGTCTCACTGTTTCTATGATTAATGCGCCATACAAAAATGGCAAGTCTATAATTTGTGCTACTGTTGCTCTCAAATCTTCAGTTGTTTGGAGCAACATAGTAAGCTTTTGCAGGTCTGGTCGGACCATACTTGTGTTGTATTGGATATGGGACAGCGTGGATAAATACCCAATGGCCAAGCTCGTGCTTTTTGCCTTTGCCTTTTGCCATTCCTCACAAATACTGATCAATTCGGTAACGATTGACTCAATCTGAGGGAAAAATTCCCGTTTATGAAGGTTCTCTATCCGTATTCCTGTTTGTTCAGGAATGTTCCCCACTGACTCAGAATCCCGTTGGATTTTGTTCGCCAGGGCAGTTAGATCCTGGAGCAATTCTCGCACATGACGAGAAGTAGCGTCACTAGGCACATCGTTCTCAGCATCTTTAGAAGCCATATCCATGGCCTCCTTTTCAAGACGTCGACTTCGGTCCACTACATCGTCCACCACTTTGACAAGGTGGGAGATGTTGTTCTGTATCTTCTGATCGAACTCGCCGCATTGCTTATTAGCTTTTCGTATAATTGACTCGTCAACCCAGGATGAGAGTCGCTCGCCAGCTTCATCAGCATTACCCTCAGCATCAGCATTAGCACTGGCATCACCACTGCCATTACCACTAGCACCGTCACTGCTACGCCCATGTCGGTGCTCTCTGAAGGCCGGCAGAAGCTCAATCTTCTGCGCCTTTTCTAAATAAACCTCCCATTCGGCAGTGGCTTGCATGTTTTGATCCAGATCAACTGCGAAATCGACCTTCGTATCAAACGACTTCTTGAGTCCCAGCGAATGCCTCATCATATGCTCTATAGAGGTCTTGAGACCCCGCTTAATAATATTTATAGCAGAGTGACCCTCGTCCACTCTGTTTCCACAGTCCTTGCCCACTGAAAGACATTTCTGAGCCCAATCTGAATGAGCCATGAACCTGTCAGACAATGGGCTCGTGCCGTTCACCACAGGCCGAGCTGGTAACTCCAACCCTGGCACTTTATCAGTTTTCTCAGTAAGCCCTTTCTCTGCATTTTCTTTTGCGCCAGGAGATATTAGCGATTTATCAAAAAGAAACACCTCCTGACCATCTGAAATCGCCTCTAACTTCAGCTGAGTCACCCCTCTGGCAGTCAGCAGGAGCTGGTACTCTTCTGGCACATTCTGACTCTCCTTGATCCACTCTTTAAAAGCTTCCAAACTAGATCTATGTTAGACACCGTATCACATACACAATAAACTAACCACATAGCCTAAAATCAGACTCATTTCGAGCTTTGATCCATCAATTGACCGACCAACATCGAAAATACAGCATTTGCCCCAGAGCCACTACCTCGGTTTCTCACGCCTCCCGCCACCGCCGCCAGCCGCCGTCGTCTCTCTACTGACCTTATAAACCTGTCAGGATCACCCGTAATAACAGCGCCACTCAGCGCATTGAACACCGTTATCACACTACCACCCATTTCTCCATCTCCTCGCAAAAACAGTGTATTAACTCGTTTATTTATGATTCTGCAGTCATCAAGCAATATCTCCGCTTGATAACGTTTGATCTGCGATAAGATATCGATCCCCTAAATACCCTAACATCCGCGATACTGGGCGTAGGCCTCCGGCGGCTGGGGCTCTGCCCCAGACCCCAAGAAACGACTCTCGCTTCGCTCGAGTCGTTTCTTGGGGTCTGGGCAGTGACGGGGTCGGTAGTTTGCTCGCGAAGCGAGCACCACGGGGTCTGGGGCAGCGCCCCAGCCGCCGGAGGCACAGATCCCACTGACAGACAAATGCTTATTGTACATAGAGACCTATAGCTCTTTTTTGAGGAAGTGTTCTGGTTTGTGGCTCGTCTCGTAGTCGACGTGGACATAGGCTCGCTCGACGTCGGGCAGACTTTCGAGCTTGAATTGGAGCGCCTCGGCGATGTCGTGGGTCGCTTTGAGGGTCATGTTCTCGTTCATGACGACGTCCACTTCGGCTATGAGTCGGGGGCCAGAGTGGTAGACCCGTACGGTGTCTACTTGGTCGATTTCAGGGCTGTGTGTCACTGCTAGGTATGTGATGAGCTGCTGAATGCTGTTGTCTGCTGTCTCGCCAATGAGTAGCAGGAACTCCTGGACGGCAGTGCGAAGCCAGACGACATCGATAAAAAGTGATAGGATGATGGCACCCATAGGATCGATCCACCAACGCAGTTTGGAGCCCGCTACGGAAGTGAGTATGCCGAATCCGTTGATGAAAAGATCGTTTCGATGGTCCTGCCATAGAATGTTTACCTGACTGTATGTATCTTTAAGAGCCCAGCAGTATAGCCATAGAGCGAATTTGGTGCTGAATGCTACTGCCACTGCTATTACGGAAGGGAGATGGAAATCCTTGGTTTCTGACGAGTTGCCACCAGCAATGTCTCGTGCCGAAAGAACAATAATGATAGCGCCAACTGCACTCATAAGGAAACAAAAGGTGATATTTCCTACTGTTTCAATACGGGCCTTTCCAGAGGGGAATCGACGGCTGTCTACATGGTTCACAGCTCGATTAGCAAGAATAAGAGTGATATTTGACATAGGATCAAATATAGCGTCCGCCATGGTAGTGATCAGAGAGAGTGATCCTGAAGAGGCAGCACCATATATTTGCAGACCTGCCAGAATAATATTGGCAATGAAAGATCCATACACTGCAATTCGATATTTAACCTGATTATCGCCCTCTGCTTGCTTAGCCTCTGCCCGATGGTCTTCAACAGGTTTGAGCAGCATCTCAATTTGTTCATTCTGGGTCTCATAGAAGTGATGGAGCCTTTTCCCCACAGATTTGGGTCGAGAGTTGTTATCTTCATTAGATCGAATTCTCTCCAACTCGGATTTGGTCTTCAAACCCGACGAGAGACTAAATGGATCACTCTCACTAGCATATCGCAGAGTCGATTCTCCCTCAACATCGTTTAAGCGAGACACCACTTGACGATGTTCCAGCCCTTCAATAGCTACAGCATGTACCGCTGTGCTTGATCCATGGCCGATACTTGAAACAGATTTAAGCGATTTGCTGTACTCAGTGGACCCCTGTACGGCACCCTGTGAATTCGAAGCAGAGCTAGAGGGGCGAACTGAGCCTGTCTGCAGTCGCATAAACTCGCTGGATTCTGACAAGTCTGGCATTTTGGAATAAAGCTGTTTGTATATAACACAGGAAGATGTAGTACTATAATACAGCAAAAACCAAAAAATCAGAGATAGTGATCAGGGAGAGATCGAATTCTTATCATGATTTCCGCAGCATTGCCTTCTTCGTTGCTCTGCCTCTTATCTCTCCTGCCATAGCTGGTGGCGCCGTCTACTCGATGCATTACTGATTCCGGATAAATCGACACACACCAAATGTGAATGTTAGCTACCAAAAATACATATAATTTGGTAACGATCGTCCGGCACAGGTGCAGGCTGAGCCAATATCGCACTTTAATTTTTCCTGGTGACAGGCAGGTTTCACATGTAGTGGATTTCTTTCTCCGATGCCTCAAACGGCATCATTGGATGGAGGAGCTCCTCAAACTTCTGTAAGAGATAATTTCAAGTGATAGGGTAAGAGTTAGTCAAGCAATTAGCGTGACCTTAAGAGAGCGTCAAGTTCCTAGACAGGGGGGCAGGGACACGTTAGAAGAAGTCCACTCCACTTACAATTGACCGATCTGATACCAGAAACAAGCATAGTCTCAGATGAACCTCTATATATACGTAGTGAGGGAGCATGTCAATTCATGTATGAGCTGTAGAAGCAAAGACTGAAGAGGAAGAATTGACCACCTCAGCTGATATGTGTGAAACTTGCAGAAAGTCATCTGGGAATCAGCTTAGAACCTGGAATATCTGTTCAGTGAAGACAGCCTGGGCATATATGCAGCTATGCACCGGTGGAGAGGAACATGAATCATGAAACGCTTTCCAAGCACAACATTAACGTTTCTTCCACCGAAAGCGTTGCATAAGTTGGAGACAGCGTAAGTAATAAGAGAGAAAAGAACGTTTGTGTCAGCCCGACGCACGACTCGAGCGAAGCGAGAGGAGCGTGGGGTCTGGGGCGCAGCCCCAGCCGCCGGAGGCAGCTGGCGACCCTTCTTCGACCAATTGAGCAGTTGGAGCCGAGACAGGCATTGCTTTCAAATAAGACAGCCAAAGAACTCCGACAGGTCATATATGATATAGCATGTCCACCCACTACAAGATAAAAGTAGCGGATCAGTTTGAGAAGTGGGTGAGGAACTTTAGTAGACCAGGTCTACCGAGAAACAATAGAAGACATCTCAGAGAATCGTTTAAACATCAAAGTCGCAATTTAATGATCAAGAGATGTGTTTTCAAGAGACAGCTAGCAAAGCCCCAGGTGCTGTTCAAAAGATAAGAGCGCTGCGTGCGTCAGATCAGCAGGTCCCTGCATTATCTGAAAAATTATCCAGCCGCGTCAGTTTTTTTTCACTGATCTGCAGTCCCAGGCTGATAGACTTCAATACAGTCTGTTTGTATTGAGCTGAAAGCTAGTTCTTGATAAATCCAAAAAGCAGGATGTCGTCGCTAGCCAGCCAGTTGGCTGCTATCAGCGCCAATAATGATACTATCATTGACAAAAGAAGTAGAAAGAAAATCCACTCTGTCTCGCTGATCTACGAGCCAAGAGTCGCTGCTGAACAGGACTACGACACGATTTACAATGGATCTCTTGAGGCACTCCGTGAGCTCGAGATTCTCGATGGCTCGTTTGCAATCTTCGAAGACAGTCTGTTCTCTGAAACCTCTCTAGGTGTTGATAGAGCTGTTCAAGTACGTACTAGACCTGGTCTTCTGGCCCGTTTTCTGCCTCCGGCGGCTGGGGCTACGCCCCAGACCCCGCTGCTCCTCTCGCTGCGCTCGAGTCGTTACGTCTACGACTCCAATGAGTAAGAAGGGGAGGTGGTATGCTGGTAATTGGACCAATGTCTTATCCTCCTGGATGTCGACTAACAGTATCCAGACTTCAGAGCAGAACGAACTCCTCGACAAGGCCATCGACAATTTCCTTTCTTTGCTGGCACCCAGGATTCATTTGCAACCTGCTATCAGAGCCCTCGAATGGCTTGTACGACGGTTTCAGTAAGTATAAAACAATAGGTTTTGGACGCAACCTCGAACCAGCTTCGCCTCTTACCACGCTCGAATTCGAGTTTTAACGGCCCACGTAAACTCCTGCGAAGCAGGAGCCACGGGGTCTGGGGCGTAGCCCCAGCCGCTGGAGGCAGAGCACAGAAAGCTAACAAACCAGAATCCACACACACAATTCAGAAGTCCTACTATTGTCCATTTTGCCCTATTACTCCACTCCAGTCTTTCTGAGGGTGCTAGATGTGGTCAGTCTGCCTCCGCTGTTCACCTTTTTGAAGAACTCCAAAGCGAATCTCCAGAACCCCTCTAAAGACCTGATTATCCGTGCTCTGGCTACTGATTCCCAGCTTTGCGAGCTTGTTCAGTCTTATATTGGTAGAGTGATCCTAGCTAAAAGAGCCTATCATGGCTTGCTGGCTTTCTGGTCGTCTACTAGCATTTGGACAATGATTTCTCTGAAAGAATCCGGCGCTAATGAGCAGGAGATTGTTGGTAGATTTTTGAATTATTGCTCAAGTGCTATTGCTCTGAAGAGGGATCCTGATGCTCAAACCGCTGCTTATATCATTTTAGCTGTACTGGGCTCTCAGTTCCGCTTGAGTCAAGAAGTCAAAAGCGCTGCCATTCAAAGTATTATTTTGAACTGGTCGCGTGCTTCTATTAAAAGCGGATTTTCTTGTATTACTCAGCTGGTCAAGCTGGATGAGGTCTTAGAGCCATTTGAGCAGGCTGACTGGGACGCTATTGAGAAGATCAGAAGCATTGACACGGAAATCAATACCTTATCAGAACAGTATGATATCAGCCAATTTATTGTTAGATGGGCTCTATCCGTTCTGAAGTACACTCCAGAGAAGATTTCGTTGGTTAGATCTGTTATCTCTAATGGCAAATTTGGCGTGGATGATGGTCTTGCTATTGTTTTGAAGAGTGCTGTGAAGTTAGCTGGTCAATCTACTGATGCTGACGTCAAGGAGCAACTGGTTAGTTTGTTTGAGCTTGTTTTGGCCCATGAAGAAGGAGCTAAATGCTTCAAAGAGGTCCTTTCTAATGCAGGTGTCAGCTTCGATCAGCTTGAATTAAGCGTCCAGAGCTCTATTCAAAGTAAATATGCATTTGTTAAGGGAGAACAGGAGACTGTTACTGATGATAATGACATTGAGATGGCTCAGGCTGAGGATTTCACCGCATCCCAAGTTCTGACTGAAGAGCTGAAATCAAGATCTCTCGTCAGCGTGTCCTCATTTTTGTCCCTTGACAGCAGCAAGGACTTCAAAGAACTTGCTAATTTGTTTGCATTAGGAGTACAGTCTTCTCGAAAAGATATTCTCGACAAATTGCAAATTGCTCCTGAGTCTCAACCGTCATTTTTGATTAGAATTTGGACCGGCGCCTATGCCAATCTCGCTAGAGTTTATGCTTTAGAGCTGTTTGCTAAGCTTGTTGAAGAATCCACGTCTGTAGATTATCAAGCTGTTATTCCATTTTTACTTGTTGCTCTTTCTGATGAATCCGAGCGAGTCAGACGTGGAGCTAGCACTATTATCCGTAGTTTGGCTGGTAGATATCCTATGAAGAAGCCCACTGTTTGGGCTTTAGATAATCTTTATGGTGACGGCGAGCTGAGCTCTGAAGTCAAATGGCTTAGTTCTGCGCATATCAAGGTTCTACTTAATGATGTGTTGTTGGCCCACATTGACGAGTGCTATTTGGATGCTGAGTACGTATCCAAGAGAATTGGCGAAGTAGCTAATGAGAAGGAATTTAAGACTCTTCAAGAGCCTCTTGTAACTTTCCTTACTAGCCATGCTCTCTCAATGAGACTCCCTCTTATGAAGATTCGCTTGTTGCAAATCCTGAGAAAGTGGGGAAAAGCCGGTTCTGCCTCCAAGTTATTGACACCTCTCCTTACCTCGTGGACTGATGAGAGAGAAGACTGGGTGTCAATTTGTCAGGACGAACGAGTTCCTTTTGACACGCTCGAAACCTCAGTTGTGAATGTGGTTTCTTCTGGAGAAAAGGGTGGAATTGCATTTTTGGAGCATGCTCTGAAATCATCTACCGATTTGGCTACCAAGGCTGGTCAGAGACTTGTTTATCTTTGGAAAGCAGGACTTTTAAAGCCCGATGTACAGCTAGGTTTATTGCGATTCCTGTCGGATATCGCTGTTGACGAGTCTGTAGCATACGACAGTTTGGATGTCTTGAACAACATTGACATTTCCACCCCTCATTTTGTATCTCTATTAGACGACTGTAAATTGGAGAGAGACACTGCTGCTGTTAATGGCTCCGGAAGTAGAAGTGGCACAGCTTCTCCCGCAGTTCCCAAGAGAAGGAGAAGAAGTAGTAACTCGTCAAGAGAGAAGTTTAGGGGTGGAGAGCTTATTTCGTTTGCCGAAAAACACTTGCGTAAGCTCACGGTTATCTTGGAATTACTGGACAAGAACAAGTCTGAGGGTGTCAGTTGCATGACTTTATTATCTCAGTTGTTTACTATCCTTGGAGAGATTTTGTCGCTTGGTACGGACTCGAATTTACCATCCCTTTACACCGAGCAACTATTGGCTAACTGCATGATTTCAGCAGTTGAACAACTTAAACACCAAAGACATACCAAGATCGACTCCACTCTTGTAAGAGTTGACATTATTGTTTCCTGCATCCGTTCTTCATCTAGTCCTCAGGTGCAAAACAGGTTCTTATTGCTTGTTGCAAGCCTCGCAGAACTCGCTCCGGAAGTGGTTCTTCACAGTGTGATGCCCATTTTCACATTCATGGGTGCAAATACCATTAGACAAGATGACGAGTTTTCTGCTCATGTTATTCAACAGACCATTTCACAGGTTATTCCTGCGCTTGTTTCTAACAGCAATGGCACTAACAATGAAGAGATTGAATTTTTGTTGCTCAGTTTCGTTGCCGCATTTGCTCATATCCCCCGTCATAGAAGAGTCAAGTTGTTCGGTGCCCTTGTCAGAACCTTGAAACCAGAGGACAGTCTTCACAAGCTTTTGATCTTGTTCGGTAATAAATATTCTGAATCCAAGATCAAGAGAAAATCTGCAGACCTTAAGTCTTATATTCAGTTTGGTACAACTTTCGTCAGATCGTTTTCAGTTGTTGACCAGGTCACTGCTATTAGAAATTACCTTGCGGTTGCCGAATTAATACCTTTGACAGAGGAAGCTTCTTCTACTGAAAGTGGCCAACTCTTTACTGCTCTTTCATCGGGACCGGGATCCAATGTCTCTGAGAATGCTCTTCTCAAAGCTAATATTTACGAGTTCTTGTCTAATGTGTTTGGCGACGACGAGGTTGTAGGCGGATATCCATCATTGCGAGTCCAAATTCTTAAAGAAGAAGCCGAGAAGAGTGCTGTCCTGCGAATGTGTTCTGCTATTATTGAACAACTTCTGAAGACAAGAAAAGCCACTGCTGAAGATGCTGCCCTTACTTCGATTCCAAGCCTGGGTGAAAATATATTCAGCTTCCTTGGCAGGAGTCTCGAATTCCTACCGGTGGCGAGTTTCGTGGAGGTTGTGGAGTCGCTCTTGGCTAGTTCTGATATGGACGTCAAGGTTCATGTATTGGCTCTCGTACAAAGCAAATTTGAGATCGAGCTGTCTACTGATGAAGATGCTTCACAAGCAGCTATCAACTGTACTAATTTGCTGAAGAATTACTTGTTATACACAGACGATGCTAATATCATCCAACTTGTACTTGATGATTTGGATGTTATTATTGCTAAATTCGGAGCTCAAATGAATCCTGATGACTTGTTGTCCACTTTGACTGCTATAGTTGGTGACCGTGGATTGTTGAATGCCGATGCAAAGGTATTTGTCGCTGCGGTTGCTGCTTCCAGCAGTATCTCTACAGTTTTGGGAGCGAGAATGATTGGTTTATTTGCCAAGATCGTGCCAGTTGTGTTCAAGAGATTTGAAGCTAGCTTGGCTTCAGAGAACACGCAGGAGGCTAAATATATCCAGTTGTCCGCTTTTGGTCTCATATCAGGCCTTGTTAAGAGAATCCCGTCATTTATGACCTCGTCGGTTAGAAAGATCTTTGAGCTTGTGTTTGTGAGCGATGCTACTGCTATTGATGTCCGCACCCGTGTGATGGATGTGGTTAGAAACAGCATTGAAGATAAGCAAGTCATTTCGGCCCTAGCAGGCACTTGGAAGTTCGCTGTTGACAGTGGCATGGATTCGATCAATGTCTTCCTTGATAGTCTTGACAAGGTGATTGATATCAGTCCTAAGAAGGTCGTTTCTACACAATCGTCTATTATTATTGGATTCTTATTACAGGCATTTGAAGTCAGAGGTCAGGGCAGATATAGCAAAGAAGACACCAACCGTATCGAGTCCAAGGTCGTTGCCAGCGCTATTCAGGTCATTATGAAGCTCAACGACAAGACATTCCAACCATTGTTTGTCCGCATTGTGAGATGGTGCATGGATGACGACAGCAAGGACTTCTCCAAGCGTATTGTATTTTTCAAGTTCCTTGTCAAACTCTTGGGAAGCTTGAAGTCGATTGTTACTAGTTATTACGGCTACATTCTTGACCCTGTAGGCGAGCTATTACAGCTCTACGCTACTGCTGATACCAAGGTGAGACAGCAATTGCCAGAGTCACTAAGAAGAAACATCCTGAATTCACTGGTCATTTCCTTCCAAAACGACAATGATGAGTTCTGGCAGTCGCAGGCTCGATTCGACAAGATCAGCTCCTCGTTGCTTGCCCAGATCCCCACTATTGAGTCTGGTCTTGGAGCACTCTTGGTCAAAGCGATTGTCGCCCTGGCCGAGGTGTGCTCTTCTCCTGAACACCACAAGGCTATCAACGAAGGCGTCTGCTCGCACATGAAGAATGGAAGCACAACCAGCGAAAAGATCTACGCCATCAAGACGCTCCATGGCCTCTACAACAAGCTTGGCGAAGAGTGGGTTTCCATGCTACCCCAATTGGTGCCTCTCATTGCAGAACTCCTCGAAGACGAGGACGAACAGGTCGAGCTCGAAGTCCGTCGCAACCTTGTTCCTGCCATCGAGGAAGTGCTCGGCGAGTCGCTCGACAGATATCTCTCTTAATCCTGTCTACTGCTTACATTTTGTACTTGTACTCTGTATCGTTAATTTATCATATCTCTACACTAATAGCTGTGTCAGACCTGCCTCCGGCGGCTGGGGCTCCGCCCCAGACCCCGCTGCTCCTCTCGCTTCGCTCGAGTCGGGCGTGGGGATTCGGGACCTGAAAAAAATCGTATGCTTGATATATACATTAATAACATTACTATCGTCTATTTACAACTGCTCGTTACAAGAACGGATTTTCCTCTAGTCTAATGGTAGATCTAACCCTGGCGCTGCTTATGTTTGTTATTGCTTTTGCAGTAGACATACACTCTTCCTTTTCTTCTCACGATCTAACTTGTTAGCATCCGCCAGTCTGGTGATATAGATTCATGAATGTGCGCTGTACGAGACCTCCTAACATCCAACATCTACCTCCACTTCCTGAAACACACTCAACTCCACTAAAAACACCAATAATCAATAATGATCTAATGACCACCCAGTACTTACATAACAATCTGAACAGTATTTCTTCACAGAAGTTCTCACTTTCATACCACGAGTCTGTTGCACCAGCCAGTTGCTGCTCGACTGCTGTGCAAGCAGCCCTGTTCGCACCATTCCCAACGCTGGTCGGCTCACAGCACCCATCAGCGGCCGAGCTAAACTGCTCAGCGAGCGTCTAAAAACAAGCGACAAAGACATCCTGACCACCAACTTGTTCCTCAAAATAGCTTCACCAGTCTCGAACTTCAACATGCACTGAAAAATATATTGATCTACTCACGTGACACATAATCAATTCGGCGGGGGTCGGGAACGTCTCTGCGATTGAGCCTACGCCCAGACCCCACTGCTCCTCACACTACACCCGACTCGAACCTCGCATGGTCCTAATAACTCCTGCGAAGCAGGAGCTACGGGGTCTGGGGCAGAGCCCCAGCCGCCGGAGGCACATCCCACCCCTGGAAGTGAACCCCCGTTGCCGGCGTTCCCCAGAGGCACGGCTGAGGGTGGCCGCAGCGATGCAACCGAATCTCGCGAACAACGGCAACGCCGCCAGATTGTTACCTCTGGAACCTGCGACAATTGGTTGGACAAGTCACTGGCCGGCAGATACGTTCGTCTGCGGATTATATTCGAACTTGGCGAGCAACAGGTGTTCCGGCAGGGCTCTGGAGCTGAACTGTGGCAAGCGTGCGAATAGGAATTGAGCGAACTGAAGCGACAAAGTTGACGCAGCTGAAGCATTGAACTCGAGATAAGAAACGAATAGAGATTGCGCTCAGACACAGCATTGATTTAGTACTACGAACGAAATGAGTTGGAAAGGATTCACAAAGGCTGCCGTTCGGGTAAGTAGAGAGTGATGACAGGTTTTGAGGTGACCATTGTCAGTCGACCGTCAGGCTTCTGGCATCTCACCAGATAGTAGCAGCATCAGGAGCAGCAGATATTCATACCCAAATGCTTGACCAGTACAGAATTCTGTTCATAGCCCGGAGTCTAAGGATGCTCGCGAAGCGAGCACCACGGGGTCTGGGGCGAAGCCCCAGCCGCCGGAGGCTCAACCCCAGCCTCGACGTGACCCCAGACACAGCACTAACAGCAAACAGGCGCCCCAATCGTTCAAACAGAAGATGAACATTGGTACCCATACCAAGGATTTAGTGTATATCGACGCTGAAAGACGGTTTAAAGAGCTTGAAGACGAGACCAAGAAACTGCATGCCGAGTCGACTAAGTACTCAGAGGCTGTCAATGGCATGCTGAAGCATCAGATCGAGTTTTCTAAGGCTGTTGAAGAGATTTACAAACCCATTTCAGGACGTGTGAGTGACCCCAACTCTGCACGCCCTGAGGGTAATCCAGAGGGCATTCAAGCCTGTGAACAGTATCGTGATGTGGTGTTTGAATTGCAAACCACTTTGAAGCCTGAGCTGGAGATGATTGAGACGCGAATTGTGGCTCCAGCCGACGAGCTGCTTAAAGTGATTAAAGCCATTCGTAAAATGAGCGTCAAACGTGACCACAAACAACTGGATCTCGACCGTCATAATGCCACTCTAACCAAATTACAAGGCAAGAAAGAAAGGTCGATTAAAGACGAAAAGAATATGTACACAGCCGAGAACAATGTGGAGATCGCTAAACAGGAATACGATTATTTCAACAACTTGTTGAAGGAAGAGCTACCGAAATTGTTTGAGCTTGAGGCAGAGTTCATTCGCCCATTGTTCCAGTCTTTCTACTACATGCAACTGAACATCTTCTACACCTTGTATAATCGTATGGAGGAGATGAAGATCCCGTACTTTGACCTCACAGCCGACATCGAAGAGTCCTTCAACAGAAAGAGAGGCGACATCCAGGAACAGGCTGAGGCGATTGGAATCACCCATTTCCGGGTCGGCCATGCCAAGAGCAAGCTTGAGCTGACCAAGAAGAAGTACGGTAAAGAGACTGAAGCTGGCGTGGGTGCTGCTGGAGCAGGTGCTTATGGAGCTGGAGCAGCAGCAGGCGCCGAGGGAGTTCCTCCACCATACCAGGGATACGGACAACAACCTCCACAGGAAAAGTATGTGTATCAGGCACCAGGCACCGCAGCTTATGGTCAACAACCCGCAGCAGCGGCATATGGCCAACAGCCAGCAGCAACAGCATACGGCCAGCCAGCAGCAGCAGCTTATGGTCAGCCAGCAGCAGCAGCATACGGACAACCAGCAGCCACAGCAGCATATGGAGCACCAGCAGCAGCAGCCACTGCCGCTGGAGCACCATACTCGCCAACCCCAGTCTCACCAGTGGCCGCGAGCCCAGTGGCTGCCGTCGAATACTGCACCGCATTGTACGACTACGAAGCACAAGCCCAGGGAGACCTCTCGATCCATGCCGGCGACCGCATCGAAATCGTGCAACGAACCGCCGACCCCAACGGATGGTGGACAGGCAAGCTCAACGGCGTCCAAGGAGTCTTCCCCGGCAACTACGTCCAGCTAGGCTAGACCACTGCCACTCCGTGCCTGGTCATATCCTCCTATCACCACCCCACCACCACGTCACTCTGTATCTCAGCCACTTCTCACCTAGCTCTATATTTATAGTATCTTACACACGCGTTATTGTAGTACACTCCACGGTGGCCCTTTGCCTCCGGCGGCTGGGGCTCTGCCCCAGACCCCGTGGCTCCTCTCGCTTCGCTCGAGTCGGGTGCTGGGGCACAGTTCAATAAGGGTTTGCAGCTCGTCCTGGAGGAGTCCTGAAGCCTCCTGGCGTGGCCAGAACCATCTGCCAGCCACACGCCCGACTCGAGCGAAGCGAGAGGAGCAGCGGGGTCTGGGGCAGAGCCCCAGCCGCCGGAGGCAATATGGGACAGCGAAGCTTAGGCTTCGAAATACCCCTTTGTGTGCTGGGGCTCTGGACTTGGTTCATTCGAGTTGTGCCTGGGCCAAAGGTCAGAGCTGCCAATGGCCCTCACAACTGTCCAACTACATTGCATGTGACGTACACTTCGCACCCTGCTTCATGGTCCTCTGTTAACGCAGCTACCACAGCAGCAGCAGCAGCAGCGGCAAACAACACCGCAAACAAACGCTGATGCCATCCCCGACAGGAATCTCGAGAAGCCACGGGGTCTAGAGCGTAGCCGCAGGCGCCGGTAGCAATGATAGGTGTTCACTGGTTTCAAAATATAATTATCAAGGGGGTAGCAACCCCACCCCTGGAACCAGCAGTTATTTTAAGACGAGTTAAAAATAGCCTGCCACATGCAGGCAACTATCAACAGACTCGTCTGGGGGGTCCCCATGGAGACGGCGATCCAGATCTAGGGTCCTCCTTCTTCCTGTCCTGCCACAGCAGGTTCTTTAATTAGCAACATTGCACCATGCAAATACGGTAGCCAGCTCGATGGTGGGCTGTTTCAGAGGGAGTAGACAGTGCCTCGAAACAAATAATCACCCAGACAAACGGAGAACAAACGACAAGCGAGGAAGAAGAGATCCTCGCAGTAGAGACATGTGTATGTGCATGCGGGTGGCATACGCAATACGGGATGCATGCGTGAATGGCTGGCGATGTCGTGCCTCGAGACATGGCCCGGGTCAGTCTGAGAAGAGGCCTCGCTGTGCGCCGCGGTAGTGCAGTTGTCTGGCAGGAGGATGTGTAGAAGGCCTGCTAGCGTGGTAAATCTACAGCCAGCGATGCCAGGGGCGCAACAGCCAACGGGGATAGGCAGTTTCTGTATGAGCAAGAGCGCTCAGCTGCACCAGAACGAGCACAGACCAGACGTCGTCTGAGCACAGCAGAAAGCAGGCACATCTGCTGTCCTCGCAGACACAGACACAGACACAGACACACAGACAGACACAGACAGATACAGGCAGATACAGGCAGACACAGGGCAGCCAGGACAAACAGCACACCACACACAAGATTAGAGTATAAAGAGATAAAGAGAGAGTACAGGAGGTGCAGGCAGCACGCTGAATGGGGACAGTTTCATTTCAGCCCACCAGAGCTTAATCCATTTCCATCCTGCATACATTCCTCAGACCGACTGGCCATGCACAAACCGCCAGAGAGATATGGACCTGCTGCCCAAAGCAGATTCACCACAACACCAGACTCCTCGACCGCCCTCCTCCCACACTCTCCTGCGCAGCAGGAGCTACGGGGTCTGGGGCAGCGCCCCAGCCGCCGGAGGCACAGGGCCAGGGGTGCTGCCTCCGGCGGCTGGGGCTCTGCCCCAGACCCCGTGGCTCCTCGCGCTTCGCTCGAGGAGAGCGTGTGGAGTAGTGCGAGAGGTGGGCCTCTGCAGGAGCAACAACTGCTGGCAGAAGCGGGAGAGGAGCAGAAGCAGGAGCAGAAGCAGAAATAGAAGCAAAGCAGGCAGAGCAGCTGAGACAAAAGTAGAACCATAACCACCTGCCACCTGCGTGAGCGTGCCGCAATCCTGCGTGGGGCGGTAGCGCAGCAACAGCGGGAACGACCCTCGATAGCGAGCCGCAGGAGTTGGGAGCGGCAGTGGCAGCGGGAGCAGCAGCAGCAGAAGCAGAAGGAAAGGCAGCAGCAGCAGCAACGGCAAGAGCCATCGCTAGGAAGTACAGCTAACGCATCTCGTCCGCAGTTGAGCTAGTACATAATTGAGATTTGGAACAATTTGACAGTGCAGGAGAAGAGACAGAAGTGCGCAGAGATTTTATATTGACGGCATCCGAATCTGAAAAGCGACTGCAATTGCGACTGTGTAAGATTGAGCAGTGACACAAGCACCACACAATTGCCGGATTGCAGATACACGACCTGGCCAGCGGACCTACCCTCAGATAGTGACATTTGTGCCCCAGACAACCTGAGATAACAACATCAGCAACCACGGCTTTACGGACAAGGACACAATTACAGGCCCGGCCACACCGTCGGCAACGCCACAGCAACGACAGAAAGCACACTGTTCACCGTCAACAGAAACGTAAGTGACAAGAACGATCCCCACTCTTATCTCCTGGTGGTGCGACATGATCCTTGCAACGGTGGTGGGGGCCTGCCTCCGGCGGCTGGGGCGCTGCCCCAGACCCCGTTGTGCTCGCTTCGCGAGCGCTTGGTCTCTGGAGAGTTTGAAGTTTGAGGTTTGAATGCGAGCTGGTTTTCTGATAGCTCTGGGGCGACATGAGATGTGACGGGGTTTGGGGCGGAGACTGGTGCCAGTGCAAGTTCTTATCTCGCCTCCTGGTCTTTTTCTTCTCCCGATGAAAAAGCGAGCTGCTGCTTTTCAAGAGGTAAAGACGAAACCCTCTCCGAAATACCAGGCTCCACAGCGAGAATGCTCGCGAAGCGAGCACTACGGGTCCGGGCAGAGCCCGGCCGCCGGAGGCGCATCCCAGCCCCCAGTGAGTGAAGCAACAGACAGACCGTCACCGTCAGGACGATCATGATTCATGAACCATGAACGGTGCAGTGCTGCGTATGCGGACGCTGGGTAGATGGGGGTGGTGGGGAGATAGATGAGATGGAGGAGGGCGAGGCGAGCGGTACCACAGGAGATGATAGGGCGTAGAGAAGAAGAAGGATAGAATGATAGAAGGAGAATAAGGAGAAGACGAGATCTAACATAGCAGAGTGACTGTATAGCAGCAAGACAAGAGACAGTCTCACAGTTCACAGTTCACAAGAGTGACAACAGTAGAGGTAGAGAAAGGAGGAGGTGAAAGCACGACAACAACGGCGACGACAACAGGTGTAGAGAGCGCGCCATTCTGCGCCGAACGGTATACGAACGACAGCTCTGTATTCAGTTCTGGATTTCAGCTCTAATCAGAGAAGAACAGTTTGTTGAGGTATAGCACCTGCTATAGTACAAGCCAGACTCTCAGTCGAGATATATAGAGATTTGAAGAACAGGCTAGTGCTGAGGACCAGCTTATACAATGGCATCAGCGGCATCGCCCCCTTCGAAGTCGTCTTTGGCTACCTGGTGGAAGCAGTTCAAGCAGAAACCACACCTGAAAGACGATGAGCTCGAGTATTTATCGGATTCAGAGGGTGGCACTGGGAGTGCCAGTGGCAGCGCCAGTGGAGACACCGGAGGCATCTACGTCAGTGGACGACCGAAACTGCGCCATTTATCGCATTCTAGTAGTGCTATTGGCACCGTTCGGTCTCCTAGTAATCAAAGTGTCTCTGCAAATGGCGGAGGAGGAGGAGGAGGGCAAGGCGCAGGCACCGTAGGTGCTTACTCCATGTCTCCAGATACCTTCCAGGCCGATAGTGGAGCTACTGATAATGCTATATTCGGGGTTCCTCTAAAGCAGTCTGTTGATTACGCATGGGTGCCAATCAGTCTCACAGATCCTGATACTGGAGAGTCGTTTAAATATGGCCACATTCCCGTAATAGTAGCGAAATGTGGGCGATATTTGAAAAAGAATGCTACCTCTGTAGAAGGAATTTTCAGACTAAGCGGTTCTGCACGCAGAATCAAGGAATTGCAGGTTATTTTCAGTACTCCCACGCGATATGGCAAAGATTTAGACTGGACTGGGTTTAATGTCCATGATGCAGCTAATGTTCTAAGGCGGTATCTGAACAACCTGCCAGAGCCAATAGTTCCACTGCAGTTTTACGAACAGTTTCGGGACCCTTTAAGAGAGTATCCAAGAGTGGTAGAATATCTGACTCAACAGTCAGCAGCTACATCAGCAGCTCTTGGAGCTGGGGCTTCTGGTCTATCCTCACTACCGAGTTTTCGACGTGAACAGGCCCAAGCACAGGCGTACGCCCAAGCCCAACAAACCCAGACACAAGCAGCCCAAGGAGACGACAGTTCGAATCAGACTGCTAGCCATATCTCCGCACCAATTCCATTAGCAGGGTCAGTCCCAAGATCAATCTCATTGGGTCTGTCTGATAGTTCAACTGCTCGATCTAGAACAGGTTCTGGATCCAGTTTGGGAACAGGAGGAGCCACAAGCGCATCTCCAGCTGTTCTAAGTGCATCCCCGGGCCATTCGCCATATCCACCAACGAGAACAACATCCATTCAACCGCAACAACAACCATTACAACCACCACAAAGCCATGATACAAATACCAGTACTAATACAAGTGCCAGTAACAGCGCTAGCATCCCCTCGCCCGCACCAGACTCTTCACCCGAGATAGGAAGCATGCTCCACTCAGACATTAATGCCGCCGTAGATAGATATCAACACCTCATTTCCATCCTGCCCGCTCTAAACCGCCAGCTTTTAATGTACATTTTAGACTTGTTATCAGTATTTGCAGCCAAGGCCGAGGAGAATCTGATGCCTGCGGCAAATCTAGCAGCTATTTTCCAGCCCAGCATTCTTTCTCACCCCAATCACGACATGTCTCCACAAGAGTATCATCTATCGAGATCTGCTATTGAGTTTCTCGTTCAACACAGCAATAAGTTTCTGACTCATGTTGAAAACGAAGCGATAAGACAGCATCAAAAAGACAAACGTGAAGGTAGACCTACTGATCTGGCTGATCCTCAAGCTCACATTGCGACAGGCCCACCAGGCTCAGGAAATCTGGGTCCAGTTGGCTCTGCTACCGCCACAAATGCCACCACCAGCACTGCTAGCCATAGTAATGGCGGTGTAGGTGCTAGAACAGGGGTAGGCACCACTACATTCAAAACACCAAATCCCTACTCTAAACAGACGTATGAGAACGGAAATGGCAGTGGTAATGGACAAGGAGCAGCAGGACTGACAGTTCATAAACGACGTCATAGCAAGAGTCTCAGCAGCGTAGGATCATCAGGTCCACCTGTGCCAGTCAGTGGATCGAACTACCACAACATTCAAAGAGTGCCAGTAGGATCCATAAGCCAAGAACCAAATACAGCAGGACCTCCAGCGCAGTACCTACGTCAACCATCTGATGACTCCAACGGGTTTCTAACGACTATAAAACGAACAGTTAGCATCACTCGAAGACCATCTCAAAGACGGTCGACATCTGGATCATCAACATCGTCTGCTGCGAGATTAAGATCCGGCAGTGGAGCAAAACCAACTACATCAGCATCCACAGCAACTACCACTTCAACTCCTTCAGCAACTCCCATCTCCAGTCCAAATGTATTTCCCGCTGGTGTATCGTCACCACAGGGCCCTCCACATACAACTAATATCCCCGAAATTATTACTACCAATGCAAGCCAAGTAGATGTTTCATCGCCTGGAACTGGCCACGAAGGCCTACAGCGTCAGAAAACGCCAAACTCGTCATCCTCACCTCCATTAGAACCCACCCGGTCTCCTGATTCGAAGAAAGGACTGTCTAATTTATTTTCCAGGAAATCGAAATCACCCAGTCGAGGACGAGCTAATTCTGATGACAACCGGTCTGAGCCAAATAACTTTTCCAGCCAATCTATAGACGAAGCAATGGCTATGCTATCAACAGGAGGAGATACAGGTAGCGGCAGCAGCGGTCTACCAACTGGCGGTATACCCCATCTCCAGTCCACATTACCGCCACCCCAACAACCGTTTCTACACCACAGCAACCACTCCAACAGTTCACTGGGTCAGTCGTCGACCACGAGCGGAGGAGGGGCAGGAGACTCTGACTACGATACAGCCAACCCGCGCCTACACGACGATACTGGGTCACCGAACCGCAAGACGAAGTCTAGATGGCGCCGCTCGCTAATGATGTTCAACATGACAGGTGTGGGAGACTCGTTCCACGACCTATCGAACACCAGCACCACCTCGAGCTACGGAGCCGGCCAAGTACCAGACCTGCAGACAGGCGACAATCTCTCGCCCACAAACTCAGTCATCCGCTCACAAAGCCCAGGACGTTGGTTCAAGAAAAAGGCCCTCCACCGCGGCCGCAGCTCATCTCGCGAGGACCCACATCATCATCTGGACCCAGACGCCCCTCCACACTCCGCTGACCTGCCATCTCCATAGTATCTAGCTAGCTGTAACGAAGTAATGACATTTCTACGAGTTCTATCTGCCTCCGGCGGCTGGGACTGCGCCCCAGACCCCGCTGCTCCTCTCGCTTCGCTCGAGTCGTGCGTCGACGGTCCCAGCTACGAACTTCTCCCCCAACTCTGATCGAGTTATACAACAGCCCTAGCAATCTCCTGCGTAGCAGGAGCCACGGGGTCTGGGGCAGAGCCCCAGCCGCCAGAGGCAACTGGACCCTGACAAGAGGTTCATGGGCCCTAACCCTGATTGAATTACCCCTGCTTCACGGATCCAGCGATGTTGGAGAGAGGCATAGCACATGCTCGAGGTAAACATAGTCGAATCGCGGGTTCGGCGGGTTCGAGATGAGTTCTGTGTCAGCTGAGTTTAGCACGGTGTCGATTCTGAATAACCATGTCTTCAGTTGGGTGTTTATTGTGGACTGGATCCTGGCCCTGGCGCTGACCATATTCATGATCTTCTACTTCAACCGGGCTGTGGGGTGGTTAGTGTCGTTTCTGGCTCGTTGGTATTTATGGCGCGCACATCATGCGCAGCTCGAGGTCCAGTCTCTGCAGGTCTCGTTACTGGGTGGCCGTATTTTTTTCAAGAATCTGTCGTATGTCGGGACTAATGAGGCCATTTGCGTTCTCGAAGGCAGCTTTACTTGGCGATACTGGCTGTTTCATACGAGAGACTCGTTGATATCAGGCAGGCTCAAAGATGGCGAGAAGCTTTCATCTGGAAGCTATCCTGGAGAGAATCTTAATACAGGTGATAATGGCACGGGTGGCCATGGAAGGATGGCAGGTGACTCGTCAAATAGGTCTGGGTCAGCTTCGTCTGGTGGGGGTAATACTAGTCCAGCTAGTTCTACTCGAAGCAGGAAATATCCCGCCAGATTGGTGTTCGACGTTACAGGTGTGGAGTGGTTTGTGTTCAACCGCACGCCGGCATACGATGCTCTACTTGATCTGGCCACCAAGGGGTCGACCGACGAAAAGCACGACGGATCTGAGCAGCAACAGCACAATGGGAGTGTGAAGCATAATATAAATAAGGAAACAACGAGTTCTGCGGAGCACACGACATCCACAACAACGAGCGATAGTCTTGGTACAGTAAGGTCGTCTTCGTCTGCGAGTACTTCGGCTTCAGGTAATCCCTCTGACCTGACCTCATACGACACAATGTTACTGCGGTTTTTGCCGCTGGAAATACGTTGTCACAATAAAGGTGCCATAGTGGTTGGTAATAAAGATACCTCGTCACTGCTTATTTTTCATTTTGAGTCTGGCGTGTGTGCTGTAGATGCTGGCCCTTCCAGCTCCGTATTGGACAAGTTCAAGGTCATCTATACTATCAATACCGTCAAACCGATTTTAGAGATGCGGTCTAATATTGATTACAAGGGTCCTGATACAGTTGGATTTACTTCTGTATCTCCTCTATCAATCCTGAAATCAATGAGTTGGGAGTCAATTTTAGCCTATTTAAGTCGAATGAGACGCAGTATCAGGAAGAAGAGCAAAAAATACAAGAAAAAATCAAAAGCCTCTGCAAACAAAATCAGAGGTAGAAGCAAAAATCCTACTAACCCAAAAATGGGCAGAACCACGGCCCGCAAAAGCTCATTTGCTGACGGCTTCGGAAGGCTTATGACCCATCGACCATCTACTATTTATGAAACTTCGTCTTCGTCTTCCTCCAATGACCACGACGAAGATGATAATGACGATTATTATTATGAATACAACCGCGAGGAAGAAGAGGAGGAAGAGGAGGAAGGAGAAAAGCCCTGGAGGGGCCTGGCAAGATACAACATCCATTACGGGGGCGACAATGCCGCTGCATCTGAAGACATTCCGCTTGATCAGCTGGTAGACGAGTATGCTAAATACTCCGTTATTCTAGACGCTGCTGAGGGTACTATTGTATACCATTATGATATACCCGGTAAAGTACCAGAAGGTGTAGTACCCTGTATAAAAGATCCTCTTGGGAATGGACGTGTGGAGAACTCGCCTGGAGGTGACCCTGAATGGGGCGTGGATATGAGTTTCACGGCCTGTACAATCCACTATGGACCATGGGCAGATCGACAAAGGGTGTTTATTCAGAACATGTTGTTCCCGAGATCCTTTACAAATGCGACTCCTGAACCCGTTCGAGTGCGGGGACAGGATAGAATGGGGCTGCAATTTAAATTATTTATTGAGTTTAACGAAGATGTTATCATTCGTATTCCTACTCGGGAAGCCAGCAAGAATCAAAAGTTTTATGCTAGTTATAAAGAAAACCCTACTGCGAATTCACTACGTGCCTTTGGCTGGCTAGAGTTAAAAGCCCGCCATTTATCCACCATGACATATACAGCTTCTTTGATAGCTAGCAGCGATGGGTGGACCAGCGATTTCAGAATGGATCTGAAATCTCCTGAGTTGAGAACCAGTGTTAACCATGGATTGGTCTTCTCAGCGGACCATCACACTATTCAAAGCACCATGAAATCTCCGTTGAAATGGAATGGTCTTCAAGAGTGGGATTTCCAATTCGATTCTCAAAACGTGAAAACATTTTTTCTGCGCGAGCACGTCTCTCTGCTCACTGACCTAATTAACGATTTTGCATCTGGGCCCGCTGTCACTTACAACCAGTTTGTGCCGTTTCGCTATACCATTCAATGGCACATTTCGGATTACGGGATTTTTCTCAACGTCAACGATAAAAACATTATCAACAACCCATCAGATTTTGATGACAATACCTTTGTCTCTTTCCAAGGTAAAATAGTCGATATTGATATCATCATACCAATGGAACAAGTCTCGGCTGTTAAAAATCGAGTGGATTTTAAGATCAGCGTAAGTATTGACTGCCCATGGTCCTGCCACGAGGAAAGTGTCTGCCTCTAGCGGCTGGGGCTGGCCCTCAGATCCCGTTGTTAGGGAATATATTACCATGAGTAACCACTAACGAAATTAGTCCCCTCGATTTGACCTGGTAGTAGATGTTCCTCCTTGGCACACTATCCGCAACTTTCTAGATGCACCTGGGGCTGGCAGATGTTATGACTACGAACTCACTGGGAGTTATACCTATTACTCTGCGATAAGTCAGGGAAATACCGATACCTTGATATTCAATATGAAGGGTGACGATACCACGCTTATCTGTTATGGGTTTGTTCTCAAGTATCTCATCAAAATCCGTGAAAATTATTTCGGTGAGAATGTACAGTTTCGTACTCTTGAAGAGTATAACGCCAATCCGGAGACTCCTCCTGTGGAATTCACACATAGTAAAGTGAGTAGTAGGCTGCCGTCGGATTTACGAATGTATAGCCATCTAACACTGTTTAGTCTGATAACGATATGGATGTGATAATTTACGCATATGTCAGAAAAGCAGCCGTTGTGCTCCCACTACAGATCTATGGAGCAGAATCAAATATTAGCCTTGAATTTTGCTCTTTAGATTTTGATTGCCGTTTTACCAATTACTATATGGGTAAGTTTTTACATGTTCATTGAAAACACTGATGCTGTAGAGTCATACTAACTGGCAGACCTTCAAATGAATGGATCTCCCTTCAAAGGCTACTATGCCACCAAAGCTGAAACTGATTTGTTACTTGATTATGCTCATATGAACAGGGATGACGAGACAAGTATTCTGTTTGTAGATGGACTCGTAGCACATGGCCATCGTATGTTCGGGTTACCACCAACTGAACCTACTTATTTCTGTAAATGGGATTTTGATATAGGTGATGTTTTGATCGCCGCGCCTCTAGAAGTAGCTGAGGCATTTGGCCGGATTGGCAGATGCCTTGCGTATTCATATGAAGATATGGAAAACTCGTTACTGATACCTGAGCCGCCATTGTACGATGTTACCTTTGTATCGGCGAAGATTTCCAAACTCAAAGCTCAGTTCTCTTCTGAAAAATACATTCTGGAACTAGTTACTAGTGCCATCGACTTCAAATTTAACGATCTTGCAAACGAGAGATATTCAGAACGAATAACGGTTGAAATTCCATCTATTTGCACCTCTATTTTAGATCGTTTTCCAAATAATAACAATGCACACTCTATCAAAGCTACATTTAGAACCTCGGTGATAATGAGTAACTTTGGTCAGAAACGGAATATGGAACTGTGTAGAGAATACCAGCAAGATCATATTAGGCTTCATGATTCTCCGTTCCATAGATGTGCCTTTGTACTTGATTCCAAGCGTAGACTATCACCAGAATATGCGGTTGCTGGTGTTCGGGCTGGTCCTATTCCAAGTATCCCAATTCTCGGCGTTCCGCCTCCTATCACTAGGGAGACAATGCCAATCTTAGACCCGAATCTTGGCTCCAGTGACTTGCATCGCCACAAACTGGGTAGTGATGAGGCAGCATCATCCTCGGCTTCGACTGTAAGCCGATTCAACGAATCTTCTAGCGACTCATCTGGAATCAGCTCATCATTGTCTGATGACGATGAATCTCTAGCTCAGCGTTCAACCAGTAGACCGCACCATCATCATGGTATGGCTCGGGGCGCTTCCTATATTTTAGAAACCCAGAGAGATGTGGGTAATAATTCATTTTTACCACCAAGAGGCTGGAAGCTGTTAGAGAAGATCTCTGCTGATTTGTTGACTGATAACGATTTCAATTTACAGCCAACCTCGAATTACAGCAAAGGTGAGATTGCTTCACCAATGACTATGTTGGATCCAACAACTAAATATGAAAACTTCGTAATCCAGTTTGGTCCCGTAGATGGTGATGTGAGTCCTTTTGCTTTAGGAGCAATTAATGAGATTGTTGAATCAATGGGCAAAGAGGATATGGAAACCTCTATGGATACGCTGCAGATTGAGTTTTTCAAGCGGTTACATATGAGACACGCTACAGTTCTAAATCCGGAAGTTACCAATATCAGACTCATTGTGCCAACAATCGCTATCAAATATGGAGATTTGGAGATTCGAGAGGAAAATCGCAATATTTTAAACCTCGAAAATCATATATATTTTGATTTCCATGACTTGAATCTGGTAGTGAGATTGCGAGAACAATCCAGTGTCGATCAAATGTTGCAAGCACAGCATAGTACCGTCAAACATACGGTCTACCTCAATTTAGATAGTTCAACAATTGGTGTGCGCAAAGGCGGTGAGACTGCTTCTAATTTATTTGAAGGTACTCGGGAAAATAGTCCTGTGGTACTCCAGATAGACCGAACTGAGTTTTGGTGGCACGAAGATCAAGAAACAACAGGCTCTCTGCGAATCAAATCTGTTGACTCGTTTGTTATGAGTAGACAGGTGCGATGGGTGGCTGACTTTTTGGATAGTAACATTGAAGAATTGAAACGCATTAACGTATCGTCTACAAATGAAAGCAATCGACCAAAAATCAAAAAGCAGCAACAAGATCACAACCGTACTGCGTATGTTCTATACCAGTTAGCGAAGGCAGGTGAGTCGTTTAATATTCAGCGAGACCCCTCAGTACTTACGCGACCTGCATATATCATTCAGTCTCCATTACATATTCGAGCCAGTACGAGTTGGAAGATTATAATGAGACTTCGTCATATTTTGCGTACTGTGCCAGAAGAATGGCGGGAGCATCATACCGAATTTCTATTAAACGGATCTTTCGAAACTCCACCAGATATTAAAGAGCAAACAATAAACATTTTTGCTAGATGGAGAAATTGGGAAATGACGAACATATCAAGTAGTTATGTATTTGGCTATGTTTTTATGGAGACATCTCTGAAGGAGAGGTTAATGTCAGTTGCCACTAACACCTCATTGGATATTGAGAGCATTGCCTTACGACTGCAATACTCTGAATCTGAAGATTACCTTTGTTTTGATTATCTCAAAATTCTTTTTAATTGGTCGGGCAAACAGTATAGTAGCAGCGACGAACTTTCTCTTCCTCCTGATCAATCGTTCAAGGAGGATAATAATACCTTGTTGGACTTTGAATCTGTGCTAAGTTGTTTGCATATCAGAAGTCGCTATAGTTATCACCTTTTCGAGGTATATGACAGCGTGGCTGACAAAATGCTAAAGAAACCCATAGTGGCTGATAAAAGTGAAGGTATAGAGGATAATACTGAAACAAAAGAGGAATCAAATAACTCGTTCCCGATGGTGGCAGTGCGGACGAGTTTTCTTCTGGAGCAGGTTTCTTCGGTTGTAATTTTTCCTTCTGCTGAAATCGGGCTTCAAGGAGACCAGCTCAAACTGACAGCATTTTTCGAACAACTCGACTCAAGTGATCGTAGCGATACTGCTATGAACGTTATTGCAAATTGTTCCAGTTTCCGCTTGGATATAAACAAGAGGTCTCCATTCTCAGATGTTCAAATTCGAAGAGAAAAGATGTTTCAAATTCTCGTCAACTCATCAGTCTTGACCTATACTAGTTATGGACCTATGGCAACATGCTCAAAATATGTAGCAGCACGCACATCCGAATTTAATATCTCAATGGAACGGAATCTAGACGACCTGTTGGACTTTGCTTCTCAATTGTTAGAGAATGACTGGAAGTTCGTTGTCCGCCATATCGATTCTTTTACTAGCTCTGACTCTGAAGTTTCTGGGCCGAGTAAAAAAAGCGGTCCGCCCGTAGATTGTTCCGGAAATGTTTATCTGCAATTGAATGCCATACAGACGAACCTCACGTTAAAGCTCTTGCCCTCGTTGTCTACGGTGTATCAGACAAGAAATGTTTTTATCAAAGTTAATCATTCCGACAAGGAACAATTCGGAGTTGTGGAAGTTAGTCTTGAAGAGCAACTATTCAGGGTTGGAGGGAAACTAGATGACATGAACGCTGGATTTGACCTCTTCCTTCTGAGAGTAGGTGCAGGTGTTGTTTTGATTCGCAAGGAAGAACTGGAAGGTATGAAAGACCATTCTGTAGAGGTTTTAGGGTCGGTTTGTGATATCAATTTCAGCACAGAATCTGTTGCACAGCTGTTGAAGGTGGCCGAAAGTGGCATTTGGGAGAAAGAGGTTCAGGGACTCCAGGATCATCTCGATATTTTCAAGAAAGAACTCCACGCTGTGATTAAATGTACTGATTCATCTGTTGAAAATAAACCGCTTGTCCAGACAGAACAACATAGAACAAAGACCCCTAAACTACCTCTGCTTAGACTAAGCATTAGCTTTGGAAAAACGTCAGTGAAGGTCCCAGCATATGGGTATAATGCGATCATGGAATTGGACGGTTTCGGCATTCAGGCAGGATCGTTCCTTCGCTTTGAGGATGGTTTTGCCGATGGTTTCGTTACAAGAACACCACTTCTTGTAACGGGTTCTATGGATGAATTTAGAATAGTACTGCGCAGGAAATCGTCTGATGACGACCAGTTTACATTTATTCGACTACAGTCTACAGTTCAATTCAGGCTTTCACAAGATGGGGGTAAGAAGATTAAACATGTAGTGAGCCTGAAGAGCAATTATACCAGAATCTCATTTACCCCGGTGATTGTTCAGGCGCTAGTCGAAATCATTAGTAGCTTTTCGGAGGACCTTTCTCAGTATTCGATTGAAAAATCATCCACTAGCCCAAGAACAACTGGTGCAGATAAGCTGCCTGAATCAAAAGCAGCTGAACCCACAACTGGATCAGCAGCTCCGGAGGGAGCTGGTCGTGCTTTTGTGGAAAAATTTAGTCGTACATGCACTGCCAGTATGCTTGTGAGTGATGTTTCAATTGCTTGGATGTTTGAAGACAAGGGTCCCTCTAACTTCACATCACACCCAGGCATGCTATTTGGTTACGAAATGCTCGATATACAAGTGGCCTCGTTTACATCGCATATGGCCCTTAGAAATGTGTATATGACTCCCGCTATTGAAAGACAAGTCTTCCTCAGCAAGGCGATAACTTCAAGAACCGCCAACTCGGCTTTGCTTCCTAATGTTGAATTAAAAGTCGAATTTGAACACGAAGTTTCCCTACGGCTGTCTGGCGAATCATTGAAGTTGACCTTACTTCCTAGTTGCGTGGTTCTAGTATCGATGTTTTTGGATTCTATTTCTGCTGCACAATCATTGATTGAACAGAGCATTATCGTGGCAGATATTTCTGCTGAGCCGGAAGCTCCAGCTCCAGTAAAACCTCTGAGGTTACCATTTTCATGGCGATTAAATCTCAAATTTGATGGTGCATTGATCGAGCTTTGGGATGAAGGGGAATTTTTCGATTCTGGTAAACTCTCCAAGACTACTGTAAAAAAGAATTCCATGTATAGCGAAGAAGGTCAGCCCACGGCCCCTGAAGAAGATGAGGACCTTCGTGTCCCAGCTCTAGCTCTTCAAACTCCTGCATTGAAAGCTATTTTTGAATACAATTCAGAAAGAAACAAAGGATCTAAAGATAGATTTGGGTGTGAAATTGTTATCACACCGACTTCGAACGTTATTTATTCAAGAGTCGTGCCGGTAGTAATGAGTATGGGAAGGTTGGTCAAAGAAGTGGTTCGCGCTAATCATCAATTCAATACAGCAAGAAAACGAGAAAAGAACCTTTTGGTTAATAGATCGGTGAAGAAACATTCTGCTGTTGGAAGTGGCCCCACAACCGAAGACGTCGAATTGCTGTTTTCAGCGATAGACGCAAATATTATGGTGCGATTTGAGAGCCAAGAATTGACGTTCAGTTGTCTACCCACTGCAAAAGTTTCGGCCACGGTTTCTGTTGAGAGATGGTTTATTGGCGTAAATACGGGCGAGGTTGCCAGACAAGGGCGAGTAGTGACAGGTGGTTTTAGTATTCAAAACTTTAGAGCCTCGCTTCAACATCAGTATTCGAGAGATGTTAGTGGATACGTATCCTTGGAAGATGCCACGATAGTCCTAACAAAAGGCAACGATGGTACGCCCTTGGAACCCATTCGTGTGGCAGGCAAAATCAGTACTATCATGTTTGATTTGAATATGAAACAAATGCAGGACTTAGAAGTCTTTCAAAATATATGGATGCCTTCAGGATCACTAAATTCACATCAGACAAAAGAACCCAATTTTGAAGCTGTCGAATCTGAAAAAGGTATGGTGATGAAATTCCATCGTGCAAATACAACCGTGGCAATACCTTGGTCGGTTGATTTCAGTATCATTAGCATTCATGGATACATAGATATGGGTCAATCAATTGGCAAATTTAGCTGTAGGCTGGACAGATTCTGGGTTTGTTTGCAGAAGAGTTTAGACTGGGAACAACACTTATCGTCGGGCGTTGATCTTATCTTTTTGCAGTCTGAAGGTAGATTGGGCAGTACCGTTTCATTGGAGAAACTACATCTTCGTGCTGCTATCAAGTGGGACAAAGAGGTGGAAAGTTTTACTGTGCCATTGGTCCAGGCTGTAGCTGGATTTAATAGCTTCGAAGTCAAGATCGCATTGGAATATCACGTATTTGCAATGATTTATATCAAAGCTGTGAACTTTGCCATGTCCAATCAAAGAGACCATAATAAGATACTCGGAGATAGATTGATTGCTGTAGGAGAGGTGGGTACGCTTAGTTTCTTTTTCACCGCATTGGCTGCCTCTTATTTCGTTGATATTGTTTACACTTTCAAGAGGTTAAGAAAGGCCAGTCATGCCTCGTACGAGGCAATCCTAAACGATTCATCTGACAAGCAGCAGACACATTCGTCCGCTCCAAAAACAAAAAGACACGACCGAAAGAAACTTGATGATGAGGCTCTCTCTAACTTATTTTCCAAATTGCGAACAATGTTTGATTTGAGGATTAATGCTCTTAACCTGCACATTTACCCTGGTAGTTTTACAGACAGCTCGCTATTCACAGTTAGTTTGAATATGGCACATGCCCGTTTTATACAAGAGCAGAAAGAAGGTACATTAGAATCCGATCTTAGACTAAACATGAAAAGTGTACTGGTGGCATTGGCTACGTCGAAAGCTGATCCCGATTTGGACATTGGTTTGGTCAAAGTACCAGATTTTGTTACTGCTGCTAGCCAATGTGTTAGGGGTAGTACAATCATATTTGTGCCAGTGTTCCATGTATCTATGAGATCGTGGCAAAAGTTTGGTCAGCCTATAGTTGAGTACACATTTACAAGTTCTATTGGCGGTCGAGTAGACATTGGATGGAACTTGGGATCTGTTACTTTCATTCGTGAAATGTGGGAGAACCATGCTCGGGCCCTGGCCCAACGTCAAAAGACTTATTCGATGACTATCAGCGATTCGAAAGTAATAGCTACCGGGGCAGACTTGGATAAGAATCTCAAAGAAGTCGAATTAAACCCTGTATTCAAGTATATTGCAAGGGAACCACCTGACATTGCGACGCCTCAACTACGACAAATGGGAGAAGCAACACCTCCTCTAGAGTGGCTTGGCCTTCACCGGCAAAAATTCCCTGGATTAACTCATCAGTTTGTTATTGTTGGATTACAGTCTCTGGTTCATAATATAGGTAAGTGCTTGTTGAATAGAGCAATCGCATTGTCAGTAAACTAACATTTTAGAACAATTGTACGGCGAGGTTCTAGGGCACTCTTAAATGACTTATGATTTACGACTTTTAAACTATTTAATGAATTTAATAATAAAATAATATAATATAATATGTAGCCCATCATTTCAATGTCTTTTGCTTTTAGGGACTACGCTGTTGTGCTCCACTTTGTGAAGGTTTATCATTCGTGGATAGTTTGGACTGTTGAATTGGTGACCCTTGCTCCAGTCATAGGAAATAGCATATGCAAGAATATTGCCATTATAGTTGAAAGCGCAGGATGAGACAGACCCAGAAAGTTTGCTGGAGTAAGAAAGCTTACATTGGCTTTCACCATCCCATATCTGTAAAGTACCATCAGAACCGCCTGTCACAAATGTCCCGTAGACTGGGTGAACAGAAACGTCGTTGACAGCATAAATCTCTGTCGTCGAGGCTGACACAGAACGATGGCATCTAAAAGTGAAATTCGGCCCGTACAGAGGACTGAAGTGGTGCATCCCACAGCGGCCGTCAACGCCTCCAAAAATGTACCCTTCATTGTTGAGCAAGCACTTAAGGAATCTATTTTGAAATTTAAATGGTGATTTCTGGGTCTCACATATAGTTGTAGGGTTAGATAGGTCAATTTTGCATATTAGCTCCTCCGACGTAGTCAATAGAATCTTCTCGCTGTTAGCATCCATCGAATAAGCTCTTCCAGGCAATTGAATAGAACATAGCGGTTGCCGTTGTCTTGGATCCCAATAAGTGAGGCTGTTATCCCATGAGCATGATGCTATAACAAGGGATCCACCGACGTAAAGGGACTTAACTGCTGAAACAGGTGCGTTGTGGGAACCTAAATCTATAACATGACTAGTTTCCAGATCAAATAATTTTACTAGGTTGTCGCATCCACCAGATATAATTTGGTGTTTTTCATGGACCCATGCTGTCGACAAAACTGGTTGTGTGTGGGCGTAATTTGCGATATATGAGGCTTGAAATGCCTCATCGCTGTTCGATTTTATTGCAGCAAGACTGTCCCTGCAACCTTCCGATAATATGGAATATACCCTTACTGTTCCGTCCCATGATGAAACAGACAAAGTATTAGACCTATTTGAGAATTCCAAGTGCGAGATTGTATCATTAGGTAGATTTCCCAACTGGGAATCATTCCAAAGGTTTAATTTTAATGACATTGCCTACTAACCAATTGCCTATTGGCCAATATTCTAACTATCTCGGAAGTCGTATCAATCGCTTCTTCTTGAATATGAATTTTCTAATATTCACCAATAATGAGGTGAGGATATTTCTTACGAGTACGACCAGGTAGTGTAAAGTGGCTAAGTTTAAATGCATGATGCAAGATCAACTGAGAGGATCCTGCGTGAGGCGCGCCAAGTCGCGACCGAATATGACCAGTCATACGAAGATTGAGCGAAACCAGATTTCATCGCATAAGAAACCGCAACAAAATCTGGGAGCAAGAGTGATGGCTTCCTTGCCGTTGGCCAGCTAACCAGGGTGCCCAATCCTGGCTGGTGCCGATCAGGGGTATTTTCTCTTCGGTTCCAAGTAATATTGTTGTCGATCCCTGCAAGCTGTAAATTAAGCTTGAATTAGAGTTTACTGATTTGCATTAATAACTGAGGGGCAATTGAAAACAAAAGAAAATAAATGTTCAGTGGAAACACCACTCGAATTGGTTCAAAATAATATATTTAATAAATACACAAAACATAAGGGATTAGAAAGGAGCCTTTTCCGCTTGCTCAAACACTTCCTGATCTTCCTGGTGATGCCCGTGGCCCTCTCCGTGATGGTGGTGCTGATGCTGGCTATGTGTAGCAATCAGATCTACACCCTGGATCTCCTCAGTATCCAAAGTCTGTTGAGGACCTTCGAACCATTTTCTGGCCGAGACGAAGTAGTAGAACAGGCAGCCAAACCAAACAGCTCCATTGATGACACAAGTGTAGTTCATATCTTGTGCGGACGGATTGGGACCAGAAGCGGGCCACATGGACAAAACAAATACAACGAACATTAAATAAACAGATGCAAAGAGGCCATTGATGCGCGAGAAGAAATGGCCGAGATAGAAAGGACCGGGCTTGAAAGCGTCTTTGTCAAACCACACATGGCGACAGAAGATTGGTAACAACCAAGCCAGACCATTAGATGCAGGAGCTAAGGAGAACAAAGCTAAAGCAGCAGCAGTATCAACCAATACTAATAGGCCAATGACAAGACAAAGAATACCGTCGAAAATAACGGCTCTCACAGGTACTTGTAACTTCATGTTGATCTTACGGACCCACCAAGAAAGAGGCAAAGCACCGTCTCGGCTGAAAGCCCAAGTCTGACGAGATGCGGCAACCAAAAGTGATAGTCCCATAAACCACTGAACGATGAATAATAAAATCATCATGGCAATAGTCCATTTCTTTCCCAAGGCATCGAGGTAGATCTGGGCCATGGGTTGACCAGTAGCAGTGTTGATTACAGCGCTGATGTCGCCGATACTTGAAATAAGGACAGCAAGAATGGCAAAACCAAGAACTCCGCACATTGAAATAGACAAAACGATTCCAAATGGAACGGCAGTCGCAGCATTTGTAGCTTCTTCAGAAAGATGCACACAACTGTCGAAAGCACCGATAGTCCAGATAGCCGATAGCCAGGAAAGCATCCAAGTCCACCCGTATGGCCAATCATTTAGATTCGTTGTGTCAGTAAACAGTTCATGAGCAGGACGCAGTTTCTTTGCACCGATAGGCACAGCAATCACGGTGATTACAATAACCAACATATTGATAACAATACAGAAGGTTTGCAGTCTGGACATGACAGTGGTGGCGATGGAACCAACAAACATATGACTGATCACACAGGCTACAAATACACCGTATGTTTCGTACTTGTTAGGAACATAATTTGGATTAGCGATAGAAGGGACTGAGAGGACCATGGAAGCAAATCCGTAGTCGATAGACACTACACCGCCCACTAAACCTAGAGTATTGGAATAACCAGCCAGGAAACAAAGAGGTTTCTTCAGGGCCTCGGGTGCGAACTTGAAAGTCCACCAGTAAAGACCTCCTGAAGTAGGCAAAGCACTTCCCATTTCTGCCATAGCCCTGTTTTGGTTAGCAAACACATATTACACGTTATTAATCCCTACCGTTGACCTCTAATGTGAACAGATAGGGATCACCACGTTAATACTTACATTCCCACAGTCAAAATACAAACACTAGCTGCTAGCCAACCCCAAGTAGCACATCCGCCAGCAGGCAGATTTAATGCTAACACTGAAGCGATGGAAGGCAGCAGACTCATGATACTAAAGGCGATGCCAAAAACCTGGATCACAGAGAAGTTACGCCTTAGCTCGGGCTTATAACCCAGTTGCATTAGCAGATGGTCATCTTCTGTGACAGTTGGCTTTTCTGTTGAAGGGACGCCCTGAAGGGTCCGCTGTCTAACGATTTCTTCTGAATTATTCCCCATGATTGTGGTCTTTGCTATATAAGATTATGAATGCGTCTGACCAACAAAATTGATCGAGCAAGACGAGGAAGAGCAAGGAGAACTTTACTATATATATATTAGATCAATGTGATAGTCCTAGTTGGAACTATCGATTACCAGATCCGCACAGTCCGAGTGGGGTGCATTCAAGAATAGTGAGTGATGAAGAGTAGCAGCAGAGTATGATCTAACATGTCCATTGTGAGGGTGGGGTATCAGATCGTCGCTGCATGATAGTCGTCTGCTTTGCTGTATTAGCGCCCGAGGGGTAAGCATCATGCATGGTTATTGAAATGTGTAAGGTCCGCTCTACATCGCTCCGACTCAAAGTACTAGACTAGTATAGGAATTTATTTCCGGCTGGAGGGATTTAAACAAATGGGTTCGGAGATCTCTTTACAAACTAGTGGACCGTCGAGTCTGGCGACCTCGAGGCTACTGTATTTAGATCACAGCCTATGCCTATATAGCTGCTCTATGCCTATATAGGGAAGCAGTTATGCTGTATTGCTGGCCCTAACAAGCAACTCAAGCAACTGCCAAGTAATCTGTCTCAGCACCGCAAGGCGCTGCTGCTGCCACTCTATGAGTGAAAAAATGTTAAACAAATATGTGTCCTTGTTAACCAGCAGCAGCTATGACAGGCAATATACAGTTGACAGTGATTACCCAACAGCAATAGGATGAATGGGTCAATAAGGGCGATCGCGAAGATCAGCTACCAAAATCAGGTCATAATATCCTTACATCAGGAACATTGCGGGGTAGACAAGCAGGAGGGGTACCTGGGCGCTTAAGTGTCTGATCTCGAGCTAGCATCCGCACCGTTGGCCAGATTCCTGGTCTCGTTGGCCTAAGTCTGTATCGATATACTATATACAGTTAGCAGGCCTTCTATCCGTAATTCCGTTGGCCGAAGAGGCGCCGACAGTGAGACATTTTGCCGCTCGGGCTATGTAAGATGGAACATGTCAATGAGATTAGGTTCGTAGATAAAGCGAGATAGGATCTCATGCACGAGCCGCTGTAGCTGTCACAGCTGTCACCAGAAAGCGCGCCATTCTCGGGAAACAAGGATGCCAGCTGAACGAAAACGCTAGCTCCATTGCTCCACTTACACTAATTCACATTTATATTTGAATCTCTGAATTGTTGAATCCCAAACACAAGTCAACAGATCGAGCATTGCCGCCTGCCAAAACCACCCCTGTACTATCGGCACCGACGTTGATCCTCGAAGATGAACCCCACGGATCACGAACACCGTGGGAGCGGGACCTGCCTCCGGCGGCTGGGGCTGCGCCCCAGACCCCCTGGCTCCTCTCGCTCCGCTCGAGTCGGATCCCAGTGTCTCAGAGTCTCGGACGCTCCGCGAAGCGGAGCACCACGGGGTCTGGGGCGCAGCCCCAGCCGCCGGAGGCAGGTCCTGGGCCCGTAGTTGTGGAGGTGATATGTTTATATATTGCAGACCTATTCGTGGCGGTCAATCCAGTCGAGACAGAGTTCGGCGATCTTGGCAGGGTTTTCGCGGTGCATGAAATGGCCCACGTTGTCTACGATGACCACCTTGGCGTTGTCGCCGTAGGGGGCCAGCTTTGTGGTCTCGTACTCGTAGAGCTTGTATGTCATACAGCCGTCGTCTCTTCCGCCGATTAGCAGGCCCGGCACTTTGTTGAAGTCCACTCGCCAGTATCGGTCGCGGCTGTAGGCCATTGAACGGTAGTAGCCAGTGGTGGCATCGGCCACGCCTGGCTTCTGCAGGTCCTCGCAGAAATCAGCCAGCTCGTCCTGAGTGAATTTCCAGCCAGGGGACCAGTACTTCCAGAGACCTTCGATGTATGGAAGCACTTTTCGCTCTTTGTTTTGTGTATCAAGTACCGTGGTTAGAGCAGGAGCGTATAATTGACTACCGTAGAAGTAGCTGCTCTGCATACGCACCATATAGCTAGACAGATAGAGCTGTTGGGGCACATTCCACAAGAATTCCAAAGGAGATATATTTACCAGGTAGGGAATTGCCAGTGTGGAGATAGACGTAATGAGCTCAGGAGCAATACTAGCTGCTCGGAAGGTGGCAAGTGCACCCCAATCATGGCCGATTAAATGGACTGGCACCTTCTTGTCACCGACAATCTCTTTGATCCAGCCGATAACATCAGAAGCTATGTCTTTTGGGGCGTATGACAGACGACTGGGAAGTACAGTTTCTGGCTCGTAGCCTCGTAGAGCAGGTGCCAAGATCAACGTCGAAGGAGCAGGATACTTCTTCTCGAGAATTGGCCAGAAAGTGTCAAAAGACTTCCGAGTGTCTGGGAATCCATGAAGAAGGATAATGACACGGCTTGGAGTCAAGGATGCGAGCTGTTGCTCCGAGTAGGAACTGTACGCACTGAACGCAAGGTTGTTGGCGTGTAATTTGACTTCGAATCTAGGCATGGTAAATGGACAAAACTACTGAATCGCACTGCTACAAGAGTCACAGATCCTGTCAAAGAGAGCCATCCAACCTAATCTCTGCTCTGGCATAGCCATCGGTGCTGCAGCAGAAACGCATATGCGTATAACAGGCTTGCCTCGGTTATCGGTAATAGATCGCGCCGTCCTTGCAACCCCACAACCAAAACCTTCGCACCCACTCCAACCACACTTCCTCGTTCTCATCTGCTTCAGTGCCTCTCTCCACCCCACGATACCTCACTCTCAGCCACGCATAGGCTTGCAACCGGCTGGGCCCTGCATTTCCCTGCATACCTCGAGATGCAGGTACGGGTCGAGTCAGCCTCCGGCGGCTGGGGCTCCGCCCCAGACCCCGTGGCTCCTCTCGCTGCGCTCGAGTCGGGCGTCGAGGGTCCCAACATCTCCTGCGAAGCAGGAGCCACGGGGTCTGGGGCGCAGCCCCAGCCGCCGGAGGCAGGCTGGCAGAACTAGTGTGGAGTAGAGAAGCAGCGGAGACCGATATGGCGTCATTGGCGGTGTTTGTTTCTATTAGACAGAGGTAGACAAGTGGCTGATAGCGGTCTCTTTGGGCCAGCTGAGGTGCAAAGCGAGGACTGTTATCACGTCAATCGTGCATGGGGATGCAGATGCATGCACACCAATGCAGGGTCAGTCATTGTCCACCAGTATGATAGCGGGCATTATTACACTATTCTAATTGAAATTTACGTCAATGGCGTCGGAATCCGACGTCGTGGGTCTATAAATGTGGACCTGGCAGCTGAAAAATACCAAATATCAAATACTATTCTCTCAGATCAGACTAGATCCTATCCTAAGCCAAACGATGTCTCCTCCTACTGCAGTAAGCCCTCCTCAGCCCGTCATTTTGGACTCGAAACAGTTCAAGAAAGCTGGCGGTGACTACAAGGGTCTTTCTCCTTATTTTGATAAGCCTACTGAGGGTCCCTCTTATCAGCCCACCACTAAGCCTTTCAAAGCGTCAGGAGCTTTGGATGAGAAATACTCCTTCTCTGAGGTAACTCCCGTCATCGGTAGGGAGTATTCTGGTGCTCAATTGCGAGACATCCTCCAGGACGAAGATCTCCTTCGTGATCTGGCTATCACTGTTTCCAGGCGTGGTGTTGTGTTCTTTCGAAACCAGGAATTGAATGCGGAAGAGCAGAAGGAGCTTGCTGATAAGCTCGGCGTCCTCACTGGCAAGCCATCTACTTCCAAGCTCCATATACACCCTCGTACCCCTGGGGGCGGTTTCCTTAAACCAGATGGCTCGGAAATTGACCCAGAGATCACGATCATTTCCTCTAAACTCCAGAAGTCGTTGTATGAGAACAGAAACAGATACAAAGAGAACGCCAGTAGAGGATGGCATGCAGACTTTGCTTTCGAACCTATCCCTAGCACCTACTCTGTCCTGAAGATCATTGAAAAGCCCTCAGTTGGAGGTGACACTCTTTGGATTTCCGGCAATGGTCTGTATGACAAGCTGTCACCTTCTTTCCGTGCTTATTTGGAGACACTCTATGCCACGTTCCAAGGCTCAGGTATTGAGAAGGCAGCACAAGGTAAATTTGACCTCTTTGCTGGTCCCCGTGGAGCCCCCGAGAACGTTGGAACCGAACTCAAGGCTGTCCATCCTGCCATTAGAACCAACCCTGTTACTGGCTGGAAGTCTCTCTATGCTGCTGGTGCTCAGTTTTCGCATTTCAACGATATTACCGACGATGAAAGTGTTGCCCTGCAGAAGTATCTCAAGAACCTGTTGATTGGCAGTCACGACCTCCAAGTACGCTTCAAATGGGGTAATAACGACGTGGCCATCTGGGATAACCGTAGCGTTTTTCACTCTGCTACTAATGACTACTTCGATACTTCAGTGGAACGTCTTGGCGTTCGCACCGTGGGTCTCGGTGAGAGACCTTACTTTGACCCCACATCTAAGAGTCGATCTGAAGATTTGAGAGAATCTGACCTCTCTGTATAACTTCAGTCCAGCAAGTGTAGCTCTCTTTCTCTTTTTAAAACCTATCGAATAAATACAATATACTATATAGTAAGTTCCGTGCTTCACATGCAAGTAGATAAGAATAAGCTTTCGTGCCCCTGCAACCTGGCTTGACATTAGCCGTAAAGGTAGGATGATAGCCATTACCCCGCATTCACAGATCCCCCTGACGCAAGGGTACCGCCGAGGTTCACGCTCACACGGAAAAGCTTCTACCGTGTAGTGGTATTTGACATAAGATCACCAGAACCACTGCTCTTCAGGATTAAAGTTCGTCCGCTCGTTGGTCTCAGCTGTGATATTTAAGAGCGTCTGGAACTCGATTTCGTTGTTTGAACAACACTGGTTTTTGGCCTTCAATTAGCTGCACAGAATGACTGAGTTCCGATCCAAAGTTATTATTATTGGTGCAGGGTTCAGTGGAATAGCCACGTCCCTGTGGCTTCAATCTAAATACAAGGATGTTGATTTCCATCTCTATGACAGAAACGGCGGTTTCGGAGGTACCTGGTGGATAAACAGGTACCCAGGATGCGCCGTGGACATACCTGCATTTCTCTATTCACTATCCGTAAGTACTATTGACAGCAGGATGCCATAAGAGCTGTAGGACACCAGACAGAGTACCGAGCGAAGCGAGCCACGGGGTCTGGGGCAGAGCCCCAGCTGCCGGAGGCAGACCCACCCGAGACATACTAGAGAACTAACTTTGACAGGCCGAGCCAAACACTACATGGACAGAGTATTTCCCTCCTCAGAAGGAGCTGATCAACTATATCGATAAGGTTGTCGAAAAGCATCGACTGAATGACCGTGCCACTTTCAATGCGAATGTAATTGGTCTCGATTGGGATGTATCTAACGAGGAATGGGTTGCAACGATTGAAGAGGGAGGCAAGACTATAACGCACCGAGCCAAGCTTGTGATCAGTGGTCGAGGTGGTCTGGTAGATCCTGCATATCCAAAGATTGAGGGGCTGGATCCAGACGAGGAGAAGCGAACTTTTAAAGGCGTGTACGCACATTCAGCAAGATGGGACCCTTCAACGTCTGTCCAGGACAAGGATGTGATTGTTATTGGTAACGGATGCAGTGGCGCCCAAATTGTCCCAGCATGTGTCAAGGACGGTGCTAGCACAGTCACTCAGTTCTTCCGAGCAAAGCATTGGCTTGTGCCTACACCGAAACTCGATCCATTGAAGGTTCGAGACAAGGTCAATAATGTTCTGGGAGTGAAATTTTCCCGGTTTTTGCTGTTCTTGTTCTTGGAAGCGCAGTTCCCCATGTTCACTAACGATGGCTACTGGGCTAACAAAGTGCGGGAATTCAACACGAACAGATCCCGTAAACATATGCTGAAAACTGCTCCTGAAAAGTACCATGACCTGATCATGCCCGACTTCAAGATCGGTTGTAAGAGACGTATTATCGATTATGGATACCTTGCAAGTTTGCACAACGAGAACGTACTCCTGTCTAATGATCCAATAGTATCGGTGTCAGAGGACCACGTCCACACCAAGAGTGGTAAAAGCTACCACGCAGATGTTATCTTTGCGGCTACTGGGTTTGATGTGCAGTCATCCAGCGGTAACATTCCTATTTATGGCCTTGATAAGGACGAGAATCTAGTTGAATACTGGGACAGAACAGGCGTATCAGCGTACAATGTGTCTCAGGTGCCTGGATACCCAAATTTTTTCTATTTACTAGGACCCAATGCCGGTACCGGACACACCTCTGCGCTGCTACAGATCGAAAACACCCTGGCCTACATCGACAATGTAGCTGGTTACGTCCTCAAGGGCGAAGCCAGCAGCGTGGACGTCAAGCTACCGGCCTATCTGGAGTGGAAGCGAGAAATCAAGGAAGCCAGCAGAGAGACAGTGCAAATGAAGGGAGGCTGCCAATCATGGTACGTCAAGGACGGAAACAACGCCGTTTTCTACCCCTGGAGCCAGCTACGCTACTGGTGGCGGGCCGTGTGGCCCAACTACGAGGACCAGACCTACCGCTGGGCCGGCAAAAACGTCATCCAATCCAAACGCAGGCGGAGAAACCTGATCCTGGCTATTCTCCTCGGACTCCTAGTCAAATTCAAATTCTTCAAATAAGCTAACTGAAATCTAATGCAATACCACATATCATACTGTCGCCATGGCGCCTCCGGCGGCTGGGGCTCTGCCCCAGACCCCGTAGCTCGCTTCGCTCGACCCCGTGGTTTTCAATCATGAACTCCTACGTATACTATCACTGCGGGCCCCATGTTCGAGCGAAGCGAGCTACGGGGTCTGGGGCAGAGCCCCAGCCGCCGGAGGCACAGTGGACGAGGTCGTGTGACAGTGCCCACTGGTATCCTCATCGGGCACATAGCCTTCCTATCTGGCCCAGGGCGATAAGGGGAGCCACTGTGGGCCTGAAGGAAAAGCTGCCAAGCGGGCGGCAGTGGGTCGAGCTTGAAATTAATTCAGGCGGACTGCAAATGTTTTGCGCGCTGTTTCGGGATGAAAGGGGATGGGATGCCCCTTGAAATTCTTCGTTCGCTACTTTTTTTTACCAGATGCTTCATGCTTGGGGTGTGGATGGCTCAGGAGCGGGCGATCTGCTGCTCGTTATCTACCATATCTATTTCGTTATCTACCCACGCGTAAATGCCTTTCGGTTATGATTGGCGTGTTAACCTACGTTGGTCGATCCTGGCGTTTTTTTAAGCTATATCTGCATATATGCATAGAGAGGGGCAGGGAACGTCTTTTTCAGCTGCCTCGCATCCTCGCTGGCTTGCAATTGTATCGCGGCGGGAAACAGTTGGCGGCGAGGGCTGTCTGCCAGACGTTATCCCAAAAATCTGAAACAAATCGGAACGATAACAGGAATCCCTTCTGGAGCCTATACTAATCCGAAACTCTGTCCAATGTCATATTGAACGCTAACTTTGGTGTACTGCCACACAAATTTAAGTTCCATTGCGGATACGCCACAGGAGCGGGTCTTAATGGGTACCATGCGATGTCGATGGGCTCTGGTCAAATTAAAAAAATAATCAGCCACATGTCGCGATCAATAAGCTCTGGGACCATACCTGATGTCTAAGTATGCAGAAACGCTGCAGAAAATAGAGGCGCGGAGGTAGTAGCAGGCGGCGGTACTAGGGGCTGACTGCCAGTTCGAGAGCTGCCGAGTTCTGGCTCTCAATGTCTGTGTCGGTCTCTATCAGAATCAAAACCACTGTCGATGTCTGGTACTGGTTTGTCTTAAGTTCATTGTCATATCTGATAGTGCATTATCAATTTGAGCACGTCTCCCAGTATGAAGTGGGAAGTTGAGCTGATATATGAAAACAAGAGCTCAGCTTCAAGAGCTCAGAAACACAGTTGGTTGCGGTCCATCGAAGCAGCCAAGCACGCTTAATTATACATACATCCACCTGCAGCAGATATGCAGAAGCCTAAGACACAGCCTCGCGATGTTTTGCCTCTCTCGAAATATAAGCTAATCATGATCTGGGTAGTGTTTCTCTTTTACGTTTTGTCTCCCAAAGCTTTTAGCGTGAGGTTTTCTTATCTTTGCTATATAGCTAAGTCACCAACCCCGTTTTTCAAGTGATCTCTTTGTAACTCACATCACTACCACTTTTGATAAACAATTTATCATCTGTTGCTCATCATAGATAAGACCCCGTGATATCCGCAAACTACTCTACTCTGCTCGTACTGCAGCCACTGTTTCGAGACGACTGAATCAACGTTTGCTGTTGTTACTAATACTTTATATTAGGAAGTCTAATATTTGGTTTGATTACACGAAATACCCAAGAGTATTTTGCAAACTCTGTCTGATTCGACACTCTAAAGACAAAGTTTATTTATTGTTGATAGTGGAGGTTGCTTGGTAGAGAACTCCTTATCTGGTATTGGTTAGTGCTTTACTTTTATATTTGTATTGTACCTGCGATTCAGAAATCCAACCAAACAGATTCCCTTCTGTATTTTTATTGAGTTAGTTCGTCTACTATACTAGAAAACGACCAGGATCTTAACTCGACATCCATCTATATCTTACTAGTCCAGTCATACCACCGTTCCGCCTCTTCACGCCACTTGTAACATCCTCCTTAGACTACTCATACTTTAGGCCAGATGGCTGTCCAATATGCTGCTAATATCTCTCCAGTAAGGCTTGTTTCTTATAGCTTCAGTGATGAAGGCGAGTTCCCAAATTTTGCTTCTGTAGTGACAGAACAGGCATCTAGTGCTAGTGCTGCCGCTGTTATTGGAGCTCTTAATGGGTTTTCAAATGGCACTGACCCAAGTCAACCAGGTGGTCATGTGTCATACTTAGACTTGTCATTTTTGACCTTACAGGCCGTTTCACAGACTGTGATAATTTGTTTATTTGGTTATTTTGCTGCCAGGGCTAAGATTCTGACTCCAGCTGTACAAAAACAGGTGTCTATGCTCAATGTACAAATATTTACCCCATGTCTGATTTTCTCTAAATTAGCATCCTCTTTGTCATTATCTGCTCTGGTCGATATTGCCATCATTCCAGTCTTATTTGTCATTACTACTGGTATTTCCATGATGTGTGCCAAGATTACATCCCGCATTTTCCGGTTTAACATCCGGGAGTCTAATTTTGTGACTGCCATGGCAGTTTTTGGAAATTCCAACTCTTTACCTGTCTCTTTGACTGTATCATTGGCGTATACGCTGCCATCTCTTGCCTGGCCTGACATTCCTGATGATAACCAGGATGATGTAGCGTCCAGAGGTATCCTCTACTTACTGATCTTCCAGCAGCTTGGACAGATTGTAAGATGGTCTTGGGGTTATAACACACTGCTCGCCAAGCCAAAAGAAGATGATGAGTTTGGCGACGAAGACGACAGTGAAATAGCCGGCGGTGATGGCGAAATTGAGAATGGTGAGGTTTCCTCAACAAACAAGAACAAAAATGCCATCAACCGTAAACACAGAAAGCAGAAGACTGTGAACTACACCGCAGTCCCTACGTCCAATACTGGAGATATCGAGTCTCAAATTGGTATTCAGAAGAGTCCAGTTATTATTACTGAAGAGGACGGATCACTACCATCATCGTCATCCTCATCAGTGATAGAGACTGGATACACAACTCGCGTGGGCTCTGAGAATAGACTTGCCGGACTAGGCTCTGAAGCTGAACCTTTGATTATACATAGTGAAAACAACTCTCTTGAGTCTCCAACGTCTCAGACTACGAACGTGGTGTCACGAATTTCCTCTAACGCCACAGTTTTATCACCAACTGAAGAGAGTTATAATCCTAGTACACCGCTTCTCCCACAGACATTATCACAGAAGATCTTTTCGTCTGTGAAAAAAGGGTTTTTGAAGTTCTTGTCGTTCATGAACCCACCTCTGTGGTCGATGGTTATTGCCATCATTGTTGCATCCATTCCTGCCGCCAAGCACGAGTTATTTGAAACGAATGGTTTTGTTAACCATGCCATTACTGGTGCAGTTACACAAGTGGGAGGAATCGCAATTCCCATGATCCTTGTCGTATTAGGAAGTAACTTGGCACCCGACGAGTCGACAGCCCCTGCATCCAAGCGCCACAACAGTATTGTATTCGCCTCACTCATAAGCAGAATGATTCTACCATCCATTTTCCTTCTGCCCATCATTGCATTATCAGTCAAGTACATCAAGCTGTCTATTCTTGACGATCCTATCTTCCTGTTAGTAGCGTTCATTCTCACGATATCACCTCCAGCTATCCAGCTGTCACAGATCAGCCAGCTTAATGGTGTTTTTGAAAAAGAGATGGCCAGTGTGCTCTTCTGGGGATATGTCGTTCTGACACTGCCCTCCACAATCGCTATTGTTGTGGCAAGCTTAGAGGTCATAGACTGGGCAGGTACTACTCGTTCATAATAATATATACATGTCATTCACTAGATAAATATCTTTTTCCACCAGCTATGGTGGGCAGCCCCTCTCTTCGACTCGAGCGCAGCGAGAGGAGCCACGGGGTCTGGGGCAGCGCCCCAGCCGCCGGAGGCAGGTCTACGATATCAGTCGCTCCAGCCGGCTATACACGTCATCGTCCATGACTGTGCGAGTGTCTATTTTCTTCTTGACAGCATGGGAGAGAGGAAGCTGGGGGTCCTGGGTCGGTTGAGGGAACAGGGCCATTCGTTTGTAAACAAAGTCCTTTCGGAAAGCTTTATAATAGTAGCCCCTGTTTCCTACTGGGAGGACGTGGGCCACATACTGTCCATGAAAGCCTCCCGATAGAGACCCGTCTCGGGAAATAAACTGGAGCTCGTCATCATTTTCAAAGGATAGCAGCATCCATTTGGAGTTAATGGGATATTCCGTCACAGGGCCGTAGTAGTTACCTTCGCTGTTATAAAGCCTTGTATTTTCAAAACTTCCTCTGAGTACTGGTCCTAACGACGGCCAATACGGTCGTATGAGAACAGGATTTGGGGGCAGTATGAACTCTTTTAGTGCGAGAATAGAGTAATCTTTGCAATCAGGATTTGCGCATCTTTTACCAGAGCACTCTCCCTCCCCACCGCCTTCTCCATAGCCAAAAAAATCTGAGTCGTATTCGCCTATTTCTCTTTCACCGTCGTACTCGGCATCGTAGTCATCATATTCTTCATGCTCTCCGTCCTCGTAGCCATAATCCTCTTCTCCTGAGACGTAATGCTCGTCGTAATACTCGTCGTCCTCTCCCTCTTCTCCGTCATTCCGCTCCTCATCGCCATCATGCTCATCATCATAATCGTCGCCCCACAGCAGTCTCCTCCTTCGTTTCAGTTGTTTGTCCCTTAACTGCTGAAGCTGTGTTAATCTCTCACTCTGCTGTCCTACTTTACTGCGAACATCTTTGAGCATATTAGATAGAGGCGCTGGCTGCTCACTATTTTCAGCCCTCTTTTTGGACAAGCTCTTCAGAAGAGCCTTCTGTCTGTTCTTTGGCCTTGGTTTTCCCATAGCAAATTTATTTTAGCAATCGTGCTTCGTTACTGGGTCATAGACATAGACAGCCCCGAACTGGCGAGAGTTCTCTCTCCTTAACAAGCTGTAATGCTCAAATGCTGCAGCCCTTTGACACTTATGCGCAATAGCCTCTTGATCGAGTACAGCTCTAATGCGCGTGTGAGTTGCCCTTTTGGCCAAGTGGTAAGGCACCTCACTCGTATTATTTCGTCATGAGGCGATCGTCGGTTCAAACCCGACAAAGGGCAGTTTTTTTGCCTGGGCAGACGAACAGCCAATTTGTCAGCTCTATCTATAGTATTACCTATTTTTACAAATTAGATAAATTAGGGCCCTCGGCTGCCCGTTCGACTATTTGGTCTTGCCCCTCGATGACTACAAGCGGCCGACATCTGTCGAATATTACTAAGAGTCGAAGTTCCGACTTAGATGATCTTCCAAATCTGATCAGCCGTAACCATGGGCACGCTAGCAACCCGGTTTTAGCAGCTTATAGTCGGATATGTGCCGACAATAGGCCTATAATAGTTCCTAGGCGGTATTTCACTATAACGAGGTTATTTACCATATGAAGCGCTGAAAACGAGCTTGAAATAATTCCACAATTCCTGTATCAAATGATGCCAGGAACCCCCCACATTGGCCCCCCTGTATCGATCCGGTAAAAGTCGGAATTATCTCCGGATTGTGAAATATCCAGTGTGATTACATAACGTCATCCGAATTTACCCCAAGTTATCCGCAATCGTGCGCTGTAGCTCGTTCCGTTTTGTCAGCATCTGTTTACAAATTGGTTGTATTCAACTCTACTATAAAACTGAATCAAAATTCCCTCTATGCTGAGAACTGGATTTAGAACACAAACAGGACTCGGAAGATTATCATTACTCAATCGTCACTTTACTTCATCAGCAATTAAGATGTCTATTCCTACTACTCAAAAGGCAATTCGTATCCACGAAACTGGTGGTCCAGAAGTCGTGAAGCTCGAGCAAATTCCTGTTCCTGAAATCTCAGAAACTCAAGTCTTGGTGAAGAACGAGTACGCTGGTGTCAACTTCATTGAAACTTACTTCAGAAAGGGTATCTACAAGGCTCCATTGCCTACGACTTTGGGCCGTGAAGGTGCTGGTGAGGTAGTGAAAGTTGGTTCCAAGGTCACTGGTTATTCAATTGGTGATAAAGTTGGCTTTGTAGGCGCAGCTTTTGCTGAATATGTCGCTATTGAGACCACCGGTAATGCCCTTAAGATTATCAAGATTCCCGAGGGACTTGACACTAAAACTGTTGGTGGTGGCCTTATTCAAGGTCTCACTGCCTTGGTGCTTACTACTCAATCAGTAGCTGTCAAGAAGGGAGATTTCATCCTTGTCCATGCCGCTGCTGGTGGCACTGGAGCCTTGATTGTTCAATTGGCCAAGAGCTTTGGTGCTACTGTCATTGGTACTACTTCGTCCCCTGAAAAAGCCAAAATTGCAAAGGCTGCAGGTGCCGACTATGTCATCAACTATAAGACTGAAGATATCACAGCTAGAGTAAAGGAAATCACCAATGGAAAGGGTGTTATTGGTACTCTTGATGGTGTTGGTAAAGATACATTCAAGATCTCAATTGCCTCCACTGCTAACAGTGGAACTGTTGTTAGTTTTGGCAATGCTTCTGGAGTTGTTCCTGACATTTCTCTTCTCGCCCTCGAGCGTAACATCAAGATTCAACGTCCTTCGCTTTTCAATGCGCTGACTACAACTGAAGAGTGGGAGGCTCTCAATAAGCAGTTTTTCGACCTTTTGCTTAATGGACACCTCAAGCTTGACATTAGCAAGGTCTACCCATTGGCTGAGACCTCTCAAGCCATCAGCGATCTCGAGTCAGGCAAGACTACCGGCAAGCTTGTTATTCAAATCTAAATCTAAATATGTAGTAAATTGAGCTTCAGCTTTAGTTATATCTGCCTCCGGCGGCTGGGGCTCCGCCCCAGACCCCGCTGCTCCTCTCGCTCCGCTCGAGTCGAAGTTCTACAGGCCAAGCAACTCCTGCGAAGCAGGAGCCACGGGGTCTGGGGCGAAGCCCCAGCCACCGGAGGTAGTGGGCGACAGGTTAGTTATTTGTTGAGATAAGTTAATAAAATATGCAATTTTGACTATGTGACTATTGAGCAGATGCTACGAGGTGGCTCCAAGGGTGCTCAACCTTGCTCCACATGATTTGGGAAAGAGTCTCCTTGATGTGATGTGCGTAATCCCCGGAAGTTCCATTGGTCATAGGAACAGAGATATCCTTTCCTCCTGGGGTGCGGATAGTTTGAACTGGGGCAATGAAGTAGGCTGTGCCTACGGCAAATGCCTCGACGAGTCGACCTTCGTCAGAAGCCTTTTCGATATCGAAGATAGTGAACTCCTTTTCGTTGACCTCAATTCCTTCGGGAGTGTATTTGTTTCTGAGAAGCTCCAACACGGATCTACGTGTGACACCGGGAAGAATAACGCCAGTGGTTAAGGGACAAGTCATGATCTCGTCCTTGCCTGTTTGCTCGTTCTTAATGACTGCAAAAAAGTTGGCACCACCCGCCTCAGTGACAATGCCTTCCTCGCCCATTAACCAAAGCACTTGACTGAATCCATTCTTGATGGCCTCGTTGTTGGCCTTCAAGGTTGGACCATAGTTGGCACCAAGCTTGGCGTAACCAAAACCTCCCTTCCAGGCTCTGATTTGATCGGGTGGGGAGGAGCACAACTTCAATGGGGCAGCGTTAAGCTTTGGCATCAAAGAAGCCATGATCAGAAACTTGGCTTCAGTGGGAGTGGTCAAGCCCAAGTGAGCGTTGGTTCCCATGACCATAGGACGAAGATAAATAAAAGATCCGGGAGCAATGAAACGAGCTTCCATTTCAACATACTTCTCCAACAAAGCAAGTGCAGCATTAGGTTCAAGTTGAGGCAAACTGGCTCTAGCACATGAATCATTCAATCTATTAATATTGTCCAAAGGTCTGAACAAAGAAACCTTCTTGCCATCAAAACTTCTGTAGGCTTTCATACCTTCGAAACAAGTAGTGGCATAGTGAAGAACAGAAGAAGCAGGATCTAAAGCTAAGGGGCCATATGGATGAATGGAGGGAGTACCCCAGCCTTGTTCAATAGTCCAAGTGACTTCACAAAGGTAATCAGTAGCACGAGAGGATGGCAAGTCGGAGGGAGACTCGAACTGAGTAGGGTTGGGATGCTTCTCTATAACAAGCCCTTTGGCGGAAAGCTCAGCGTAAGAGACGGTCATGTTTGTGGTTATTGTTTACAGGTGATTTGAAATTATACAAGTGAAATAAGATTTTTGTGCAGATAATGCGTTTTATTTAATTTATATAACTTTGAAGTCATCTTGAAATCGAGACATGATAAGTAATTTCCGAGCATGTAAAAAAGAGAAAACGTTTGCATATGTGGTGATCACGGTTGATCTTCTATCGTAAATGCTTTTAAAATTCTGATTAGAGATGCATGCAGCGTTTAGTGAAGATGGTAATTCCTTTTTCTTGAAAATTTTATGAAACTCGCCTCCGTCTACAACCGTAGCGCACATCGGCAGCGATCAGGTATGAGTAATTGAACAGGGGCTGGGCACCCGATATTTGAGTCATAGTCTACCACAAAGGGATGAGTAGAAATGGATATATAAAAATGTGGTTTTGCTCGGCAGCGGCTAAACACCACATAGCTTTAAACCATGAGCAAAAATATGGACGAATCCGGAATTGAACCGGAGACCTCTCGCATGCTAAGCGAGCGCCATAACCAACTAGACTATACGCCCAAATTTGCGAAAAAAAATATTCCGCTTTCTCCTCTGAACCTAGTCAACTAATCCATGTCTAGCTCGAATTTAATGGGCGGACCACAATCTAGTTTGCCTCCTGTGGCTAGGGCTGTCACCCAGACTCCATAGCTCCTCTCCCATTAGTCTAGTCGACACCCAGAGTCCTAGTAAGTCCTGCAAAGTAGGAGCACCGAGTGCAAGGTGCTGCCCTGGAGTCGAAGGGGCTAGTTCTTATCCAGAATTGAGTGTAGATCTTTTTCTATTTCCTGTTTCTTAGTAGCTTGGCTCTTTTAGATACTATATTTAGTCGTAATTCATAGGGCTTCAAACGAGAATTTTTATTATTGATACTACGCGTACCCAGATTGCCTCTGAACTAACACCAGGTGACTCCACTCTACAAAAGATCAAACACGAGTGAAACAGCCCAACAAACCCCCTTTCTGAACGTACAATAGCGAATTGACTAGAGGGTTGTTTATACAGCGGTTATATACAAGCTTAGATAGCTACGAAGAGGAAGGGTCTGCCACCCAAACCCAGTGCAGTAAAAAATCCAATAGCACTCCAAGTTGGAGAATGATCTGTTATTTGGGCCATATTTTCTAGAATATGCATTTAGTGCTTATATATATCCCTCGAATCTCTCAGGTTCTCGTCCATACAGCTGGAGATCTGGTTGTCGATCCACGCGGTAGTTAAAACAAGATAAGCGCAGCTCGCATATAACTGACGCGTCAGTATCACATGAGTAATTATGTCGCGAAGAGGCAACTTGACCCAAGCTAGTTTATTTCGCAGACGGAAAGCCAGGGACAATGACTAGACAGAGAACAGCGAGATGTACTGACGTGATTATCTGGTCGAGTTTACCAGCGAAAATCTATCACACTACCACACTCACTGCCGACGTATAGCCCGCAAGTCAAGGACGTATGACATCCAGCAGATCGTACGAGCAATCGAATGCGAAATGAAGCTATTTCTACTTCTACTGAGCGGTATTAGTTCTGCGCCAAGCTAAACAGCATTGGGACCTCAGAGGCCGAACGTAGACGTCCTACTCGAAGAAAGCGTGAGGAGCAGCATGGGTCTGGGGCACCCAGGCAGCAAGACAAGGCATGCGAAGGCCAAACCGCGCGGAATACGACGAAACAGACGCCTACCGCCCCTTAAGCTATATCAACCGTCAAGTAGGGATCATTTCAGCCCCTATTCAATGCTGAAACAGACATACGTCAAAGCCGCACGGATTTCATCTGCGAGAAGATAATTCTGTGTTGATATTTGTCCTACATGGGTTAAAACCCCTGCCCAACTGATTGTCCGCAAAACGACAAACTCGTGTGCTGCAACAGGGTTTAAACTTGAGACGACCCACCAAAAAATTAAGTGACAAGAAACATACGCTAATAACCCAACGGTCTCGAAGTTGAGCTTAAGTCCTTTCACACGTGAAGTGTAGATTTCAGTGAACTCTGATATTGTTACGAATTGTGTTTGAAGTGGACAAGCGTTGGAACAGCCAGCTGTTTATTTATAGTCATATTTGGCACTGCCCGTGAAGGTACATTTCAGGAGGTGAAGTCTATTTTTGTGGTGAGCTGGAACAGGAGATAATAGTGAACTGAACGTCTGACAGGCCATAGCTGGATTTTTGGACAGTCCGATCTTGTTTATTTCTATTAGATCGAGCGCTCAGCAGATATAACCTGGTTGTGGTGTGATCTTATCTATTTCACAGGTACCAGCAAGTGATACAGCATCAGTCGCGAGTCGCGCGCTATCAACTAGCCACAAACTCAAAACTTGCTATATCCCGCCATCCCACTATAACCTTCGTAGACCAGCCTTTAAGTCTAAGCTCTTCGATTTTATATCCTCTCTTATATCAGACTGTTATTAGACTAGATATTTGAGTAGATATCTGAGTAGACATTTGGCTGATATTTGACGCAAGAGCTTTGTTGAGATCGTATATCCGACACAGTGAGTTTAGATACTGAGTAGTTCACCACAGCTCATCATGGTTGGGTTCACCGCGAAACCAAGGGACAGGCTCCCGACACTGTTCGAAGTGCTGAATAAGAGAACACAATCTCCTGTGGATCTGTGGTCTTTTTATGTATTCATGCGAGAGCAATATCGTGGGGTCGACTACCTGGATTTTTGGCTCGACGTCATTCACCACCTGTCGCTGTGTAGACACTACGTACGTGGTCTTCGTCAAAGCATTATGGCCGGTTCTGAGATCGATGGGTCTAGTAGAGCTTCATCAGTTCTTCTCGATACCTTGATACAGGACGGTGTACTTGACGACACTGATTCTCATCGATTATCAGCATTTTTAAGGGGTGAAGACCCTGCTAATAACGGTACGTTATATCGGCTTTCAGCGCTACTAGACGCCATGAACTCAAAAGAACAAGGCATTGCTGATTTGCATGCCCCAGCTTCACGTACAGATAATTTCATTTCTAGAGTCAATGCCAACGCTAATGCAAACGCCAATACACGGCGGACTCCAAGCGGGAACGTAATAACAAAAGCACAACCACACAATGATGGAGAATTAAGTGATGACGAATATGATGAGAATGGCTTTGAACGCGAGAAACTGTATCAGCGGAACGAGCCAATTGCCCCTGGTCCATCATCTGGGTTTAGGGGTGTTCCTGATGACGCTTACGACGAAGAATCATTTTACTCGTTTAAAAACCAATCTGCATCACCCGTTATTGCTTCCCCAACAGGAGGTTACGCGCCAAGAAGCGGGACTCCACTGGCACGCAATTCAACCAGCACAAACCCATTTCGTAATTCGAGAATTTCCACTTCATCTTCAGCAAGATATAATGCATTAAACAACAGCTCGCCAAACTCAGATGCTCGCTCTCCGCCTATACGGTCTCAGGTACCTGGATTCAGTGCGAATGTCACCAACGCCCCAGCCGCTAATCTGGCCCATTTTCCCACCCCGCCCGCTGCTCCTAATAGCGGTCAAGGGTCAAGAGCTTCTGCTGCTGAGACCATTGAAAGACTGTTCCCACGTAGAGCTGGTGATATCACCGACGGAACTAACTATGTCACCCGCCAAGATATCCGTCAATCATCACATCGCATTCTCGTCACATATTTCATGCCTGGTGCTGAAAAGGAGATTGTGATGCCCGATCGAATCCTAAAAGCAGCTAAACATGCCATAGAAGTCGAAGGTAGAGACGACCCCGAAGTGTTTGATGAAGCCAGAGAATACGCGTTCCAAGCCATGGAGCGAGAAGCATTCCCCAGCTTCCTGGCTGCACGTGCCCTTGGCAACCTGACACCCACTGGATCCCTAATCCGACTCATTATTGGCTTGGTTGCCCTATTCGCAGCATTCTGGATCGCTTTCGTATTCATCCTGCTCGACTGGAAACCCAAAGTGACACGTCTGTGGCTCATTCTGCCTGGAGCAGTGGCGGCCTACGGCATCTTCTCGTCGCTCTACAACCTCGACCCCATCATGGCGCTCGCCGGCTTCAGTGAAGCTTCTGCTAGGTCCATGGTACGCATTAAAGAGCCCTACGTGCGCCAACTCCTCACGAAGCGTTCCCTCTACGTGCTATGCGTAATAATCATCGTCACAGCCTGCTTCGTGCTAATTTTCGCGCTGGTGCCCGGCCACCGTCTTTAAAAATATAATGCTTTTTTTACTGTTCATCTTTTGCGCTGCCTCCGGCAGCTGGGGCTCTGCCCCAGACCCCGCTGCTCCTCTCGCTGCGCTCGAGTCGTTCGTCGACGGTCACAGCCATCTCCTGCGAAGCAGGAGCTACGGGGTCTGGGGCAGAGCCCCAGCCGCCGGAGGCAGCACAACAAATGAAAAATAAATATTCAATATACTATATATCAACAAAAATGCAGAGAATGAGTGTCAGGAAGGTTAGAAGTGGTGCGCGATATTAGGTAGAGGTCTTTTTCATTTTGGGGGAGCTTGCCCAGAGGAGCTGTTTCCAGGCCTCGAGGTCGCGGTGCATCGACAGCAGGCGCTGGATTTCGGATTTGGGCCGTTTGCCGCGTACCGACAGCATGGAGTACAGTTTGGCGTATTCAGAGTATGTGTCTTTGAACTTGCGAGCGAGCTCGAACAGGTCGCCTTCCGCTGCTGGCTGCTGCAGCTTGGATGCGGTGGGTGTTGAGGAGCGGGCTGTCTTGCGGACCTTGGCTTCGGTTGGAGAGGCGGTCGAGAGACCAGAGGCTGCAGCTTTGCGTTTAGCATGTGCGCCATTGGAACTCGTTCCGTTCACCACCGTGCCAGCGCTGTTGTTCGTGTGGTTATGAATAGCCGCTACCTTCAAACTGGGTGACGAGGTGGGCCGTGGCGTGGACACATTACCAACTGGCGTACCGGAGCGTGGGGTGTTTAGTGAGCTGTGGAGCGTACTAGTATTACTCGAGGCAACCATTTCATAATCAGCAGACTCTTCGTCGGAATCTCGAACATACTCAGCAGACTTGATCTTTTTGTTCGATGACAAATTGTTGTTGCGAGTCGGAGATGGTGACGAGGTCGATGCTCGAGGTGTGTTAGCACCTGATGAAACGAGTTTCTTGGTTCCTTTGCCGTTGCTCTTTAGGATTGCTCCCACCATTCTTTTGCCGGATGAGCTTGGGTTGGGATTCTTTTCTGGGTCTCCCAGCGTTGTAGAGCTGCCGTTGGCACTACTTGTATTAGATGCACCTGTGTTAGTAGTAGAAGCAGAAGACGAAACAGGGGTAGAAGCCCTGCCATTAGAGCTGGCAGATACAGAGTTCGTCGAGCCGTTTTTGTCAGCAGAGCTGGTGGAGGAGGTCTCCGTTGCCTTGGGAGGGCGCAGTTTCGGATCTATCACATTCCTCCTGGCTGAGTGGTCGGGAGGATAGTGTAATCTATCGAAAGCATCGACGGAGTCATTAATGATTCTAGACCGTTCAGCCGAGCTGTAATGCTTCCACTCCCACACTCTCAGGTCTTTATACCTGTTATCTGCCAGACAATACTGAGTATTATTCCCAGAGGACCCAGCAACTTCCTTGCCGTGTTCATGTAGAATAGCCTGTACTTCAGACACAGGCAAATGGGTTCGCGATGCAATAGATGATACAGTGTTTGGACCTAGAGCCAAGAGATGCAGAACTCTCATTGTACCCGAGAGCAAGGACATGGATGAAAGTGGTTTTTTGGAAGTGGTCATGCTGGCCAAAGACTTGGCTGACCCAGAAGATGCAGATGCAGAAGATGTCGAAGAAGAAGAGGAAGATGATAAAGAAGGCGAACCATATGCAGAAAAATTAGGCGACGCGGACCCCGTGTCAAACGAAGAGGGCGAGCCTGGCAAGCTTCGCGAGCTGGTTCCTCCATTCGAAGAGGCCGCAGCAGCAGCTTTGCCAGCAGACGTCCCCGTCAACACTGGATTGCCCAAACCAGACCCTGATCCCGAGCCAGAGCCCGGTCCCGAGCCCATTGGACGACGAATCCCCGCCGCAGAATTGGGCCGCTTCATCGACTTGACATCGGACCCCACACCATTCAACAAAATAGCCCTGTGAGACTCCTTCTCCTTCTGCAACACATCATTCTGACTCCTCAACTTCGACTTCATAGCAGTCTCATTAATAGACCGACGGACCGTCACGCGATGGGTCACTTTCCCCACATGCTGGTAGCCCTCGTTCCCTGAACCGCTCCCACTCCCGCTCCCACTGGGTGCTCTCCTGAACAGATCCACATATGATGCCTCAGGTATACTGGTCGCGCCAAACGCCTCGTCGCCGACTCGTAGCTCCTTCGACTTGTTAGCGGGGGTCATATGTGGGGTGAACGATGCCTCCGGCGGCTGGGGCTCTGCCCCAGACCCCGTAGCTCCTGCTTCGCAGGAGATTGCTGCGACCGTAGACGCTCGACTCGAGCGAAGCGAGAGGAGCAGCGGGGTCTGGAGCAGAGCCCCAGCCGCCGGAGGCACACTGGCCCTCGTAGAAACTCACCCATTTGTCGCCAAAGTGAAACTTGATGCCCGTGCCGTTGCTATTTGCGATCGCATCCAGTGCCTCGGGCGTCAATTTCATGTAGATGGCCGGGGGGACCTGTCCAGCGCTGGCTTTGTAGGGGTTCAGCACCGCCTCGGTGAGATTGACCGACATTTCGGAGATGAAAAATCCAGTGCACGGTGGAATCTGTGTTCACAGCCGACGTTGATGTCCTGTAGCTGGTATTGTATCAAAGGGTCTTCGAGAGTTGTTGTGAAGATTGAGAGTTATGCCTGTAGCTGGATATAGTTTGATCAGGCGTCAATCTCTGTCTTAATCTTAGACTCAAACAGTGCTCTCTGTCTGGAAACCGCAGACTCGTAGTTTCTCGTTCCAGCCTTTATTTTTCAGCTCTTTGTTTTTCGAAGAGAACCTGTCTATTAGTCTTTGGTTGTAGAATTGTGATCTCAGTGTAGTTCAGTGTTATGTTGGTTCTCGACCACCTGCCCGCCTGTGCTGCCTAGGCCGTTCCAGTGCTTATTCAACTATAACGTAAGGTCGCCGTTAGGTGGACTGTTCTGGCTGTGTTCTCGGTCGAGTAGAGTATTATTTCACAGGCTGGAGTATCCCGTATAGTGGACCCCAATAAGGAACAGTTGCTTCGACCCAGTTACAACTAAACAATCAAAAACCAAAAAGTTCCCGGTCCCAAAATAATGTTATAACCAATCTGTTTCAGATCTACCTTTTCGCCTGTCACCCGCTACCCACGCTCTCTGACTGACTATCCAAACCAGACAATTACAGCACCTGCAGTCCTAACCCAAATTCAATCGGTTATTTCTCCCAGTGGGCCACAGTTATAAATAACAGTAGCAATTTCAGCAATCGAATCAGGCCACCGATATCGTTGCTGGACGAGCTGATGGATGTCACGAAGCAGCTGTGCCGATATAACTAATAAATTAAATATAATAAAGCCGCCAGCCAGGCTGCGAGACAGTTGGCAACTCCAGCCAGCAACGGCGACCAGAAGCACCACCTGCTGTAGCTGTAGAGAGGGGTCAGCCCGTCTCGCCAACAATCCCAAATCCTAGTACATACACACTTGCATATCTGCATGCATCTCCAATTATCTGCACCGGATAGGTACTGAGGTGGGATGCTTCATGCAACAGGCCAACAGGCTACCCTGCCAACCGAGCCGCCCGTTGTTTGGTCGCCCTGTGCCAAACACATCTTTCTGCTTGATGCTGTTATTGTTTGTTGTCGCTGGGCAAGAGCAATCTCGATGTCTCGTTGTGCTAGAGTGTTTGGTTGGAGGGGTATTGACGGTGTGGCCTGCCTCCGGCGGCTGGGGCTCTGCCCCTGACCCCGTGGCTCGCTTCGCTCGGCGTGGGGGGTGGTGTGGTTGTAGTGGAAGTAGTTCCTGCGGCAATGACTTGGTTTGTGCCAGTAACCTAGAGTTTCCCGCGGATCGGTGGGGTTGGCGGTTGGTTGGTTGGGTTGGCTGCATGAGAAATAAGCAAAAATACGGGATCCTGGCGTCTACAGATTACCATCTATGATCTATAGTATCAATTTAAACCATCGGCCAACGGTCTCTTACTACTACTACTACTACCCACGCACCGTACCACCAGTCAACCTAGTCCGCTTCTGGCGGCGGCGAGAGACCCACTGGATTTCCGCTTCTCCTCTATCTGTAGCTTTGAATCTCCAGATCTAGACCCAAATCAGCAGAAAGACCTACGCCAATCATCAATAATTATTTAATCAGAGAATATAATTTTAGACTCAATACGCTTAGACGCACACCCTTATACGCACGCACAATGGACTCATGGCTACTGTCCGCTACATGGTACGATTCCAGCGGCTAGATTTGGTCTTCAGTCTCCTTTTTCGGCTTTCCTTATTACAGCTATTTTTATTGTATTCTCTCTCTGTTTGCCTCTGTTTGTTCTCTTTTGTATTGTGATTTACCTATTTGGAATATTTCAGTTGTTTACACCCTCTGCCCGTCATTTAAACATTACTGAAAGATCGACAGTGCGTTATCGAGAATACAGTATATATAGCAGATCGTATATATGCAGGCAAGCGGGGTTTATCGAGACAGAACGATATCATCAATTCTGGCACTCTTTCCGTGGTTGGCCACCAGCGTAAAAAAGTATCTATTGAGATAGTATGAGGACGATAGGCTACAAGTGGTGAGCTACAGGATCTGTATCGTGTAGACCATGTCAAAACATGCATATCAACCTTGAAGGCTGGATGACTGCTTGGCAAAGTAGCTCTGCCTAAGAGATGAGTTGTCGTACGAGAAATTTATCTATTTATGGCTGTTAAAATCAAGTAGACCTGACCTATCAAAGGAAGATGATGAAATCATGATCTGACCCGCCGCAGATATCAACAAGGTGATCTCTACAGATACCAAGCTATTAGTGTAGGGGTAAATGATTTATAGCCTGTACGCCAAACAGATAATACCGACAACAAGCTTGGGACATACCTCATAATCTTGGCCTCACTATCTGTTACGATTTGTTTACACAGAGATCTAGCCAGCGGACAACGCTTCCGCTGAATAAGTGAACAACTGAGTTGCACTCGCTAACAGCAATTGATTGGGTCAATTGATCTCTGTGGAGTTGGATCAACATGTCTAAGACATTCTAGACTTGTTGGAATTGGTGGTAGCTGCAGACATAATGCAATCAACACTACAATTAGAACAAATTCTCTATTCTCAAGTCACGAGTTTCAACAGAAGAGATATTTCTTTTCTTATTATATCTACCGAATAAGGTACGATGGCGGCCACTAGCTAGCTCTTATAGGCTCTTGGGGGGACAGTTTTTGTCATGCCATGGTGCCGACTATGAATTATCATGGAGCATATAATAGTAGACCATGTTGCATGATTTCGATAAACTGCTCTTCTTGTTTTCTACTGATATAGTCGTCCAACATATAGATTGTTATGTTAAATTACTCTGTTCTGTCCAAGATCACCTAATTCGAGGCTACGGTTGAAAGCTATTTTGCTTCGGGCATTTGCAACAAACTTAGAATGCCAGGCTCGCGCTATGTAGGGACCAGCAACATGTGCTTTAGTAAAATGTTTAAGACTTATTCCAAGGAGAAGCTCATTCCAAGGAGAAATTTGAAACACGGCCAATATTGGTTTGTGTGGAAATTTGATTATAGAGCTAGACATGCTGATTGAAGAAGATGGGGACATAGAGAAGAAACCGAAAAAAGCTGAACTTGGACGATGAACAAGATGGTTTGAAAATGATTCCAGAAGGCACACTTCCTAGTCTGATATTTACTGAAAGATGCTTGGGACGAACATGCTAAAGCTTTATAAAATAGCAACTGCGACAAGTTGAGGTTCAACGGCGCATGAGTGCACGGTAATCCTCTCCGGCCAACCACAATGGATTGCTTAAAGCCGTCATTCCAAATCCCTACTTTCAACATGCATGTCCGATGGAGGCCAGTAAATGGGACAGGAAATCCGAATCTGTAGGATTCAATCGTGTACTGATGTGTATCTCCTTCATACTTCGGTAGAACAATGTGGTAAGCTTTCTGAATCACAGTGGTCCAGAAACAATCAACAACCTAATGATCCCATTATCACAGGTATTAATAAGCGGATTATTGAGGAAGTCTGGCCTACTTTTGTGAATATTAACAGCTCGTGACTATCCAAGTCCAACTATTAGGTCCTACTCTCCCAAATGGACTCAGTACAATGACTTCAATATGCAAACAGATAAGATCTAAACGAAGGATATTCATATACCTACAGATGAGTCGTCAGCCTCGAAAATAGAAGAAAAGTAAACGAAGGAAGAGGTGCTTTCACGACTCTCCATACGAGACGGGGCATATCGCCTCAAGATCATGGTAGCTCTAACGGGACGACAGTCGTGCTCGATGGGGAGAGCAGTCTAGGTTATAATGCCATAATTTATGATCCAAGCCATGACAACAGCCTGGAAACGATTCAAGTGATCATTTGTACCTGAAGCTATCAAACCGAGTCGTGATATTCGAGTAGAGGGTTGGAGCTGCATGGCTAAAATTAATTACTTAATGCAGTAGCGAATATGCACATATCGTTTCCGGAATAGACCAGTGATGTTCATGCAGGATGCGAGCTTAAATTAACAACAATTCCAGGCTCCTTTCACAAGACCTTCAGCAGTTGTGCCCAGCGATATCTCCTGCGAAGCAGGAGCAACGGGGTCTGGGGCGGAGCCCCAGCCGCCGGAGGCACAAGCCCCTCTCACAGAGTTAATGTCTTCATTTACTACTAATTATCCTACGCACGTCCGCTGGGCACATCGTACTTGACCTTACGACTAGCGCTGCGGGCCCTTTCTTGGAGCCAGTTGGGGAAGCTTCGGATGGAGGCAATGGGGGTGACCGATTCGGGCAAAATGAGTTGAGCACCTCTGGTTGAGTAGATTTGGTTGACTACAGCACTGGCAACGTCACTGGGAGTCAATTCTCGGGCAATGACGGAGTTCATATTTTGAAGACCATCAATCAATCGGGTTCGTACCCAGCTTGGGTGAACGCTTGTTGTTCTCACCTTGGGTGCATTATAGACGACACGAAGTTCGGCAGCAAGGGCTTCGTGGTGGGCCAAGACAGCAGCCTTGGAGCCACTGTATGCACTCATTCTAGCAGGTGAGATGAAACTAGCAATACTAGCAATGGTCACGACATGACCGTGGTTATGCTTGGCCATGTCAGGAACAAAAGCCTTTGCAAGCCAGTAGTGGGATAGAACATTGACATCGTAGGTTCTACGGACATGGCTCTCAGCAGCTTCAAGAATATACTGGCCTGCACCGATACCAGCGTTATTAATAAGAACGGTTGGAGATCCATGCTCGGCTCTAATTTTTTCTGCAACGTCATGGACAGCATCACTATCAGTAATATCAGTCTGATAGAAGTATGTATTTGGAGGCAGGACCTTAGCGGGCTCACGGTCCAAGATAATAACGGTGGGGTTCTTGGTAGCAGCAAACTCGTTCACAATGGCCAGACCAATACCATTGGATCCACCGGTAATTACGACAATTTCCTTTGACCAGTCATAACTACTGTCAGTAACAAAATTGTTCAATTTCTGAGTGTTCAACCAATTGTTGACAATTCTCAAAGCACCCCAGGCAAAGAGAATCTTGAGAACCACACTGGCCTTGGAGTTGGCAGAGGTCAATTTCTCAATCAAAGGAACCAAAAATTTAGGCAAGTACGAGACTACCTCGCTGAGTTTGTCAGCTGGCAAAGAGCGTAGGCCAAGTAGAGCACCAGTCAAGATAGGATTGAGGACTGTGCCTCTAATAAGTGGAAGATAGTCATTGACAGTGGACATTTTTAGTAATAGAAAGAAACAAGAGAAAAATAAAGAGTTCAAGAAAAAATCAACGCCAAAACAAGGAATAAATAGATAGAATTGAGAATCAAAACAAGGTCAATGGATTGCTCCGAGGGAAAATAAACATCAGCAGATGAATTTAATTTATATAGAACAACCTTGACAGTCAATAAGGAACAGATGCTTATGTGGGGTCATGTCGTATGGCCATCTGCGATCCCTGATGTATGCCGAGGTTACCACCCAGTCAGCCCAGGGCGGATAATCTATTGTCAGGCAAGCACAATGCATTCGTTGTAGATTTCATGTGAACGAAGCAGTTGAACACTTGCTATCCCGCCCTCATAACTTCAGTACTTCAGCACTCCTGCTCTACCACTATGCTACCAGGCATTTGAACTCCAAAGCGGGTCCTCTAGCAAGCCAAGCCGCCAACTGCTGTTGGAGCTGCCAGACCGCGAGAACCAATTCCGAGGATTATAACCCATAGTACCTATCATAACAATCTAAAAATCGGTCTCCCGTCACTCACGGTAAAAACTAAACGCGACTCCCTGTTGCTGTCGCAATTACCCCACAAACGGAGGGGTCGCAGGATCGCAACATCGCGGGGTGCGTCCCACCAGCGTCAGACAACCCCTGATCCTGCAGCTTGCAGCCCTTCATGCACGCTTGGACAAACCTTCCACCGGAATTAACAACTCCCGAGCCGAACGGCTCGTGAAGCGAGCGCTACGGGGTCTGGGCCAGAGCCCAGGCCGCCGGAGGCACACGCCATCTCGCTCATTCTGCCTCCGGCGGCTGGGGCTCCGCCCCAGACCCCGTAGCTCCTCTCGCTGCGCTCGAGTCGTATACTGGCTGTCGCAGATCACTCTACCGCTCTGGCGGCTAGCGAATCAAAAACTATCGACATCACGTGATATGTTCATGAAAGTGGCATTGCCTATTTGGGAAATGTTGACAGTCACAAAGTTTGCATCTCGCACCATCAGGCTCTTGATACTTCGACGTACCACTCAATTCTAGTGTTCCTTCACCACCTTTCGACAAATCCAACATCCGACGACAAGTTTAGGTCACCAAGCAAAATGCAAATGTAGGTTCATAGGTTGAGGGATATGAAGAGCAAGAGCGTGTTTTGATTGTGCGACTGAATTAGATCTGATGTCTCGACTTAGGAGTGCTCTCGACAGACTTTTCAACTTGATTTGACGGCGTATATTGATGGAAGTGATGACTTATCCAGCTGCGTGGACAGCTTCGCGACATGGTAAACTCAAGTTACAAAATACGGGACAAATCGATATGTTGAAGCCTTTTTATTGTTCGTTGAATCATCATTGGCAAGTCCAGGCGATGTTTGTAATCGACAAGTTGATCATCAAGTTCGTCAGTTTAAACTAGCTCTCGACACGTTATCATTGGCACGCTCTCTCTCTTCACATCACATAATTTAAAATCTGGCACGTTATGGACAAATACTAACAGGAACAGTTTCGTCAAGACCCTTACTGGTAAGACCATCACCCTCGAGGTCGAGTCTTCCGACACCATTGACAATGTCAAGACCAAGATCCAGGACAAGGAAGGAATTCCCCCAGATCAACAACGTCTTATCTTCGCTGGTAAGCAACTCGAAGATGGCAGAACCCTTTCTGACTACAACATCCAAAAGGAGTCTACTCTTCACCTTGTCCTCCGTTTGAGAGGTGGTATCATTGAGCCCTCTCTTAAGGCTCTTGCTTCCAAGTACAACTGTGAGAAGTCCATCTGCCGTATCTGTTATGCCCGTCTTCCTCCTCGTGCCACCAACTGCAGAAAGAGAAAGTGCGGTCACAGCAACCAACTCAGACCCAAGAAGAAGCTCAAATAAACAACTCGCCTACTCTGTGGCTGTGGAACTTCTTCATCGTCTGTTGCTTCCCTTCACATGTATATGATTTTCGTAATGATATATATTTTAAAAGTATTTGAAAAAGATATCTGCACCTCTACTGTGCCTCCGGCGGCTGGGGCTACGCCCCAGACCCCGTTGCTCCTGCTTCGCAGGAGACTGAACTGCTCTCGCACAGCGAGAGGAGCCTTAGATCTCCTCAGACCCCGTTGCCCCTGCTTCAGGAGATAGCATGACCGTCGGCGCAACGAGGAGCAGTGGGGTCTGGGGCGCAGCCCCAGCCGCCGGAGGCAGGCAGAAAATAGTCTAAATACAATTAAATAGATGCTTTAATAAATAAGTATACATGGAGGTTGCCATGAGAGCTAGCTGGGGCTGTCAAGAGGTTTGGTGAAGACAGGTTCGTGGAGGAGGATGCCAGGGCAGTATGTGAGTAGAGCTTCGTGGAGCGCCTGTCGCATGATGGGCTTTGTCAGTAAGGAGTTCATGCCGACATTCAGACAGGTCTCTCGCGTGAGGTCGTCAGCATAGGCTGTTAGAGCAATGATTGTGTACGGGTATCCCAAGGTACCTCGGATGATCTTGGTAGCTTCGATTCCGTCCATTTTGGGCATTTGTACGTCCATAAATACAATGTCGTAGTGAATGCCAGACTTGATTGCATCCTCAACTTTCGCTACAACCTGCTCTCCATCCAAAACAATCTCGATGTCCTTGATACCCTCCAAACGAAGGATACGTTTCATGATTTCCTGGTTGATCAGGTTATCTTCCGCGACCAGTACGCGAAGCGAAGCGGCTGTTGCCATTTCCTCCGTGCCATCTGGTAGTATTAAGGACGGTGGTGGTGGAGGCATTGATGTCACAGGAACAGAGTTCGAATCGATCAGTTCGCCACCAGATCTGGTACGTGGTCTCGGAGAAAAATATCCTTGGCCACCAGCACTAGATATCGTAGTCTTATCTTTACTATTCAAACTACCATTTCGTGGCAATGTGAGTGGTAAGACATTGGCATTGGCAGCAACGGTGGCCGCCATTCCAGACGTAGTGATCGGTTGAGCTGGATTGGATGGATCAGAGAAGCTCGAGTCTCTTGTACGGTGCAAAGCTATCGATGGCGCACTGCGAGATGAATCTGCCGTGGCCACACTTACTCGTGATACCGAGGGTGCTAGATCAAAGCTGTGGCTAGCTGGGATCGCATTGGTAACCCGAACTTGTAAAGGAACTCTTAGAGTAAATGTAGAGCCTGTACCCACTTCGGAGCGTAAAGTGATAGTACCCCCAAGTACATCGGTGAGCTGACGGCAGATTGATAGACCTAATCCAGTACCGCCGAATTTCCTCGATAGTGCTTGATCCCCTTGAATAAAAGGCTCAAACACCTGGTTCTGGAAGGATTGTTCAATACCAGGACCAGTGTCTTCTACTTCGAACTCAAACATAACGGGACTGTTGTTGACGGTCGATATTAATAAACCACCATTCGCGTTTGAAGCTGATGTAGCCATGGGCCTTGTTCTAACTGATCCTCTTCTTGATCCTCCAGCACTTAAAACAGAATTCGGTTTACGAGATTCCATGCTATCTCTGGCACTTCCTTCTTGAATGGGCTTTTCGATATTCGACAAGGTTCTTGTCGGTGGAATTATCGCATTAGATGCACTGCTAGTCCCGATAGCCCCAGTACTGGCGGTACGATCAAGTGATGCAAATCCCTTAGTCTGCTCAACTGGTGACACACCACCAGATCCGCCGCCGGTATTCGACTGAAACATTCGACTGCGGTGGGTCCGAACAAACAGTTTGGGGACAGTTTGAGGTGACTGGGGGTTTGAATTACTGTCAGCTTGAGCTTGTGGTACTCCTCCTTCCATGCTTGGTCGGTTGATAGTACTGCTGTTCATGCTTGTAAGTGGATCTGATGCTGGTGGAGAAAATGCTGGTGCAGGCGGCTGTGGTAATTGTGGCTGTGAAAATGTGGTCTTTTGCTCATCTCCTACTAGTCTCACACGAACTTTTACTTCGCCACTAGGCTTTGTGAATTTCAGTCCATTAGAAATTAGATTCATAAGAACCTGCAGTATCCGACTAAAGTCACCATAGAGTAACATGCTAGAAACATTAGCCGGGGTTACCGAGTATGAGAGGTTAATATTCTTCTCTACAGCCTGTGGGTCGTAGATTGTTCGTAAATGCGATAAGATATCGGCGATTGTAAATTCTTTTTCATCTAAAGTGATATTTCCCACCTGATTTTTGGAGAATGTCAGTAGATCTGTAAGTAGCTCTAAAAGAACCTCGCCAGATTTGAAAATAAGCTTGAGAGACCGTCTCATCTTAGACGGATCTGTCTCTGTTAGTGATACAGCAGTCATGCCTAGAATACCGTTTAATGGGGTTCTCAGTTCATGTGTGATGTTTGCAATAAATAATGATTTGGCTTCATTAGCAGATTCAGCCTGGATTTTGGCCGCTTCTGATTCTCGAGTTCTATCTCTTACTCGATCTTCAAGGTGAAAATACTGCTTAACAAGCTCATCGACCATTCGATTATATGTTTCCGTCAAGTCAGTGAGTTCGTCTCGGAAAAAACGTTGTGACTCACGTACCTTCATTGGCACTCGGAAATTCGACTTGTTGTGCACTAATCGTGGTTTTGGACTGGTTTGCTTAAGAGGTTGTGGAGATTTTTCCGACGTCATAGTCATGCTACTGCTGCTCTCTTTGCTTCCAGCTCCTTTTATCAGAGTTGTGCTTTCGTCACCAGCACTATTGCCACTACCAATGCCATCAGTGCTGCCACTTCCACTGCCACTCGCACTTCCACTTTCACCTCCACCTGCTCCACCGCCGCCTCCGTCTCCTCCAATGCCTCTTTCCGTTACAACACCACGATCGCCTCCACTTCCGTTTGTGCTATCTTCATCTATAATCGGGTCCCTCTTGTCGTCGAGAAATCTCAGCATGGTCTGTTCTGTCGCCATGCGGAGCCGATAGATAGGTTTTACTGCAAAGTGGGCCACTGGGATTGTAAGCAGCACCATGAATCCAGCAATTCCAACTGCAGAGGCAATAACAATGTTACGGAACTTTGTAGTCTCGGCATAGATATTACTATGTGGTTCTTCGATAGCCACAGCCCAGGTTGTAAACTCCAGGTTAGCTTGTGCAAATCCAACTGCTACGTCGTTTCGTATAGGCGTCTTGGTATCGATTTGAGCACCACTAGTATTTGAATTCAAAGCTTCTTCCAACACTGGATACTGTCTGAATCTATATAGTTTGTCAAATACACCTTCTGAAAGTTCTGCCTTGGTCGGGTTTGTTGGCGGTAGAAGATACCTGAATTGGTTATAGTCGTTAATAGTAGATAAATTGGTCACACCTACAGCTCCAGCTAGAACCATACGTCCTTGACTCGACAGACCTGTAGTATCATTAATAACCTTCATAAACTGCTCTGCACTAATTACCAGCGTTAGATATCCAGATAAATCCGGTTTTTCCACTAAGACTGTTGTATTTCCATAAACAGGAAGGCTGACAGAAAACAAGAAGTTGGTTGAACTGTTATAAGGGCCAGAAAGACATCCTCCACTGGATAATAAAGATGTAGGTGGGGCAGCAGAAGGACTGAGAGGTAGTAACTCGGGATTTATATCATGGAACGAATCGATGGTACTTGTGTTTGTGGCAGTAAAGAGAATATTGAAATTGGGGTCATAAATGCCAACTGCACCGATATCACTGAAAGTACCTAAAGTTGAGTTGAAAAATAATCCCAGATCTTCCCAGTTGGAGTCTGTATTATTACCAGCCCTATATCGGCTCAACGACAGCTGTACCTGGTCTCGAGTAGTTATCCAGTAAGCCTGGTAATATAACGAGAGAAACGTTTGCACAATCTGCGATGATTTCAGAACTGCCACTACTGCCAAACTCTCTTCAGTCAAAGAGATATTATAGTTGGTAGTATTAACACCCTAAATGTACTGTTAGTTTCTTCATCTTTTTAATACTGAAGTTGCCTCGGGCATTTGCACACCTCATATGTTTAATTCTGTTCAGCAGATCTGAAACCAACGTAGACATCAGACCACCAAACACTGAACAAACACTACACAGACATTTGTAACTTACCGTGACAATCGCCAGAATAATCAGGGAAAAGACAACTACCAGACAGATTAGAATAATCAGCTGGAGCCGAATACCCAGATGAAAAGTCCGCATGTTGGCGGGAGACTGGTCGATACGACCTTATAACCCGTGCACAGCAAACAATATGAGGCTGGGATATATCTGGTGATTCGCTCTATTGAACTGTTGAAGTAGGAAAAACGTCGAGTTGAAGCATGCGCTTCTCTCCTGTTCCAGTTCCCTTGATCTTATGTAGTAAGGTGATGAAAGATACAAGATTTGAAAACTAAACCAGGAACAACCGTTATAGACTACTTCCAGAATATGTTAATAATAAAATACCAATGTTTTCTAACTCTGAAAAACGTTCTCGACTCGCTTTTGACCCGTCAAGACCTTATTTACGCTGTCTGAGACACTTTTTACTGGTACTGCTCCAAGTATAGCATTTATCGACTATCGAATATATAATCGGGGGCAAGGGCACAGCAGGAATACATGGATTCGCGGCGTAACAATTCTGTTTCCTGATTTAGCAGCATAGCCACATGTGAACCACATATGAACCAGCGGGGTATGCAATGTTACAACGTCAGTACCATCTACAGCTAGCTCGAACGCTAGCTAACTTTTCCTGAGCTCGAAATGAGTATAAGTGGCCCTAGAAACGGGTTAGACGAGTTTATTAGATATCGACTGGACTTTGGAGCTATCTGAGAATAAAGAAATTAAAGAGAGAAATGAGATCATATATTTTCTCCTCTCCTCTGCCAATGCGGTCCTAACATGTCGACGAAGAAAGTCGAGCAGGTACAAGTGAGATAGAAAATATGGTGAGGAAGTGAAGAGAGAACCGTAGTAACAGTAGAGAAGAAGAAAAAGTCGAAATGATAATAGAGAAGTACAGAAAGTGCAAGAAATAACAGGTTAGATCTTTATAAACTGGATAGAGATTTTCCGCTCCACAGATTTCCTAATCTTAAAACTTGGCTAGTGATCTAGCTTATGAAGGAAACACCAACTAATTCATCCTGGCTTACTTGCAAGTTTGGCACGCATTATGTGGCAGCGAGGTGCTAGCTCTGCAACTGCCAACGGCACATTTTAGCGTCTGCTAGACCAGACGCCGTATGGCACACGCTCCACCGTACGGATTGTTACTCGACACTTTTATTTAGTCGTCACCATACTGTCTTGCAAAAGATGTCAAATGGCTCTGTTACTGTGAGACTTCTGGTATTGACTACGATAGTGGAAAATCTATCTACTAGCAGAGTTTGCTAAGAATGAACATTGTTTGTCGAGGCTCAGCTCCTTGACTATTTCTACGAGCATCGTCAAGCATCTTTCGATAAGCTAGCACCGTGCAGCAAAAATAATGACACCCGAGGGATTCGAACCCTCGCCTCCGAAGAGATCAGGACCTTAACCTGACGCCTTAGACCGCTCGGCCAGAGTGCCAATTTCTTGAAAATAAATTTTTGTATTACCATTCGCGGAAGCGCTAGTAACATTTGCCAGAAAAACTAGAGAGCTAGCTGAGACGCTGAAAACACTATATTGTAACCTATTTTTGTCATTAATACCCCATTCACACTATTACTAGGTCTATCCATCAAAGGCTGAGTCACATCAGCCACTAACCGCCTATCAAAGCTACCTGGTCTTGATTTTTGCGTTTATCTTCAGAGAAAAGCTCTGATGTTGTTTTTTGAATTACCTGCTCCTTCCTCCCGCGACTGAAATTCCTCACCGGGCCCTGAGGTGCGCGCATAAGCGAGCTACACCCTCTGCAAGTGCTGATATACAAACCTGTGTACCTCAGAACAGAAACGTCTCGCCCCTTATCTCCCCAAAATATCCCCCTCCAACTACCACTGCTGGCGAAGCCAGCACCACGGGGTCTGGGGCGGAGTCCCAGCCGCCGGAGGCAAGTCCCCAACCTCGTTCGTAGTTTGAGACATACCCCTGAAAGCTCCGGATCTGTCTGCATATCACGTGCATATGCCCTTATCTGAATTAACCGCCCGTTCTAACCGATTAGCGCGTGGAATGATATATATAGGGCCCTTTCCTAGATAGTTTTAAACCTGAATCTGAATTAAATAGTACAATGGCTGAGAAGAATTGGGAAGCGGTTGCGAAAGAAAAGCGGGACTCAGTGAAGGCTGGAATCCCGCAAAAGTGGATTCTTACTTCTATTCCTAGTGCCGATGTGGAACCAGATGCACTGGGATACCTGGACAAGATTGTTTCGAAGAAGACATTGTCAATCACGTCTAAAACTATGAGAGAGCTAATAGAACTGATTTCCGCTGGAAAGTTAACTGCGCTGGAGGTAACTGAAGCGTATTGTGAAAGGGCTGCCTACGCCCATCAGATTCTCAGCTGCTGTTCAGAGATTTTCTTCGACAGAGCGTTTGAGACTGCCAAAAAGTTGGATGCTTATTATCGAGAAACTGGCAAGGTTATCGGCCCTTTGCATGGAATTCCTGTATCTTTGAAAGATCAGGTAAACCTGGAAGGGATTGAGACGTCAATTGGCTATGTAAGCCACCTTGGCAAGCCAGCTACCAAGGACGAGGAGTCAACTATAGCTATTTTGTTAAGGGACGCTGGGGCAGTGTTTTATGTTAAGACTACTGTTCCAATGGCAATGATGGCTGGAGATACTCATAGCAATATTTGGGGTTATACATATAATGCCATTAATAGGCATTTAAGTGCAGGCGGTAGTTCTGGAGGTGAAGGTGCCTTGATTGGATGTCATGGCAGTCTAATAGGACTCGGTACTGATATTGGCGGATCGATCCGAATCCCAGCTGCCTTTAACCATTTATTTGGTCTCCGTCCGTCGCATGGAAGGATTCCTTATTTAAATGTGACCAACTCCTACTCGGGCCAGTCGGTGATCCCATCCGTAATTGGCCCTCTGGCTAAAGATCTTGATGACCTGGAGTTATTCACAAAAATTATTGTTGATGCTGAGTCTTGGAATCATGATCCCAAGGTTGTGCCAATTCCATGGAGACATGTAACCCTTGACAAAAAGCTAAGCTTCGGTGTTATGAGGTGGGATGGTGTAATTCATCCTAATCCGCCTATAAATCGAGCTATCGAAATAACTATCGCGGCGCTTGTCAAAGCTGGCCATGAGGTGATTGATTGGGAGGCTCAGGGACATGCTGAGATATTACGTGTTACTGATAATATCTATAATGCTGATGGTTATAAGGAGATTCTTGACACTTGTGAAATCAGTGGTGAACCTTCCCTTGTGCAAAAAGAAGGACTCGTGGCAAGAAGTCTCAATGAGCATTGGTCTGATGCTGATGACAAGTACAGGATCCAGAAGAGATATATCGAGTATTGGAACAGCACACGAGAGCGGACTTTTAATGGCAAGCCAGTCTCAGCTTGGATCCTACCGGCGTGGGAATCAGCTTCGTTTAAGCCATATACTCCTGATGCCCTTAGTACTTATATGGCAACGATTAATCTTTTAGACTACTCTGCTGTTACTGTTCCCGTCACATATGTTGATAAGGATGCCGATCTGCCATATCCCGATTTTGTAGCTGCTAATGAGATGGACAAGACTGTACACGAATGGTACGACCCTGTCGTTTTTGATGGAGCCCCTGTTGGTGTTCAGGTGGTAACCAGGAGGTTAGAGGAAGAGAAGGCTATCGCTCTTGCGCGTGTTCTGCGCGACAGTCTTGTCGATATGTAATTAATTTATGTGTTTGAATGGACTGTATATTTATACCTTTAGATGAAACGTTGAGCCGGCTGGATGTGATCAATTCGTACTATGTTCAAAAAAAAATGACGACACCAGCAGGACTCGAACCTGCGCGGGAAAATCCCAAAAGATTTCTAATCTTTCGCCTTAACCGCTCGGCCATAGTGCCAAAATTTTAAAAATGAATTTTTACACTAGTATCTCAACTGATTAACGATTTTTGCGCGATTTTTTGCTGGATTCGCTCAGATCGTGTTTTAGGGCTAGCTCCCTGCGACTAGGTCTCTTTTTATGTATTAGATGTATTTTCTGAGGCACGCAGTCCCATAACATGCGTATCTGCTGGCTTCCGCTCTACTTTATGGCTGCCGACTTGAGAAGAGAATGGCAATTGAAAATACTCATTAGAATCGAAAATCAATTAATATATGTTGATGTCATCTTCTTGGACTCTTCAGTGTAGAAATCTCTAATAGGGCTTTCGACAGCTCACACTATAAGTTCTATCTAGAATACATAGTACTCCATATATGAAACCCTTGCCTCCAACGGTCTGCACCCCTTCATTCCTCGCTAATGTGAACATAGATTCAAGGTTTAAGCGAGCTAGCTTAATCTGAATCTAGGTTGGTCGGTAGATTTAATATCTCCTTAATTGTATTTAATTTAACTAAACCTTTCTTGTGCTAAGGTCCCCCCCCCCCCCCTCCCCTTCCCCCAAACTCCACGTACCAATCCCAAAGCGCTTTGCCAGGACCCACTAAACGACAACTGCTGATAAGAAATTCGTATACTAAATTCCAAATGCGACTCCAAGTACCTGAGATCTATAGAATCCAGCTGACATTCTCGATCCAAATAATTATCGTACAGTTCGCCAGCAGAATTTAAAACCATCGGTTGAAGCTCTTGATTGTAGCCAAACACCGGCGCATATCCAGCAGGGTTTAACTAATAGCAAATCAAGTCATGCTATGTCGGCCAAATCGGCTATAAATTTCCGATAGTCCATCTATAACTTTTTATTGTCTATAGCTCTGTCAGATCTATAGCAGAGACAGCATGGTCAGAGCTTGCATGGGCCGTTTTACCCTTACCGCCAGGGGTTAAAAAAGGAGGTGTCCAAAATATGAAGAATGTGTACATATGCAGTGTAGCAAAAGTGACAGCTAAAAGACGGCAGGAAACCCACGAGAGGGAATACAATTGCAGACGAGACAAAGACGGCGGCAACGGGCCGGGGCATAGCAGTTGCTGCTGTTAGCCGTAACTTTAACTAGGCACAGAGCAAGCGTCCAAAGGAGTAAAATTGATTAAGTTGCACTAAGCCAGACGAAAAGAGATAAATTGTAAACGGCATCATGTACTCCTTGTTTTTCAGCCTGGAACTTTTTAATTCACATGCTAAGTGACGTTTTCTTTAGATTCTAACAATAAAAGCAGTGCTTTTACAGTCAATTGGGGTTCGTAACCCGATCGCTTGCTGAGCCCATGGAGATCCATTTCCATCGAATCGTACAACTGTTCAATCTTTATAGCTTTTTAATAGCAAAAGTCGGATCAAAAGACATTTTGTCGATAAACTGATCTGATTCAAATCCAGAAATAACATTTCCTAATATAGACTATCTCCACAGTTAATAATAGACGGTGCTTGCATTAATCCGTGTTGGTTTATAGTGGTACAGAAAATCTTGCCATATTTGTCACAAAAATGTGTCAATGCGACTATCCATGCATACAGCATGCAGACGTATATATGCCTGTGCTCGTCTGAACAAGCTAGACTAATTAGCTATAACTTTAAAATATTCATAAGATAGACCTTTCCTTATTAGGTCCTGCAAAGTACCATGTACGTCCAACACCCCCTTGAATCTACAATCGGCAAATCTAGTTGCAATCCGCATATATAATACAGAGAGATTATATATAATGCCAGCTGCCTGCACTCCTTGACTCCTGATATCAGTATCATCAAGACAATAATACTGCGGGAAAAATAATACTGGCAAAATGTTTGAAAGATTGGTACGATCTCAATCAAAGTCCCAGCCAGAGATTGTGAAGCCTGGCAGAGAGGGCGACAAGAAGCGAGCAGAAGCTCTCGAAGAACAGGTGAAAATCTTATCCAGCACCGCTTCAGAAGCTGTAGACAGGGCTAGTGAGCTCGAGGAAGAAGTTCGTCAACTTCGTCAAATCACTCGCAGTGGCTCATTACAATCTGAATTGTCCAGCTTTTCAAATTCAAGCGATGGCTCCAGACTGAAGAGTTCAGGTTCTATGAACTCATTGTTCTCTACCATTAGCACGGATACAGCTGCTACCGGAGATTACGGAACAAGCGAGATTCAATACGGAAAAAACACAATCACCGAAGAAGAGAGTTTGCTAGAAGTGGAGCGCCAGCGAAGGATACAAGCCGAGCAGAAAGTAGAAGAACTCTCCAGATCACTCTCCAAAGAAACAAATTCGAGAATCCAACTTGAGGTCAAATACAAGGCTTTGGAAGAAACAAATTCGAAACCAGACGAGTCTCAGGAAAGACGACTGCATACACTAGAAGTTGCCTTGAAGGCTATCTTCAATGCCCGCAAGGAATTGAATTCCATCAGACACTACAAATACGTCTGAACGACAAAGAAAGCAACGAAATGCATTCTCTAACGACCGCTATGACCACACTTAACTTATTAACCCTCTAATTTGTAATTATTACCCCTCTTAGTAAATATTCATTCATTATAATAAAAATACACATACACACATTAAATCATTAATATTAAAACGCATCTATCACCGGATCATCACCGAATCCTGGTTCTTCGTCAACACTAGAGCCACTATCTGGTTGTTGGTTTAGTTCAAACGAGCGGCCAGCTTGTGGTGTCAATTCGTTACCTCCAGCAGAAGGATTGCTTGGCGTACCAAACGCCAGTAGTCTATAGATACAGCTGGCAACAGAATTACCCCAGTTTTCCTCGAAATGAAAAGCCACATTTCTAACCTTCAATTTCAATCTTTGAACGGCAAGAGGGATCTCGAAGACCTGCAAGGGTTCGACTGAAAATACATTGTATTCGAACGAAGAGACCTTGACGTATGAAGATGGCAAGCGCGCCGCGAGATTTTCTTCAGACGAATGGCCCACCAATTTTTCCAGCTCATGTCTTGCCTTTTCATCGGGAACCTCAAACCAGAACGATACCAACCGTGGTGCAGTACTCGGGTCAACGGTTGCTTTATGGAATATATGTTCTACTCCCACTGAGTCAATTTGCACATCAGTAGGTAAAACGATGCCCACGTTGGCCTGAGAACCTTTAATTGGCCAGCATTTGCCTAGCTCCATTGTCGGCGTGAGAACATTCTCACTACCATAAATTATAAATTTGCCGATTCCAAAAAAACCAGCAAATTTACGGAAATTACGATACACAAATGGCGCGTAATCCAAGGGATCGAAAGAAGCTGAGGTGATCTGTTTATTAATTCTAGCGCCAATATTGCGATCAGCAAAATTGGGTTTGTTGAACCGATGAGCAGGACGTTCCTCACGTGTATGACCGGCGAGTCTATGGTTCAACTCCTGGTCAATCTGAACTTTCTGGTCTCGTAATCGAGAGTCAACTGATTGGTATACGTCTCGAACGTCTGATTCGACCTTCGACAGCTGTCCAGCTAACTTATCATGTTGCTGGTTTAGAACATCTTCGAAATAAGAAAGGGCCGATTTAAATTCATCCAAAGTTGTACCCGAATCGGGTTCCTCTCGTTTCCTTTCTAATACTTGCTCTACAATCCCATTTATTTTACTGCTGACTTGATCAATCTGAATGACAAGATCACCTTGCAGCTGATTGAATCTCGTCGTCAATTTCTTCTCTAACCCATCCCAAGAAACAAACTTGTCCAAATCAATCTCATTATTGTTATTAGTAATTTCTTTGATATTATCTAGCGACGATGCAACCTCTGAGATAGTTGCTTTCTGTTCATCCAAAGCTCTGTACACATTTGTAAAGTCTTCAGCCTGAGATCCTATGATTTGCTGTAGTCTGTATAGTAATTTACGATCTTCTTGCAAAACTTGATCTGCTTTCTGAGACCAGTCATCTTGTTCACTAACTTGAGAGCCAATTTTGGCCAGAGTTTGTGATATCAGTTTGAGTTCTTGTAGGTATTGAGTCTCCAAGTCGCCGAAATTTGCCTGTAGTCCCTCAAAGGCGTCTTTAGTCCACGCTTCAAGAGATGAATAATGGCCAGAGTCATGAGAAAGTTTGGACTCTATGGACATTAACCGATTTGACCACTGTTCCAGATCAATTGGGGGCCCGATAGGTGCCACAAAGGGATCAGAGAGAGACGGGGACGATCGAAACGGTAATCCCACTTTCGATATCATATATATACCACCAATAATTGCAACAAGCAATACAGTGGCTGCTAACAAAATCTGCAATACTGCAGGAGTCAGTAAGTCTCGAACCGAAATCCATACCGTGTTAAAAAAGATCACCAAAGGTCGATGAACAGGTTTTAGAACTGACTTGGCAGTATTGATAATCGCCTGTGCGGACAATCCACTGTCTTCGTATTCACTAGAATCAGTCGTATCGCCATCTTCATTGAACGAACGGTTGCTCATATTAGCAATAAGCTTGTTAGTGGACAATTTCCCTTTAACAACAGCGTCTTTATTTATTCTGCCAGGAGAGGTCTTTTCTCTCAGTGTGGATTTTTGCGTTGTATTTGTATTTGGTGATGATCTCTCTTGTGTGTTAAATTGGGACCAAATCCTAGTTCTAGGCTGTGACTGTCTATCTGAATGTGATTGTAGCTGTGACTCCGACTGCGACTGGAGTTCTGAGTCTCGTGTATTTGCTTGAACGTGTCCAGATGGTCGTCCCCATAATCCAGTGGTCTGTTCCTGCGGTGCAGCACTTAATTCATCTTGATCCATTTCGGAGTGTTTCTGATTGTCAGATTGATCAGAGCCAGCATCCTCTTCTCGGTAGGGCACCTGAGTGTCCGATTGTGACAATTTTATAGGAGATAGTCCCCACTGAGCACCGATTGGTGAAGCGTCAGGAATTGTCTCGAGAGAATTAAAATTAAATCTCGAACGGCGCTGTCGAGAATCGGGTGCCTGTAGTGGCTGATGGGGCTGCTGATAAGGCTGTTCGTAAGATGCCCCCTGCTCCTGCTGAAACCCCAGGTTTGATCTTTCTTCGGAGATATTATCATTCTGAATTTGTTGTGAAAAATCGTGTCTGAACGAGGGAGAAACTTCAGAGAGCCTACTAGGCGTATCATCAATATCAGCAACGGGATTCAGTCCCGACAGGGATTGAGGCGGTGGAATCGAGTACACACTTCCATCTACTATATCCTCATATTCATCTTCGAGCTCTCTAATAGCCATCGGGTTCAACCTTTTCACTGGCGATAAAAACGAGTTGCCGCCAGTATTCTGGGTTATAGTAAACCGGCTATTGCCATTTTGACGGTCATCTAGAGACGCAGGCTCTTCAGAAGCTTCAAAGAGTGGACGGGCAGGCTGATTCGCGGCCCTGCCGAACCCATCACCATTTCCACCACCCGCCTTCAGCCGGCTATGGATTGGAGTGCTACCAAACATATCGACGCGTTCTTCTACACTTCAGATCTATTTCTGATAGAACAATATCAAAACTGGTTGACATCGCCAAAGAAAGCCGCGCCTAGACCCGCGTCTGACGCGTCGATCATTTTACCCCTGAGTGTTCCCAGACAAGCTCTTCAGGGATGGGGGTGTTTATACGTCTGGCGGCTGGGGTTTCGCCCCAAACACCGCTATTCCTCTCGCTACGATCGAGTTGAGACGTCGACGGTCCTAGAAACCTCCTGCGAAGCAGGAGCTACGGGGTCTGGGGCGTAGCCCCAGCCGCCGGAGGCAACCCCATCCCAAAGATGAACTAATAGACACAAGAAGCTTTCCAAGATGACTCGTGAGTATAGCTCGACAGGGTGCTTGGGCAAAATGTTCTTTGGGTCAGTCGTGCGAGGGACTGAGAACAGGGTCAGCCTGGGTTGCATCATTTGGAGATGCGGGCCTATGTGCAGATCCGTTGACACGGCGTTAAACGGCGTAACGCTGATAAGTCTGTATCTGATCACGAAAATTTCAGATGCCAGGGAGATAAGCGCATCCATGAGTCAGACCTTGACGCTGCTCTGAATCGCTCGTTTTGAATCCAGCAGAGGATAAAGTTTATCGTTGGCTTTTGGACTGTAGTTCTAGCCCTGACCGTTTTTTTGTGCTCGATTATATGCTCTGATATACTATCTGAGCTTACTCTGAGCTTCCACGCCGTACAGATAAGTGACTGTAGTAGTATAGAAGTACATATTGGCTGGTATCGCCAAAGACCTGGTGATTCGCTATATGGACTGTCTAGTGTCTGGTATTATATTACGACTGATTATATTGAGCTCGTAGATAAGGAGAGAAAAAAATTGGCCGATATTTTTGGACGCTGCGACAGTTGATCTTCTCAGTATTGCAGTATGAATAAGTTTTCAGTGGATCTGAGACAGCACCGCTGGAAGCTGGGACTATGCTTCCTGACGGTCGTCATTATCCTATGGGTGGCTTCTGGATTTATGGTGAATGCTATGTCTGACGAATACAGCAAACCCTATTTTATCACCTACTTGAATACTGCGACATTCACATTGTATCTGGGACCTACAGCTAGTCGGTGGATAAAGAAACAGCACAGAAAAAATAATAGACATAGCCATGGGAACAGTGGGAGAAGTATCACCAGCTTACTAGTAGTATCTACTTTTCGAAGCATTCGGAACAGAATTGCGGAATTTTCGTCTGGACGGCGCCCTCGTCCGTCCTCAGTCATTAATAGAAGACTGTCGCATCAAGGCCTATTAGACGAAAGCATAGCCCCAGGGCCTTTAACAAGAGCTGAAGAGGCTCAAGAAGAGGAAACAGAACGGAATGCTGTTTCGAACGAGAGCGAAGAGCTAGAAGGGTCGTATATCAGTTCGCCCCGCAATCATGGATCCATACCATCCTCTCCACTACCTAAACCATACGATGAGAATAATGATGGAGAACACGAAGAGGAAGATGAACCAAAATATGCATTTACAACTAGAGAAACGGCTATTCTCAGCAGCCAGTTTGCTGTACTCTGGTTTATATCGAACCTACTTAACAATGCCAGTTATGTATACACCAGCGTTGATAGTGCGACTATTATATCATGTACTTCGAGTTTCTTCACTCTCATCATTGGAAGCATATTTGGTATTGAAAAATTCAATTATATCAAGTTAGCAGCTTTGTGCATGAGTATATTTGGAGTATGGCTAATCTCTCATTCCGATGAGTCGAGCGACACCTCTCCACCTACAGCATTATACGGAAACTGTCTAGCTCTTGGAAGCGCCTTTCTCTATGGCGTATATACCACACTCCTGAAAACTCGAGTCGGCGACGAGTCCCGAATTGATACCCGACTTTTTTTTGGCTTTGTCGGCCTATTTAACATTATCGCATTATGGCCGCTTTTAATTATCCTTCATTACACGGGAGTGGAGACGTTTGGGCTGCCACAGTCCTCACGAGTGTGGGAGCTACTCATCATTAATAGCATTTCGATCCTGGTCTCGGATTTTTCGTGGATCATGGCCATGCTCATGACCTCCCCCTTACTGGTAACAGTGGGCTTGAGTGCCACTATCCCTTTAGCCATGATTGGTGAAATGGTCCTCAATAATAGATTCGCGAGCGTTCCATATTATTTTGGCGCAGGACTTGTCTGCTGGTCCTTCTTCGTCATCAATAGACAGGAACAGGACTCTGCCCTGGACGAGGAAATGCCAGACAGCGAAGGTCCTATTCTAGAAGCTTAATACGTATTTGCATTTTTTGTCTTATTAGGCCCTGGCGGCTGGGCTCTTCCCCAGACCTTGGCTCCTTCCACAGCGCTCGATCGAGCTTCGGAGATCCCAGTCGCTCCGCGAAGCGGAGCACAACGGGGTCTGGGGCAGCGCCCCAGCCGCCGGAGGCACCATATACAGTTTAATAATAAAAGCTATCATTGATAAAAATATGCTGGTTACCATAACTGGGTGAGCCCTTCCCAGTTATGGGATTTTCTACGAGACCAGTAGCTGGCATCGCCTGGTTTGAGGGTGAAGTACTGTGGGTCAGACGAGGCAGGTTTGTCGAAAAAGACCGGCTCCCATTCGACGCCCTTTTCTTCCATGACCTTACGTCTCTGGCGCTGTTTCTCCTCCAGCTCGAGTTTCAGACCTTCAGCCTTGTCGATGGCTCCTTCTTCATAGCATCGTTGATCGGGTCGAAGACGACTATCGGTGGGGGAAGAGTGGCCCTTTTCGATACTGGTAATTTCGTTGAGAGAGGCGGCCCACTCGGTGAAACCGTACTTCTTTTGTGCCTTTGGAACGAGATTGCCTACTTTCCAGACAACTTCTTTACCGTTGGCGCTAGATGAAATGTGATCACTCCATTTACCTTCGAAGCTTACTGGGAACAGATTTCCTGCCGAGTCGTAGGCTTTTATTGAGACCTCTTCGGAAGAGCCTGAGAACATACCACCTGCTTTGTATTCGATCACGGCTGTACCTCCGCGAGACGACTCGACAGTAACAGAACCAACTGGTTCAATGTACTTGGTGCCTGCAATGATATTACGAAGGAATGTGGAGGGCTGCAAATACTCAAACACATCTCCGGTTTTGTGGAATCGAATGCGAACTGGACCACTGTCAGTAAGCTCGATACTCTTTCCCCAATACTTTTGGTGGGGTTGTGCAGTGTATTGTAGGGTCCAATCGGCGGCCTCTACCTGAATAGCCATGATAGCTGGACGATGGGAGACCTTTTCTGCTATTAGCCTGAAGCCCTTGTCTTCTCGAACAAGCTCATATGTTTCACCTAGCAGAGGATTGAAAGGCTTACGCAAAGCACGTTCTTTGGATCGTTGACTAGCCACATAGGACACGGCAAAAGTAGCGACTAATAGCGCACGCTCTTCTTCATTAGCAGCTTGAGCGGCTTGGTCAAGAAGTTCAGAGTATTCCACGATTTCTGACAGTTTTTGTAGAATCGTCAATGGCTCGTTACAAGTGACAGGCATGGTAATGGTCGACAAGTCTTTGCCAACATTTTTTCGCAACAAACCAAGCATGCTTGGTGGGGAAGATTTGGCCTCGATAATGTCTCTTCTTCTGGGAACCCTTTCTAATGGAAGTGGGCACAGATCGCGCGTGGTCTCGTCTTCAATAATAGATGATTCAGCAATTAAACTGCGACGATCTTTGCGAATACTGCCAGCGTCGACACTGACATTTCCTTTTTCCGTTTCTTCTTCAGAATCGGCATCATCGTAGATCTCATCGCCATCGTTGTTGTAATCACTGTCGTTATAATCAACATAATGAACACCTCCACCAAAGGTTTCAGATGCATCGAAAAATAGGTCGTCAGTAGAAAAGACACTGGTGACATCCATTGAGCGTCTCGAGGGAGTTGCTGCCCCAGAGGCGGTGAGCACAGTATTGGGGATTCCGGCTCCAGCACTATTTGAGGTTGAGCCTTGTTTGGCAAGTAAAAGCTGGAATTCAGCCAATAGCGAGCTAAGTTGGGTCGAAAGTTCCTGCACTTTTGGATCCACTTGTTGAGGGGTTGGCTGTGGTAGAAGATCTGGAGATGAAGGGTTTGAATTGTTGAGCGTGGTCGATAAATCTTCTGAACTGCTGGTTGCAACACCAGAACTGGAAGAAACAGGGCCGGGAGCAGCTGCAGGTGCAGTCGTGGATTTAGCCGAATTTTTGCGCTTCCAGAATGAGGGTCTGCGCTGAAGAGTAGGTATAGCATTTGTTGAAGATGAGCTGGTAACAATTGATTGAGCAAGGTCGCTGGATTTCTCAAGTTTACCCACAAGTGTGTTTATACTGCTCCAAGTGTTGTCGTCAATTGCTGAGCGAGCTACCCCGAGTCCAGCAGATGGAATGCTGCCACTTGTTGCAGTATTTGTAGTTGTATAGGGACTATCAGATAATCTGCTTACAGCGTCTAGTTCAGTGACCCAGGCCTTCCAGTCATAAGACGACTCTGCCTTTAAGCTCCATACTTCCATACCCGAGTCAATGACTATCTCACGAGTACTCTCAATAGCGGAAATGTCACATAATTTAATAGGCATGGATCCTCGAAGAAGAGAGGATCTTTGATGAAGGTAATAATTGAGAAGCTGGTATTTGCGGTCAAGAACAAAGTATCGACGACCATAACCCTGGAGCTTCTTACGACGTTTCTTTAGAATAGTGCCTGACATGTATCTGTCCGTGCTGACCCAGGTTGGTCTGGGGTGTGCATGATGAGAGCCATTTGCAGTGCCACTGGGAGTGGAACTACCAGGTTCAGTTGATGCTAAGGATGGAGTAGGCAAGTCACCAAGATTCGATAGGACTGGTGCATGGGTTGAGCCAGTGGTGTGGGAGCGGTGTCGACCATTGACATGGCCGTCCGAATGGATGGAGTGGATATTGGCACTGGAGTTGGTTGGGAGCTGTTCCAATGGCAAAGGAGGGGCTCCAGTAGATGAATTAGCTATTTTGCCATTGACATAAGAACCATTAACAGATGGCCCAACAGTGTGAATAGATGGAGCTGCAGAGTCTCCACCATTAACAGACATAGCTGAAGAACTGGCATTACCAGCCGAAGCAGCAGCAACGGCAGCGGCAGCAGCAGCAGCAGCGCTCGGATTCGCATAAATAGACAATCGTCTTGACATCATAGTAGACACAGAACCCGATCTCACTGCGCCAGTCTGAGAACTGCCTGGAGTCAAAGTCCCGCCAGATGGAGTGGGTGGGTTAGAAAAGCTCATTGTCGATCCAGTAATTATACTGGAGTTATCAGAGAAATTGAATCCCAAATGCTCAATATGTTGACTGAATAACACCCTCTTGGCAGTGGTCTTGGAGAACATATTGTCAAATACGAGTGCATACATGCCGCCAGCAGTTTCAGGAACAAAATAACTTCCTTCAAGAAGCTCACCAGGTTCACAACGACCATGCCAAGAGATCTTATCCAAACCAGAATTCGCTAGTTTCTCCTCGAAAGTGACGCCAGAAGCAGAGGAGGTGGAACGTCTACTACCATCGCCGATTGAAGAAAGCGATGTAGTAGAGTCCCCCGTATGGCGACAAAGACCGAAATTCACACTTCGCTTGGTGGGCTTGACCTTCCAAGAAATGGTCGAGTTACCAGGTGCGTTGACCCATTTAATGAGAAACGACTTGGAGTGGATTTCTAAAGACTCCATCTCTATCCATGTTAGATCGATCCAGGGGGTATGCCGGGATACGCTGGTTTATATAATAGCCAGTTATACAGATATGATGCCAAATCAATGTTACTCACCGAAATTTAGTTTTAGCCAGCAGCTGTGTCAGTTTGGTCTCTTCCAAATAATACAATAGAGAAAATAAAAAAGATCCCGTCGGGTCACTGCGACAAGCTGTGTATATATTTCCCGTAGCTGCGTTTGGAGCTGGCATTTGGTTAGGGTCCAGGGTACATGCAAAAACGTGCATATTTCTCAACCCCAGAAACAAACTAAGCTTCTAGCTTTACCGAGGCATCGTCGCACCTTTCCAAAATAGTTAAAATATCATATAGCCAATCATCGGGGGACAGTTGTGCGTGCGGAGAAGGCGGGTGGGTTTTCGGTTCGCGCCGTCACGCGACCAATCCGTTTGTAAACAAACGTAGACATTTTGCGGCCGAGCGACCCTATCTGGCTGTGTGAATGTCTTCATATACTGGCTTTTAATAACTCATGGCTTTGGCATGCTCAACATATTGCATTTTCTTTTTCTCTTCTTCCGAAAAACGGCGACTGGTGCTTACGTCAGTTCGGCATGAATCAGAGGTGGGGTCTAGTGGGGCAGTTCCTCGGAACCAGACTGTGCCTCCGGCGGCTGGGGCTCTGCCCCAGACCCCGCTGCTCCTCTCGCTCCGCTCGAGTCGGGACTGGCCACAGAACAAGAATAGGACGAGCAGGTGCTTGAGTTATAGACGAAGTGAAAGAGATTGAATGAAGTGTGCCATATACATCACAGCGTATCTGGCTGAAGTATAAGGCAGCTGGCCACCCAACAGCAACATCTCCTACAGGAAAAAATCGAGGAGCCTAGAGTCGTTGGTGCCAAAACCGCAGCAACCGACTCGAGCGAAGCGAGAGGAGCAACAGGGTCTGGGGCAGCGCCCCAGCCGCCGGAGGCAGAGCTCACCCCCAATTGCTTCCGGCTGATGCACTGCCCCAGACCCTGTTGCTCCTCTCGCTTCACTCGAGTCGAAAGCGAGAGCACATGCAGAGACTAAATTATTTAACCGTGCATGCAGAGAACAGCAGCGCAGATCATGCCCTACCTAGCGTAGTTCCTGAGCAGTAATGATATGGACAGGAGAGAGATACCAGAGATGAGCTTGCCAACGAGTAAAAAACAGCCAGAAGCGCCAAATATTTATGGCTCAGACAGCGAGTGTGATATCGAGGCTGCCGTTGATGCTTAATATGATATGCGTCGCCGAAACCAGAATGTTTCCTATCGCTGCAATCTAACTTATCACTTTTCACTATGACGCTGTCAGAAGTTTCAGAAAGCTATTTTTATGCCCACAAGGTATGAATATCACACATTACTTACAGCTGGAATGCTTTCTTCGCTATATCAATGATTGATTCAGCCAGTCGGGCTTGCTACCGCAACATGTGCCAAACACGCTTCTACAACCAAATAAATAAAATGAAACAACGACAGGCAACAGAGACTTGTACCTGCCTAACGAAGGTCCTAGCAACGAGCGAAGCGAGCCACGGGGTCTGGGGCAGCGCCCCAGCCGCCGGAGGCACACCAGACTACCCCTGAACCCGCCGCACTGTGCGGCTGAGAATAGCGTTATCGATTGATTAAGGCTGCGGCACGATAAACAAGATGAATCAGTAATCGAAACTATAGTTTGCAGATTGGGATAATTTATTGATAAGTCGTTAGATATGGGCGCCTTATTATCGATACCGTTGATGGCGACGCCGGCGGTGAGCATGGTTGGCACATGGGTTGCCAGCTGTTGCGGAGCAGCGGCGTTTTCGGCGCTTTGTTCGGTGTGTGGAAAGTGCTCTTCTAGTATTGCCACGAGAATAGGCTATGCCGTTTTGTTTCTGGTGAACTCGATATTGTCCTGGATCATGCTTACGGACTGGGCAGTCAAGAAGCTAGAGCATTTGACTCTGGATTATATGAAGATCACATGTTTAGGTGGCGAGTGCTATGGTTTTGTAGCTGTCCACCGGATCAACTTTGCTCTAGCCTTGTTCCATTTGATCCTGGCTGGGTTGCTAGTAGGAGTTCATTCGTCTAGGAATCCTCGAGCTGGCATTCAGAACGGATATTGGGGGGCCAAGATTTTCGGCTGGCTTGTGCTGATCGTGCTGACCTTTTTGATTCCTGATGCATTTTTTGTGTTCTGGGGCAACCATATTGCAATGATCTTTTCGTTTATTTTCATTCTCATCGGCCTTGTTCTGCTTGTCGACTTTGCTCATTCGTGGGCTGAGACTTGTCTTATGCATGTGGAGGAAAACGATTCGAATGTGTGGAGATTCATTCTTGTTGGGTCTACTCTGGGCATGTACGTGGGCAGTCTGGTCTTGACTATTCTGATGTACGTTTTCTTTGCATCTTCAGGTTGTTCTATGAACCAAGCTGCTATCACTATTAACCTTATTTTCACGGTTATTATATCGGTGCTGTCCATCAACCCCACAGTACAGGAGTACAACCCTCAAGCAGGTTTAGCTCAGTCTGCAATGGTTTCTATCTACTGTGCTTATCTCACAATGTCAGCAGTAGCAGCTGAACCTGATGACAAGTTCTGCAATCCTCTTATCAGATCTAGAGGAACTCGAACTGCCAGTATTGTTCTAGGCGCTATTTTCACCTTCCTAGCGATTGCGTATACGACGACTAGGGCAGCCACCCAGTCGTCTACTATCAAGCAATCCAATTCGAACTCATACGAGCCTCTGGAGTCGGAACACTCGCTTGTGACTCAAGAGCCCTCTCGCTCTACAATGAGAGCCGAAGCTCTGCGTTCGGCAGTTGAATCAGGCGCATTGCCAGCTTCAGCTCTGAATGAGACCAACTGGGAATACAGCGACAGCGAGGACGACGAGGACTTTGGCAGCCATGGTGATGACGAAAAGGGCACGACCAAGTACAACTACGTGCTGTTCCATCTCGTCTTCTTCCTCGCAACCCAATGGACGGCGACCCTGCTCACGATGAACGTCGAAGAGGACGCCGAAGGTGCTTTCGTTCCCGTCGGCAGAACATACTTCTCCTCCTGGACTAAGATCGTCAGTGCCTGGATCTGCTTCGCTCTCTACTCTTGGACCCTCGTCGCTCCTGTCCTCTTCCCCGACAGGTTCTGAGCACTTATATATTATTAATTATTACTTCTAATGGTTGGAAAATTGTTGTGTGCTCGACTGCCTCCGGCGGCTGGGGCTTCGCCCCAGACCCCGTGGCTCGCTTCGCTCGAGCCTGGGCGGTCGAATGAATTTATCTCACGAAGTTTGGGCACAAAAATACAATCGAACAGAAGTATTTGATGTCTATGAAACATAACTGGACTAGAACGAGGAGCCAGAATATCTGGAGTGGAGCCCAGTCACAAGAGACTAGTCTATCCAATAATTAGGGTGTTTACGGCTACTTTATTTTAATATTTGTTGGTAATAGGGCAATTTCTTCGAGATGAACGATTCGATTATGAAATATGCATAATTGTATAATATAAACGGGAAACTGCATAGGCCCTGTAGGATCATGGCATACGGTTGCAAAAGGCCACGAAGAGTGGGCCTGCCGTTCCCTTCTCAGCTCCAGTGGTTCCCAATTGGCAAATATAACCTCTTATATAACCTTTCTGAGGTTCGTGCGATACATGAGACCCCATTTCAAGAGCCCACACTCTCCTAACTGACGCATGACCGTCAAAAAGCAAATTCTAGAGGAAATAAGACACGCTTCGTAAGCCACAGCATTGAAGCAGCTATATAACTTCCTCAACACTGTCTCCGCCTGCTCGCGAAGCGAGCACAACCGGGTCCGGGCGGAGCCCGGCTGCCAGAGGCACGCCCACCCGATTTGAGAAATATATCACAGAGTACGGGGTAGAGAGGCGGTGCTCTCGTACAGCGCAACGAAGTAAGACCTAACCCAGACGGTATTCCCTATAAGCGGCCATCCGGCGGTCTCCACATATAATTCAGAGGTCATATCCCATGTTAAGGGCCTGTATTCTAAGTTAAACTTCGACAACAGAGTCTTTAGAGCCACCTGCTTGACAAGGCTGTCCAGTTGTATTGACAGAGTGAATTGGTTTGAACCGCTGCCATTGATTGAGTTGATTGCTGGTACTGGACAATTGTTCTCCACATTTTAGTCTGACGATTAGGTCTGTGACCGCATCGCAACCCCATCGACTATCTGGACATCTCAGTATTGTACTCAATTGTGTCAATTGAAGCTCTTTTGCCCATTGAAATCACAGCTGTCATTTGAACTGGCATAATAGCACTATATCGATAGTCTACGAAGTACAATTGGAAATATAAAAGCATAGATATCAAGAGGCCGTGCGTGTTCACAGGTACTATGTCCTCATCACTTCCAACACCTCCGTTTGTGGTTACAGCATTGTATCCGTACCAATCCGACCATCCGGATGATTTGACGTTTGAGACTGGCGAGAAGATTCAAGTCCAGGTCATAGAAGACGACGAATGGTTCAATGGCAGTTATGTCAGTGACCCCACTAAGAAGGGCATGTTCCCAAGGAACTTTGTAGAAGTGAGCCAAGAACCAGCACCGGCTGCCTCGGTCTCTAGACCAGTTCCAGTTGCAGCATCAACAGTTCCTAAGCCAAAACCAGTAGCATCAGGCAATGCTGATGACGACGATGGCTGGTCTGAAGAGGAAGACAAAGAGGAGGAAGAGAGCAAATCGATTCACATAGGGCCTCCTCCTACTGCTGATTCGACTAACACCAAACCATTGTCCCCAGTAGCTCAGGCCAATGCCTCATCTCCAGTTGCTTCGTCTGGTATTGGTGCTGGTGCCAGTGCTGCTGCATCCGCTCCTATTGAATCAGTGACTAGCAAGCTGGCAAATATTGATATCAAAGACTCGAGTGGCAGTCGTGCTCCTTCTTCAGCTCCAGTGTCTCAATCCCATAAGAACGAGCCTTCGTCTGCTTCATCAAGTGCATTTACAGAACCCGACAGCAACATAGATCATAAACCAACTCCAGCTACAAGAAATGCATTTAAAGACAGAATCGCTGCTTTCAATGTCAAATCCGAAGCTGCTCCTATTGTTCCTGGCCAGCAGAAGTTTTCTTCTTTCGTGAAGAAGCCTTACGTACCACCTCCCAGTTCATATGTTCCTAGTATCCCCAAGTCACAACCGTCTGTTTCACGTGCCAATACATTTGAAACTGTTTCTTCCCCTAGTGTTGGAAGCCCTGTTGCTGCTACCAGTAGTTCAACTTTTGACCACCACTCGCCACCTCAACCGTCTGCTAGTAGTTTTGACCGTGATCACGAACATGACCATGACCAAGAAGATGAAGAAGACAACATGCCCAAGATGAGCCTGAAAGAGCGTATTAAGCTTCTTCAGCAACAACAACAGGAGGAGCAAGAACGTGTAGAGGCAGCTGCTTTACGCAAAAAGCAGAAGGCCAAAGCCAAGAAAGCCTCAGCTGCCGAAACTGCAGCAGCAGCTGCTGCTGCTGGTGAAGGTGTAGTAGCAACCGAAGAAGGAGACCATAGCCACGCGGCTCCATTGGAAAGAACGTTGTCATCAGGTTCGCGCCATGAACTTGATAGAGTAGCAACGGGCGGGTCAATTGCATCTACTGTTTCCGGATTTGCTGCTGAAGAACAGCCGATTTCACCAGTAGCTGCTGCTCCACGTAGATCAGGAAGTTTCAGTGACAGAAAACATTCCATAGACCATTCACGTAATCTGGACGATAGCCTTGTTCTTGAGGGAGACGAAACCCAAACTGCTCCTAGAACGGCAGAAGCTGGACTGGCGTCGCATCAAGTTCCCCATCACGACGACAATGAGGATGAGGATAGAGAAGTAGGCGATGAAGGTGAAGGACAAGATGAAGAAGAAGACGAAGAGGATGACGATGAAGACGACGATGAAGACGACGAAGAGGATGAGGAGGAAGCGAAGCGCATTGCATTAAGAGAAAGAATGGCTAAAATATCGGGCGGCATGGGTATGAACCTGGGAATGCTAATGACCGGTGGATTCCCTCAACCATCAGCAGCCAAGCCTAAGCCCAAAGCCAAGAAAGCTCCCAAGAGCCAGCCAGAAGACGAAGGGGGAGCAGCAGTTCCAGCACAGCAAGCGCCTATTCCCATGTTCCCGTTCGCGGATCCTAAAGCGTTAGCTGCTTTGCAGAAACGAACTGCTCCAGGTGCTGACGACCCTGAAGAATCTGAACAGACTGAGCACGCTCATGATAAAGAGATAAACGAAGACGAAGAAGACGAACAAGAGGAGCTCACTGCCGTGGCTGACGAACAGCCCTCGCGTACCCGAGCCCCTCCTCCTCCACTACCACCTCTCTCAGTCCCCGACCACACTCCTACTCGAGCCCCACCAGTTCCCCAGTCCATCTCCTCACCACCAACAGGTGCTCCCCCTGTACCCTCAGCAGCATCACCAACCTCTTCACGTGCTCCTCCACCTCCCATCCCAGGCACATCGCCAATCTCTCGTTCAGCCCCAGCACCACCCGAACGCTCAGGTAAGTAACCTGCCTCCGGCGGCCGGGCTCCGCCCGGACCTGGTTGTGCTCGCTCCGCGAGCAATAGAGCTGTATAGTGGAGATTTTACTAACCCGTTTGCAGAGCAAGAGCAGTTATACAAAGCCCCCAGACGGTCGTCGACAGAGCCCGTGCACAGACAGGTCGACGAGGTCATTGAAGGTAAGAATCCCTTAGCTCGTGAAGCGAGCACAACCAGGTCCGGGCGGAGCCCGGCCGCCGGAGGCACACACTAACAGTTACAGATGAGCTCGGAGACGACGAGAGAACTGAGTCGGAAGAAGGGGTCAGGAGTCAGTCGAAACGCCATTCGTATATCGGTGGAAGTGGAGCGGTTCCGCCCGTGCCCATATCGCCCAGTGCCACGGGCAGATCGATCGGGTCTGCCCCAAGGAAGTCTAGGACAGTGGACGATTTTGCTGAGGTGCCTCAGAACAGACCCCCTCCCCCGCCTCCTCCTGTGGCTGCGGTTTCTCCTATGCCCCAGGGTCTGGAACAGGAGAATTTTTCTGACGAGACGACTGGATATGAGGCTGATGAGGATACTGATATTTATAATTCTCGCGACGAGGCCTCAGCATCGCCGAGAATCGGGTTCCACAGCCGTCAGTTATCCACTGGCTCGTCAGGCGGTGCAGAGTCTCCTCTTCATCATTTGCATCAGCATCAGCATCAGCATCCACATCAACACCACCAATCACAGCCACCGCTTCCTGGCCGGTCTCACGCTGCGGTTCCGCCTCCAATCCCTACTGGAGGGCCCCAGTCGCCGGGTTTCGACTTTGGTCAAGTCTCGCCAACTGTACCTCAGCAGCCGGCTGTTAGAGCACCTCCCCCACCCCCTCCAACTGCAGCACCTCCTTCCGGCCTGCCCCCAAGACCCCCAGTACCGGTGGACATTTCTGGAGATACGTCGTCCGATTTACAGGGCTCTGACGAATCAGACACCACTGAGCAGTACGAGCAGGATCAGTCCTCTGGTCTCGAGGGGGACTCTAGTACTCCTGTTGCTAGTACGGTTCGTGGTGCTCCTCGTGGACCACCTCCTCCCGCGCCGACCTTCACAACTCCTACGCACAATGTTCCACCTCCATTACCACCAATGCCAGGTAGTGCACCTTCAGTTCCACCATTTGCCCCTCCAGTAGCAGCTCCACCAGTTCCTGGTGGTGCACCAGCATCGAGCTCTACTAGTCCTAGTACACCTCAAGGCCACTTTTCACGTCGTTCTATTGACCAAAGAAGTGGCGGTTCTGGACAAGGCAGAAATAGTTTGGACAGTGGAAACTCATTTGTTGCTCGTGACATTGATCCTGATGTGTCGTCGCACTGGTGGACTGTGCCGAATGGCGTGCCTGCGGCTATCGGACGTAACCTTGGTAATCTCATTTACGAAGTAGACGATAGTCAGTCGACGAAACGAGGTGGTCGAGTAACTGTTTCACGAGACGTCTACGTGCTTTACCACGATTATTCACAATCAGTTGTTACTGCGCGATACGACCAGCAAGACCCAGTTGGATCTGTCGCCTTCGAGCAAACACATACTGCCCCGCCAACATGGCGCCAAGACCAGCTTGAAGACGCGTATAAAGTGTATGGTCGTAAGGTTCTTGACGAGGCACACAAGCTGTCGTCTTCCAGTGCATCTGGTACCACCGCCAATGTGATTGCAGACATTGTTGCTAAGCAGCCTGGAGCATTACCAGCAATTGGGCGCCGGTCGTACGGAGCTCTCGTGTATGACAACCTGGCCAACGCCAGCGTCAAGCAGTTCGACGAGATCCGTCCTGGCGACATCGTCTCGTTCCGCAACGCACACTTCCAGGGCCATAAAGGCAGTCTGCACCAGAAGTACAGCATCGACGTGGGCAAAGACGACAACACCAGCTCTGGTGTTATCTACGAATGGGACGGCACCAAGAAAAAGATCCGCGTCTACATCCAGCCTGAAGCTGCCGGCAAAAACAGCGCTGCTCGCCTCAAACAAGAAAGCTACCGTCTCAGCGACCTCAAGAGCGGCGAGGTGCGCGTCTACCGCGTCGTAGGTCGCAACTATGTCGACTGGGAATAGTCCAACCACCCTCCTCTGTATGTCTAATGCTCAAACAACTATCTCTATAACCGTGAGAGTGGGACCTGCCTCCGGCGGCCGGGCTCCGCCCGGACCTGGTTGTGCTCGCTTCGCGAGCCAGGGAGCCCAAACAGCAGCTACAATACTGCTATTACTACATTCGAGAGTAAACATAATCTATAGATGTATAAGAGCCCTCAGGAGCAGAAGCGTAGCATAGAGCGGAACACAGGGCAGACCACACAGGCCTACACCTTGCCGGGACCCCCGCAAACCGACTCGAGCGCAGCGAGAGGAGCAGTGGGGTCTGGGGCAAAGCCCCAGCCGCCGGAGGCACACCCGGCTCTCCCAGACACCTCTGACGAACCCAGGGCCCCCTGTCACGCAATCTGTTGGGGTCTCTAGCCTCGGAGGTTAGGGTTGACCCCTGAGCGAGCGTGGACTCGATGGTCAGGATGGAGAGTATCGGGAGAGATAAGGAGGGAGAAAGGATCGGGAGAGAGAAGGATCGCGTAGGGTGGGCAGTATGACAGAGTTTCTGTAGTTGATGTGGGCCTTGGGCCCCAGTGACAGCGGGGAAGGGCCCAGGGGGACAGGGAAGACGTCACGAGAGCACGTGACATTACGTGATAAGAAGAGCGATAGAGATTGGGTTATCGATCGGTGTGCTAGCGAGAGTGCACCTAATTCGTAACGGCGTGGCTGCGGGAGCAGCTTGACAAATTTTCACATGCTACATTTGGCAGGCTAGCATGTGCTTGCAGCTGGGCAGAGGGCTATGGGCTAGCTAAAAAAAATTCAACCAAAAGGTACCGTATACTGGTACACGGGTGTGATTAAATAATATATAAAAGGAGCAGTACGCACGTATATTTCACATTCTTTTTTTTTTTTTTTTTTCTCTTTCTCTTTAGCAAAAAAATTAAAAACAGTATCAAAATAAACGAGTTGTTGACGTTCAGCGAGGGACTTTAATAATTCATTTTATTTTTTATTTCATCTTTTTTTGTTATTCATTTTCATATAATTATCATCAGCAATGACTGCTCCAGAGACCTTTTTCTTCACTTCCGAGTCTGTCGGTGAGGGACATCCTGATAAGATCTGTGATCAAGTTTCCGATGCTATCCTTGACGCTTGTTTGAAGGTTGATCCTCTTTCCAAGGTTGCTTGTGAAACTGCTGCCAAGACTGGTATGATTATGGTTTTCGGTGAGATTACCACCAAGGCTCAACTTGATTTCCAAAAGATTGTTCGTGACACTATCAAGCAAATTGGTTACGACGACTCTGCCAAGGGTTTTGATTACAAGACTTGTAACGTGTTGGTTGCTATTGAACAACAATCTCCTGATATTGCTCAAGGTTTGCACTACGAGAAGGCTCTTGAGGACCTTGGTGCTGGTGATCAAGGTATCATGTTCGGTTATGCTACTGATGAGACTGAGGAGTTATTGCCTTTGACTGTTATCTTGTCTCACCAACTTAACAAGGCTCTTGCTACTGCTCGTCGTGACGGTACTTTGCCTTGGTTGAGACCTGATACCAAGACTCAAGTCACTGTTGAGTACGAGTCTGATAACGGTGCTACTATCCCCAAGAGAGTTGACACTGTTGTCATTTCCACTCAACACGCTGATGAGATCTCTACTGAGGACTTGAGAACCGAGATCCTTGAAAAGATCATCAAGAAGGTCATTCCTGCTAAATATCTCGATGATAAGACCGTTTACCACATCCAACCTTCTGGACGTTTCGTTATTGGAGGTCCTCAAGGTGATGCTGGTTTGACTGGTCGTAAGATCATTGTCGACACTTACGGTGGATGGGGTGCTCACGGTGGTGGTGCCTTCTCCGGTAAGGATTACTCCAAGGTCGACAGATCTGCTGCTTACGCTGCCCGTTGGGTTGCCAAGTCTCTTGTCGCTGCTGGTCTTGCTCGTCGTGCTCTTGTTCAATTCTCCTACGCCATTGGTGTTGCTGAGCCCCTCTCCATCTTCGTCGACACTTACGGCACCTCTAAGTACTCCTCTGGCGAACTTGTCAAGATTGTCAGAGACAACTTCGACTTGAGACCCGGTGTGTTGGTGAAGGACCTCGACTTGGCCCGTCCCATCTACCAAAAGACTGCTTCTTACGGTCACTTCACCAACCAAGAGAACACTTGGGAGGTCCCCCGTAAGCTCAAGCTCTAAATTAAGCCCACCGCTTAATATCTAAACCTCGCTGACCCTATTTCTTTTTATCATCTCTCGCTGCTGGCATTCGACGCTCAACTCGTTGAAAAGGTACTAAAAACCATTTTTGCCCCATCCTAATCCATTTAATGAATCACCCTCTGTTTTTGCTTTTGTTTTACCTTTTTTTGGGATACGACTTTGTTATGACACTCTCGCTGGAGTATTATATTTATATTTATGTTGTATTATTTTGCCAGCTCCGAGTACCTACTACCTGGTTCGGTGTTTGCAGGTCTTCAACAATGACCATGTGCATAGATTTACGTTACTTAATAAAAATTGTACAGATTTCCGCTCTTGCTCGCCATCTTCGATGTCCTCTGACACTTGACGGTGGTGATGTGCATGCCGCAGACGAAACTTTTCACTCTGCACAACACATGAACGCAGTGAAAGAGGGCGGTGTTCGCCGTATCCCTCCCTACTACTACACGAATCGTATATACTCCAAAGAGCGCTGGTTCCGGCGCACTGTGAGAGACGTGCTGACTGCTGAGTTCAAGGCGAAGCTGTCGCTACAGGACGTAAGTTGTGGTGCCTGGTCTGCCTCCGGCGGCTGGGGCTGCGCCCCAGACCCCGTTGCTCCTCTCGCTTCGCTCGAGGAGGGCGTAGGGGTGCGAGCAGAATACTGGGTGTTCATATAACGTAGTGCGACCCCCGCTCCGACTCGAGCGAAGCGAGAGGAGCCACGGGGTCTGGGGCGCAGCCCCAGCCGCCGGAGGCAGAGTAGCGACTAGGTTCTAACCATCAGGATAATGTGGCTATAGTCAAGGCTCGGTCAGGAGGCAGGCTTGCGAGAGAGGAGGCTCTGGCGGCCGTTGTAGAGAATGGCGATGTGCTGGAGTACAGGGTCCATTTCCACGAGCCTGCGGTAGTCGATTTTGGGGACGAGATCGAGGTTGTTCATGATTCCGAGGATTTGGTGGTGGTGAGCAAGCCGGCGGGGTTGCCCACCCACCCATCTGGAAAGTACCGGCAGAATAGTCTGACAGAGGTACTGGCGAGGCAGTTGGGCTATCCAGTGTTCCCCACGCATCGGTTGGACAGACTGACGTCGGGGGTGGTGGTTCTCGGCAAGTCTGCTCAGGCCACTTCCATGTTTAGAGCTGATCTGGCTCGAAGCGAAAATATTCGTAAAGAGTACTATGCGAAAGTGATGGGAAAGTTTCCTGTCGGGATTACCGCTTTCGACTTTCCATTATTCGATATCGATGCCAATCGCGATTTCTCTGCATTCATGCGAGCATTTTCAAATCGCAAGGAGGCAAGAACTATGTTTAAGCTTATCAGGTACGATAGAAGAGACGACTCTAGCCTGGTTGAATGCGTTCCTATAACCGGGCGCACGCACCAGATCCGCAAGCATCTGGCCGTCATGGGCCATCCCATTATCAATGACTCTCTTTATAAACGACCTGTGTTTCGTGAAATCAGTCTGCTCCTTGCAAAATTTCGAGAAGAGGATGCTTTGGCCGATCAGAATGAGACAGAAGTTAGAGAAGCCTTTGATAGGCTGCAGTCAGCGACTAAGCAGAGCAGATTGGACAAACTGGAAGCCGAAGGTACTGTCTGCCCTGAATGTCAGTCTCCATTGTTCAAAGACGCTACGCCTGAGGAGATGATCATTTATCTTCATGCTAGACGCTACACTTGTCACGAAAATGGGGCCGTTAAATGGGACTACCAGGCCCCGCTGCCACAATGGGCTAGCTGATTATTTATTTTATTTATTAATTGATATGCAAATGATAAATAGGGGGTTGTCGTCTATGCCTCTGGCGCTGGATCTCCGCAGCCCGTTGACGCTTCGCTCGTCATTGGAGGTCGCACTTGAATTAGTTATTTTCCGTGGAATGTCTGGTTGGCCGTCGGACAGGTGCCAAAAACCTCATTTTCAGCATTTGGTTCAAGTGGTGAAAGTCTACTTTTGAATTGGCTTCGTCTACCCATTTTGTACCCCTGTCAGTTAGTAACATCTTCTGTGCCCTCGAGACAACATCATCCATGTGATTTCGTAGAATTGATTTGCTTTTAACCACTTTATCAGCCCTTATTAGAAACACGCCATCTGGGGCTGACTGTGACGAAGGCAGTAGCTTGTGAAACGACCCTATTAGCGCTTCTTTGTACGATCTATTGATATAGTTCCGCCAGACAGCATAGTGGATAGGATTTTTTGACCTTTTGAAAACATTGGGGGAGAGTCGAGATTTGGGATAGACTACCCCGTTGTATTCATGTCCTTTCGAAAAGAGACATACTAGTGACGGTCGTGATTTACGACCGTTGGCTAAAAAATGCCAAGATGGAAAGTAATATGCTGTAAAGTACTGACAGGAATATAGTTTTGGAGTAGTTGCCATCAGCCTTTTTGAAAACATATATTCTACGAATGTTGAATATACCCCTCGAATTTGCTGTCGCTGGGTCGCTAGAGGAGTAGCTGATGTTGCATACGGGAGCCCCATTCCTTCATAATCAGGAGTGTTCTTTGCGTCATCAAATAGCTCATTGAAAATCCTCGTATTTCTGTTTCTAGTTGGTAATGGATTTGATAGAGAGCCTCTATCTTTTGGTGTTTGTGCATTTTGTCTCGTATCTCGTTGCCGCCTGGACGCTCTCATATCTAATCTTGGTGAGGATCCGTCTTGTGAAGGTCTATCGATAATGATTCCACCTTTCCTATCTATTTCTCTCTCTGTAGTCCCCCCATTGTGGGTTCCTACACCTCGGATCTCTGTCTCTTCTAACTGAGATCTAATAGATCTTTTGGCTGCTGTACCATTGGCACTAGCAGCCCGTCGTTTCTTCGACACATATGCTATCGTCCTCCGCAGACACTTCGGCACTCCATGTCTAGGAATTACCTGATTTACCAAAACCATCAACTCTCCCTATACTCCCTATACGTGGAAACGGCGTTGGTAAAGCCCAAGTGGAACTCTAACGAAAAGCTCCAATAAAATAAATCAAAAAATATATCGACTTGTAGCTACTTCTGTCTATTAGGTCTGCGTGTATTTTCATGGGTTGGGGTTGAGATTATCAGGGGTAAAAGCATATAAAAAAATTGTGAAGATCACAAAAAAGTTTTACTGATTAAGACTTACATAGAGTTTAGTACTCTCGTCATCATATACAATATGGATCCTCAATTCTTAGCAAGTTTGGAGGAAACTCTTAAAAATGTTACTGCTCCTAGTACTGAGGCTATTAAATTAGCCTCGACCAAGTTGCAAAATGACTTCTATACCAAACCACAGGTTGTTCCTGCCTTGATTCACCTTCTTCAGTCGCATCCAGACGCGCAGATTCGTCAGCTGGCAGGTGTCGAGGTTCGTAAACTTGTCCCTGATTTCTGGGATGATGAACATCTAACTGAGGGTGAAATGGTTTCCATCAAGTCCTCTATTCTTCAATCTACTCTGCAAGAACAAACTGCTTTGGTCAGACATACTTCATCCAGAGTTATCTCTGCCATTGCACGAATTGATGTTGATGCTGCTAAGTGGAATGAGTTATTACCTTTTCTCTATCAGACCAGTAAATCAACCTCAGCTGCGGAAAGGGAGGTCGCTGTATACATTTTATATACGCTTCTTGAAGCTGATGCTGATGTTCTTATTGATGGTTCAGTTGACTTATTGCACCTGTTTGCCCATACTATTAATGACCCTGAGTCTCTCCAAGTTCGTGTTTCTACAGTTCTTGCTTTGGGTAAGGTGTCGGAGAATATCGATACTACTGCTTATGATGCAAGAACTCCTCAGGATCAGAATCCTGTCGAGTTATTCAGAGCTCTGTTACCTGCCACTGTTGAAGTTCTCAAACAAGTCATCAGCTCTGATGACGAGAAGTCTGCTTTGCAAGTCTTTGAAGTATTCAATAACCTCTTAGTTTGTGACTACGCTCTTATTTCTAAGCATATGACAGATCTCGTTAACTTCATGCTCACAAATATTGCTAGTGATAGTCAATTCAGCGATGAGATTAGACTGGCTGCATTGCAATTTTTACTCGCTGCTGTTAGATTCAAGAAAAATAAGATCCAATCTCTCAAACTTGGTCCTCTGTTGACCAACACTGCTCTTCAAATTTCAGCAGAACCTTTTGATGAAGAAGATGAAGCCGATAATGAGGACGACGAAGATACGCCTGCTAAGCGTGCTTTGCTGATGATTGATGCTCTATCTTCCAGTTTACCCCCTACTCAAGTTATGGCACCACTCCTCAAGGCTCTTCCACTCTGTGCTAACTCTTCAAATATTTTCCAGAGAAGAGCTGGTTTCTTGGCCCTATCTCAAGCTGTTGAGGGTGCCCCTGATTTTGTTGCTAAGGAGATTGACACCGTCCTTCCCCTGGTAGTCCAAGGATTACAAGATTCTAATCAGTTGGTCAAGGTTAGTGCACTTATGGCTCTTGCTCAACTTGCTGGTGAGTTGCATGATGTTGTTGGCGAGCACCACGAAGCCTTGTTGCCTCTTGTTTTCAGCATCATGGACGGTGCTTCCAGCCTAAAGGTTGGTAAGAGTGCCTGTCTTGCTCTTGACGCTATCTTGGAGACCCTTGAAGCTGATATCATCACCAATAAGTATCTTCCAGAACTTATTCCCAAGTTGCTTCACTTGCTCAGTCATACTAGTGATTTGATTCTCAAGGGTTCTATTGTTGCCGCTATTGCATCTGCCGCTTTCGCTGCTGGAAGATCTTTCGAGCCTTTCTTTATCCATACCATTTCTGCGTTGGAACCTTTTATTCGTGTAAGTGTGACATCTGAGACGGTCAGCGAGGAAGAACTCACATTGTGTGGTATTACATTGGATGCCCTCAGTGCCCTGGCTGGTGCTGTTGGCAAGGAAACTTTCCGTCCTTATGTTCAACCCCTCGTTGAAGCTGCTTATAAATGTCTTCAATCAGAGCAAAGTCGTCTCAAGGAGTGTGGTTTTATCTTTTTGGGTACTTTGGCTAGAATCTACGAAACCGAATTTGCTCCTTTCCTGGATCTGATTGTCCCTGCTCTTTTCGCTTCTTTTGATCAAGACGAGTTTGAAGGAATTGGCGAAGAGGATGATGATGTCAATGTGGGCCAGGATGGTGATGAGGATGATGTGCTCAATAAATTTTCTGTCAATAGTGCTTTGGCAATTGAGAAGGAGATTGCAGCTGATACTCTCGGAGAGATCATTGTTGGTACCAAGGAACATTTTATAAAGTACTTGGAAAAGGCTGTCGAACATTTGACTGAGCTTACTGAACACTTTTATGAAGGTATTCGTAAATCTGCTCTGATTGCTTTGTGGAGAGCATATGTTTCATTCTACAAATTAACTCCACTCAGCCAACAAGCCTGGGTGCCAGGTTTCCCTTCAACTGTAGTTTTACCGGAGCCTGCTGCTACTTTGCTCAGTGTTGCTCGTACTTCTACCTTAAATCTCTTTTCCACCGAAGACGATAGAAGTGTTGCTACTATCATTTGCGATAACATTGTTGAAGCCATTCGTACCAGTGGTCCAGTTGTGTTAGGTGATAAGAATGAAATGGAACGTATGTGCAGTGAAATCATTCTTATACTCAGCAAGAGCCATCACTGTCAAGCTCAAGACGAGGACGATATATATGATGGTGTCAAACCCGATGAGGACGAGGGTGACGGAGAGAATGCTGAATACGACGAGGTTCTTACCGATAGTGCCAGCGATGTGGTGGTACAACTTGCTGCTGCTCTAGGACCTCAGTTCACCCCTCTTTTCCCTACCTTCTTCGGACTTATTTCGAAGTATGCTACTAGTAAGAGCTCTCAGGAAAGGGCTTCGGGAATTGGTGCATTGTCTGAAGTTATCAACGGTTTGAGAAGTAATGTATCTCAATGGACCGGTGAGCTTATGCAAGTGCTCCTCCATGCGCTTGGTGATTCTGATTTGGAAGTGAGAAGTAACGCTGCCTATGGTATTGGTCTCCTCATCTTGTACAGTGACGACACCGAGACTTGCAAGAGCGTCTACACAACTGTCTTACAAAAGCTTCAACGTTTGCTTAAAAAGGTTGACAAGAAGCAGCGCAAGTCTTTCGGCACTGACGAAGAAGATAACAGCGCAAGAAGTTTGGCCAATGCTTGTGGTTGCGTTGCCCGCATGAGCAGTAAATATCCTGAATTGGTTCCTTTGGCTGACGTTGTTCCAGTCTTGGTAAGCAGACTGCCTTTGCAAGATGGCTTTGAAGAGAATACTCCTATTTTTGAGTTCATCCTTAAATTATTTGAACAACGCGAGGCTTCGATTGTTCAGCTTAGAGCCGAAATCGTCCAAATCTTTGATCAAGTCTTCCAAAAGCAAGCCGAGCTCGATAAGGAAGAAGAGAACAAGAATTCCAAACCCGGCTCTCTTGTTAAGCCCTTTGAAAACGATGAGATTAGAGCAAAGGTCGTTTCCTTGCTCAAGTTTTTGGAACAAGAGCAACCTGGACTTGTATCCTCTCACCCCATTTTGACCACTGTTATTGCATAGATTTCCAATCCATTTGTCTTTATTCACCCTTAGAACATTTTATTTTATTTTTCATACTCATTAATATATAGATCTAACGAATATCTTGCTTATTGGGTTCTGCCTCCGGCGGCTGGGGCTCTGCCCCAGACCCCGTAGCTCCTCTCGCTCCGCTCGAGTCGTGCAACGAACAACGGAGTAATAGAGTCAGTCACCGCTATAAATGTGGACTGAAACTTTTTGTCATTCGCATATATCACTTATCTAACAGAAAGCACTAACAGAAGCACGTAAACACGAGCTTGATTACAAAACATCGGAGCTTGGAGAATGTCCGCCCTGAACAGCCTCTAGTCGTATTTAACAGGCAGTGCTGTCTCCAGGTACATGACGTATGCAGTGCGGAGATAATGCATATCGAATCTCGTATTCTGGAGACAGCGAATTCATCACCGAAATCCATCAACTCTAGCTCTTCATAATAAAACTGGCAGACTGGCGATTCAACATAGACCGGTTAATTACATCAGCAGAAGGCAGCAGAGACATATCTTAAGTCCGATGATGCTTTGTATCGATAGCATATCAACCATGGTAATACGCAACGAAAACTTCATATCATGCTCGGTCACTGATTAAGTAAGGATAAACGAAGCTACCATTTTGCTTATCGTCTTTCCCGATGCTGCGTCAGAGAAAGGGGTGAAGTTACGTAAAATAAGCTGTAATATATGATTTTCAATGCATATTTGTTTTCTGAAAAAGAATTAGCGAGTCAGAAGATCATCGTCCTGCCATGCGTGCTAAGCCAAACATGCAATACGGGAACTTCAATACTGGCAGGGCAATAAAAGCAACGAGCATGTACAAGCAGTTAAAATGCATGCACAAGTGTCGATATGCAAAATCATAAAGTCAAGTGAATCACTCGCGCATGGCTAATGATCTCGAAAAATGATTACTGTTATTCCGGAAATTCGTTTTCGGCTAATTTGAAATGTATTAGTTTGGTCCTAAATGTATGGATATAAATACGCTGAACAGCCTCCTTTCCGGGGCTTGGCTAGTCTCGTATCATATATTGCAATTCGAATTCGTATTTGGATTTTAAGTTTTACTTGTTCAGTTAACAATTTCGATTATGGGTTCTGATATAAAATGTGCGTATGCCCTACCCACAGAGGTTGATGCTGATCTGCCTATGGTCACTGCTAATATGTTATCTTCTAGATTGCCTTTGCCTCCGTCCACTGTGACGAACGATATTTGTTCTCGCCCTTCTTATGAAAGTTTGTTTCCCAATAACATGTCTGGTTGCAATGTTCCGAGGATAGAGCTGTCACCAGAACAGACCGGTGAGGAGTTACCCAGCTATTCCACTGGAGTTTCCGTACAGAAGCAAAAGAATAAGCACTCTCCACTACTTACTCTTGAAATTGACAAGTCTTCAAAAGAAGGATACTTCTATCAGACTGGTGGTGTGATATCCGGGTCTGTTATCGTAAATGCTTATGCAGATTTACCAATTGAATGTGTATTTGTCGATTTACAAATGATAGAAACAGTGAAGAGATACGCCGGGCACCATCCGGCAACACGATTTATCAACAAGACAATGGTTACATACTTCACTCCTCCACTGTCTGCCTATCCAGCTAATATGACTCTTGAAAAAGAAATGGCTTATACATTTGGCTTCTCCCTTCAGATCCCGGAATCCCGTCCTCTACCGGCTTGTAAATCGGGACTGCATGAGCAATTGCCATCTTCGCTTGGATCTTTGCCAGAGTTTGGTGGTTACCACCAATCGTTTGGCACCAAGGTGGATGTATCTGATTCTGCTGCCACTGTTCGCTATCTTGTGAGAGCCAGACTATTACAAACACCAACGAGGGCCATGTCTCAGCAAATATCTCACGTTTGGATCATGCCCTATAACACACAGACTAGTGGTGCTGATCCTCGGAGACAATCGGTATCATCTTTTGGATCCATTGCTCCCTCTCTCTCGAGCAATTCTAGCATGATCAGTATCAATGAGGACAATGTGGTTCAGACTTCGAAAACAGTATTCAGTGGGTTCTTGAAAAAAGCCATGATTGGAACAGCTACTATTGAAGTTGAAAAGCCTGGTTCGTTTGACATTTTTTCCTATTCGCCCACCATGTTGAGTACCAAGGTATTTTTCAAGACTGCTGCCAGCGTAAAGCCTCCTCAAATCAAGTCTGTTTTTGTCAAGGCATTAATATTGACCAAAGTATTCACACCAAGTAGCGACGGACCAGGTGCATCCCCCGAGAGAGAGTCAGTTCACACTACGACGGACTCGGTTTTATTCAGAAAATTAGATGTTTCAGCCCAATCTTCCTGGGTGACATTAGACAAGAACAGTTATTGTACACATATCCAGGTTCCGGTTATTATCCCAGAAGGTGACTTCAGGTTCGTTCCTTCTTTCAAATCTTGTTTGGTGGAGAGAAGTTATGCATTATCAGTTACTGCTCAATTTGACTCCGGTACATCAATTGAGGTTGAGGTTCCAGTTGAACTGGGCTGCAAGAGACGTCGAGGCAACCGTGGATTATATAAAATCACATCAAAAGGCTACAATAGAAGGTATTCCACGTCACTGATAGAGGGTGGTGATGGCAACGTGTTGGATAATGATATGTTTGACGACTTTGGAGATGTCCCTATATACTCATTACATTAACGTCCGTAGACTAATAATATTTATTCAATTCATTCGCTATATTAAATTCGTATGTTATCTGTTCAATTTTATTTTTGTTCTCGAGAACAGCAATGGGTGCACCATCCATCTGGCTCCACGCCATGGAGCTACGACGTCGGATGGAGGATTCATTGGAGACCCTGTTACTTCGACAAGTCGGATATCCACAGCAATTCAACCGTTAGATTTGCAATTTAGCCGAGATATTAAATGGTCCCAGCAAAAGAGATCGAAAATGCCGTCTGCTGAGTTCACGAACCCTTATCTCTACTATTAGAGTTGAAAGTTGTTGATCTTTAGACCCTCATCTTACGAAAATAGTTAGCCTCCGCTGATCTTGAACCCTTATCTCTACTAACAGAGTCAGTACCGACAGATCCATGAACCCTTATCTCAACTAATAAAGTTAGAACCTGTCGATCTTCAACCCTTATCTCAACTGATGAGGTTAACGGCGGCAGATCTTAAACCCTTATCTCAACTAATACAGTTAGTATTCAATGTTTGAACCCTTTTCTCCACTATTACAGTTAGTTTTCGTCAGGGTCAGTTCGTGAGCTATTCAAAATCCCACTCAGATGACTAATAAGCTGGAATGCCAGGGGTGTTCGGATTTATTTGGACATATGCTAAGCAATAAAACCTATGGCATGTTGTCGGACTTAATGAGCGTGAACTTGTCAACATGGCATGTGAAAGCTAACAATTCCGTTTATTCCATAGGACCCTCGTGAAAATAGGAAAGATAGCAAGTACAAATCTACCCCTCTTCTTTCCGAATAAGTTCGTCTTTCCCCGCACCCGCAATTCAATTGCCAATTCACTACTCTTTGTAACTGAGAATTGCAGCCCTTTATTTCTTATGGAAATTGGTCTTTTGACCCTTTGTTCTTAATAGACGGCAACAGAATTGGTGGTTACCCATTTTGTCTGCTCAAACGAGACATGTCTATTTACATCTGGCCGCTTTATCAAGAGAGAACCTGAGCCTCAGATAAAGCGGCCTGAGCCGCATATAGGCATTTTAATTTTTCAGTGATCTGTATGCAGAGACTAAACTGACTCGAGTCTAAAATCATCAGTTAACCTGAAAAGTAGATTGGTTGAGCCAAAAATAATAGATATAATGGCTTCGAAGCTAAGGCAGTTCATTCGACCGGTTCTTGCCGTCAACTCTGCATCATTAATAGCCAATGCTGTTCGCAGTCCAGTACTGACATTTGTTCGTACTGCTACTAAGAGAGCAGCAGGTTCAAGAACCAGTATGAAGGATTCAGCTGGTAGGCGATTGGGTATGAAAAAGAGTGACGGCGAGCCTGTTAAAGCTGGTCAAATTATTTACAGACAACGTGGTACGAGATTTTACCCTGGAGAAAATACCGATATTGGTAAAGACCATACTATCTGGGCCAAGGAACCTGGTTTCGTTAGATATTACTATGATCCTTTTCATCCCAAAAGAAGACTGATTGGTGTTGCTTTGTCGGCAAAAGACCAATTACCTACTCCTCATTTTGAACCTCGTAAGAGAAGATTGGGTTATGTTCCCATAACCAGTGAGAAGAAGATCGCGGAGGAACTAGAATGGCTGTCCAGAAAACAGACCTTGGCTCTACCAAATATCTTGGCTGAAGTCGAGAAGCGAAAGCAAGCCCGTGCTGAGAGAGCTAATCGTTTTGCCAGCGACTTAAAATCGCTAGTTGAAGGACTTACTGAAGAAGAGGTCTCCAAGTCCGCATCTCGACTCGTGACCATTGCCAATTATCTTGCTGGTGGTCGTACATTAGAAGAAGCCAGATCATTCACTGATAGTGAATTTTTACAAGACACCCGCCTGGCTGCGGAATTAAACAATGTCACTCGTGAAGAGACTACTGAGATCATTAATAGCTACGAGTCTTTAGCCAGTAAAGTTGACAGTAAGGTCTCGTTTGATGCTACCAGAAACTTGATCAAGGCATATAGCAAGGCCGAACTATCTGAAATGAAGAAAGAGTCCTTTGAGAAGCTAGCAGAGTTGTCTGCCGAGAAGCCATTATCTGCTAATACCAAACAGGAGATTTCCTCCATTCTCAAAAAACCTTGTTTCAGTTTATCGGAGCAAGTCGCATTGAGCAGAAAGTACACGAAGCCACAACCACCTACTCCTATCAACGACAAAGAAGCTCTTGCACAATTCCAGAAACTGGAAAAAGATGGCAAGGGAAAGATTGTCCAGAGTTGGAATTATGCCAAGAGAAAGGTAGACAGATTCTTCCTTCCTTCTGGCACTTCTATGTTTGCAATTCACTAAGCATTTTCGAACTTTGTAAACTTTGTACATATTAATCGGATACTATTACAGTAAAATACAGAACGTTAAATCAACACAAAACATAATCTAGAGCGGCTAGGACTAGCCTCCGGCGGCTGGGGCATTGCCCCAGACCCAATTGCTCGCTTCGCTCGTTTTATCGCGAGACTGGGTTCTTACCAGAATGTCCTCGCTTTTAAAAATTTCACTTTTGGCGCATATCGTAGTTCAATGTATCTGAGCACTGGATAGGATATGATGGTGAACCCAAATGCGATAAATAGACCAATGTCTGCTCCCATCGCACCAACTTTTCGCGCAAACACCCCCACGTAATATCCTTGGTTCATTCCCAGAACAGCACCAACAACACCAATAACAAATGAAACACAGGCGGCAATGCAGTCAGGGAGTTTCTCTTTTTCGTTCCAAATCGTCCAGTCGTAAGCGTCGTTAAGGCCAGGAATATTATGGCGACGAAACAAAAAGTTTTCTTCGAGGAGGATGCCAACATAAATTACACACCAATATGAAATCATTGGTAAGAAAGTAGACAAGATGTTAGAAAGTTTGTTTCTTCCAGCCATGGCCAAGACGAAGAAAATCATGGCACTAACAACTACCAGAATATATCTGGGAATCTTGGTAACCAGCCTTCCCCACACTTGCATCGAAAGCGCTAATGAATAACTATTGAGAATATTGTTGGTTACCAGCGATACGTACAACACAACCACCAGGAATTTTCCACCGGCGTGCCAGGGAGAAAATGCTTCAGTCAATAATCCACCAGCACCAAGATTATCCCAAGCAGCTTGCCAGGCAGGAAGCTGATATGCCCCAGAGGCCACGCCAATAGCAAGAATACCCACAAACATAGTAGGCAAAAAGATAGCAGAAAAAGTGATTAAGAAAATTTTTATCCTTGGAGTTGATTCAGGAAATTCAACATAATAATCTGAGGTGATAGCGATCCAGGTGCCGGTGATACCGACCACTGACGAGAAATTGCTTAGCCAGTTTCCAATGATGGTCTGTGAGTCACCTGTAGACGGCGTCGTGAGATCAAAATGCTTTCCCGATACAACGTATAATAACAAAAAAGTTATTATGATAGGAATGGCAGCAAAACCCTCTGCATACTGAATATATCTGATACCAACAATCGCAACTGAAAATGCTATTACCGTGATTATCGTGATGCCTACTTCAATAGGTACAGCATTATTAGAAACAGCCGATAGGATCTGACCTCCAAAAACGCAGTTAACAACAGACCATCCTAATAGCGTAATGATATTTAATAATGCAACGAATTTGGCAGGCCACCAGCCAAATTGATATCTGACACCAACCATTTGACGAAGTCCTGATCTAGGTCCCATAGTCGCACCGTACGCAGCAATGGCACATCCCACTACAGTACCAGCAATACCCGAACTAATACAGTCTTGAAAACTAAGCTGAAATAGTAAAGGGCCCAATAGATATCCGGAGACAGAAGATAGACCTCCGCATCCACTCATCCATAGGAGATACATATTAATGATCTCTCTCATATCACCAGATCGCCTCTCATCAGGTTCGACTCGGTGAATTCCTCTCAACTCAACACCAAGAGCATCGAGCTTTTCACTAAATTTCACGAATTTGTCGGAAAATGCGTTTCCCAGCTCTGGATGCTGGTACACTGACTGTTTAGCGCCATCTTTCTCGAATCGCTCACAATCGTCGGACATTACTATTTTCCTGCCAACCAGGATCAAGTCGATAGCGAGATCCTTTTATTTCGCTATGTTCCTTGCTCCCAAAAATAAACTGGTCAGGTTCTGTCACTCCTAACTGGATCCCTGTATGATTATATTACCGCGGAGATATTTATTTTTCACTTTTTCATTCACTCATCCGTTTTAGGTCTACTTATATGTACTCTTTTTCAGTTGACTAATTTAAAAAATAGATCGCTTGCTTATCGTTAGAACAATGCATCCCCGAGTAAGGGCTAGGGTGCCCACCATACCTGTGTGGGGAGCCGCCCATATCCGTTGCCTGGCGCTAATCTGGCTCATCTCCGTGTGAATTCCCATATTTTACTGGATAGAACCTAGCTCAACATACATTTTTTCGAAGAAAAGAGAGCCTTATTATAGATAATATATACTATCTGAAACCCATAGCTATCTTTTAACTCAGTTGTGCAACATACATGTTAGGTTCGCACTGGAGCGTTTGGCTTATAGTAGCTTAACAGCATACACCTTTCTGCTTCAAGTAGATAAAAGATTTATGTATCTTTAGTACTGAAGTCTTCTAACTTTAGCCTTCGAAACCGACGATAATACGGATGTCTGCTTAATATTGTGCAAGATTGAATCTAACTGGAAGCACTTTGGCTGGGCGTATATATAATTCTCACTATTTACATCAGAAAACCTCATCAGTAACTTAATACATTTAGGGATGTATTTGTTATACGTAGCTTATTGTTACCTGGAAGCAGAGTTCGATAATAGACAATTGTATGATGGGGAGCCTTATGCAGTAGAAGTTTGACATTCATGAAACCGTATATATCGTAATAGACAAGCGATTATTATTATTTGTTCGTTAATGTAGATTGGGTTGCAGACATTTCTATGGCTCCCAGTCAAGATAGACCATCTTACCGCAGCCTTTGTTAGTCGCATACTCAGCGGCACATTGCCAGACGTATTTGTAGGTGGGCATTTTAGCAGCTTGGGCCCATTCAGTTTTGGCTGTGCGGAGGATCATGGGCTTTTCGCATGAGCATTGCGGGAGTTTTTCAGTCACATACTCAGGGAGGTACATGCGGTATGTGAGATTGATTCGTTTCAGACCTGAAATAGGATGTGGATTGAGGGGCTTTTTGCTGGGCATCACACAGTGTTTATATGCCTCCTGGCATCCGGCGTGCATGATAATCATGCTATTGTGGCTGACATGGATTGAGAACTTGCAATCGTCGTAATCAGCTCTGTTTGATGTCGCAGACTGTTTATGTTCTCGTTTGGCAGCAGGGGACCACCGCTTCGCAAGTCGGAACTCCCGCGATACTCCTAATGAGATGCTGGCTATTACACAGGCAGGACCAAGGTGAGTTAATTGATCAGAGTGGTAGCCTACCGATTCCTGGCCACCATCATAGCAGTTGGTGACAACCACATCACTTGTCCATCTTCCTTTATACTGTAAAGCGGTATGCCCACGACGATCGATCTGCTCATTCACTATCTTAATAACTCTTTCACCTACTTCAGATAGAAGATTATTAAAAGGTTTCACACCACTTACCCTTCTTCCTTGATACGTTGCGTTCTGAGTTTTTAGTAGTTCCTCATTATTAGAGTACATAGACGATGAGTGAGGAGATTCAACCAGTCTATCAAATAAATAAAATTTCCCGCGATTCCAAGACTTGCTTTCTTCGACTAGATATACTAACAAATCATTTGCTAGTTTTTTGGGCAGTACGTTGAGATGAAATGTACAAGGCAACAATTGTTCTATCATTATAGGATCGTAAAGGTGTAATACACCCGACGGTGGGGGCACGAATTTAACTTCTTTAGTAGGCAGTCCTTGTACTGTGGGTATTGGGTCCGTCGAATCTGACGAGAGTCGGCCATCAGACGCTACTTTTGTGGAATCCCGATATAACTCGTCAGAGTCAGAATGGCCATCCGATTCTTGCCAGTCATTTCCTATCAGATATTCCTGCTGGATCTTTGCCTGTCGTTTTCGTTCTCGATCTGTGTCATCCGGTGAAAAAAACCTCTTAAGAGTACTCTGATATCCTATTGAGGACGATGTACTGCCGATGCTAGAAGCAGCAAAATGTCGACTCGGAAAGTGGCTCTTTATATCGCCCTCCAAAACACTGACGTCTTGCGCACTCTCCATAATACAGCCATCAATAATATCTTGGACGTTCTCGCTCTCCGGCTGATTATCCCAGTCTTTCTTCAAAGGAGCATCTTTTTGCGTAGAGCGCTGGCTCACAGAATCCGCCTGGGTGGCGGCAAAGTCAACAGATTGAGAAACCGGTGCAGTGCCATCCACACCGAGTAGATTTAAAACAGCATTCACATCTGCGCCACAAGATACCAGCAGCTCAAGGATAATCTGACGAGAGGCATCAGGAACCCGGCTCGAGATCTCATCTATCATAGCGTCAGTGCCACCATCAGGTGTCAGCCTTTCCTGACCATCCTTCAGCTCCATTTCAATCTTAATTCACATTGGCAATACAACCCACGAGATAAAATAACAATCTGGCAAAAAGCGCCAGAAACCCCAATATAAACGTCCGTTTGATTTGAAATCAAGTTTTCAAGTCAGACACGAAACAAACACGGGCCCAAGCCGCGCGGATAGATTAATTAAAAACTGCGTTACCCCTGAAAGAGCAATTCTTGGCACAATCTGCAGATCCTTGGACCGCGGACTTAATTGCACGTATGATAGATAGGTGTTGAGTCAGCTTTTATCATTTCCTACGGCTCGCTCTAAGAATGACGACGCGATATCACTGCCCCAAAGGCTTTCCACCAGTCTCAGTAACGAGCGAAGCGAGCCACGGGGTCTGGGGCAGAGCCCCAGCTGCCGGAGGCAGTCCCTAATAAAAAATTATAGCTTTATACAATTAGGCTAGAAATTATTTAGATTCAGCGGGGGGCTGTTGGTAGCCGTATGGGTTCTCTGTGGTCCAGCGCCAGAGGTCCTCGCAGGCCTGTTTCATGGTGAGCTCGGCGTGCCACTTCAGCTCCTCGTTGGCACGAGTGGGCTTGGCAGTGAGGTCGAGGACATCACCGTCTCTTCTAGCGGTGATTTCGTAAGGGAGGTCGCGGCCGACAGCGTCGGAGAAGTACTTGATGACCTCAAGAACGGTGGTGCCCTTGCCAGTACCGAGGTTCCATTCGCGAGAGAAACCTTTAGTGGGCTTTTCAGCAGCAGCCTCACGCTCCTTCTTTATAGCTTCAAGCTTTTCAAGAGCAGCAATATGTCCCTTGGCCAAATCAACGACGTGGACATAGTCTCGAATGGGAGTTCCGTCACGCGATGGGAAATCGTTTCCAAAGACAGAGAGCTTTTCTCGACGACCAATAGCAACCTGAGCGAGGAAAGGCAAGAGATTGTTTGGGATTCCCAAAGGATCCTCGCCCATCAAACCGGAAGGATGAGCACCCATGGGGTTAAAGTAACGCAACAAAGCAGTGTGCCACTCGGGGTTGGCCTTGGTATGGTCACGAAGGATGTCTTCAATGAAGATCTTGGTCTTTCCATAGGGAGACTCAGGGCCAGTAGGACACTCTTCAGGAATGGGAATCATGTCTTTGAAGCGAGTAGCATCACCATACACAGTGGCCGAAGAAGAGAACACAAAAGTGCTAATTTTAAACTCGCCAAGGACCTTAAGAAGATTAATAGTACCGTGGACGTTCTGGTCATAGTAAACCAAAGGGATCTTGGTGGATTCACCCACAGCCTTCAAACCAGCAAAGTGCAAAACTGACGTAATAGTTGGATACTCGGTGAACACCTTGCGAAGGCCTTCGGTATCACGAAGATCGACTTTGAAAAAAGGAACCTCCACACCAGTGATCTGCTTGATTCTATTAAGAGCCTCAACTGAGGAGTTGGACAGATTGTCCAGGATCACCACATGTCTGCCAGCCTCAATCAGCGACACCACAGTGTGCGAACCAATATAACCGGTACCACCAGTTACGAGAACGTATTCTTTTTGACTACCACACACGTTAGAACCGCCTCTGGACACTGGCTTTGGGCGCAGCCTCCGGCGGCTGGGGCGCTGCCCCAGACCCCGTTGTGCTCCGCTTCGCGGAGCTGCTCCGACGGGAGACGCTCGACTCGAGCGCAGCGAGAGGAGCTACAGGGTCTGGGGCAGCGCCCCAGCCGCCGGAGGCGACACCCCATCCACCCTTCTAACCACGTCCCGTCGAGAACTCGCAACAAGGACGTGTGATGTACAATGGCTAGTAAAGCAAACCAGGCATTCAAGTCCAGTGTGTCAATTGAGCCAATTGCTTGGAAAACGAGATCGAGGGACGCAAATTTGTGCGTTGGTACTTACGCGACCATTATAATTCTTGTAAACGGAAAGAGTCGAAGTCGAGATCGGAAGTCGCGAACTGGGCCACGAAGCTACTAAAAATATACGCCAACTAAAACTCGCTAGTCAGCTCGGATTAACTGAGCACATGTTTTACCTCCCAGCCAGCCTCACATTGCATGCTGCTGGCATGGGTATACTCAGGGGGCGGACGTGCCTCTGGCAGCTGGGGCGCTGCCCCAGACCCCGTGGCTCCTCTCGCTGCGCTCGAGTCGGGTATGGGCTGGCCAGGCACTTTGGTGGGACGGGTCTGGTGTACTGTCCTCGTTTCGGACGGTGAAAATGGCTGTTTAGTGTTATTGTTAGAGCCTAATCGTGTTACAGCTGAGATAGGCACCGGCTCAGCTGCTGGCTGCATTGGCCAGCGATGAGATTTTCCTGCCTCTTTTACTGGTTTTGCTGCCTCTGCGCTGCTTCTGCTGCTGGCTGAGCCCAGAGGACCGCTTGGCAGGTCTTGCCTGCAGCCAGCCGACAGATCTCCTCCCACAGCACATGTCACTTTCAACGTAGGAGGCCTAACACATGCTCATGCACCACCTTCCCTACAATACAACAGCTTCAGTAACTGGCCATAAAAATCAACCATCCCCCTCCCTACCAAAAGCACCACCCCCCTCAATCCCAGGAGAAGCCGCGCTCGACTCGAGCGAAGCGAGAGGAGCCACGGGGTCTGGGGCAGCGCCCCAGCCGCCGGAGCCACCCCCACCCCCTGTGACGCAGGGTGATGTAAAAATCACGTGGCGGTGAAAAATTTCAGAGCAGAGATAAGATAAAGGAAAGAGGCAGCAACCCCCTGCCCTGGAAAATAATCTAGCTTATCCAGATCAGTCTAGCGATAAAGGGGTGAAAATTTGCATGTGGTAAAGGGGGAGGAGGGCAGGGTTTGAGAGGTAAATTGCAGTGGGATTGGCGATAGGTGGTATATAGTTTAATGAGAAGAAAGGTGCTTTTATATGGATTTGGAGCCGTCTGAGTGGCTGGAAGCACTGAAGTAGTTGCAGAGATTACCATTGGTCGCTGGTCCAACATAACGCACATACTGGTACATATACATTCCACTTACTCCGGTGCCTTCTATGCTTACCGGATTATGTGTCGTGTGCAAGCTGCAGGTATCGCTGTGAGGCTCATCGTTACATGGATATATTTTTTTTACATCTTTCGATTGAGCGCTTGGTTGGCTGATGATCTCTTGTTACTATACGTTTGAATTTGTTCATTTTACTTTTCTGTTGCCCAGATTTTTACATTGTTGTGAGACAGTCCAGAGATAGTTTATGCTAGAAGCTGGTGCTCAGACTCGCTGATAATTTTTTATTTTTTTTCTCATTTCAGACCAATAACTTTTAAGACATATCCTAGTTTCAAACCCCAGTGAGCAAAGATGTTGGCTGTGATTGCTTGAAAGTATTAGTACTTTCATTTGGTTTGATAGATTGTTAGTTTTGAAAAGCGAACAAACAATTTTTCAAAGGTAATCGATAGGATAGAATATACACAGCGAAAGAAACAGATTCAAACAGAAATAGACGGATATAGTTGGATTAGGAGGATCAAGGATTGAAATAGTGGCAAGAAGCAAGAGGAGGCTTTATTGGATTTAGAAATTAAAGAGATCGTTAGTACAAGTGAAAGTCACTGGTAATTCGACATAAGTAAACGATAGAGTCAAGGCTAATTAAACAGACATACATATATCATGGCTAGAGGAAAGTCAGCGGGGAGCTATTCTCCTGCAGTAGCAGGCAAGAGCTTGGCCCACTATAAAGCAGCAAAGAATCTGCGATACGATCGAAATTCTTATAACGGCATTGGTGATAACGACTCAGATTCGTCGCCGCTGTCTTCGATAGATAGCGAAGGTGGTGATGATAACGATGACGACGATAGTGAGGGCGGTGATGCTGATGAGCCAGACGACGATGAAGATGATAATATCGATAATAATAATGACGACGACGAAGATGATGAGATCGATATTGGAGACTCTGACATTACTGTGGATTCAGCTCCAGAGCTTATTATTGAGAATCTGAAAGATTTATCGTCTGACGAGGAGTCTGAGGATGAAGAAGAGGAAGATGACGACAACGAGGACTCGGATTCAGATTCAGACGCCGGCTTAGTGCCGTCGAAATTTCTCACTCCACTGAAAAAGAAGAAAGGTGGGAAATCTACCAGTGCCGTCAATAGAAAGTCGAGAGAATCAACTCCTCTTCCAGTGCCAAAAAGACTGGATTTGTCTGAACTAAGGGCAAAACAACTAGAAGAAGAGAAAAGAAAGGCAGACCTCCTGAAGCCAAAATTCATCGACAATGAACAAGATGATGAGGACGAAGATGAAGAAGAGGATGAAGATGAGTCGCCAGAACAAGTCACGCCATTACAAAATAAAACTCGACGAAGAGCTTCGATAGTAGATCATTCATACGACGAGAAGTTGACGTTTCCAAGGTCAGATTCACTGCCGCCACCTTTAACGGATGTTGAAGAAGCTATAATTAACGATGAAGATGATGAAAACGAAGAAGACGAGTACGACGAAATGGGTGCTTCGTCTACAAACGGTATTGACGATGAGTCGAGCGGCGATGAATTCGACCAAGATTCCTTACTTGCATATCTGGAACAGGAAGAAAGCTCACCCGAAGTAGTTGACGAATACGATGAGGAAGACGATGGTCATATTGAAGAACAGGAAGAAAGACAAATAATGAACGATATGAAGAACGGAGAGGATTTATTTTCGAATCCTTCGTCACCATATGCGACGACACCAGTAGTCGAATCAGAGCCTGTTTTAAGTTTGCCCGAAGATGAAGAAGATGAAGATGAAAATGACGAGGATGAGATTTCATTTGATGATGACTTTTTCGAGCCTCGTGGCACTACCTCGCATGTTTTAGTCTCCACATCAAATGGCCGTAACACATCGCCATCTGATGATGACGACTCGTATTTATGGTCATACTTCTTCACGTCAGATGAGGAATCCGGAGATGATGGCAGTATGATAAGCAACATCATACCTTCCAGCGGCAACACTAGCGGGACTATGTCTGCCAATGGTGTTAGTAATCGAATAGATCCTGGCTACTATTCTGAAGACGAGACTGATGATGATCTCACCATTCCCCCTCCCAGTCTACGTAAACCAGGTACTCGAGCTACTGAGATTCTTTCGTCCTCAGCTGTAGCATCCCGTCCACCTGTTCTAGGATCATGGGACCTTAATAGCGAACGGCCCTTTGGAATCATTGACGGTCTTACTACTAGAACACTCAGTCCGCCTCCATCACCGTATTCAGTCGTCAAAACAACTAGCATCAGCAATGAAGAGCTGGAAAACATTCTAAACGGCTCTAATGGCATTAACATTGAAGATATCTTCATAGATACGGATATGGTTGCTAATATCAGCAATGCTAGTCCCAGTAACGGACGGAATCGCAAGCGAGGAAGGTCGCAAAACGGGTTTCAGAGCGATAGTGAGCTAAGCGAGCTGGCTCTGGACGAATTCATATATACTGATGAGCTGGATGATGTGGATGAAGAAGATACTGTCAACGACGCAACAGCCATGTGGGCTAACCGGTTCAACAGCGATGTGCCAATGTTTGCATTCCGCAACCGCGGGCTTCAGCCCGTCTATAGCCAGCCGACGGCGAGAAGGTTGTCAATGAGCACGCGTGGCCGCGATGGCAGACGGACCTCACCAAAAGAGGCTGTCATTACCCCAGTCAAATCAGTCAAAAAGCGAATGAAAAAGAAATTAAAACGTCGCAAGAGTATCCAAGATGATACTCAAGACACCAACGGCATTGGCAACACGACAGACCTAATAGACGAACTGGTCGAGTCTGGCGCCCTGTCCCCCCTGTTCAGTGGAATCTCGTAATTTGGTAGTAGTGCTTGGTTATTGGTATTTATTATATGCATATAATTTATAAAAGAAGTTCGAATACTTGGGTGGATTTTGCCTCCGGCAGCTGGGGCTCTGCCCCAGACCCCGCTGCTCCTCTCGCTGCGCTCGAGTCGGGCAAATGGTCATGGAAAAGTACTTTTATTGCGGTTCATTACATCATCAAAAATTACACAAGGGGGGTAAGTCTACTGGACAATTGTAATTGAGTCTTGACTGTGTTGGCAAGGTAAACAACCATGAGAACGTCCTGGAGATGCGAGTTGAACAGTTTCTCAAGAGTATCAGCTGACAGAGAGGGAACCAACGAGAGGCTCTTTAGGAGGTATTTGCCAATGGCGACATTGGCAGGTGTGGTGCCACTGATAACTCCATTAACGTATGTGCTGACTCTTTCCAACATATCAATAACCTCCACAATCGAGTCTTCAAGGTTCTTCATGTCGCTGACAAGTGGGGCACTTCTCTTCTCGTCGTTCTTAGCTAGTGATAAAACGCTCAGAGCGCTCTTTTCAACGTCCGAGTAACGGACTTCGTTAGGAACAGGTACAAAAATGCAGTTTCCTGACGAGCTTTTGTCCTCTCCAATTACACCCACAGGCGAGGAGATATATGTTCTAATGTCAATGTCGCTGGAGGCTGATCCAGTCTCGACGGTGAGATGAACAGCAGGATAAGGGTAGGTACCGCTAGATTGTTGAGAGTAAAAGTCCTGGACAAGTCCCGACAAGTTATTTAATTCATTGGAAGTGGCGTACCAGCCGAGAATAACGTCCTTGGGGTTGGCTTTGCGATGTAACTGGTACATGGTTCGGTTGTGGTCCATGGCTACAATCACTTGATCTTCAGTTTCGTCGTGAGGAACTCCATAAGCACTTCTAATTTCAACCTCAAGTCCGTCTTCTGAACGGACACCTAAAAGAGTACCAATAACTCTTTGCTGGCCAGCATTTCGGCGCAATGAGTGGTCGAGGATTTGGAACAAAGCCTGGGCATGAACAACCACATTGGAAGGAGATGAGATGGTGGGAGCACCAGGAACAGCAGAGGTTCCTTGTCTAGCAAGGTGCAAAATAGAATCAGACATATTTTATGTATCTATTCCAAGTTTCGTCAAATAAACCGGACCAGTGTCTGATGTGATCTCTGAAATTTACGTGAAGCGTCGCAGTTGCGGACTGTGACATGAAATTTTCACGACATGCACCTAACCCTGAAATAAATATAGCGCCGCGTAACCGATCCAGGGGTCCCCAGCTCTCGAGGAATCTTAAAAAAGGGCTCTTCTGGCCCTTGGCGGCTGGGGATTTCCCCCAGACCCCGGTTGTCCTGCTCCACAGGAGTTGCTCGGCCTTCCAACGTTCGACTCGAGCGCAGCGAGAAGGACAGCGATGTCTGGAGGGCAGCCCCAGTCGCGGGAGGCACTACCGCCAGGTCATAGTTGTAAAAATGCAATAAAATAATTATATAACAAAATGCTTGTCAGCGGAGATTATAAACACAGACAGTATCGCTCTTGGTGGAGTAGAGGATGGCTCTTTCGGTACCGCGGCTTTTTTCTTTCGCAAGTACGCCTTGACAGTTGAGGAGGTATGCCTTTTGTGAGGGACTGATACCTACGACTTTGCGTCGCCATTCGTCAGGCTGGTCGGGGGATGTCGCGCAGATGGCCTCGAGGACCTCCTCCTTTACATCGAGTGAGTAAACCGGTGCAGATGCTAGATTCTTAAGATACTTGTTCAAGCCAGTTCTGCAGTTTTCTTCCAGAAGCCAGCGGTTCTTTTTGCCGCCCTTAAGTTTTCCTGACTCATTGAGAACAGTGATTTTGCTTGTGGATGTGGAGATAGGTGAGTAGTCCACAGAGGAATGCCCCCCTACAAGAGGAGATGATGGGGTTAAATTGGCATCCATTGGCACACCTTGACCCGGACCTGATAACTCAATATCGTCGGACATCATTGAACCACTAGTGGCATTTATGCTGCTACTCATGGCATTACCAAGGTTAACTCCATTGGCCCCAATACTGCTGACAATATTGGGAGCTGGCAACAGAAATGAGCTACTACCGCTTCCATGATTGCCGCCATTACTGCCACTATTATTGTATCTATCAGCCATTTCCATCATCAGATGCGGGATTAAGTCTTCAATCGCAACATCTACATCTTGCTTGAGAGATATGTTTTTGACTCTCAGCGGTTTGTAGTTGCTGGAAGCTGTATAACTGTTGATTTGTTTGACGACAACCACCCAGTTAATGTTGTCCTTCTTAGCCAGACTCACTAACGCCTCAGAGGAATAGCATTCTCGTACTAAATCTGCCGATATTCCATGGGCCCAAAGATCTCTTAGAATGTCTATACAGAGTCCCTTGATATTAGCAGTATTAAAAGACGAGATGAGCACATCACAACGAGGTTTCAGCCATCCAGTTAGCGAATCCTCACCATTGCTATTGTTTGATCTGTCTTTATAAAAGCCTTTCTTAGCAATCTTCTTGGTCATAGAGTCACGGTAGGCTGCCATAGTATCAACGAGTTTGTCCAAAGCAAAATTGAAGCCAACTGCATGCGCAGTAGCTTCGCCATAGTCCAGAGACGGATTGCGGTATTGGTTGATGAGTCTGTCATACCGACCGCCAGCAGCCAGGATACTACGAGTTTGTTTCTCTTCAATCACTACTTGAAACATGACTCCAGATTGATAAAACGACTCGTTGTGATTACTTAAAGGAGCAAAGTAAACTCGCTTAGTGACACCCAACCTTCGTAGAAAGTTGACAATCATTCTCAAGTTCAGAACCGCATCTTTAAAACTTTTACTTATATCAGCACCACTTAATAAACCCATGAGCTTTCTTTCTGCCTTGTCGATTTCATCGCGGAATCCAAATAGCTCAAGTGTATTCAATGCTGTGACAGACAAGGTAGACTTTGCTAGCAGCTCATTCCTTACTTGTGGTCTAGCCGGGCCCTGGCCAATTTGCCCCAAAAGCTTTAATGCCGATGCTTTCTGGGGCGACGTGAACCCGCAGAATTCCAAAATCGAGTTCAGAACATCCCAATGATTGATATATATGCAAACAGAATTTGGTCTGAAACAAGGGAACAGATCGGTGATCTCGTCCAAGACCTTGATCGTCTCTGCTTCGCCATAAACTGAATCAACCACATCGGTCGTCACAAAATCAAAATCTACTTCACCGCAAACGATTGGGTGTGTTCCTCTATTCCGCTCATCGGATCGGAAAACATTGCCAATAGTATACGATTTTTGGAAAGAGGGGATGGCTTCAGCAAGACGACGAGCAAAAGGCAGTGTCAAATCATATGGCAGTTGTAAAATATTTCCTGTTGGATCCATTACCTCCATGACATTACCAGAGCTATAGAGAATAGACTTGGGGAATATAGCAGATCTCTCGTTATTCTCAACGGCACCATGACGCTCGAACACAGTCTTTATAGTATTCACAACGGCAGTGCGGAGAAGTTTATTTTCAGCTTCTATGATCCTCGAACGAGACTTTTCCTGACCACCAGCATTCCCAATACTATTCATCATAAATGAGGTTGATCGATCGTATAAGACTCTTTGAGCTGATGGAAGAGGACGAGAAAACAGCGCATTACACACCTGATACAACCAGGGTGAATTTGGACTCGGGTCAACCAAACTTCGCAAGGCTTCTTTAACCGTTTCATCCTTTTGCGGGATAGGTATATATCCAGATTGGAGTAGTTCAGTTGCGCTCGGTCTCTGAGCAGGAGAATGATTCAATAGTGCTTTGACGATTTTGTTCTCCAGCTCGTACCTATTTACATTGTTGAAAGGCTGGGGTACAATAATCTCTTCTTTCCGCAGATCTCTTAGTATAGTAACTCTCTCCATAGCGGTGTGCATTGGATATACCATTTCAAAAAATATGATACCAAGTGAATACATATCCACCTTTTCATTGTATGATGATGTAGAGGGAGGGCCCTGATCTTTGGAGCCTTTCGATTTCCCTACAACCTCGACGGCAACATATAATGTAGTACCTACGTCGGTTGTCAAATCATCGCCTGGGTCAGCCGATGCCATAGAAGTGCTACTAGTAGCAGTCTGACCAATACTTTTGGCAAGGCCAAAATCACCAACCTTCACATTACCAGCTTGGTCAATGAAAATGTTCATTGGCTTCAAATCACGATGAATTACTCCTTCGTTATGGATATGGCATAGGGCCTCAACAATCTGTCTTAATAGTCTCCAATACTCGTCTGGTCGGGTATAAAGATTGTCTCTAATCAAGTCAGCCAAAGTATGTTTTTCACAGTACTCCATCTGGATATATAGAGTGCTTCTTGGTTGTGGCCGGATGAAGTTCACTTTTCGTAAAGTGCTCCTTCGGGGTCTCATATCCTGTTCTTGTTGTGAGCTAGAAACAGTCGAAGAGACAGCCTCGCTCTTGCTTGTTCCATCTTCATCTTTCTCCTCGTCAAGGTCACCTTCATCTTCTGAATCCGAGCCAAACTGGATATCTGGTCCGTCGACCATTGAATTAGACATGAAGTCCAATGATGCATTAACAGATAATTCACTGAAGTTGAGGTTGCTTAATGACGAGCTAAGTGATGTTGTAGGTCTGTCTTCATCCGAAGACTCATCGGAAGTATCTTCAAAGACAACCGCACTGTCATCTTCTGATTCCTCGCTCTCTTGCTGCTCCAACGAATAGTCATCCTCGAGCCAGGCAGTGAAGTATCTTACCACATATTGATGGTTCAACCGTGATAGCAGCCATACTTCTTGTAATATATGTGTTAATTGATCTGCAGTGGCCTGAATTTTCTTAATAGCATATGCCCTGCCGTCTACCTTGTTACGAGCCTTGACGACCTCACCATATCCACCTCTTCCTAAAACTACACCTTCATCGAAATCATTCGCATATCTTGAATACGCAGGGCCAGAGCTTCTAGTGCTTGACGTACTAAGAGATGAGTTGACAGCACGGAGGTTGACGATATTGTCTCTTTCCATGTTGAAGCTTCGTCGAGGTCCCCGATGATTTGATGAACGACGTCCAAGTAAATGATATGTTGCCCTTGACCCTGATCCAGTACGCTCGATAGTAGCTGAAGATGAAAGAATGTCAGATGGAGTGGTAGCATTAGATGCAAGTGAGTTAGTGTTCTTAACAGCAGAAGCAACTGCAAAGGTAGCTGGATCAGATCGAAGAAACTGGGACAATAGCAAATCGAAAGCACTAGGTCTTTTTTTAGGCAACTGTTTGAATATTCGAGCAAGAAAGTCTGTCAGCAGGTGTGAACTATCGTCATAAGAGTTAATGTAATCCGATGGATTGTCGAACTCATTGATAATAGACTTTCCTGTGATAAGTTGAACGAAAACCACGCCAAAGGACCAAATGTCGGACTTTTTCGTGGGTTTTACCCCTCCGTTCTCATCTGAGTACTCAGGCGGGCACCATTTTTTGGATACAGCCGACATACTAGGGACCAGATTATTCTTCGATGAAAACAAATGGGATTTGTTAAGTTCGTTTAGACGGAAGGAATAAGAAACCGAGTCCAGTTTGATGATAGTCTCGCCCAAGTCCTTATTGCGAAACAGGGCAATATTTTCCAATGTCAGGTCTTTATGAATAATGCCTACTTTATGAAGTGCCTCGAGAGCTTCCAGAATCTGAATTGACCAAGTTCTTGCCACTTTTGGGCTTACTGCTTCAACCGCATCCAGCAGTCCATTTAGATGGCCCATGGGAGAATACTGTGTTAAAAGATATATCTTCCATCCGCCAGAAGGCTTACGCGATATCTTCGCTTCATATAGTGGAACGACATTCTCATGTCTGAATTCCTTTAAAGTATCTAACTCAGACTCCAGAAGGTGGATATGACGCCTTCCTTCAATGCTGTCCCAGAACGGTTCATCCAAGTCAATTTCAGACAACAAAAAAAGAATATCATCAATAGCATCTGAATAATCGCCGTTGCTTGCCGGTATAAAGGGCTTTACAATATAATTATTACCAAAAAAGTTTGAGGTAGTAGGGATCTTTCCCACCACCTGTTTGAATCTCAGAACAGAGCCATTCTGGCGCTTGACAGTCACTACTCTATCGAAAACAACCGAGTCATTAGGCTCATCGTACCCTGAGCCACCATTGACAACACCAAATAAATTCGTACTATTACTCGTTCTATCACCCCCACTGGCATTACTTCCACTACCCGTAAAACCCTTGAGGTCAAGGCTGCTACCACTAGGAGTAACAATTCCAAGGCCGTCGCTTAACTCTCCGGCCTCCTCTTCCTCTCGTGATAAGAAATCGTCCTTCATTTTCTGTTTCTGCCTTCGATTCAACTCCTCTCTGACCATTTCGTCTAGAACTCTCTGCTCCTCCTTTGACTCTGCCTCTTTCAACTGACGAAGATTTTCTTCATTCTGACGTTTTTTCTCTTCAGCCTCTTTAATTCTATTCAATCTTTCTTCTTCCAAACTAGGAGCCTCTGCACCTAATCTCTCGAATTCATTCAACTGGTCCTGTAACACAGACGTCACTTCGAAAACCATCTCCTGACCTACTAACTCCTTAATAGTCTTTTCGATCAAATGTTTAAGAACTTCGACTTGTTTGGGATGCAAATTATTGTGCGATTCAACCGTTATAAGCGGCTTGGTCTTCGGATACGTGCTGGTCATAGCGACCTTGATCCCCAGGGTCATAGCCCCAGATCCTCCATCATCCTCGAACGATCCAGATTTCAGGTGTATCTTAAAACTGGGGCTCGGTTTTTTCTGTCTCAAGTTAGTGGGGAACTTCGCGGATAGCCATGTGCCTCCGGCGGCTGGGGCTGCGCCCCAGACCCCGTTGCTCCTGCTCCGCAGGAGATTACGAGGGCCGTCGACGCTCGACTCGAGCGTAGCGAGAGGAGCAGTGGGGTCTGGGGCGCAGCCCCAGCCGCCGGAGGCACATTCCACACCCAGGTAACACAATTCACCTACATTCCAGGCAGCACTCTGAACTGTGCAGTCTTCAAAATCATCCATGTATATGGCCCTGAGGGCCTCTACTTCGTTGGCTTGCACCTCGCGGAGTTCATCTTCTGGCAGTGTCATGGCAAAACTGGTACAATGCTCACCCGCCTATTGTAGAGAGCAGATAAACGTGTGTCTTCGGATCTGGTCTTGTTAGTCAGTCTGATGTTTGTTTGCCCCCAGCCTCGACTCCTAATAGTCCCGCAGCCATTGGTACTTACTGTAGAATCCGCTCAAGCCCACATCTCACAACTCGCTCCTCAGCAATTAAAAATAAAAGAAACAATAATCCAAAATAAATAAAAGTAATCAGTAAAAACAGCCAATGTTTGTTGTCTGTCTGTGCTTAAGATAAAGATAAGGTCGGTCGTGCATTCTGACTCCAAACTTTGTGATCATCCGATTGCGCGGCTATTTCGATTCAGGGTCTCCAGGATAATACCATTAGCATGCCTGCCAAATAACGCTGTGATATCGTCTTCCAACAGAATTTCAGGGATATGTTGCCAGGAAGAAGATGAGACAGAGCTCAAAGTTAGCTCTGGCTTGTTCTGTGGGCATTTGAGTGCTAACTCTTCTCAAACAGGGGTCACTTGCAGCAGAGACACTTCACAGGTTCTCTGATACCAGATATCACTCCCCTCTCTCCCTTCCGTAGCAATGAGAACGAACAGCCCGAACAGCGATTCAACCAAATCTAAACACGACCAAGACAACGAGATAGATCCCTGCTATAGTAGCAAATAGTCCAAACCAGCCGCTGGCTCCGTTTCCTCTGTAGCCGCGCACTCGCAACTGCTATTGCGACCAACAACTCAGGGGTGCAGGATTGGTCCTTTCTGTTGATTTCAGGGGAGAGCCGCAACCAGCATTGATCTACGCATGACATGCAACCCGACCCAGGGAGCACTTAAGCTTACCGAGTGGTCCCCCAGTGTAATCCTTGCAATCAGTGGTGGGACTGTGCCTCCGGCGGCTGGGGCGCTGCCCCAGACCCCGTTGTGCTCCGCTCCGCGGAGCTCCCGTTAACACCCACTGTCCGACTCGAGCGAAGCGAGAGGAGCCACGGGGTCTGGGGCGCAGCCCCAGCCGCCGGAGGCAGGTTCCCATGCCTTCAGATACTGTCTTCCACCCTTGCACGAGATTATGGAGCGGCATGGTCACCATGTGTGCTTCGACGTAACTGCTGAGTTCATGCTGTAGTGCATGAAGGACGCCCAGATGGCAGGATATGAAAACACACATTCATTGTCACACATCCGCTGCCACGCCCCACGCCCGACTCGAGCGCAGCGAGAGGAGCAGCGGGGTCTGGGGCGGAGCCCCAGCTGCCAGAAGCTCTCCCCTGCCAGCCCGCTTGTAGCCGCCCTGGCCCGCTGATGCGGCCCATCATCGACGTGCCCCTTTAGGGCAGCAGCACCACCCCCTGAAAATGCCACCCCTTGCCCCGCTGCCTCCGGCGGCTGGGGCTCCGCCCCAGACCCTGGTTGTGCTCGCTTCGCGAGCATTCTGGCGCTCCATGTTCAGGGTGTTTGATTTGAGAGTGACGACTGGAGATTTGGGATAACTTGGCGTTGGGGGCTGACTGTCTCCTCTTGTGGTATGCATACACCCTACCACCTGCCTGACAGGATTCGCTGCTTACAAAGGGAAAAACAAACCAGCTGCAGCAGCACCAGCTGGCTCATTGAAATTACCCCTAACATCCAAATACCCCTGTGAAAAAAGGAACTACCGTACACACACTCTCTCTCCCTTACTGACCGCCTTCTCTGACTGCTGTTTTTGTTGTAACTAGGTCTTCTACGCCTGAGTTTAGAGCCATTTATTCTTTGGTTCTGTTACTGATATATTTAAATTGCTGTTTGTTTTTTTCAAAAGGCTCTACCGTTTAGCAATTTTATACGCTTCTAGAAACGAAAACAAAACTTCGGTCTGCTTCATTTCTGGTTCTGCTAGCGTCATAATTCTATTTCCCCCTGTGTTTATTTTGGTCTTTTTTTCATCGATTATTCGCTGGTTCGATCAACTATCAATCACTGAGAATAGTTATTAGCTTTTTTCAGTCTTTGCTGGTCTTCACTATATTTTGGACCTTTTGGTGATTTGTTGTTTTTCTGTTTTCATCGCCGCCCCCTGCAAATTGCTGTGTGTACATCGTCAACGTGCTGCTCAGGGTCAGTTTGTGAACATCTGTTATACGACTATCGACACCGATACCAAACTATATCGAGGCTGCTGTTTGCACTGGTATAAATTTTAGTGTCGATTTCTGGTTTTTGTTTTGACTTGTGCTGTGTTATTCCTGACGCCGTTTTGCTGTGACCGACAGACAGTACATAACGACACATAACAAGGCATTCCAGGGGTAATTCTCGACACAACCTCAAACGCCAGTTTTTTATTGTGTTCAGCTCGCAAATCAGTGTGGTCTGTCTGGATTGCGTCTTTGAATATTTTTTTAATTGGTTTTATTTGGTAGCTTATTGCCTTCGTTCTCGATCTCAGTCTATTCGCCTCTCCGTCTCTGAACACGTACCCCAATCTCGTGTCTACCCTCTGAAACTCGATTTCGTGTTTTGTCAAAACACGAATATCAGTCTCATACCGTATTTATTTATTTCTTCTCGAACAAGACACTGCTGCTGACTCTGAGAAGAAAACATATATACGGCCTACTTGCTGCTTCGACTTATCGCATCCATCGCGATAGCTTTCCCACCAGCGTTTTTCGTGCTATGTCCGAAGTAAACGCGGCCGCCATGGTGCTGCTGAGCATCCGTAATCAACAAGAAGAAAAGGAACTTCAAGAGAAAAAGAAACAACAAAGGCTCGCTGCCAAAAAGAAGAACAGCAAAAGCTCGCCCAAGAAACGGCGCAGAACGCCATCCTACAGCTCCTCATCATCGTCGTCATCCTCCCAAGACTACGACTCCGAATACTCCTCACAGAAACGTTCTCAACCATCATTCAGTCCCACCTCACCACCAGCACGTGCTGAGAAAGAAGGTAAGTGTTTTTGGGCTCTGCCTCTGGCAGCTGGGGCTGCGCCCCAGACCCCGTGGCTCCTCTCGCTGCGCTCGAGTCGTTACGTGGCTGGTGTCTGTTGTAACACAGATGCGCTGGTACACTGCCCAATAACACTTCGAGCGAAGCTCGAAGTGCCACGGGGTCTGGGGCGCAGCCCCAGCCGCCGGAGGCACAGCCCTCCTCCAAGGCAGAACTAACAACTACTAGAATTCCACAACTATTTCCCTGGCCAGGACGTGATCAAGCTGAACTCGCGGGCCGCGAATAGACCCGGCTCGACGCCCAGTTTGGCAATTAAGAAGACGTTTGGCTGTGACAACTGTGGCAGGGCGTTTGCCAGACGAGAGCATCTGTTCCGCCACATAGAGACGATGCATCATGGACAGAAAGACTTTAAGTGCGAGCTCTGTGCTAGGGTGTTTTCGCGGAAAGATAATATGATGCAGCATGTACGGAACAAGCATGGAGGAAAGATCAAGGGTGAGACCTCCGATGATGCTCCAGAACCAGAAGAGTAAATGCCTGGCATTGTTCTGCCTGCTGGTATTAGTTCGACACTGATTTATATTTTTCTTCTTCCTACTTATTTCATCGAATCACTACCATCATGAGTTCTTCATTTTCCATATACTTTGCTCTCACTTTTTTTGTTCTTGGTTTCAGCTATGTTCCTCTTCTTCTGCTTTTCTTTTGTTCCTGGCTGATTGACCCCAACAGCCTGTATTTAATATTTATCGTCCTATGAAGAAGAGACACACACTGTGCTCCTGCATCTGATTTTATTCATGGACTAGTATTTTGCTTCTTTTTCTCATTAATTATATATACAAATATATGACCTCATGTGCACTCAAGGCTACCAGATCTCTATAATTTACAATGGAATTGCAATGACAACGAAGTGTTTGGCCTTGGCAGAGTTGACTTGATTGCTCTGCCATGATACCAATGTCTGGTTTGGAAGTATGATGATGCTACTATGGGTCATTGAGTTTGTCGAGCTCTTCAACGAGTTGTTCGACTTTAAACCTATGCATGAGCTTTTTATATGAACCAGCGTTCAAATCCAAGGCAGGACTCTCCTTGCTACTAACATTGTTGCCGTGATAGAGATGGATCACAGGAACATCAAAAGCATATAAATCATGCCACTTCTGATTAGCGGGTTCGTCAATATTGACCTCAGTCAAGCTGAAACCGACAGAACTAGCAAGCTTTGTCTGTCGAAGAACCTCCTTAGCATTGTCACACAGCCCACATCCAGGCCTCGTGAACAAAGAAACCAGCCGATTCCTAATTGGAAAACTAGCACGCATTATCGTGGATATTAACGTTACTACTCTACCAGCATCAGAGATCGCATTCGTCAACCCGCAACCCGTGATGCTGATACCCGCAGCCTGGACCGTTACCGTCGCATGCGTGAAACCGCAGCTGGCGATTCAGTTACCCGCACTGCCTTCCGGCGGCTGGGGCAGAGCCATTGCTCCTCTCTCTACGCTCGAGTCGTTTCCAGGGACCGTCGACGTTCCGACTCGAGCGCAGCGAGAGGAGCAGCGGGGTCTGGGGCAGAGCCCCAGCCGCCGGAGGCTACACATCCCCCCGAGGCTTTTCCGCGGGGAGATAAGCTGCGGAACCCTGCTGAGTGGGGTTAAAGTTCACAGCATATGTATGCCGATCCGTCGACTTGGGCCCTGGCTGCTGCCTATCAGCGGCACTCCTCTTTTGTCTGGAGATATAAAAGAATCGGCTGTGCCTATCGCTCGCTGGTTTCAGCAGTTCTTCGTGTGATTTTTGTGTTGGGTTTCCACTGTTCTTGTGGATTTTTGGTGGTGTTTGAAATTTTTTTGCCCGTTGTTGCAGAGAATTTCATCTACGGTTCTTTATTGAAAAACTTTCACTCTCGTTCTTCCCTCGGTAGATATCAGTTGAAATGAAAACAGGGTTTTTGGCTTTGCTCGCGGCTTCTTTTTTGTCGAGCGCCTTTGCTGACGATAATGTAGTTGGCGTGTTCATCTTTGGGCGTCATGCTGACAGACTGACCAAAACATCGAAAGCATCTCATGAAGGCACTAAGATTCTCACTCCCGAGGGCTCTTGGGAAGCTTTTGAAGCAGGTCAATTTTACCGCCAACGGTATATCTCTTCTGATAGTGAATTCAGGATTGATGGTTTGAATGAGACCTACCAGCCAGACCAGTTCAGCGCGTTTGCTTCAGATAGCGATGTACTTGAAAAAACTGCACAAGGCTTTCTTCAGGGTCTGTATCCTCCTCTGGGAACTTTTAATGGCCAGGCGGACTCTGTACAGGGAAGCTCTCTCGCTAATGGCTCGTTCATTGAAACTCCTTTAAATGGATATCAATATGTTTATTTCGAGGGCATGGATGGTACCACTGAAGACGGTATCTGGCTCCAGGGTGACGCCAATTGTCCTGCTTATACAACAGCATCCAATGCGTATTTTAATTCCGATGAATTTCTACATCTAAATTCTTCGACCTTTGACTTCTACCAAAGTTTGTACCCACTTGTGGAAGGTCAGCTGACTAAAACTCAACTGAACTATGGCAATGCCTATGGTGTATTTGATTACTTCATGGTCAATTCTGTTCACAATGAGACCTTTTCGAAACTTATTGCTAATAAGACTGACGAATTCCATCAAGTGCGTACTTTACAGGACATTTATAGTAAGGCTTTGAATTACAATGCAACGAATGTGGGGCCAACCACGCTTGGTGGCAGAACCATGGCCGGCTTCGTGCACAATCAACTACAACAGGCTCCCGCTATTTTAGGTTCAGGAAGCCAATATATGACTTATGCTGTTGGTGCTTATGATATTTTTTACCAACTTTTCGGAGTCTTGGGGTTATACAATTACAATCAAACGGTTGATACTACATTTACCGGTATTATCAACTATGCAGCCAGTGCTGTTTTTGAAATAATTGAGTCTGACGATATCAAGTATGTTCGTTTTGGTTTCCGAAATGGCACTGACGATTCTGAACCTCTTAATTATTATCCCATTCTTGGATTCAACACAACCGAAATCAGGTATTCCATATTTCAAACCCAAATGTCGTCACTGGCCATCACTGAAGTCGGCTCCTGGTGCAGTTACTGTAACGACTTCGCTGATAGTTACCCACAAGATTTCTGCGTACAGTACAGCCCCGATTATCTTGAGGGACAAGCTCACAAGTTCAAGTTCTCCTCGCCTAGTATGTCCCTGGCAGCTGCTGGTGGTATTGGTGCTGGCGTGACTATTGGTGTCGGGGCAGCGGCATTTGCCACAGCCTATCTCCTTGTCCGCCACTTCCGCAAACGCTCGTCTTCATCAGGTCACTCTTTCGATCACATGGAGACGGGTAGCAGCTTGTCATCTGTGCCCAAGCATGAGGTGTAGTTTATTTCTGTTTTGCCTCCGGCGGCTGGGGCTACGCCCCAGACCCCTTGGCTCCTCTCGCTACGCTCGAGTCGGGTGTCGAATGTGCCAGCGCATTCGTTTGTACTAGTTTAAAATAAATTTTAATTCGCGGCTTTTAGTTGGAATAGCGGCCCCTCTTAGCGTAGGAGTTAGGAGGTGTATTTCTATTTACGCTTGACTCAATCCCGATTTTTTTTCTCTTCTAGAAATCAGGCTTCGTGAAAACTCAGTGGGGCACCACAGGTCCGACTCGAGCGAAGCGAGAGGAGCAACGGGGTCTGGGGCAGCGCCCCAGCCGCCGGAGGCCCTGGACCCCCTGAAGCGGCTGGGGAGACCCTGCAGGAAAAAAAATTCCAGCCGTGTACCGTTATATGCACGAGAGAGGTGAAAAAAAATAGGAATATTTTAGATCAGACCTAACGAGAGTTCCATTATATTTTAAGGTAATTCGATTTTGCAAAAATATATAATGGAATTAGAGCTGACATCCCGTCAGAAGCACCTTGTCGATGAGCGAAATGAGCTTGTCGACTCGACTTTGCAGAAGTACCGTTTGGCAGGTCAGATTGCCCAGACTGGGCTGGCATATATCCTAGCTCTGCTGAAATCCCCCAAACATGCTAATAAGACCGTTGGCGAGATCTGTCGGCTAGGAGACCTATTCCTTCACAGAGCCACGGCCACTGCTTTCAAAAAAAATGTGGAGGAGAAGGGTATTGCTCTTCCTGTCCAAATTGAAAAGGGTACATTTGCTGCTGGTGTAGCTCCAGAAGAAAATGACAGTTTCCAAGCTGGTACTATTTATGACGAGGATTTAGTGAAAATCACTCTTGGTGTTCACATTGATGGATATACTGCCCAAGTATCTCGTACTGTTACGGTAGTGCGTCCTGACGAGAGAGAGGCTGCTGGTAAAGCCCAGGAACCTTTAGAAGGAGCAGAGGCCGATGCTATGATTGCCGCTTACTTGGCAACAGAAGCTGTCTTGGCTCTATTAAGTTTGGCATTAAACACGAATAACCATCCTTTGGTTTCGGAAGGAGGTGCTGTTACTGGTTCTAGAATTAGAAAGTTGGTTGAGACAGTAGCATCAGAATTTAGAAGCAAAGTTGTTCCTGGAAGTAGAGTGAGGAGAGTAAGAAGATTCTTGGCTGGTCAGAGTGAAGCTGTCAGAGAATCCGATTTAAAAGGAGTCATTTGGGATGAATATGAGGAAGAAGAGAGATTATTAGACGAGGTCAAAGCTGCATATAACCGGGCCACTAAACCCGAACAAACTGAAAACCAAGAGCAGGATCAATCTGGCGATTGGGAAGATGAAGATGTCCGTCATGGTGACGACTTTGTGGTATCACCCGGCGAAGTCTGGCTTGTTGATATCCGTATGGCTGCGACTGGTGGAGAAAAGGGCATTTTGAAATACAGAACTGTTCTTGATTCCACCACTGCTACAGCTTATAAGCCATCTATTTATGCTAGAGACTATACTGTTTCATACGGCTTAAAGCTGAAAGCTTCTAAAAACCTTCTTAGTAAAGCTGATAACTTCACCTCAGTCTATCCTTTCAAGTTGTCTTACCTCGCCGATGACGATAACGAACTAAAATCGCATCGATTGGGACTGAACGAAGTTGTGCAACACCATCTCTTTGTTCCTCAGCCCATTGAGGCTGTCGACTTCGTTCCTATTGACGCTTATCAACATGGATCAGTCTCTGCTAAAAAGGCTGCTTCCAGAAGCGGTCAGCCTGTGGTTGTTGCTAAAGAGATGACGACCGTTGTGCTGATTCCAGGATCTCAGTCGCAGTCTGGATTCGCTGAAGCCATTAGACTCACAGGAGGTAACAAGGTGTCGCCTCCTTCATGGCTGCACAGCAAATACGAGGTCCAGGACTCGCAGGTCCGTGCTCTGCTCAACGTCGCCAAAGAACAAAAGACCTCGACTGGAATCAGCTTCCAAGTCGTTCAAGCCTCGAAGCTCACCGATGAGATCCTGTCGTTCGGCGAGTCCGATGCTGCTTCTACCGGTGGTATGGAGATAGATTAAATCTGAACTTGGTTACTCTGGCTCCCCGATTGTTGCCTCCGGCGGCTGGGGCGCTGCCCCAGACCCCGCTGCTCGCTTCGCTCGATTGTGGGAGGACCGTCTGAGTTAGGAGGGATGAGCTGCCAGTTGGGCTCTTTTCGTATTGTATTTTGCTATTTAATTTTATTGATTGACATTGTTTTTTACACAACTGCAAACTAACTAAATATAACGAGCGAAGACAATAATCAGCTTATGAAAAACTAGTTATTTAGCACGCAATTATTTATTTGTTCTTGGACTTGAGGTCGGCAATCTCCTTCTCCTTAGCAGCGCTGCATAGCAGTTAGTTACTGATCCTAGAGAGTCATTCTAGACAAGCCTATGAACTACGCGGTAACTAGATCTACCTAGATCAATTTATCACTATTAAGCTCTGTCTAAAACCACTCCATCCCGTAGCACTTACATTTCAGCCTTCAAAGCCTTGATCTTCTCGGCCTCGTGTTGGCGGACATAGTAGTCCTCATTGGCCTTTTCTCTCTTCTACACAGTGTGTTAGCCCAATTCACAATCTCCTCTCTCAATTGGATCATCCTCCCAATTGAATGCCAATCTGTCTCTGCCAACCGGAGAGCTGCCCCAGACGACGTAGCTCCTGCTTCGCAGCGTTGCTGCGACACTCGACGTCTCGACTCGAGCGCAGCGAGAGGAGCCAGCGGGGTCTGGGGCAGCGCCCCAGCCGCCGGAGGCACACCTCACCCAGTACAAATTACTCACGTTGAAAGCGTCACCGCCTTGTTCACCACGAGGAGCACCAGTAGCACCTTCAGTGTAGTTGCGGACAGCGACGAAAGAAGGACTAGACAAGGCCGATCTGGCGAGTCTGATACCGTTGCTGCGCATGACAATAGACGACATTGTTATTGTGTTGTGAATTTCGAGGTTTGCTAGAGTGAATTGAATCAATTGGTGTATCGAGCAAGATATGAATCCAGTCTGGTGATGATATCTAAATAAACAAGAAGTGCCTTTCTTCTTAAGTAGCTACCATTGGCCCAGTGGCGTGGGGCTGACTGCTTTCGATGCAGGTCGCCTTGCGCTGCTGTGCGCACAGTCTCGGTAGTCTGATCACCTGGCCCTTCTCTGCACCCTGGCCCACTGGCCCACAGGCTGCTGTCAGGGCTCTCCTGCTGCTGCTGTTTCTGCGGCTGCCGCTACATGGGCGGTGGGGTTGAAGTTGGGTGTGGGTGTGCCTCCGGCGGCCGGGCTTCGCCCGGACCTGGTTGTGCTCCACTTCGTGGAGCGACTCAGTGGGAGGAGAATCAGGGGGTTTCTGGGCTCTTGAGAGTGAGTTTGGACTCGGTTCTGGATCGGCTTTTTGTCCAGGGTTGGGGTTGGTGGTTGGTGTGGAAACAAGGTCGCGTAGTGAGACGGCTGTGAAGTGTTCGAAAACGAGGAAGCGGGCCAAGAGAGAGAGAGAACGGCGATAGCGAAGTCGGTTGGCTCGTTATTGACACTAATAGGATTGGACAGCTCGACGCGTGAATCAACACGCAACGGCGAACTTGTGCACGGAACCTACTGAGTAGCGCAGTCACGAGACAGGGATCTCTGATATCTGCTTCAGTTTGTACGGTTCGTTGAAGCGATTTAATACAATCTGTTGTTGACAAATCTATAGATTAACTGCTGTAAATCACTAGTTGGTGTCTCCGGTGTAGCGGGATTAGATACGACGATTTAATTAGTTCGGCGTAGTTTGGTTGTGTATTGTGTGTTGAGTTTATTGGATTTGTTGCAAGTTCTCATTTCAGTCCATGACACATCTGCTTGCTGAAACGCATCGCATATTACGCACCTGCTATTGCACTTCACCACCTCGTCCTCGACTGTCTCGTACTCACTAGGAAATACTAGCGTGATCACGCAAGTGTCAGCAACAGAGACAGTGAATCTGAACCGAGGAGAACGGAGTAGCTACGAGACTCACGGAAATCACTATCTGATTTACAGCCTGTGTTTTTGACTAGAGCCTCACTACGACAGTTCAAGTAAGCCTCGCAGTGGCTGTCACAGATATGGCGACCCCTTCGTCAATCCCTCTGAAAGAGGGGAAAACACCCTCAAAATATATGACCAAAAAGTATGGCAAGCAAGTGGCCAGAGAGAAGTTAGCAGCAGCCGCTGCAGCAGCTGCTGCTGCTGCCGCTGCTGGGAACAGTCCCAAGACCAAGAAGTCCACAAAGGTGAAAATACCTAGGATACCAAAAGATAAGAGTAAGGACGGTTCAGCTGATGGGATGGGCAATAGCGAGGGAAGCTCGTCTGCCGGCCCTTTGCCAACCATCAAGATCACTAAAAAGGGCCGTCCTACCAAGCGAAAACTACAAGAAGCCGCTGAGTTAAACGATCTATCTGGTAATAGTGCCAGCCCAAAACCCGAGAAAATTAAACGACCAAGAAAACTAAAAGATAAATATGCCACCAAAGGCGCAGATTCGGACTCAGCACTCGATGATTCGAATGTCACTTCTTCTCCCGATGGCACCAAGAGGAAATCTAAGAAAACGAAACCCACTGCCTCGAAATTACCAAAGGAGATCAAGGTAGATGTCGAAAAACAGTGTGGTGTGCCGCTGCCCAATGGTGGGCTGTGTGCTAGATCTCTGACATGTAAAACCCATTCCATGGGTGCTAAACGGGCAGTTCAAGGTCGGTCGCAACCATACGATCTTTTGTTAGCTGCGTATCAAAAGAGAAACCAAGTCAAACTTGCTTCTTTATCCACACAACAACAGCTTGAATTGGACAACGAAGCGCTGATGGATGATACCCCACTCAATGATGACGAGGAGTTTGAACAAGTAATGGCTGGAGTAGTACGTGCTTATCCTGTTCCTTTGGAGCGAAAGGTAATTATGCCCACCAGATTAAGATCTGGCTTTTTCAGACTAAGGGAAACTCTTATTGCATCAATTACGACAGTACCACCTTTGCCAGTGATGCCCAGTACTACTTCTACGACGTCTGCTGGTTCTTCAGGTGCCGCCGCTACATCTCCCTCATCAGTTTCTTCTGCACCTGCCACTTCTCTAGGCGATGCTCAAAGCAGTGTGACCGCCGTAATGGCTTCTACAGGTGCTGTACTAGGAAGAACCATTGTGTTTGATACCATTTCCAAAGCTCAGTACGCCCGCCCACCACGAGTCTATGTCAACCCGAATGCTCTTGCTGCTCATCAACAACAACAATCGCAACAGCAGTCCCAACCACAGTCACAGCCACAGCAACAATCACAACCTCAGTCGCAGCAGCAGCAGCAACAACAACAACAGCAGCAGCAGTCTCAACAGCAGCAACAGCAACAACAGCAGCAGCAACAGACCTTGCAACAAAAACAAGCGTTGTATTTACGACAGCGCCAATTGGCGGCTTTACAGCAACAACAGGCCAACGCAGCGGCTGGAGGCGGGCCTGCTCCCATAACCATGAAAACCCTCGCAAGTAGTATGAATCAACCGGCTTCTGTAAGTGCCAATCAATCTACTCTGTTAATGCAGCAGGCAATGCTCCGCCAGCAGGCCCAGGCCCAACCGCAGCCACAGCCAACCACTTCTCATGGAGCAATCTCTTGAGCCTAATATTCACGACGTCATGACATGATATAATTATATTTATTTACGGAATAGTTACTTGTTTCATTTGCTTCTAATTCGAGCTCTTATAGCTTCATATTTCTAGTGTGTTAAGTTATTTGTTAATTGTTATGTATTAACTATTATTCAGACTAATAAACCCATAAACATCTATAAATAAAAACACTGCGTATCCTAGAAGCACCTCGAAAGCCAAAAGTAATAAAAAGAACCTCCGGAACCGCAGGCCAAAAAAGCACCTAATGAGTAAATCACAGGCTTATGTGATGATATCCAGGTGTTTCTATTGTTGATTGAGCCATCTAAGGTACCATTAATATAGTATTCTGTGTTGGACGCACTGTCTGGAAAACTCACATATCTGCTAGCGGGGAGGTCATCAAAATATGACTCTGAGTTATTAATATCACATGAACAGGGCGTCTCACTTATACAAAAGCATTGAACTATCACTCTGTCCTCCGATATCGACGTGGTATAGTTATACTGATAGAGGAGCCCACTGGGACCCCAATCGCCAGGGAAAATCGGCTCTAGCTCGGAGATATCCCATCTCATGGGATCTAATCCCAGAATCGATATGTCGCCAGCATTATATGGAGCAGTGGATCCACCGTAGTAGTATTCACCTGCCACAGTGTTACTATCAGTTGTGAACCCTTGAAAGCTAGCAGGCTCAAGAGCAGTAGTATCATAGCTAAAGATGCTCGAGTTAGAGGAAGCAATGGGAGCACCCAGCACAGTTGATAAAGTAATTGTGAAAATTGTCAGCGTATTCAAGTACATTATTGTAATTGGTATTCTTGAAGTTTAACAAATATTAAGCCAAGCAGTGGAATCAGACCCCTTTTTATATTCAAACTCGGCATGCTCCGTGTATAGAGGCTGTACCTTTAGTATCTACCACTGCTCCTAAAAGGCTGTTATCAGTTGTTCACAGTCATAGCTATATCGTAGTCATCTACCAGGCAGGGACAGGGAATTTCAGATGACCGTTGCCAAATAACATAAAAAGAAAATTAACGTGCATGAAAAGCAAATAACCGTGCTCACTGCACGGTGTGTGCTGCGTAATCGCGCATGACGAAATTACATTCAAAACCACCCTAACGGCAAGTACCAGCGCGCCTGGCTACACCACTGGCTATTCGCGGTAGTCGGCGGTGGTCACATTTGATAAATACAATTTTAAGGTTCCGTACGATATAGAACAGTCTGATGACTCCGAGCAGTCGCTGTTGGCCACTTCTGTACCAGCACAGCCAACCATCTCCCGAACTTGACTCGTTCTGCGCATGTGCTGAGTTAACGAAAAAAAATGAAAACGATTCATCGAGTATCAATCAACCTACGATCCCTTTGAATGAATCTATTTCATTCATTCGTCTCTGACATGTAAAAACTGTATATTTCATATACTACGTCGTTCTGGGGAGTGTCCGCTGACCGCTACCTTCGCTCCCCGCCATTCCGAACCACAAATCAACGCAATCCGCAAGGGAAACGTGCCCTGCTCGTGCTCGAGACCGTTTCGAAACAAACCGCGTTCGGACTCGTCCAGACTCGCACCCTGCAGTGCTTCGCCCCAGCACCAGCGGCATCCCGCAGGGGGCATCCACACCCTCGGGCACTCTAAAGATAAGAACGAAACTAGCTTCAGATCGTCGAAACGGGCAAGCTATACTACCAGAGAGAGCCTCCGGCGGCTGGGGCTCTGCCCCAGACCCCGCTGCTCCTCTCGCTTCGCTCGAGTCGAGCGCCGACGGTCCCAACAACTCCTGCGAAGCAGGAGCTACGGGGTCTGGGGCGAAGCCCCAGCCGCCGGAGGCAGGTCTTCATCCCCGTCCAGAGGAGAGAGAGCGGTTTCGCTCCCCGGATAAGGTCTTGGTCGGGGCGCGGGGAGGTGTCGTAAAAGAAAATTACCGTGCAGCCTGCAATGCACCCCGTGACGGGGACGTGCTCTGATTGTCGCTCAATTGGTACTAGATCTGTTTCATCGTGGGGACTAATGCGCCCATCCGCAGCGGCCAGGACTAATCTCTCGTAATCTACTGGCCGCTAGTCTAACGGTTGTAGCATAAGCTCTTGGATCACGTCGATGATGACATTGGTTTCTTGCTCAACTGTATCAGTGACTCTTACCCTTGAACGAGCAGCCATTGGAGCGCTGGAGGCTGCCTTTAACGGCATGTTAGCAGCTGGCCAGCTGCCTCTCTGTGGCTGCTATTATCCATTTTGTCGTCCAACAGCAACAGCAGAAGCCCATTACAAGCACAAATCAGACTCATATGAATTTGATTGTATTATTACCTGTATAACCTGTCTTTTTGTCTGGGTGAGCACCCTCCAGAACGCTCACTACAAAGCCTAGCCGAGGTAGAAGCTCTCCTGCTGCGGTCTGTGCGGAGGAGCCCCTGCAAAGATCTGCGACACTTGACAGGCCTCCCAACTCTAATAAATAGAGTAATCTGTTAATCTGTTGTTGGTGGTGAGTGTGCCTCCGGCGGCTGGGCTCCGCCCAGACCCGTAGCTCCGCTGCGCGGAGATTCTGGAAGCTCGGTTCAGATTTAACTAGAGTTCGACAGATACAAGCAACGGGTCTTCGCACACCCCAGCCAGACTGGCGCCTCTCGCGCTTGGCCACTGCGCGAGTCCAATAGTAGCGCACAATCCATTGTTCTCTGTCCTCAATCCCCAAACAAAGGGCGACCCCAACGCCCGACTCGAGCGAAGCGAGAGGAGCCACGGGGTCTGGGGCAGAGCCCCAGCCGCCGGAGGCAGACCCCCTTCCCCCCTCACAACCCCCTTCCAAAACCCAGGATCCCGTTCACCGCCATGGGTGGCAACCCACCGATATACCCGCGCTGCCGTCGATGACATCACCCGGTTGCTCGTCCGATCGCATCACATCACACATCACGATGTCGTCGGTTGCGGTTGTCTGGCGATCGCTCGATCTGTCTGCTAATAGGCTTGTTCTGGCGGCGATCAGGGGATGGGTCGGACTTAGGTCTTGTGCACGTTTTCCGCACTGCCTGGCCGCGTTCTAGCTTTTTTTTATATATTAGTATTTTCTGTCTTACATGTCTCTCTGCCACTGCCCTCAAGCTAAACTATTCGCTGTTGACACTCGAACTCGTCGACTAACCACCCCCAGAACCGGGACAGGGGGCCATGCAGCAACTTCAACTACCCGGCCCACAGGTTACCCTCCCTGGCAGGGTTAGGAGGGTCATTTAAAATCACCCAGCCAAAATGGTCTCTTTACAACAAAACAAAACAAAAAAGCGAACTGCAACCGCAAACTAAAAGTGCCTGCTTGCTTAATACACCACATCTTGTCTACATACAAATTCTGACTCTTATCAACCAGCTACGCGAACACAGAAACTCGTTTGAAATAGTCCCCCACACCGCAACACAACCGCAACGCAACTGTATCAGTCTGTTTATTTCCAATTGAGCGCGTTAATTCTAGCTAAAGTGAGTACTTTTTGTTGCCATCTGGTATATGGCTGGGGTCAATTTTGACAGGGCAGTCGATTTTACGCGCCAGTTCACGATCGGGCTGGGCAATTGGTTTTGGTCGACTATTTCCAGTGAATTGTGACCAAATGAGCTGAATTCGCTTGTTATTTATTGTTTTATCTTGTTTGGTGCTGTTTGCTGGCTTGGATTTCAATGGCTAACTGTGTATAGAATGTCAAGCACTACCCGTGAAGATTCCGTCTACCTCGCCAAGCTCGCTGAGCAGGCTGAGCGCTACGAAGAAATGGTCGAGAACATGAAGGCTGTCACATCGCTTGGCGAGGAGTTGAGTGTCGAAGAGAGAAACCTTTTATCAGTTGCTTACAAGAACGTCATTGGCGCCCGTCGTGCCTCGTGGAGAATTGTGTCTTCTATCGAACAAAAGGAAGAGAGCAAGGGCAACGACGTGCAAGTCGCTCTTATCAAGGAATACAGACAAAAGGTCGAGGCTGAGCTTGCCAAGATCTGCGAAGACATTCTCGAGGTTCTTTCGAAATACTTGATTCCATCTGCTCAAACCGGCGAATCAAAGGTCTTTTACTATAAGATGCAAGGTGACTACCACCGTTACTTGGCTGAATTTGCTATTGGTGACAAACGCAAGGAGGCCGCTGACAAGTCTCTTGAATCGTACCAATCTGCTTCTGAGATTGCCGGTGTCGAGCTACCCCCTACTCACCCTATTCGTCTTGGTTTGGCTCTCAACTTTTCCGTCTTTTACTACGAGATTCTCAACTCGCCCGATCGCGCTTGTCACTTGGCTAAATTGGCTTTCGACGACGCCATTGCCGAGCTCGACACTTTGTCTGAGGAAAGCTACAAGGATTCTACTTTGATCATGCAATTGCTCAAGGATAACCTTACTTTGTGGACTGGTGATATGTCTGAAGTTGCCCCAGAAGCCTCTGAAGAGCCCGCTGCTGCCCCTGCCGCCGCTGCTCCTAAAGAGGACGCTGAGCCCAAGGACGCTGCCGTTGCCGAATAGATTGACTAATTGAAGACCAGGCGGACGGAATCTTAGTGCGTGTCCGACAAAAACTGGATCTGAGACAGGACCTGAGTGCTATGGATATAAACAAAACGACTGAAAAATGGGAAAAAAAACGCAATGCTCCTCAAGCCGCTGTCTCTTTTGCTTTCTTTGTCGTGTCTTTTTTTAAATTATTAGTGCTATTATTTTCTATGGCAATATCATATTTTTTTCTACTGTTGGACCTGCCTCCGGCGGCTGGGGCGCTGCCCCAGACCCCGTGGCCCTCTGCTGCGCAGAGGGATTGCTGGGGGATCTGGCATCTGAGCTATGTGCTCTGGGACTCTGGAGAGTGGTGAGTGGGCTGGGCTGGGCCTGATTGTGATTGTGATTGTGCATGAACGCCTATGCCATTAGGTCTGATGCTAAGGGTCTGAGGTCGAAGCGTCTGGAACTGACGCTGGTGTTGGTGCGACGTGCGGACCTGTCAATTGGCTAGGTGTCCTCTCGGCAGGAGGCGCTGTGTCTCAGGTCGCTAATATGCTGGCGATTGATGCTCACTGGCATGTGCAGAGAGCAGCATGTCTTCCTTGCATAACCCCGGCATTTCTCCGACAGGGGGTCTCTCGTCGCTTCGCGAAGTATCAACCCCCCTAATACCCACTATTTCGACTCTCTGTTCAGTCGCCTCAACTCTTTTTCTCTCAATAATCTCTTAACAAGTCCTGAAAGCCAACAGACACTACAGCGATACTAAACTACACACCATAGTAGAGCCACGAACTGTCACAGAACATATGCACCTCGAATAACCTACATGCACATCAGAGGACCCACTCCATCCGCACCTATCTCCGCCCAAACTCCCTCCATACTAACTACCACACCCACCCAAGAAACATACTGGACCCCCCTGCCCGACTCGAGCGCAGCGAGAGGAGCCACGGGGTCTGGGGCAGCGCCCCAGCCGCCGGAGGCACAACCCCGCTATGAGCACCCTCCTCCCCAGTACAGCACTAACCCCGAGAACCACCACATGGTGTAGCAGGGCTAGGGTCGGATATCAAGTAAAGGGGCGGCGGGTTATCAGCTGCAGGGAGCGATATAGCCACTCCGATTCTGGCAGTGAAGCTGGTCATAATAGAGAGTCGTTGCTGTTAGTTAGTGTGATATATAACACACTGTCCTTTCCAGCGTTCTTCCAACCAGTATACTTGAAAACAATTCGCCACCAACGAACGAACTACTCTGAACAAAAAAACTGAAGAAGATCTATCCCTGTCACAATGAGTCTCGTATCATCTGATCTCAGCAATGTGTTCCGCATTGTCAACCTCGTCGTAGGCACTCTAGCAGTGCTAGGTGGCGTCTCCCAGTTCTTCCCCGTCTCATTGTAAGTCCCTGTCGTCGCCAATTCGCCACCAACTGCCCCATGACCTCTACTAACGCAATTGCAGCCAATCTGTAGGTTCCCAACCCCCTCTCTGACCAACGGTCACACATCCTCTAACAACTGCTAGTCCATCATCGCCATCTACGTGATACTCTTTGGTCTTGGTCTGGGATTACTAGGTACGTAGGGCCAGGGGGTGGTGCCTCCGGCGGCTGGGGCTCCGCCCCAGACCCCGCTGCTCCTCTCGCTACGCTCGAGTCGGGACGTCGACGGTCGCGGCAATCTCCTGCGAAGCAGGAGCAACGGGATCTGGGGCAGCGCCCCAGCCGCCGGAGGCAGAGCTCGAGTCGGGTGCTGGAGATGTGGCAGTCGTGCTAACGGGTTGTAGAGTTCCAAGTGCCTCCTAAGACGAGTCGGTACGCCTCGTTTTTGTTCTCGTTTGTGGGAAGAGGTGTGTTTTATGTGTTCATTGGCACTATCCTGCTGCACGACCACGTCCTGCGCATCATTGCTGGCTCCATTATCGCCATTGTCGGTATCCTCTACATCGTGCTCGAGTTCATTCCATCCATCGAGCCCCCTGAGAACATGCGCATCAGCGATCTCAGCCTCTCTGGCGACTACGAAAACGCTACTGATACTCTATAGCCTCCCAGCCCTCTCCCTCTAATAAACACTCCTCACAACCCGCAGCGCCTCGAGCGAAGCGAGCCACGGGGTCTGGGGCGCAGCCCCAGCCGCCGGAGGCAACACCCTTCCCCTCTCTGCCTCCGGCGGCTGGGGCTTCGCCCCAGACCCCGTGGTGCTCCGCTTCGCGGAGCCAAGGGGGACCCTTGATGCGTGCGGCTCATGTAGGGGTATATGAAAATGTCGTGAAGTGGATGCGATATGTGATCTGTGATTATAGAAATAATGTCGGTCGTGAAGAGACCCAGGACCGATAATGGTGTTGCTGGGGGTAGTGGTGGTGCGTTGATAGCTCGTCCGGGCGGTGAGCAGAGGACTAGTTCGCTGAGTGCGCCGAATGTACAGCTGTCTGGCCATGAGGCAGAGGTGTTGGCTGTCCAGTATGATGCCAGTGGTCAGTATTTGGCGTCAGGGTCGGCAGACAAGTCGATTTTGCTGTGGAATGCAAGTGATGAAAACGAAAATTACGGCATGATCAATGGTCATAAAGGTGCAGTGCTGGGTGTGAAATGGTCTAGAGACAGCCGGCTGATATTCTCCTGTTCGACAGATCTGTCGTTGGGAGTATGGGATGCGGATTCTGGGACGCGGGTTCTTAATCAGAAGGGCCATGAGGATATTGTCAATTCGATTGATGTGATAAAACGAGGAACTGAGTTGGTTGTTTCTGGCAGCGACGATGGAACAGTTGGGATCTGGGATCCCAGGGAAAAGCTCGCTGTAAGTTATATGCAGACGGAGTTCCCCATTCTAGCAGTAGCAGCTACTTCAGCGGGAGATCAGATCTTTTCTGCTGGTGTAGAGGGCACGATTCAATCGTGGGACTACAGAAACCCGCTGAAACCTGTATATACGCTCCCAGGCCACGGGGAAACCAATGTCACTGGGCTCCAGGTCTCACCCGACGACCAACAGCTGGTGTCCAATGGTATGGACAACACAGTGCGCACCTGGAATGTCCGTGCCTTTGCCCCAGAAAACAGAACTTTACAAGTGTACGACGGCGCTCCTCATGGCATCGAGCAGAACCTGCTACGGGCGACATGGTCTCCAGACGGAGCCCGCATTGCTGCCGGCTCCTCAGACAGAACCGTCGTCATCTGGGACGCCGTCTCCAGACGCATCCTCTACAAACTACCAGGCCATATCGGCAGCGTCAACGACGTCTGCTTCTCACCAACAGAACCCGTCATCGCCTCTGCTTCCTCAGACCGCACGGTGATCCTTGGCGAAGTCAACTAGATCTGCTGGACGCTGTTGTGCCTCCGGCGGCTGGGGCTGCGCCCCAGACCCCGTTGCTCCTGCTTCGCAGGAGTTTCTGGGACCGTCGACGCTCGACTCGAGCGCAGCGAGAGGAGCAGCGGGGTCTGGGGCAGAGCCCCAGCCGCCGGAGGCACACGCCCACCCCGTTGCTTCAAAATGCATGTTATACTGTACAAATGTACATATTATATATATTTATATTGGACCCTTGTCCGCAGTGGTCTATTTGGACCGTGTCCGCAGCCGCTGAGCGTATTCTAATAAACTCTCTATGACTCCTTCGAACGTCTCTTTGTCTTGGGAGGCCGCTTGGAGGAGTTCCTGCCATTGTGTGGAGACGGACTGTGCTTCTATTAATGCTTTTTGTAGTGTGTCGAGGTGGATTTCGAGCTCGCCCTCATTCATGCCTTCTAATGCTTCGTTGCTGACGATGGACAGTTGGTGCCAGGTGGCCAGCTTGATTTCTGTGTCTTGTCGTAGCGCCTCTTTTTCGTCGTCAGACTTTTTACCGCCAGCGGTCCTGCTGTTGCTGTTGCTGCCCGTCGTTGTCGCTGCTCCTGATGTGCTCTTGTCTGTGCTCTTTCTCTTGTCGCCAGCAGTGTTTTTACGTGGTGTGTTGGGTAGGACAAGTCGTTTAGTGTTTTTATTCGGTAGGATCTCGTCGAGATCAAGAGGAATCCCTAGCGACACTAGTAATAATCGTCTGATAGACGACTTTTTCCAGTCTGTAGGGTGTATATTGGGCCCGTCAACCACCAGTTGTTGCCATAATGACGCACTGCGTTCTGAGAAATACGAACCTGGTTCCGTGACGGTATACTGATAGCTTCTTTCTGAGGATAACGTCGAGGTCCTTTCGGTTGTAAGTGACCTTTGGAGATGCAAGTTAGACGGGCTTTGTGAATGTTCTTCAGTCGATTTCCACATGTCATTTAGAGTGGAACGCACTGATGCCTGTAATTGTGCAGAGTTCGAAAAGTCGCTCTCTGAAAGACACGGAATGTGTTTAACAGGAACAGCAGTTGTAGTGGTATTCAACGATGTTGTTGATAGTGGCTGCTCCTGGTTCTCAGGCTCAAATCCATTATCAGCCACGGCTTGACCTGTCGAATCAGCCTCCTGGGCCACTTCAAACTCGTCAAACTCGTCAAAATCATCGAACTCGCCAAAATCGTCGTCATTGGCACCATCATCATTGGCACCATCGCCAATATCACCATGGTCGAGTTGCTCACTCTCCTCTGCTTGAGGTTCTGGACTGAATTCATTAAAAGTCTTCTCATCTTCTAGCTTTTGCTGTTCTTCTTCATGACTGATATCTTCGTCTGACCCAGTCAATTCCTGAGTGTCCGCCAGATCTCCTTCTGTTGTGATATGGCTAGCTTCTAAATCATTCGTCAGCTGTTGTATGTGACTGCCATTGTCATCTATATTTTTATGTTCGTGTTCCGTCTGATCTTCGCTATTATCTTCTAAATCGTTTTGAATTTCAGATTCGTTCTCATCCAGAGTTTCTTTCGCGTTGTCGGGTTCGTTATAAGTCTGATGTTCCTGCGAATCAGCTAATTGGCCTGTTTCATGCTCTTCAGACGCTGGGTGACTATCGATATCATGTTCGCTGCTCTTTCTCAGACCCTCTGCAATTGATCCGGCCTCTGAAACATCAGAATCTTCTTGAGCAACACCCAAGTCGCCCTCAAAGTGATCTTTTTCACTGTCTAGAGCCATTGTTTTTGTCAGGGGTAATCTACCTGACCGTGTTGTCAACATACAGCAGCATGTCTGTAGACGATAGTCTGCGTATGCTGTAGAGAACTGCGGCTCACAGCCATTTGTGGCGTGCTGCCGATCAGGGTCCTTGACGTGTAATCTAAAATCGAAGCACCCGCCTTAGCTTGGCTATAATCAATATTGAAATTTCCGTCACCATCTCCAGCGGTTTGTTACGGTGAACGTCGAGAACAAAGGCCAAAAGACCAAAAGACCACAGGGAGAAAACGTGGAAGTGAACTTTTTTGAGAAGACGTATTGCGGGAAGATCGCCTTGAGGCCTCGGTGGTCGATTCAATAATCAATACCAACATTCATTTAAATACGGCCCTCAGCTGGTCAGTCACTCATCATGTCAGCTTCCAAGGGAACACTCAGCGCCCTGGGATGGTTCGTGGTACCAGATTTGCTGACATCGTTTATACAAAACACCTACTACAAACTCACTGGCACCCGAGTGTCTAATGGGCATGCACAGTTTCAGAAGCATCGACGGATTATCTACATATCTGTCATTGGGATATATCTGATATACTCAGTGGTTGATGCATACTGGTCGGTCGTATATGAAGGCAGTCCCTTTGATGGAGCTTACCGAGGGCTGTATACAATTCTCGGGGTCGACCGAGATGCCAGCTTTCAGCAAGTACGTACCGCCTACCGGAAATTAGGTGTCAAACTGCATCCTGACAAGGCACCCTCGCCATCCAGTCATAACACTTGGCTTACTATCAAGTCAAGCTACGAGGTCTTGTCAGATCCTGTACTGAGATACGGATACGACAGACTGGGGTATCGTGTCCTCGAGTGGAAGACTATTGCACTCAAGACGGTAGGATCTGAGTCACTAAAAGATGCATTCACTACAACCGACATTGTAAAGAGAGGGCTCCGAGAGGCCCTACTCAGCTACTATCTCATATCGTTTGTGTCGATATTTTTATTGAACTTCATAGGGTTTGCAAAACATGCTCAGTACTGGAGATACTACATCCTAGCAGCAGCGCTGCTAGCTGAAGTCTCTATCATCACCCAGTCAACACCTATTGAACTGTTCCCGGGTCTCGATCTCCTTCCATTTCAAGAAATACTATTAATGAGACGGCTGGTGGTAAGCTTCTTTATCGGCCTCAACCAGATTGCACCGCAGTTGCAGCCTCCAGAGCTCAACGCATCGATGCTCCACAGTGTCACAGACCAAATCCTCGCACTGAGTCGCAACATCAAACAAGACCGCGCCAACTCGCTCGTCTTCGAATACGCACCCTTCCCCGAAGAGCGTGACGCCATCAAAAAGCGTCTCGTCGAGCAACTCCTAGAGCACGAGCTGCGCTGCGACCCGGAAGTCGCCGACGCCATGGCACAGGCTGCCGCTAAGGCCCGTACTAATTAATTGATAAATTTTAGAGAACCTGGAGAGGGTCCTGGTCGCCTCCGGCGGCTGGGGCGCTGCCCCAGACCCCGTAGTGCTCGCTTCGCGAGCAGCTTGGACCGTGGAGGATCTATAGTACATGCTGGCGCCCCCAGCCCGAGCGAAGCGAGCCACGGGGTCTGGGGCGAAGCCCCAGCCGCCGGAGGCAGGCCCCCCACCCCGTGTCTATAGCGTGAGGCGTATGACAACGATATCTGGAGATTCGGGAGCGATGAAGAAGTGCCGCGATGGGAACGGCGATGTGTATGTTTTGAGGACGTCGACTTGGACGCCGTGGGCGGCACATTCTGATAGGAACGCTTGGTACGTTTCTGCTGAGCGGATGGTGGCTGATACTAGTGCGCTGCTGGTGGTTGGCAGAAGGAGGTGCTGTTTGATGCAGAGGACGAGCGAGGAGAAGAGGTCGATGTCATAGGTCACGTCTGCCGCGAGGACAGTGACGTCTGTGTCGGGGAGAGAAATGGGCTTGTCACGGTTCCACCACAGCGGCAGACACTGGACTTTAGAGGTCAAGGAGCCGCTGTTCAGCTTGAGGCTCTCTTTGAAATTCTTGACTACAGTAGAATCTCCATCTGTTAGTACCACTTGATCAGTGTGTGGTAGCTGCGATGCCACGAGACCTACGAGCCCGGTGCCTGCACCGAGTTCCACAAAAGATCTGTGCGATAGTTCGTGGGAAGGAGAAAACGATGAATCTACGAGATAATCGGCCAAGGCCAAAGCACCCTCCCAAGTTCGATGACCGGTGCCCCCATCTCGAGCTATCACGTTCGGCTCTTCAAAGAGACGCACGCTAATAGTCGGAGAGATCACGTAATTGACAACGTTCCTGCTCGTTTCCTCGATTTGCATGGGAACCATATATGAAGCGTAAGTCTCAAAAACGTCCTCATGAAGTTCCTTCCCCGGACGAGACTCGATATGGCGGATAAACAGCTTGAAAACAGACGACTTGTACGCTCTGTTCGCCGTGCTGGACTCGACCGTCTCTATAAACTCTGGCTGCCTTTCACACTCGGCATACGCTTCAAACCACGGGCCCAGATACTTCGGCAGCACCTGCTGGCCGAGCACCTGTCTCAGCAAAAGACCATTAATCTCGCCAGCCTCTGTTGACTCTGCCATTGCCACCATCTCATCTGCTCACTCCTCGAAATTTATTTCTATCAGCCCTGCGATGCGTCTGCATGCACGACCCTTGGACCCTGCCATTCACTGGACACGCGAGGGGAGGTGTTTGCCTCCGGCGGCTGGGGCTGCGCCCCAGACCCCACTGCTCCTCTCGCTGCGCTCGAGTCGGGCTACGGGATGCCAGCTCACGCTATGGGCGACGTACCCTCATACTCGAGTGGTGGTCTTTTCGTGAGTCATCCACACAGCATGAGTCTCACCGACCCAGACTCGCAAACGCCTGGCAGCGCTCGCGAAGCGAGCACAACGGGGTCTGGGGCAGCGCCCCAGCCGCCGGAGGCAACAGGCCACCACCCGAGCTCTGTTGAGCGACGATTGGGGATAGCGGTGTCAGACCACTGTCGAAGCGGCTGTGGTTTGTTGATGTTGAAGAAGAGCCAAGTTTGGGTGCGTTCTGGACAAAGTTTGGATCGACCTCGGGTCCTGCATGTTGCATGTGTGAATGTGCCTTATCTGCACGTTCGGTTCAGATCGACGGCACGGTAATTAAAAAATCTTTTTTCGGCTCAAGCAGGCTAGCGAACATATCACGATAAGCGTTTGCAATCGGCTCGTTGTGACAGGATAGCCAGAACAGTTTTTCTCGGGTCCGACTATTGCAAGGCCTGTGCCGAGGTAAGAGCCTGGCGACGATAAACGATTTCCTCATTCTTGCTCTTCGGTGCCAATGGCCTCTTTCAGAAACCACCTCAGAGGCAGTGATCCAGCCGTCATTAGCCGTCACAGCAGCAAGTCAGAGCACCACAGGGTACCAGCACAACAGCCGCAGCAGCAACATGACCTGATTGTGCACAACAGAGGTGCCCTGTGCTCGCTCTCGCCTCACCCACAACACCTGATCTTTCCTGTTCCTGTCTCGCTTGCTTCCCAACCTCCACCAGCTGCTCCAGGGCTCGCAAGCCTGCTTCCTCACCTGCTGTGATCGCTGTCCGTACCTCGGGCCAGGTTGCACAACTGCCCTAACCCACGCTTGTGTTGGGAAATTCCCAACAAACTAGTCCCAGAGGGTTAGGCCGTTGGAAAATAGGCAACTGTCAGATTGCTTTTTATATTGGGATTGAGATGAGATACTATAAAGTTAAAATACACAATAACTCGAGATACCGGCTCTCTCGCCCTGTATTTTCCGGTGGCGAGGGGGGTCGCCCGCTGCCTCCGGCGGCTGGGGCTCTGCCCCAGACCCCGTAGCTCCTGCTGCGCAGGAGATTGCTGGGACCGTGGACGTTCCGACTCGAGCGCAGCGAGAGGAGCCTCGGGGTCTGGGGCGTAGCCCCAGCCGCCGGAGGCAGGTCCCCCCCCTCGTCGCAGCAGCCTCGGGCATATGGAGCAGCAGGCGGGCTGCTGTGCGAGCCTCTAGGCAGTCTCCCACTGGCAATTGCAGTTGCCCCCAATTGTGGTAGACACACGCCACTGCTGAGGATGGCGGCCGAGTTGGGGTACGACACAGGCATGTGGTGGAGGTAGTGGCAGTTGGGGCATGGCAGTTGAGGCAGTGGAGGTTGTGGATGTAGTGAAGGTTGTGGTAGGGGAGGTAGCGTAGGTAGCGTAGGGGAGTAGTGCCTGGCAGGTGTTTACTGCGGTCCAGTTGTGGTGGTGATAGGCATTGCTTTTTTTTATTTTTTTTCGTCTGTTGATCTCACTAGTGGCAGTGAGCGAGTTTCTTTTTCCTCTATTTACCTGCATATCATGTAACGCCGGTTTATTTCTGCACCCACAGTTTTCATCCCTATCCCTATCAGCAGTCCGGTATATATAAAAGTTATTGCAGCCTGTCTTATTTGTGATTCTTTTGTTTCGTCAGGACGATTAGGACGTATTAGTTTAGACTGTTGTTGCTGTTATCTCTGACTGAACAACTTTGTCTGCTGTTAGTTATTAGTATTCCACTGCTATAACGAACGAACTCGCCGTCTCAACCAAACTCAACAAAATCAACACACAATCTATCAGGTCAGCTATGTCTGCTCTTGAACAGTTATCGGCCGAAGAGGTCGAGGCTATCGCCACTGGCAAGGCCAGTCGTGATCAGATCAATATCAACAGAAGAAAGAATGTTGGTTCTACGCTTGGCTCGGGTGCTGGCGAGAAGCGAAAGGTACACATTTCCGAGCAGCCATTCACATTGTCTAACTGGTATCTCCATATCAATTGGATGAACACTACCTTGATTTTCATCTACCCAGTGATTGGATTCTGTTTTGTTCCTTTTGTTCATTTATCGCTCAAGACTTTTATCTGGTCTTTTATCTATTATTTCATGACTGGTCTGGGTATCACTGCCGGTTACCACCGTATGTGGTCGCACCGTGCTTATTCTGCTAGACTGCCTCTCCAAATCTTCCTTATGTTGGTTGGTAGTGGAGCTGGTGAAGGTTCTATTAAATGGTGGTCTAATGGTCACCGTACCCATCACAGATTCACTGATACTGAGAAGGACCCTTATGATGCTCGTCGTGGTTTCATGTTCTCTCACATGGGTTGGATGATGTTCTATCAAAACCCCCAATTAAAGGGCAGAACTGACATTTCCGATCTCATTGCTGATCCTCTTGTCCGTTTCCAACACAAGCATTATATCTACTTCCTTTTCGCCATGGCCTATGCTTTCCCTACTCTTGTAGCTGGTTTCGGATGGGGTGATTGGGCTGGTGGTCTTTTGTATGCCGGTGTTCTTCGTCTTTTCGTTGTTCACCAGTCTACCTTCTGTGTCAACTCTTTGGCCCACTGGATTGGAGAGCAACCTTTTGACGACCGTCGTACTCCTCGTGACCACGCCATCACCGCCTTTGCCACTCTTGGCGAGGGTTACCACAACTTCCACCACGAGTTCCCCAGTGACTACAGAAACGCTCTTAAGTGGTATCAATATGACCCCACCAAAGTCTTCATCTGGACAATGAAGCAATTGGGTCTCGCATACAACTTGCAAAAGTTCTCCCAAAACGCCATTGAACAAGGTCTCCTGCAACAAAAGCAAAAGAAGCTCGACAAGTGGAGAGCCCGTCTCAACTGGGGTGTTCCCATTGAGCAATTGCCTGTCATTGAGTTCGACGACTTCAAGTCACAAACCAAAGAACAAGGCAAGTGCCTCGTACTTATTTCCGGCATTGTTCACGATATCACCGACTTCATTGAGCACCACCCTGGCGGTAAGGCTCTGATCAAGTCGGCCATTGGTAAGGACGGTACTGCCGTGTTCAACGGCGGTGTATACAACCACTCCAACGCTGCTCACAACCTCTTGGCCACTATGAGAGTGGCCGTCATTAGAGGAGGTTGCGAGGTCGAGGTCTGGAAGAAGGCACAGTCCGAAAAGAAGGACGTCAACATCATCCAGTCCACCTCTGGCGACAAGATCGTCCGTGCTGGCGAGCAAGCCACCCGACTTGCTGAGACCGGTGTCAGCGGTCGTGCTGCCTAAAATTCCATTGTCTGCTTTTTTACTTTTGATGATCTGTAACGCATAAAATATATATTCATTCGCACTAATTTTTTTTGTGGCATTTGCCTCCGGCGGCTGGGGCTCTGCCCCAGACCCCGTTGCTCCTGCTTCGCAGGAGATATCCGGCACAATCGACTATGGGGTAGGAGGAGGGAGGATATATCGGCCTGGCTCAGCTCTGATTGCGAAGCTATAGGCTGAGCCGCTGTAAGTGTGGCGGCGGGGTGTGGAGGTTCGTGAACCTGTTCGGCATGTTGATTCGGCTCGATAACAAGACAATTGAATTGCTACAACATGTTGTTAGTGGGCTGGAAATTACAGAATAAGCATGTGCTGGTGATTGGTGGCGGAGAGGTCGCAAAAGGGAGAGTGGAGGCTGCCGTCAAGGCAGGTGCCCAGGTCACAGTGATTGCTCCAGAGGTGGTAACTGAGATCGAGGATTTGGAGAGCAGTATGCAGCTCAACAGAATTGACAGGAGAGATGTTGACCTCGAAAAGGATTTTGTGGTTGATCCTCTGTCTGAGACTCAAGAGGAGTATGAGATGGTATTTTCTGCTATCGATGACAGGGAATTGTCTCATAAAATCTATCTGGAATGCAAGAAACGCAAGATCCCTGTCAATGTAGCCGATATTCCTGATGAATGTGATTTCTATTTTGGATCTGTCATCGAGAAAGGGCCACTTCAGGTTATGGTCTCAACAGGTGGTGCTGCCCCACGACTCGCCAGAAAAGTTCGAATCGGTATCGAACGTAAACTGGACGAATTAAACATCGACAAAGCCATCTACAACGTCGGCAAGCTGCGCAAAATGCTACGAGAAAAAACCACCACTATGGATGAAATCACTGGCAAAGAAACGGGCTACGACAAAGACACCATCACAACCCGCATGAAGTGGATCTCAGATGTCTGTGACAGATACACCTTCAACGAGCTCGCTGCGCTCACTGAAACAGAGCTGGAGATCATGCTGGCTAAGTACCCTTCTCCAGTGAGAGAGGCACCGGAAAAGGGTATTGAAAAGGGTGTCAAAGACTTATCTCTGTAGTGATAATATATGGGCTACTTTGTGCCTCCGGCGGCTGGGGCTCCGCCCCAGACCCCGCTGCTCCTGCTGCGCAGGAGTTTGCAGGGACCGTAGACGTTTCGACTCGAGCGTAGCGAGAGGAGCCACGGGGTCTGGGGCGCAGCCCCAGCCGCCGGAGGCAAGCAGGGCCTCCGTGATATTCAGGGGTAAACCGTTGTTATCAGTTACCCTCGCCCTTATCGATACCCTTGCGTGCGGTTTGACGAGAGAATGGAAGAACTATTATCAGTCAGAGATTGAGAACTGTAGCTGAGTGGGGAATAAGAATTTGAAGTGGACCATTGACTTCAATGGGTTTGGTAATAGTGGGTTGGATGTGACTGGTCATTTCGACTGGTCGGTTGGTGGCCAGACTACACTCCTATAGCACGCCGCACATATAAGGAGGACTTCCTCATCCAACTTGGCTTCATACCATCGTCGAGTAGGAAGGATGAGGTTCAAACTCAAGGTTGGCAATCAAAATCTGATTTGGTGGCCACTCGATAGTGAAACAGAGAACTCCACCGTCGCGGAATTTGTGGAAGCGTGGACGGGATCGAGCGACGATAGGGCATATTTGGAGGGCATTGAACTCAGCTCTAAGCATCAGATGCGACATTTGGTTCGTGATGGTGATACCATTGAAATCCGTATTAAAGGTCAGGCTAATGAAGGGAAAGCAAGTACCAAGGCGAGAAATCTAAGACGTAAACGTGGAAAAGTTGCTAGGGCTGCTTATAACGGGGATGAGGATGAAGATGAGGATCTAGACGAGGATGAGGATGAGAATCAAGTTGAGGACGAGGATGAGAAAATGCATTATGACCTTAGTTTTACGGGATATCCAAGTTATTATAACTTGGATCATCAAGATAATGGTAAAAACAATGGCTACAGCAATTACTTGGAGGACTGGTACGATGCAACAATGACCAACGCCAATGGTAATGCCCAGCCCAATTCTACTGGATACTACCATGAACAAGGGGTGCAATGGCAGCCTAAGACCAATGCCAAAGGTAGTAAGCGACAAGCAACTCCTTATGTTCCTGCTGGTAAATCGCAGTACAAGAATATTATTCGTACTGCTACTGAATGCCAGGATCCTAGCTTCTACAAAGTCACTGTTCCTTCTTATCCCTTTCAAAAGAATCCGGTTGAGGTCTATCCCTCTGCTCAAGAAAGCAGTATCCCTTCTGGTGGATTCCATGGCTCTGAAAAAAAAACCGTCTCTCAACTATTCTCTCAAGATGTAACTTTACAGGGTGCAGAGCCTCTGGCTAGCTCGAGCTCGAAAGGAGCTGCCTCTTCACACTCAAAGCCAACTCCCAAAGTAGAGGAAGTCGAAAAAGTGGAGGAAACAGCAGAATCGCCGGAGAGTTCTAGTAGCCCCCCTGATGAGGAGCCAATTGTGAAAACCCGGATCGATGAGCCTACTGAATTAGCCCTCAAGCCAGTAATTGACTCAGAGCCTACCACTGCAGCAACAGAAGCTACCGCTAGTACGCTTCCAACTACGATTGTTCCTTCTGACTCCGGTTCTGCCATGGCCAGTACTCCCGCATCTTCTCCTTCTGACTCTGATTCAAGCTCAAATCCCAACTCTTCTCTCCCAGTTGCCGCAGATTCTATTCCTTCTGCAGCTGTTCAACCTGGTACTGATATGTCCGTCGAGCAAACACCATCTCCTTCTAAACAGACACCTACCCTTCCCGCCGTCCGACTGCAAGCTCCCGTACTCCCCTACATTCCTAACACGAGTGAGGAACTGTTTGGATTAACCGCCGCTAACGAAATCCATTCTTTGACGGTTCTCTCGCCACACCAGGTATTTGTAGTGTCTGAGTTGGTGTGCGAGCCACCCTCATACCTTCCTAGCCAAAACTACCGCACACTTAAGTTTTATGGCAACACTGGTAACGGCTATCTGGTTCAAACAGAGAAACAAGACATGAAGAAACAAAAGGCCAAAGGCAAGTTTGAAATCGAAGATGATCTCGACAACTCAGCGCTGACCGAGGCAGAAAAAAGAGTACAGCGCGTATCGAAGAAATTTGGCTATGAAAAAATCTCTGCGGACACCATTGGCCAAGCCATGCATCTGGCTGGCGAAGAAACCCCTTCCAAGGGAATCAGCGTCACCATATCAGGTATTGCATGCCCCTTTGAATACTTTTCGTTCAGAAAGTAAACACCAGGGCCCTTAATCACGACTATTTATATTTGCTTTAGATAATGAATTGCTACTACTAATAAGACTTTCAGCGAACCGTATTCGCTGTCTGCGGTACTGTCCCGCTCTTCAATTAATGGGCCAGCTGGTCTTCTCGATTCAGTTGTTGGAACGCCTGCCTCCGGCGGCTGGGGCTAGGCCCCAGACCCCATGGCTCCTCTCGCTCCGCTCGAGTCGTATTTCGACGCCCCAGTGGATATTGGATCCTCAAAAACGAGATTTTTCTATTAAATGCTATGTTATATGTCATACTTTTTTGATTAGTTTATCCCTATAAGGACGTGGTGGTTTCGTCCGAGGTGGGTGGTACAGCTACAGACTCGGGTGCTTCGACAATTTCGACAGGCGCAGAGGACTTATCCTCTACAGTTGACTTTGAAGATTCCTCTTCTGGAGGAGAATCCGAGTCTGAATCTGAATCCCCAGCCTCGTTATTTTGGTCGTCACTACTGCTCTCACTGCTGTCACTGCTGTCCTCGCTATCGCTAGAACTATCATCACTGCTAGTGACAGAAATGCCCTCATCTAAAGAGTATCCTCGTGGAACTTCAGTAGCTTCGCCACCATTCTCATCCCCAATCACCACAAGAATTGTAGGATACTCCAGGACCAACAGGCCTGCTAATGACTCCACAACAGATTTTCCAGTATCTAACTTTATTAACTGAGGCTTATTTGCAGGGCAGTCTACCTTCTTCAGATAGACTGCCAGTCTTGTGAGTGGAGAAATTTCTGAACCACCTGGGGTGAACCTGTATATTCGTCGAGCGGCATCGTCCAAAATTTCTGTATCTGCTACTTCCCTTGTACAAGTAATGGTGATATCACTGCTTTTCTTTATGTTATTAGTCTTTTCTGAGATATTACTGGTTTCAATAATACTGTCTTTTGGATTCTCACTAATTTCAATGCTGTTATTATTTTCGGTACTAATATTGATACCTATGCTGTTGTTATGAATGCTATTATTGGGTTCGATGCTACTGTCTGGAAAATTATTAATGACTTTGATACCGTTTTCTTCTGTGCTTATTTTATCAGTATCGACGCTACTGTTCTCAATACTCTCCTTGCTTTCATTTCCATCACTGCTAGCTTGATCTTTATATTGGCTACTCTTCAGGAATATCCATTCGACAGTCCAGAAGTACTTCTTGCGTTTGTTATTCCAGCCCGATTTGTTCGATATGCTTCGTTGCATTCCTTGTGGTAATTGTTTTACATGCACCCCATTAATAATTCTCTCGTCAGACTGTTGTTGACCTCCACGTCTCCTTTGTTGGTTCTGTTGCTGGCGACTTCGCTTGCCTCCACTAACGGTCAGAACATCAGTAGCAGTCCGCTTTCCAAGCACCAATTCACGATCCACCGTCTGCAGGAAGTTATAGTCTCTATTTATAATAGCTGGTAACGCAGCTATATCATGGCGAGAAAAATACTTGGCTGGATCAACCAGTCCAGAACAGTTACTCTGCTGCTTATGAAGCTTCGAGCATTCGAGAGAGCAGGTCCGCAGCGTACATGCTGGGCATTTATATTTGAATTCGTTCTTAAAACAAAGTTCACACAGATTAGAAAGACTGGAACTCATTGATCCACGGCTCAGGCATTCAGAACTACAACCAGTCTATCCAAATCACAACCCAGATAAAACTTGCCAAAAATAAGCTGAGATATCCGTTTATTTATCTCCTAAACCAAAAATATTTCAAGAGATAAGATTGTGCATGATCCACCTGCCGATCGAGATTACTCCCAATTCGATCCCTTATCTGCGGCGCCTCGCTCTGCGGCTGTGAACAAGTGGGTTAGGCTTGCACGTTCACCAACCTCAGTCTGGTTGGTTCACTATCAGGTCCGTAGTTTCACTTCAACTTCGTCAGTCCGATATCGAGATCTCCCGATCTATACTTCTCCCATTCACAATGGTAAGTGGACTTGGTCAGGGTGCAATACGGGGTGTGATGATGTGCCTCCGGCGGCCGGGCTCCGCCCGGACCTGGTTGTGCTCCGCTTCGCGGAGCGTGATAGACCCTTCGATGCTCGCTCTACTCTTGGGGAGCGAAAGAGTGAGAGGGGACAAGTTCCTGTCGCTGGAGACATTACCTTTTGCATAGTATTGACATTGTGCTGTGAAAGGGCCGGTTACTAACAAGATTACAGTCTGCCCAGAACTCGAACGGAATCCAAACGCTTCTAGAGGTATGTCAGACGTGAGGTCAAGCTTCCATCCATGGAGATATAGCAGGCAATGTACAGGTGCCGTAACTATCAATTTGTTCCAGAGATGCTAACAAGGTTGCAGGCCGAGCGCAAGGCTCACGAGGTCGTTCAAAAGGCTAGAGCTTGTAAGTGACCAAAATGCGAATGAGTGACCCACACTCTAAAGAATCTGTCAAGTCTCCCTACTATCCGTAATTGGCTCTCTTCAGGCTTCAGTCGCTCGCGAAGCGAGCACAACGGGGTCTGGGGCAACGCCCCAGCCGCCGGAGACAGAACCCCTCCCCCATGTCACCACTAACACAGTAGTCCGTACCCAGCGTCTAAAGGCTGCTAAGACCGATGCTGCTACTGAAATCGAGGCTTATAAGAAGACCAAAGAGACTGAATTCCAACAGAAGGAGTCCCAGGTAAGTCATTCTGTGCCCTATATTCGCTCACAAAAGGGCCCATGCACCGCAATGCAAATACTAACAGACCCAGCACTCTGGTACTACCTCGAAAGCCACGGAAGAGGCTGAGACCAAGATCCAGGCCGAGCTCCAGAAGATCAAAGCTGATGCTGCCGCTGCCAAAGACAAGATCATCAGCCAGATCATCGACTCCATCACGACTCCTACTCCTTCTCCCCATATTAACGCTTAATTTGCACCTATATAAACATAATTGACCACTTAGTGTCCAGTTCTATCTGTTCCACGGGTCTGGGGCCTAGTGTCTCCTGCCTCCGCTGGTTGGGGCACAGCCCAAATCCTGCGTGGCTCCTCTCCGTGCCCTCAAGATGGTATGTCGGTAGTCTCAAATCTCCTGTTCCAAAGGGACAAAGAGGTCTGCTATGGGGTCTGGGGGGTGCCTGTCACCGCTGGGGCACTTTCCTCTTCCCCTGAGTTGGACCCTTAAACCCTAACCTCCGAGGATTGTGTGCAAAACTGAAGGGGGTCAGTCACCGTAATGAAAGCGTTTTTGACGAAACAAACGCCAATTTTTAAAGAAATACACCAGTACAATAGCATTAGACCGTTTTAAACTACACAAATAGCACCTTTACCCTATTTTCGCGAGACAATCTGACTGAGGTAAGTTATTCGTTAATAGAATAAACCAAACGACATGCTAATAAAGAGTATTGAACCTGATCTTGGCTTTCGAAGCGACCAGTCTCTTCGTTTTCAGTGCAAGAACCCGCAAAAGCATAAAAATAACCTATATAGCGCATCAGAAGTCGCTCTGGTGCTCCAGGTGGCTTGCATACTGCCCGAGAACCCATTGTACTCGTTCCGCAAGCAGTTAAGCTCCCTGAACTGTCGCGACCCCCAACGTAACGACTCGAGCGAAGCGAGAGGAGCCATGGGGTCTGGGGCAAAGCCCCAGCCGCCGGAGGCAACACCTTCTCTCCTGAAGACCCATTGACCACTGTTCCCAGATGACTGAGACACGGCCCGCTGTCTGGCGGGTAAACCCTAACATCCAGGTGCAGGGCTCATCAGGGTACAGATACATTGGTTCATGTTGGAAGTGGTGAGACGTGGTGGAGATCAATTGGAGCAGATACGGGGACTTTCTGGAGCCTTTTTTGGATAATTTTGCTTGTAGAATTTGCTGAGGTTCTGATATTCGCAGGATTTGCTACATTGAATTCGTATTTCTTTTGTTTAGGGTTTTGAGGGTTTAGAGAGGTCATTCAGAGGGTGATGCCAGTTACAAGTAGACGAACATGAAGCTGCCGGAGATATCAGCTGCTTTGCTGTTGGTCTTGATACCGACGGTGTATCTTATCAGTCGACGTATGCTCGATTCCAAACGGAAAGAGAAGGGTAAGGCGTTTCATTTGCCCACCCCTGAGGAGGCTCTTCCGCATTGGAAGGGTAAACGGATTTCCCCAGTATCGGTATTTGATGCCAGTGATCCAGCTAATATCCAGTGCTATTGTCCTGCTACAGGCCAGTCGCTGGGCAAGTTTCCTGCTCATACGCGAGATGATATCAATGTTATTATCGATAAAGCTCATAAAGCGCAGAAAAACTGGAAATCGTCTACTTTTAGTGACCGACGCACCGTGTTGAATACCATTTCCAAGTATATTAATGACCACCAGGAGCAGGTGGCTCGCATAGCCTGTCGTGATACTGGCAAGACAATGCTGGATGCATCCTTGGGAGAGATTCTTGTGACTCTCGAAAAACTCAATTGGATAGTTGCTCACGGTGAACAGTCGTTAGCAGTATCCAAACGTCCTGGCCCCACAAATATCCTCATGTCTTATAAAGGAGCAGAAGTACGCTATGAACCTCTAGGAGTGGTCTCAGCAATGGTCTCTTGGAATTACCCATTGCACAATTTGATGGGTCCTATAGCTGCCGCATTGTTCACTGGCAATGCAATTGTAGTCAAATGTTCTGAATCGGTGGTATGGTCGTCGCTCCATTTTCTCGAGATTGCGAAGGAGGCGCTAAGGATTAATGGGTTCGATGAGAATCTTGTTCAGCTCGTCGCCTGCTGGCCCCAGGATGCAGACTTTCTTACATCCCATCCTGGTCTAAATCATATTACATTCATTGGCTCACGTCCCGTAGCGCATCAAGTAGCTACTGCGGCAGCTGTATCGCTTACTCCAGTTGTTTGTGAGCTTGGCGGAAAAGACCCTTTGATCGTATTAGATGATGTCACTGATCGCACGCTAGAAGGTATTGCCTCTGTTATATTAAGAGGAACATTTCAGAGCTCTGGGCAAAATTGTATTGGCGTGGAACGGGTCATCGCGCTACCCAACAGCTATAATAAACTGATTCCTATTCTAGAAAAAACCATCTCGCAACTACGACTGGGCTCTTCGATAGATCAACAAGAAATCATTGATATGGGTGCCACTATCAATGGCAACCGATTCGATACATTAGAGTCATTGGTGCAGAGAGCTGTAGCTCAAGGAGCCAAATTGGTTCATGGTGGTACTAGATACAGCCATCCTAAATACCCACAAGGACATTATTTCACCCCAACATTCCTAACCGACGTTACTCAAGACATGGACATTGCGCAGGAAGAAGTGTTTGGACCAATACTATTACTCTTTAAAGCAAACAATATAGACCATGCTGTAGATCTGGCCAACTCCACTGAGTATGGTCTCGGTGCATCGGTGTTTGGCAGCTCAAAGCAGCTTCTCAGCGAAATAGCTGACAGGCTGGAATGTGGAAACGTCGCTCTCAACGATTTTGCGACATATGCACTGTGTCAACTGCCGTTTGGTGGTATCAAAGGCAGTGGCTACGGAAAGTTTGGCGGTACTGAAGGCCTCCGTGGCCTCTGTGTGGAAAAAAGCATCTGCTATGACAGATTTCCCTTCATCAAAACAACTATCCCTAAACCTCTCGATTATCCTATTCCCGACACCACAAAAGCATGGGAAATGGTCAAGGCTATCAACCAGGTTGGCTACGGGCAGGGCCTATGGGGTCGCTTTCGCGCTCTGCAACGTCTGGCCCGTAGTGGCTAGTTGGGATGTGAGCAGTGCCTCCGGCGGCTGGGGCGCTGCCCCAGACCCCGTTGTGCTCGCTTCGCGAGCAATACGTGGAGTGTCGGATGGTGGATCGCTATCTAGCGCTTTTGCATCATATACGTGTGTGTGTGTTCTTATATTTATTTATACGTCCATATATACTAATATGTATATATATAGATTACACTTTGTACATAGTTGCGGGTTGTCTTAGGAAGCCAGCGAAATCGTTGCTGGTCTATGACTGGTGAACTCTTGATTGTCTGCCTGGCTTCAAATCGACAGATACTCAGGTGATAATTTCTAGTTAACAGTTCTTTGTTACGACTGGCTGTTGTATTGTTTCAGTTTCTTGGTGTTGACAGTAGTATGTTAGAATATCGAATATCGAGTCACATCGAGTAATAGCAGCAGACGAGTTGAGAGCGTTTAGCGTGATGTTTGAGCAGCTTTGAACGCATTGGAAAGTTTGTCGCTATAGTCTTTGAATGACTTTTCTACTCGGTCTGACTGTTTACGGAAGGTATCCTTGTCAATATCCTTCGATTTGAGTGCTTTTTTGAGGTGCGAGAGCCCTCCCGCTCGAATCTGGGCAAGAGAATGCTTTGATGGAGAGTTACGGAAGTGATCGTGTAATTGTTTGATCTCCTTGAGAACTTGCGACTCATGACTATTGTCGTCACCACTATCGGCGTCTGACGATACTAATAATGTTTGGTTGTTCTTAGGATCTACCTGAGGTGTGATATTGAGATGCGATAGGATAGAGGTTGAAACATATTTCACATGCTTGGGATCAAACACTACGATTGAAAGACGGTTACCTCGTAACTGTAAAGTTGCAATCTCATTTAGAACATGTGACTCTCCATGCTGTAACGTCACCGGTATGCTGCTGAATTTCGAGACATCGATCTTTGAGGTACGGATCTCTTTCAGCTTTTCATTAAATACTTGCAGAGTCTTCTTATATTTAGCATCCAAACTGTCCAAATCAAGCGGAGCAACCTCTTCACCCGAGGACTCCTCAAGAGGCTCCACTGACTTGTGGCTCTTTTTTTGTGCTTTCTTTAACACCGGCTGAGACGACGTAAACGTTCTCACGCCTGTAAACGCATTTCTCGCATAGACGGCTCCACTTTGCTGAATAACAATCTTCCTAAACATCTCAATTAAGCTCTCTGATCTGTCCCAGGGTCCAATGTCGGATCACGATCTCGTCTCGAATCTGCTGCTCAAAACGGGCTATCGATATTAGGGTTGGATATGAAGGGCCCTGGGTGCCTCCGGCGGCTGGGGCTCTGCCCCAGACCCCGTGGCTCCTCTCGCTGCGCTCGAGTCGTTTTATTGATGTCCCAGTAGGTTCTGATGGGTAGCAGACTGCGGAGATGAGGAAACCCCCAGCTCTCCGAGGAGCACCCTTTAATTACGGGTCCAATATCGCCCAGAGGCTCTTTGCTTCAGAGAAAAAAAAACCGTCTTCTTTGGATGCTTAAGGAGATATATATCTATAGATAGTTTGTCTATTGATTAACAGCCCAACCTTCTCTTTCCTGGCATCATATCTCCCTTCCAGGGCACACCTTGCAGTGCTAATCAGGGTCCCGCCCTAACCCCATGAGCTTCCCCTGAAAAGTACGCATTAGGCCTAACCGCCTCTAGCCATGGGTCGCCCAGACCCATTGCTCCTCTCGCTACACTCGATTTGAGATGTTTACGGTATTTCCGAACAGGAGCTGCGCGGTCTGGGATACCCCTGCGGCCAGAGTCAGGTAAGCTCATCGGAAGCAGCTCATGCCCATGTGCTTTGGTACCGGAAGACATACACTTTCAGAGGATAAAAGGTACTGTTCCATTGTTGCTGAATAACGAGAACAGGCCAGTAGCAATTGAGTGCTATACGAAATAGATAGTCTGTCTTGCAAGTGCCCTGTACACCGCTGCAGATAGAAAGCTATAGAGAACAATGGGAATGCCCCAGTTAACTGGACGGAGTACCAGGTTGAAGAGCCAGGTTCATGTCTGTTAGGCTTCCATTATTGTCCACCCTGGCCGCTTAGTGGTTACTGCACCAGCGTCCAGAAGGTACTCCACCCCTGGCGGTAAGCCCGGGGTTCCACCACAGATCTCGGTTCTCCCGCTTCGCAGGAGTTCATGGCACCGCGGGCGAAACGACTCGAGCGTAGCGAGAGGAGCAACGGGGTCTGGGGCGTAGCCCCAGCCACCGGAGGTTGTGGTGGAGATAGACCCCATACAGACCCCCGTCGCGATCGACCTCGAGCTGGTCATCGTTGCAGCGCTGATGCAGGTATCGTATATCACGTGATTCCGAGTGATGAATCCTATACAGTCACAGTTTCCTAAATAGGCAATAAAGTACCATTTGCTTTGAAATCAAACTTTTGAGATTGCGAAGCGCAGTAGCAGCCACACGCGATTATACCAGCTTAAGATTCTTCTTCTCTCCACTTTACGTCACTACTATACATTTTACTTCAGTTCGACAACTCGTAGAGAAAATAAGTGTAAGTGAACAATGGGTTATTTGCGACAGAGGATGGAATGCGGTGGAAGAGAATATTGTTCGAGGGTTAGAAATGCTTAGAAACCGACTGAATTCGACCAGAGCAGGTGGTATGTTCTTATGGCTGATTAATCACTATGGACTTCGAAAATGGCATAATTACAAATCAGGTATAGGGCAACCAGTATACCAGGAAACAGTATACCAGGAAACAGGAAATCATATAAATAGGAGCCTTCCTCTCGAAGATTTGGGTCGATTCTTAATTTGCTTTGTCAGTTTATTATCAGAGAGTACATCTGGTAGTAGTTGATTGAGAGAGTGAAGAGCAGTGGGATTAGTAATCTCACTATACTACCGACAGTCCAGTAGAAGTCCATTAGGAGTTTTTCTGAGTGGCGAGGTTGATTATTAATTCATAGTTCAATTTCATTCCGCTTGCAACAGTTTTTATCTGCATTTTCATTCGCATTTCGTTTGCATTTCTACCCTCCTATTTATTCCTTTCCACAACATCCTATCGGATACCATCGTCTTTCATATCAAGAACTCGTCTAACAAATACAGAAAAATGGCTCGTCGTCCCGCTAGATGTTACAGATACTGTAAGAACAAGCCCTTCCCCAAGTCCCGATACAATCGTGGTGTCCCCGATGCCAAGATCAGAATCTACGATTTGGGTCGTAAGAGAGCTAATGTCGACGACTTCCCTCTCTGTGTCCACCTTGTCTCCAACGAGCTTGAACAACTTTCTTCTGAAGCTCTTGAAGCCGCTCGTATCTGTGCCAACAAGTACATCACCAAGATCTCTGGTCGTGAGTCTTTCCACATGAGAATCCGTGTCCACCCCTTCCACGTTCTCCGTATCAACAAGATGTTGTCGTGTGCCGGTGCCGATAGATTGCAACAAGGTATGAGAGGTGCTTGGGGTAAGCCTCAAGGTCTTGCTGCCCGTGTCAACATTGGTCAAATCATCATCTCTGTCCGTACCAAGGACTCCAACAAGGATGTTGTTATTGAGGCTTTGAGACGTTCTCGTTACAAGTTCCCTGGTCAACAAAAGATCATCATCTCCAAGAAGTGGGGTTTCACCAACCTCGACCGTCCTGAGTACGTCAAGCGTCGTCAAGCCGGTGAGATCAGAGAAGACGGTGCTTACGTTAAGTTCATGACCAAGAAGGGTCCTCTTGAGCAATCTTTGATTGACTTCCCTGATTACAACCCTGAAATCTCTGCTTAAGTTAATTTTTGAGTCTGTAAAGCAAAATAAAAACTTTTTATTATAAATTGAATGCTCCACTGCCTCCGGCGGCTGGGGCTCTGCCCCAGACCCCCCTGCTCCTCTCGCTTCGGTCGATTCGGGCGTTAAGATGTTAGCATCGTGGGTGTGTCGGCTTTAAATTTCATTCCATAGTTTCAGTAGAGAAGATAAGTTCCTGTTCTGAGTGTGATACAGAAAAACGACTCTGTCATGTTTCTTCGCTGAGACATCAGGCTGAGTGGCATTCCCAAAGCCTGCGCTCGACTGGACCAAATTGAGAGGAGCAGAGGCGGACTGGGGTGGACTTCCAGCAGACGGAAGTGGAATCAATCAAAAATCAGCATTGATTCCAACATGGAGCAAAAAATTGGGCCCAACCGGGAATCGAACCCGGGACCACTCGCAAACGACTTAGAGTTTCTTAACTGTTGCCAGTTAAATGCCCTAAGCGAGTATTATACCCCTAAACCATCGGGCCGCTTATTGACAGGACGGGAGTTAACGCAGTCAAGAAGCAATCATATACAAAAGTAAAGACGAAATTATGAGGTAAATATGATTGATGATACAATTGCCTGCTTTATATTTGCTTAATATGGCTATCTCTTAGTTTATTTCGGTAATGTATCTTGTATAGCTGACCCAAAAAGGTTCTTGAAATCTCCTGTCACGTGATTTGACCAAGTTATAGATTCGAAGTCTGGCTGAATCTGCTTTACCAACTACATAGTCAATAGATAGTTTAGAACTCTGTTTATTGCTAGTAATTGCTAGGCATATGAGCTGAAGTCATGCTTTTGCTTGGGTAAGAGACTAAGCATCACCTTTTACCCTGTTTCGTATGCCAACACCAACCGGTCTCTGAAGACTTCCTTTATTGAGTCAATGTATCGGAGGACAGATACGGATCGAACATCTTAGCGAATTTTCACTAGGGTATGTAGTCATAAATTGATAGCTGAATCCCTGAGGGTGTATTGTTAGTTAGTTATCATGCGTATATTGAATAGGTTGTAAAGGTCGGTGGCAGTCCGCTTTTATAATCTGGATCCCCCATAACATCCAATAAGTAAAACGTCTTACTGGCCATATGTGGGTGGTAGAATTGAATTTTTGTTTGTATTGTTTGATTGTATCATTTTACATGTAGCGCCGTTATTATTATTATCTAAAAATGTTTTCTGAACTAAGCCAGTCACCTATGACACCTTGGGATATTTCGTCAGGAATATCCCATTTTTTGACAGAACTCAGTACTTTCTGGGTTTTCAAAATCTGATCAAGTATATCCCGATAGCACTGTGGTCATCGATTAATCGGTTAATAAAACTGGAAGTCCTCCCACAGCAATGGCGAATTTCAGGATGCCTCCTCACCTCGTTTCTGCTGCAGCGCCCAATTATACCCACCCATTCACAGGTTTCTTCTGCTACAAACTGGCCGGAAGAACTTGTCGGCCGCTTAGCTGAGCATCAGCATTCTTACTGTTTCACTCGCGGAATTTAAAGTCACTCTCGGAAATCTCTTCCAACAGCCTCTGGCCCCAAATTCATAAGCTTATTAGGAACAAACCGGCTAAAATGGTCCAGAGTAATGCCCCATCTACTAGATGCAATATGGGTCATTTCCCGTATCAAATACCGTGGTTACTTGGACTATTCCCGGGTGTCTGTCTAACGGTGGATGGCTTGTAGGGTCACTCCAGTAAGATGGAGCATATTTTATTTTCAGCTACGGCCATATCCAGAGTAAAATAAGATTTCCCGTCCGATCAATCATATTCAAGCCTCTGAGAGCCTTGATCAGTAATGCCGTGGGAGACCAGGCGTGAACAGAAGGTGCTGTAGTTTTTAATTTTTTTTGGATTCCTCTTTCCCTCTGGCGGCTGGAGCTCTGCCCCAGACCCCGTAGCTCGCTACGCTCGTTTTTGTGGAAAAGCTTAAATAAATTTGAATCCTGGGCCTCAGGGGGTATCTTGTTTGTATCCAAGGTGGAGTCGTCGTGGAAAGCCGTGTACAGGCTGATCTCAACCAACATGCACGTTTAATCCTCGTCTCACTATATACGACAGCTATTTATTTTATGTTAATGGCTAGAAGTTGACTTCTGCTATTTAAAAGCAGTCGCTCGTCCACAAGAATGGCGAAAACTTATTTATTTATTCGTCAAAAGGTCACTCTCCAGGGCTGGTTGTATCGTATTTCCCTGGTGTGCTTTCTTAGTATATTTATTGCATTACTGGTGGCCACTCCAATCGATGTTGTTCACCAGTCAGGAACCAGTGGTCAATTTTGGGATGCTATTATTGTTGTTATTGCTTATGCTTTGACTGTGGTGATAGCTATTTTCCTTTATTTGGTTCGATTAATCCAAGTTCGTACATCACTTAGTGATATTCCTAGACGATATGTCATGAGGAAAGATGATGTTTCTGAGCGATGTGCCAGTCGAATTCGAGGCGAGCTGGCACGATGTGCTAGTATAGTCCAGGAAACTTTGCCTCGGTCTGAGGATATATCCCATCCTGGATTACGGAATCCTGATATCGTAGAAGGTTCTATGGATATACCATATGAACAAATTGCTGCTGCTTGTAGTGCTATTGTGGAAATCAAATCCAAGAGTCTACATCCTAATTTCGTCCGTCCAAGAGGCATGCCTCTTCGTGAATATCTGATTTTATTAGAATCCTACGATTTATTAGACTGGTCTGAACATATCGATACATTCTTAGACCTATATGAGAAGGCCAGGTTTTCAGACAAACCACTGCTAGAAGATGAATTCAACGATTATATTGAAAGTACTTTTCAAGTCCTATATTCTATCAAAGTCCGTGAGGATGACGATGCTTCCACGTCAATCACGGGCGGGACTCAACAGAGTCCAAGCCGAAACGCGAGCCAGAATCTCCATCAGAGCCTATACCAAAATGTAAGCTCGAACCTGAGTCGACTGCACCAGCAACAACAGCCACAGCAACTGGGTAGTGTACAGTCATTTGTGCAACAGCTAAATCAACACTTGCTAAACGCACAGAATCAAGCCCCACTTCATAATAGCAGCTCCAGTAACTATCACGCCAACCGGCCGTCTGTGAGCTCCAGCTCTCAAGGACCATACCCATATACTGTGACGTCGCTGCGCCAGTCATATCCAAACTCACAACGCTCGCACCACCATCACCAACAACAACCTCCGTTGAGTCCAAAGATAAACAATCACAGCCAAACCCCCAGCCACGGCCACAATCCTAACCAAGGCTTCCTCTACCCAACAACAACCACTACAAGCGCATATACTGCGAACTCGCCTGTTCTCACACCATGGGACTTCCACAACGTCCAATACACAACACAACCGTCGTCGCGAATCCACTCCCGTGATAACTCATCACCAGCTGCTAGCCCACTCTTCACAGGACTCCTCCACCCAGGCCGGCCTAACAGCAACGGACTCTACCCCCTCAACAGCCTGTCACAAATGAGCGCCGGCGGTCTCCTCTCCCCCCGCAGGACTCGCCAATCACACGATTCACACGACTCACAGGACAGCGATGTCGGTAGCGTCATCATCCACCGCATCGACTAACTGGGCTGTGCCTCCGGCGGCTGGGGCTCTGCCCCAGACCCCGTAGCCCTGCTTCGCAGGAGACTGCTGGGACCATAGGGGCACGACTCGAGCGGAGCGAGAGGAGCCACGGGGTCTGGGGCGCAGCCCCAGCCGCCGGAGGCATGATCCCTTCGTCAGTTAACTATTTATTCGCGACCATTGGTCGCTAACTTCTACAAAATACATATCTGCATCATCACAAGAAAAGAAAAGAGCACAGATGGCAGTCCAGTGGACTGTTTACAGGTCAATGAGGTTGTTGTAGCCCGTTCGCTGCTGCTGTTGCGGTTGTTGCTGCTGGTAGCCTTGGTTGACGTGGTTGGCGTTTCCGAACCCGTAACCGGTGAATGCTGGTTGGACGGGGTTGGTGGTCGCGATGCCTGTGTACTGCTGGCTGAGGAACGGGTTGTTGCTGGTGGGTTGCTGTTGCAGACCTTGGCCAGCTGAGTTGACAAAGTTGGATTTCGTGTGTTGGGCAGGGATACGCAGCTCGCCCACGTTGCCGAATGTGTCGATACCGTCGCCGTTGCTGAGCAGTGTGTTCAAGTCGTTCATGTGGTTCTGGTCAAAATTGTTGTTCGTTCTCTGTGGTCTTATTGCCTGCGGTTGTTGTTGCGGCTGCTGCTGTTGCTGCTGCTGTTGATATTGCTGTTGCTGCTGATATTGCTGCTGCTGCTGTTGTTGTTGCTGTAGTTGTTGAAGGTTTGGTTGGGCAGACGATGGTTGGCTGTTGTTGTTCGAAAACATGTCTGGTTTGGCGAATGGGTTGTTCGATCCTGTCTTTAAGGGTTTCAATGGCTCAGGTTCAGCTGCTGGTTGTTGCTGCTGATATCCAGTAGCATTCTGGTACAGTTGTTGCTGCTGTTGCTGAGGATAGCCTGTGTATTGCGGGAAGGCACCTCCAGTAGTAGCGTAAGCGTTCTGTAAATATCCTGTAGAAACTGGTTGTTGTTGGGTTTGGTAGATGGGGTTGCCGAAAATATCAGTCGATTGACCATAGACAGCTTGTTGCTGATATGGCTGTTGTTGCTGTTGATAGAAGTATTGTTGCTGTTGGACAGGTTCACTTGTATCAATGAGATTCGGTTGGCTGCTGTTGCCGAATAAAACATTGCTTGATTGGTTATTGCGAAGTCTCTCTTCTTCTTCACTGAGCAAAATGGCTTTACGTAGGTCTTCGTCAGACCCTTCAAAAGCCTTTCTTCGTCGCTCGTCAGCTTCAGCAGTTCTACGACTTTCCTCTAAAGCACGCTGGATTTCATCACTGTCTTCGACATTCGTATTACGACGTCCGCCGTTGATTGGGGGGCTTGGCGTATCTCTCGGTGGTCTAGACCCGTTTCCTTGTCTTCGTCTTCTTCTGGTTGATCCTCTATTCAACCGTTCTTCTCGTAATCGGTCGTCATCTTGCAAGAGCGAAGTCAATTCCTTGGCCTTTGCACGGATACTGGATCCTTGGTCTCGTCCACTCTCGTCAATATAGTGGAACTCACGCAACGTCTTGATAATATACAGGTTGTCCTTACACCATAAAACAACGTTTTCTGATCCCGTGTGGATAATATAATCCAGAACAGTCAATGCTTTCATGACATGACGCCAGTTCTTGCCCTTGTCGTTCAAACGACGGTCCAGCATGTCCATTACTTCAAACAACTCATGGTTTTCGTAGGTCAACCGTGAGATTTCTTGCATGTCAGAGGTGCTGGGACCCCAAGAATCGTTGCTAGTGGCATTCCTGACCTTAACCTGAGCCGAAGTGTACCCATTGGTGACGTTTTTTATGGAACGAACAATGGCCTTGGACATTTTGGGAAGATGCTAATTGATCACCGAGACAACGAGAATATGTAGCGGAGAATAAATGGTGCTCCTAAATTGACAGCAGAAGTAGATTGACGGTGGAAGGAAGTAGATAACGAGAGCGATATACAGTGATGTCGGCAAAAGGATGGGTGGCTCAGCAGCGTCTCTAATGCTAATGCTAATGCCAATGCTAATGCCAGCTATGTCGTACCACCTGCGTATACTGCTCTAAAGTATATTCGCACTTCACCTGACCACAATAGAGATTCTACTATAGAGACTAGGACACAAATTCGCAGATATTTCTCCCAATATCTCTGTCCTCTTATTCCTGAGTTTTCTCAGTCCTCTCAGTCCTCTCAGTCCTCTCAGTCCTCTCAGTCTTCTCAATACTGTTTCAGACAGCTTCAGTCTGGAGCTGCCTTGTTGTATCCGTTCTTCTCCTTAATCGGAGTTGTCTTAATAATGGCAGTTCAGTAGTAAGAATCCTACAGCAACTGAAACCACAGCTGGAGTTTCAACTAACGAGCCAAAAGTCAAACAAAAAGCGAAGAGTATGCCACCGATATTATTGCGGAGACACTGCTACAGAAGACGATGACTGTGTTATGGTAGTAGTTGTTGTAGCTCTATGTACGCAACGGTGCAGGCAGCTTATCATTCATTTGTTCGATGGTTAGTGTCCAACAGCACCCGTCAGCGCCGCATCATGCCGCCAACCTCCCCGACAGCCACTGGCAGGGCTAGGGCGGGGCTATGGCGGGCCTGCGGGGCTGCACAGTGGGCAGCGGCCGTAGCCCCCGTATTTACGAAATCCTCGTACACCCCTCGTTCCCCAATATGAGCACAACGTCTACCTGCCATCAAACCACACACAACTCTAAACCAAACCAAAGCCACACGCCCACTCGAACTCCACAACGCTGCTTCCCATCCCACTAAGTCCCCCCACCCTGAGAACGTCACTGGCAGCTCCCCTCTAGGCCACCCACTGCAAACGGTGGGGTATATGTACCTCGCTTCACGGCACTCCAATCTTGCAGCAACCCGTACCACTATCAATGGACCCTGTGGTCTTGGCTCTGCCACAGCTGTCAGACCCACCACCCAACAGTCCTCGCACTCTCCTGCGAAGCAGGAGCCACGGGGTCTGGGGCGGAGCCCCAGCCGCCGGAGGCAGCGAGGGGGGACGGTGTGTGCCTCCGGCGGCTGGGGCGCTGCCCCAGACCCCGTGGCTCCTCTCGCTGCGCTCGAGTCGGGACGTCGAGGGTCCCAGCAGTCTCCTGCGAAGCAGGAGCTACGGGGTCTGGGGCAGCGCCCCAGCCGCCGGAGGCGTTGGACTGGTGTCGGTTTTAGAGACGGCGGTCTTTGTATCTTCGTCGAAGGGCTGCATGTGCGGTGGATGGCTTATGTAATGTTGGGCTCAGCTCGGCCGTGGATGTTAGTAATCCGCTGTTGGTTCGAGTGAAGGAGATAGGAGATACAGGGGTTGTCTGTGGCCGGGAAACGAGCCTGGTCGGGGATAGGAGGGCCCGGTATCGGTGCAAGACGGTTCTGACCGCGGAGTTGGCGCCGGTTTCGCACGGTTGCGCTCGGCAGACCTGTTTTTGGAGAGGGTTTAACAGCTTCGGCGGTTTCTCGGGGTGCCTAAACAGTTCGTGTGGTCGGGTTTAGCGAGTGTTCTCGAAGACGGTTAGCGAACCTGTTCGTATCTTCTGCAGCGCAGCAGGTGCTGGATCGCCGGCTATGCTCGGAGTTAGGGTTTTAGGAAATTAGGGGCTCCACTGCGAGGGCACAGGTTTTGATGTCCGGGCGAAAAATTAAGTCCGTGGTCGTGGTCACAGCCGGAGTTCAACCGTCTAAAGCGCACGCGTTTAAGGTACCGATCGGACTTTATTAAACCCGGCGCAGGAACCCCTGTATAAATATATCGCTGCTACTGCCCACTTACTCGGCTCCCATCGATATCTACACTCGAACGTGCATTTCCGATTTTATTCAATTGACTGCGAAAATGGCTTCTAATCCTCCTGCTGCTTGTTGCGGTGTCGGCTTCAGACACGGTAAGTGCTTCTGCTTGGGTCAAGTGGGTCTGTTTGGGTCTGGGGTGGCTTGATTGTTGGTTGGGGGACTGCCTCCGGCGGCTGGGGCTGCGCCCCAGACCCCGTTGCTCCTCTCGCTTCGCTCGAGGAGAGCGTCGGGCGGTGAACTGGCTCTGGGGGAAGGGAGTGGTGGAGTATGGTATCGTGGAGTATGGTATTGAGACTTTCTGTCTTTGGGTGCTAACAGAGTATGCAGAGGGTGCTTCTAAGGGCACTTTCACCACCTTTGAGGGTGTTGACACTTATGCTGTTGGTGACAGCAACAGCAAAAAATTGCTGATTCTTTTTGTTGATATCTTTGGTATCAAGATCTCGAATCCTCAATTGCTTGCTGACCAGTATGCCGAGGCTGGGTACTATGTTGTTGTGCCTGACATGTTCAACGGCGATCCTTTTGATGGTGATTTGGGCAACCCCAATCCTCCTCCTGGAAAGAACTTCATGACTGACTGGCTTCCTCACCACTTGCCTGAGTCTGTCAAGCCTACTGTTGACAAGTTTGTTGACGCTGTCTTGAAGAAGCTCTCTCCTGAATATGTGGCTACTATCGGTTACTGTTACGGTGCCAAGTTCGCTGTTCAACAAATCGGCAATGGTAAGGCCAATGTCGCTGCAGTCGCCCATCCTTCTTTCGTCACTATTGACGAGATTGCTGCTATCAGGGCTCCTCTTATCATTCTTGGTGCTGAAGACGACTTTGTTTACACCGAGGAATTGAAGAAGCAGACCGAGGCCAAGCTCAGAGAGATCAAGGCTACCTACTTCACCACTGTTGCTTCTGGCGTCAGCCATGGCTTTGCCATCAGAGGCGATCTCTCCAGTGAGTCTGTTAAGTTCGCCAAGGAGAAGGCTTTTGCTGACTCGCTCCAATGGTTCGAGCGTTTCGCTCCCAAGAAGGCCGGTGCTCACTTGTAAACACACCCTCACTTCTCACTCCTAGATACACTCTCACTTAGATACAATCAATATATGTAAGAATATATACAGGTATATAAGCCAGTTGTCCAACTGATGCTGTTGATAGCGGCTTTCCCGCTCTCAGATCCAAACAGATCTCCGTCAGACATCCCTCCTCAGATCTCCCAACTGAGCTCTGCCCTCACTATCACTCCTATTACCCTGACCAGACGCTTCCATGCTGACGGTCAAGATCTCTCTCTCGTATCGCACACCCACCTGCACTCCATCCGCACATGATGTCATCCTCCCAGCCCAATCACACGCATCCTAAAACAGGGGCATCCCGCCAAGCTAGCCAAGCCAGCTGTGCCCGTGCTGGGGGAGGGGGGTGCCTCCGGCGGCTGGGGCTCTGCCCCAGACCCCGTAGCTCCTGCTGCGCAGGAGATTGCTAGGACCGTCGACGTCTCGACTCGAGCGCAGCGAGAGGAGCCACGGGGTCTGGGGCAGAGCCCCAGCCGCCGGAGGCAGCACCCTAGACCCACCAGCCCAGCACCTGGCGACGCGAGCCCGCCGCCTGCACCCCTGGGATATGTCTTGGCTGGGGTGTTTGGGCAGCTGGGCTGATGCACAGCCCGTTTGATGCACGCGCGTCTAGCGAGACATCGCATAAGGCAGTGGTTTTGCTGGTGTTTGTTGTGGGCAGAAGGGGTAGAGCTCGGCTGCAGAGAGTGTTTCGACGTATTGGGCTTGGCTGTAAATAGCACAGCATATTTGGATATCAGTGCTTCGCTTGTGCTAGCTAGTCTGAGCCTGACTGTGGATCTCGAGCTAGTGCTTCTGTTAGTGTGTATTACGAATTGGATCTCACTTTGTACTATCTATCCCTATTTGTATTCGTGTGTCATATCTAAGAATAGGTCCTCTCTGTTTCGCTACTGGTTCGTTACTGTTCTGTGTGTGTATTGTGTTTATTGTTATTCTGGAAGTATTTTATAGGACCAGATTCTTCCCAAACCTATACCGCGACAAGCTCTCACTATTGGAGCTTTCATTGCTGGAGTCTGGCATTTACATTTACTGTTAAGAGCAGTATAAGAAGACGTTTTCATTGTTCGTCATTCAGCTCATTCTTATCTTCTGTGGTTGTACATAGATTCGTCGTTCTGGTTCATTCTGATCAGTTAGTGGTCATTTTTGCGCTGGTCTTTTTGAGCAGGTCTGTTCCTTGATTTCATATCCAGACGGCTCCGTTTCATCATAAACGTTTTCTTTCGTTCTTGTGGTTCAAGGGTTTATTTATTTATTTCACTACACAAAATGAGGTTACCTTCGCTGTCGCTGTTTGCATTCACAGTTCTGCAGTGTGTGTACAACACTGCTGCCATCCAAGTGGATTTCTCCGACGAGACATCTGTAAACAATGCGCTGGCGCTGGTGTCAGATGGTTTAATGGACTATTACAATGGTGACCAGTATGGCGGGACGCCAGGTATGTTTGTGAATCCATACTATTGGTGGGAAGCGGGTGCTGCCTTCGGCAGTATGCTTGATTACTGGTTTTATACTGGCAACACAACCTACAACGACGTACTGAAGGCGGGTATGCTCTATCAGACGGGCAAAAACAACGATTACATGCCATCTAATCAGACTACGACTGAAGGTAATGATGATCAAGGGTTCTGGGGTATTCTTGTCATGGCAGCAGCCGAAAAGAACTTCAGTAACCCTGATCCAGACCAACCACAATGGTTGTCTCTTGCCCAGGCTGTATTCAATACTATGGCGTCTCGTTGGGACACTGAAACATGCGGAGGTGGTCTTAGATGGCAAATCTTTACTTGGAATTCCGGCTACGACTATAAGAATTCTGTTGCCAACGGCTGTTTCTTCCATATTGGAGCTCGACTAGCCAGATACACTGGCAATACCTCGTATTCAGACTGGTCAGAAAAGATCTGGGACTGGATGACCACTGTTGGATTCATCAATGAAGCCACTGGACAGCTGATTGACGGTGGTGATATCTCCACCAACTGTACCAGTCCCACCCCGTACGAATGGACATACAACTACGGCCTGTTTATTGCTGGCGCTGCTTATTTGTACGATTTCACAAATGACACTAAATGGCTAACCCGAGCTGAGCTGCTCATGAAACGTGGAAGTTCGATTTTCTTCGACGACGGCGTGATGTTTGAAGCAGCATGCCAGAACTCTGGTAGATGTAACAACGATCAGAGATCGTTCAAAGCCATTTTCTCGCGGTTCCTCGGCCTCACTGCCCAATTAGCGCCACCAATGGCCGACCAAATCATGACGTTGCTCGGCAGTTCTGCTGTGGCAGCCGCTGCTTCGTGTGACGGAGGATCTGACGGACACACATGTGGTCTGAATTGGAACAAAGGGACATGGGATGGAGTTTGGGGACTTGGTGAGCAGATGTCAGCCCTAGAGGTGATGCAGAACACCCGGGCACTACAAGCAGCCAAGCCACTGACGGCACACTCCGGCGGCAGCTCAAAAGGCAACCCCTCTGCCGGATCCGACTCAGGAACCTCCAACTTCCTCACAAATACCCTCGACATATCCAACAAAGACCGTGCTGGAGCGGGCATCCTCACCGCCCTGCTGACCGTGGGAATCTTGGGCACCGGCTGGTGGATGATGAAACAATAGTGTTGCATTTGTAGTTATATATCACATCATATCTGAGATATGGCCTTGCCTCCGGCGGCTGGGGCTCCGCCCCAGACCCCGCTGCTCCTCTCGCTGCGCTCGAGTCGGGCGTTGGCGTCCCAGTAGGACTTGGTTTGAGAGGTTTCGAGAGGGGAAGACTTCAATGACTGGGACGTCGCCCTTACTATGGGGAGGTAGTGACCCTGCTACTGGCCGATTGAAGCTCGCGATCAAGCTCAACTGAGAGAATGCTTGGTACCTGTGCAGTAGAGCTCCAAGAGAATGAGGCATAGCATTTCAGAGGTTACTTCCGAAACATAGATCACGACGTAGCAGATATACCCACCCAAATCAACCAGTGGGACGTCGAGGCAAACTCCTGCGAAGCAGGAGCAACGGGGTCTGGGGCGCAGCCCCAGCCGCCGGAGGCAGACACAGGCTCTTAGTAGTGGTAGGAGAAATACAACGCTGTATAAAATATATGGGAATATATATCACAATAAAACCAGTAAACAAAATCTTGGGGTTAAATGAGCATCCACCACGAGGTGGCAAGCAGGCCGATGATGACGATGGCGGTGATGACGCCGGCTCCTGCCTTGTCTTTTGAGCCGATGGTCAGTGCGTCGACGGTGAGCACTCTGTCGGAGGAGTTGAGACCAGCTGCGCCGAATCCTCCCGCAGGGCCACCGGTATTCACGGTCAGTGGGCCGGGTTGTTTGTTAATGAGAAGAGTGTTGAATGTATCAAGAGCACAGATCTGTTCACCCAGACCCCACACGTTGTCCCAGCTCGAGTTGAACCAGTTGAGACCGCAGGTGTGACCGTCGGTACCTCCAGAACAGGATCCAGCAGCAGCCTTGGCTGATGTTTGGATCAATGGCATGATTTCGTCTTGCATAGAGGGCACCATCAACATGGTCAGGCCCAAGAACCGTGAGTAGATACCCTTGAAACAACGTTGATCGGTGTTACATTGGTTACTGGGCTGACAAGCTGCTTCGTACATGATACCCTCACTGTTGAAAAACACCTTGCCTCTATTCCAGAGCATTTGGAGACGGTCAAACCAGATTGTTTGGTTGGTGTAATTGTATAAATAAGCACAGCCAGAAATGTAAAGACCGTAGTTATAAGTCCATTCCAGGTTTCTGACATTGGTACAGTTGACTTCGACATACGCTCCGTCGAAGACACTCAAAGTCTGGTTGTTGATCGTGTTGTTGATAAATTGCACGCCTTCAGCCCAATTCCATACACGCTCAGCCCATTCAACATATGAGTTGTTTCCAGTGTATCTGGCTAATCTGGCTCCAATGTGGAAAAGACATCCGTTGGCCACGGAATTCTTATAATCATAACCACCATTCCAGGTGAAAATCTGCCATCGAAGTCCTCCGTTACAGGTTTGAGTATCCCATCGAGAAGCCATAGTGTTGAACACACCCTGGGCTAAATACAACCAACTGGGGTTTCCAGGACCAGGGTCAGAGAAGTTCTTTTCAGCAGCTGCCATGACAGTGACTCCCCAATATCCTTGATCGTCATTACCTTCAGTGGTGGTCTGATTGGCAGGCATATAATTCCAGTCCTTGCCGACCTGGAAGAGCATACTTGATTTGATGATGTCAACATATGTATCGTTTTGTGTGTAGTACCAGTAGTCTAACATGGTGCCCCAGGCTACACCGGCTTCCCACCAATAATATGGATTTGAGAACATGCCAGGAGTCTGACCTGTCTGGTTACCATTATAGTAATCCATCAGACCCTGAGCCACCAGAGCTTGGGCAGCGAATATACTTTCGACAGAGGTCTCATCGAGAGCTACCGAGGCGGCCTGTCTGACTAACAGAGCAACCGACGCTGTTATAAGTGATAGGAACTTCATTGTGAAGGATATCAAGAGGATGTGACGGATACCAAACTGATATAGATCGATATAGCTATGAACAGAGCTATCTATGACGAGTCCAAGCTGGATGGATTCACGCTGGATTCACCTGTATGCAGTAGAAATGAAGTTCAAAGTATCCCGTTTGCGGAGTACCGGGTAGGCGTCACTTGGGAGTGAATATTTTCAGCTCAAATAACAAAGTACAACCACGAAGATTGAAACTAAGTATAAAGAGACAGAGAGAGCGAACGATAGTACGCGTAAGGCGATAAAGAACGACTACAGCAGCCTGATCTCAGAGAACCAGAGACAAGTTTCGAGAATTTCCTGAATCCACGTTGTCCAACTCGAGTTCAAAAACGAAATGCGAAACCAAGAGAACCAAAGCAAACAAGATCTCACTTCCGATTTCAGCTAGGTCGAGCTCTAAAATTTTCAGACTCTACCTCAAAGTTGCTTGTCAGCGCCAATAAAAGCACTGTATCCAGATAAAGCACACGGTAGAGAGAAAACCGAAACCTAAAAAGACAAAATCCAGTTCTTCTCTAGAGACAAGAAAAACAAGAAAATATCAAAAGAAATAAATTTCTCAAACCAACGATGCCGAACAAGCTTCTGTGGTGCAAGCAGAAACAACTGTACTGAGTATATCAAAGCCTCCCTTCCCGGTTCTCTGTCTCGGTTGGGAACAGGGAACAGAGATCTGGATTGATAAGCCGCAGCTGCTGCAAGAATGGCAGCACACAATAGGCAATAGCTCCAGTAGCTAAAATTAAACGCGCCTACCGACCGGTGGGGCGCGCTGCGTACTAGGGCCTGAACGGGCCAGATTAAGAGTTAGGCGATGATAACGGCTGGGAGGGGGAGTGGCTCTGGGGCTGGGTGGCCTGCCTCCGGCGGCTGGGGCGTTGCCCCAGACCCCGTGGCTCCTCTCGCTTCGCTCGAGTCGTGCTTCGACGGTCGCAGTAACTCCTGCGAAGCAGGAGCAGCGGGGTCTGGGGCGGAGCCCCAGCCGCCGGAGGCACCAGGAACCCCCCTCCTCTCTTGTTTAACTGATGGACTGGCTGGTGAAGTTGTACGTCATAATGCTCGCCCATACCGTAGCAGCATGTCGGGCTGGATGCACGAGGGGGTATTCTGCAGTAGGGTCTGCGGTACCATGGGGAGGGCTGAGAGGAGGGCTGAGAGGACTGAGAGGGCTGAGAAGAGGGGGATAGAGGTTGTTGCTGGAATGGAGCAAAAATATCCGTAGGAGAGTTGGAATGGAGTAGCCGTCAGAGTTGCGGGGTGCGATGACCCTTGAGCGGTTTGGTTACAGTGTGTTTTGGCAAGGTTGACGGATAGTCTGTATATATGGCATGTTATATAGATATGTTATATAGAGATAGTGTGTGTGTGGTATAGTGGTATACTGGTTGTGGTCATATATTTCTCTTCTCAGTTCGAACTCTGGCTGGCAGGAGTACCTTCTGCGTGTTTGAGCGGTTGGCTGTCTCACTCTGTCTCTCATCTCCTTCGATTCTATTCGTATACGAGTTAGTGGAGCAGCTGTAATCAACTCAAAATGATATAGCCCCTCAATTTTAGCTGCGAGCTAATTTTAGATTTCAGATCCGTGCATAGAAAATGCATGCGGTACTGCTGCTGCTTCTCTCTAGAAGCTCTTGCCGTTATTCTATTCCTTTCACAAGAATATAACAGAACAGGTTCTTATGACAGAGTTCAAAATGCGACCTTGTTTGTTCATAGCCAGCTATACTCGACTGCGTTCAAGTGGGTTCTAAATCAATAGAGTATCTCGGCGTGTATGGACAACAGTTCTAGCGCTTTACAAATTAAAACAAACAAATCAATCAATCTTTATTTGAAGTCCTAAACATAGAAAATGATATGATTAAATTATAAAATTATTTCAATTAAATAATTAAATACCATCAGTCATGATCAAGGAGGACTGTTCAAATGCTAACCTAACTGCATATTTTTGTTTGAAATTCACCTGTTCGGTGTCACTGGGCCCCATCAAAATTGTAATTCCAATGAGCGGTTTTTTTGGCCTTTCTTCAATTCGGTGCCTGTAGTGTATTAGATCTTGATCCTAGAGAGCGTGGACCAGATTCTGTATCGTTGTGAGGACAATCTGGCTGGTTGGCCGCCGAGGCGAGGGCTCCTCTAACTCTGTTGCCCCTGAGGGGAGAGGGTGCCTGCCTCTGGCGGCTGGGGCTCCGCCACAAACCCCGTGGCTCTTGCTTCGCAAGATATTGCTGGGACCGTGGACGACTCGAGTCGAGCGTAGCGAGAGGAGCTGCGGGGTCTGGGGCAGCGCCCCAGCCGCCGGAGGCATCACCCCTGCCATAATGCAGCATGGAACCAGTATGCTTCACAAGAGCGGTAGGCGACATTAAAGTGATCTCTAGGGAAAGGGCAGTAACCAACACAACAATAACAGCCTTCGTGGCCAAGTGGTAAGGCGCCTCACTAGTAATGAGGAGATCATCAGTTCGAGTCTGGTCGAAGGCATATTTTTTGAGATTCGCATTAGTTTTTTTGTCAACTGCCCAGTCGAAGCGTGTGAGGGATGCCAACACACGTCTCGAGAGCAGTAGCGGGGTCTGGGGCGGAGCCCCAGTCGCCGGAGGCAGCTGGCTCTCGAAAGAAATAAGAAATTAGTTTATACACATTGCAAAGTCATTATTAATAGAGGAGAATTAGTTAATCCATTGGCCACGGCCAATACGGCGGCCCATTCTGTCGTCAAAATCATCCTCGTTCTCGCTGTTGTCCACTTGGATGTTTGCTGCCAAGATCACGTCGTTCATAGCGTAGATGAGATCGGACTTTTCTTCTACCTCTTTTACAGATTTGATGAGCCGGTCGGCTAAGTCCTGTCGACGTCTCTTTTCGACGGCAGGGTCTGCACTGTCGTATTCCTGGCAAACCTGGATATAGTTGTTTTTGAGGCTGTTCAGCTCGTCGCTCATTTTGTCTAGGATGAGTTTGACTGCTTCTTCGGCAGGCATTGACGGTCGCGCCGTTGGCTCTTCTTCCCAGGGACTGTCTGCATCCGACTCATGTCTGGTGTCTGGCCCTTTTCTATGCGATTTACGTTTTTCTGTGCGCTCATTGTACTCCTCATCGTCAGAACTAACATCGCACTGAGTACATCTGTCAATCAATCTGGAAGGGATCGGTTTGCTTAAAGTGGGTCTTGATGGAAGAGCCGTAGGTTTCGAGGAGTTGGTAGATGGATTAGAATGAATGTTCTTGGCGGGTTGGGTAGACTGCGAGACTGTCTTTTGGGAGGTGCTGGGCTCGAAGTTCGATGGCTGCACCGGTTTCTGCTGTTGTTTCAACTCAATCAAAGTATTGATAGAATCCGCTACCTGGGTGAGGATCTCCAGCTCTGGTTCTAACGCCGTGGGTTGCACTGGCTCCGAATGCTGAGGTATATTAGGGCCAGAAGATGCCTCACTTTGGGCTTGCTCTTGAGATTCACCAGGAGTTTGCTCGCCTTCGACAGGTGAATTCATGCTCAAATGAGAACTGAGCAGTCCACAGAGTTTCTTCAGCAATTGCGTCAACTCCGTTTCCGATGCATTATCTCCTATAGATGAGGGGCTTTTACTTGAAAGAGGTGATTCCGTCTTGGGCTGTGGTTCAACCAATGGAGTAGATGCCGCCGATCTGTCTGACTGTGTTGCTCCAGCCTTTAATTGCTCGAGCTCTCGTTTTAAACTTAGATTCTCCATCTGTAGTTTAGAGATCTCTTGATCACGATCGCTCAGCATTTGTAAAGCAGAATCCCTCTCATTGATAGCCTGGTAAGAAGGCTGTTGTTGCTTTAATTCTTCACGCTCTGTTCGCTCGAGCTGGAGTCGATCGCGGAGTGCGAGGGAGACAGCCTTTAATTTCCGGGCTTTCAGTTCTACAGACTCGCTGTGCTCGTTCAACTTGGCATACTCGTCTCTGAACTGGGTCATTTCCCGTTCTTGAGTGGAAATAATCTCTTTCAAGTTCAGTTTGTCTTTTTGAAGCTTGTCGATTTTACTCTGGAAGCTCGAGAACGCCGAAAACAGTGCCTTATCGTCGTCATCTAAAGGCACAGAAACAACCGTTTTATGACTGTCAATAGTGGTTGACTTCTTCTTTCTCGAAGAGACCGGTTCATCGGAGGAAAATATAGAAGACAATCCAGAAATATCCGGGAGTCTTGCTGCTAAACGCTCGCTGCCACTGGTCGCCGCTGACGATGGATGCCTTGATTTTTTGGTTGGTTTACGAAGGGATCCTGGGGCTGAGCTTTGTATCATTTGAGGCTTGGCACTCTTCTTCTCATTGGCAAGATTATCGAAACCTAATTGAGCCATGAAACTTCGATCATCCTTGTATTCTGTTGGAACACTAAAATCCTTGGTAGGACTAGCAGGGGAAACCGTCGTTTTCCTAGTTTTCGGCTCTGCTGGAGAAGGTTTTCTATCTGTGATTTTATCCTGGCTGTTATGCGAGCTTGTATCGTCTCCAAAGCCATCAATACTGCTATCAGCTGGAGCCTGATTTTGTTTCTCGAATTTTGATTGCCGGCTCTTTTCTTTATGGCCCATATCATTACCTCGATGTGACAGACCTGAGAGATTGAATTCCGCCTTTCGACCTCTTCCCAGCTCAATACTGTTCATGAAATCACTGTCATCCAGGATATCAGCTCCATCAGCTTCGTGGTCAAATCGATAAGAAAACCCCTTGAACTGGTTTAATTCTGCATCGCTAATTCTTGGAGATAAAAAGCTATTGTCATTTTTATTATTTCCAACAACAGCAGGTCTACTAAACCTCGTAGTCTTAGGTCGGTCGGCAAATTCCATATCAGAAAGACCGCCAAATGGGATTCGAGACTTGATGTTTTGCGGGGTCTGCTGTGCACGCAGTCCAGGCCCACCGTCCTGTAACGCGGAAAAATCAGTAAACTCGAGCTCCGAATTCATGTTCTGCTCAGAATCAACCTGCCAAAATCCGCCTAACAGTACGAAGCTAAATAAATTCAATGCACCATGTCGCATCTGATACGCGTCACATCGGATTGCAGAAGTAAACAAACAGCCTCACGCGCCGTGCATAAGGGTCCATCTGACATGGGAGGGACGTGCCTCCGGCGGCTGGGGCGCTGCCCCAGACCCCGTTGTGCTCGCTTCGCGAGCAAGCTTATCTTATCCGTGTGTTCTATGGAATCCAGATATATAATTCAGATATAGATGTTCTGGCTGAGGGTTGGCACTTGCTCCCGGTCATTATCTGCATGCTGCTATATTCTCTCATGATTGGATTGACCTCTACATAACCTTGAATTTGACACTCTCCAGAGTGGCTTGAGGTGTAAGACCCATTGGTACTTATCAGGATAACCAAAATCTAATTATAAGGGAGGCTCATTTAATCAGACCCTGTTCTTATCCGTTTAGCGATCCAGGAGCAACATCATGTGATCAGCACTACTGATGCGGCTGGAAATTTTCTTATCTTGATTTTCATGTTGGAGAACGAGATCTAGGCACTTGTAAGTTGTTGTAAGTCGAAATTCCAAAGATGTCTTCCTCTTTCCAAAACATTCTCATTGAAAGCGCCATTGCCTCTAAGGCTCTTAAATTTGGTCAGTTTACCTTGAAATCTGGTAGACTGTCCCCTTATTTTTTCAATAGCGGTCTCTTGTATACTGGACAAGCCCTCGCTGCATTGGCAGGTGCTTATGCTCAGACCATTGTCGATGCTGACATCGAATTCGATATTATTTTTGGTCCTGCTTACAAGGGAATTGCTTTAGCCGCTATCACTGCTGCCAAATTGGCTGAACTTAACCCTGAAAAATATAACAAGATCGAGTATGCCTATAACAGAAAAGAGCCCAAGGACCATGGTGAGGGTGGTGTTCTAGTGGGAGCTCCTTTGGCAGGCAAGAAGATTCTCATTCTCGATGATATCATCACTGCAGGCACTGCTATCCAACAAGCTTATAACATCATTTCTGAGGCCAATGGCACTGTTACTGGTATCTTCCTCTGTATGGACCGTCAAGAAAAAGGCACTGACTCCGACCTGTCGGCTGTCCAAGTATGGTCCCAAAAGCTCAATGTCCCCATCAAGAGCATCTTCAATCTCGAGGCTCTCATTGCCTATCTGACCAAAGCCAACGTTCTCTCCGGCGAGGAGATCGCCAGCATCGAGGAGTACCGCAAGAAGTACGCTGTTGTTTAATAGTTTTAATTTTTTGTAACGATTGGGGTTCTAGTGCCTCCGGCGGCTGGGGTGCTGCCCCAGACCCCGTTGTGCTCGCTCCGCGAGCTCTGGGGCTCTTTTGGTGCCTCGTTTGCTGAGTAGGAAGAGAACTGTGCTATGCAGGGACAAAGGATGTGCAAATGCAGGGTCAGTCGCTCGCTGTCCGCTAGTCCATTCTAGGAAGTGTAGCGGCGAGAGGTTTCGTGTGATATTACGTATTGCCCAGAAAGGAACAACTCAAGCATAGCGCGCGTAGCTGATTGGATCTGGCAAATCTACTCAAATCTGCTGGATAACGCTATGTGAGGTCATTAAGATTAAGATTAAAGACCCAAGATCCAGCATGTCTCAGCGAGACTCAATGCATCTCAACTCACAAACCACCGGCAATATTCCAGTCACCCACCACCCTGCTCTCTCTGATCACCATCTCCACCCATTTCAGCGTGTTGTGGTGAGTTCCAGTAGAGCTAAAGCCATAAAAATATAACAAACCACTCAGGGTTACATTGTGAGACCGTGGTTCTAGAGCGAAGATCAGTGCAGGAACTTAAAATAGATTTGACTCTTGGATTCGCATGCAGATCAGCGATTTTCGTGGTCCAGACGTCTTTGAGCGGAAGGGATCAATTGCATCGTTCGTGCCGTAAACACTATGAGTCGTCCTATCGCGAGCCTATCGAGGCGCAGTGCCCTTATTAGACAACTGCTTCGTGTAGGGTCAAAAACGAGCGAAGCGAACCACGGGGTCTGGGGCAGAGCCCCAGCCGCCGGAGGCAGACTCAGTAACCAACAGGGTCCAATTAAACAATAAGTATAATTAAGCAAAACAGAAAGCTAAACCAGAAGATCCAGAAGTCTTCAGGAATACAATAATCGCACGCACAGCCTTGTAGAATGAGGGGCTCCAGGAGGGGTCGCTGCGCCGTTGAGGCATGACACGAGGACGATCATTCTGAGCTTAAAAAAGCTTGTGCCGTGATTATCTTGATCGGCTGCTTGCGGGTCGGCACGTACGACGAAGCGGTGCATTTTTAATAACGTTTTCGCATTTCCAGACTTGTTTGAGCTTGGACTTGAGCTGGATATTGTCTGGTATTAATCTGTTTTTTGTGCTTTCAAGTCATCAGTTCAGTCTGGTGAAGTATACTGGATTGTTAGCAGACTTTTAGCGACATTGGTCAGCGTAAACGGGTTACACGGCAGCTTCGAAGTGTTACTGCTGTTGATAGACTGATAGATAGAATAAGCAGCTACGAAAGATTTTCAACTTTTTCGCTTTTTGATTATTTTCAGCTGGAGCTTTATTTGAGTTTGCTTGTCTAGTGGGTTTTGGTTGTTTTTTCATCCTCGTTAGTACTTCAGTGTAGCGGTTACAAGCGACTGTTGTATATTTATTCTGGTCATTCCCTAGGTACGAAATTATTGTCAGATTGCATTTATCTTGAGTGGTGGTTTTATTTGCATTTGGTGTTTTGTGTTTCAGTTTGTGTCTATTTGATTTGATATTGCTATTCTTTTTGTTCTGTCAGTTTTTGGTCTAGAGAGTCGTAGTTAGTGAGCGTTCTGTCAGTCTCCTATATCAAAATGCTGAAGTCAAACACCATGAGAGTGTTCTTGGCAAGCTGTACAATATCGTTCATTGTCCTAGCAGTGTTTTATACTCAGCTGGAATGGCGACCTTCGTTTCTTACCAATATAATGCCGGTGCATAGTATACACCCTACATTCAAGCCAAAGCCAATAGACTTTAATGGCAAAGAGTCCACAGTGGGAATAATAACATTTCTGTCCACTCGCCACACTGATAACACTCCTGGAGATGGCCTTGATACTGAGGAAAAAAGCCACAACAAGCCAGCTCATGATCATCATGGCGAAAAAGACGACTTCTTCAATGCCACACGAGTATTAGCATATAAACTCCTTAAAGACCCAAAGACCAAAAGTCAAAAGAATATTCCCTTCTTAGTAATGGTCACTAAAGCAGTCGACCAGTGGAAGCGAGACCAGTTGACAGCTGATGGAGCACATGTTTTTGAAATCGATTACATCCCTGTCTTAAAATCGATGCAACGAGGTGAGAAGAGATGGCTCGACCAGTATACGAAGCTTCGTTTGTTCGAGTTGACAGATTTTGACCGTATGCTCTACATGGATGCTGATATGCTGGTGACTAAAAGCTTGGACGGAATTTTTGAGGATCCTGCTGCATTTCCCATTCCAGCACCAGAAAGCAAAGAAGAGCATATACCAAGCGAGTATCTTTTGGCAGGAGTTGATGATGTATACGGCAACGATAATCCGATTCCAAGACCTCCATCTGAACTGTTCAATGCCGGGTTTTTCGTATTTAAACCCTCTACTGAGCTATTCACAAAATACCACCTGATGATGTCTCATCCTGGCTTGTACAACGCTAATCAAATGGAACAAGGTCTGCTGAACTATGTCCACCGTCAAAATGGAAACTTGCCATGGCAGCGACTGACTCCTGGTAAATGGAGCGTGACTTGGCCCAATTACAACGATTACAAGTATGGGGTAGCCACTCTACACGACAAAATGTGGAATCCCTCTCGCGACAGTCGCCTGGTGTCACTTTGGATGAAAGACTACGAAAACATGATAGCCACAAACGGCGAACTAAAGCCAGAGGCTGCCAAAGTCACGACATCTACGACCGCTGTAGAACATGAGACGAATACTGAGTCTGAAGTCGCTGCCTCTGCATCTCTGGCACCTGCTGAATCTCAAACTCAGGGCGAAGCTCAGACAGAAACTACAGCTACACCAGTGGCGATTGATAAGGCATCCGCCGACCCAGAGGCCACGGCTGCTGCATCCAAACCTGAAACAGAGCCCACTCTCACTTCTACGGCTGCTGTAGCAGCTGAGACATCAAAAGCTGAGACATCAGACTCTAAAGCTGACGAAGGAGCCACAATCCAAATCGACGAGGATGCCACAGTGGTCGGTGAAGACAGCGACGCAGACAGCTCGCCGTAGTGTATAATGATGTATGAGATAAAACTGCAAATATATAAATCCATCTGTCTTCTGCTGCTGAAGCTGCCAGGGCCGTCGACGCTCCGACTCGAGCGAAGCGAGAGGAGCTACGGGGTCTGGGGCGTAGCCCCAGCCGCCGGAGGCACCTGTCCTGAGAGTCATGAAGTGGCCATCTGCCTCCGGCGGCTGGGGCTGCGCCCCAGACCCCGTAGCTCCTGCTTCGCAGGAGTTACGTCGACCGTAGACGGGCAAGCTTGACTGGGACAAAGCCCTAGTCACCGGCGGGAGGTATGTTTATCGGGTGTGATATATTATCTTGGGTCGTATGCTCTAATTACACTGGATATCACAACAGAAATATACATGATGTGTGCACGGAATACGGTGCCTATCGAGCACGAATGATCTTCTTCTTTGGAGGCTTGACATCAGGCATGTTGAGGCCGGGGAACATCTGGTTCTGCATTTGGGACATCATTTCGTCAGTGGCCTCGCCACCGCTAAGAGCGCGACTGGTGAGAGGCAGGATTTGGTTGATTTTCCAGCCCTTTGGAATAGCCAGAGGCTCGGATTTTTCTGGTAGCTGGATGCCTTGTTGTTGGGCCAACGAGGTATAGACAGCTGACTGTAAGGGAGTTTTTTCAGTTGTAGGATGTGCTTTGAGATATTGTCCAATAAGAATGTATAAATGACGTTTGTTCTTAATAGGCACTCGACTCGAGTCGTCCCGCAGCTGGACACGAATTCGTCCTGGGTTCGCCCAGTCCTTAGGATGCACTTTCGTGACCTCAAACACCGTTCGTACGCCAATGGACTTCAGAGCGTCCATGATAGTTTGTGCTAGTGGATTCTCAACTGCGAGTTCTTTAGAAACTCTTCGTCCTTCTGCATGCGTTTTCGAAGCATCAAAATAGACGGGATAAATAATCTGCCACGATTTGAACTGGTCCATGTCCTCTGTGCTGTTTATCACGGGAATGCCACCAGCAGTTGGGTAGTTCGCTGGTCGTCGCGAAGGATCTGGGATTGCTGGAGAAGCGTTTCCTGATCCCGCAGTAGACCCAGATACAGATGAAGAGGAAGATGATTCTGGATTCGACGGCTCACCAAAGGGAGACCTAACATTTACAGGATTACTCTTGGCGAAGGGGTTCTTGGGGTCGAAATCCGAGGGATCAAAATCCATGTTATCGATATCATCGATATCATCGTCGCTCACTTCTTCCAGGGTGGGCATTATGAACTGAAATGACAAATACCACTACAAGTTCAACACAACGTCAAATCAAACGCTGTCTATAGTCTAGGTACAGGTACAGGTACTTGGTTAGATCTGTCTATTTCGCCTTAGGACAGTGAAGAGATCATAGAGCATGAAGACTGGGCTCTGTACCGGGTAACTGTGGGGAGTCCAGCTGATGGTTTCCAGCTGATGTCCCAACTGCAAGGCTCCAGAGCTGAGCGCCCGATTAGGAAATGTAATGGAAATGGTTCTCGAGCGATGGTCATCGAAGAAGTTGAAGAGGAACAAATAAGCGTAGCTATCAAACATAAGCGTAGCTATCAGATAATTTTCTCATTCGCATCTACGTTTTCTAGCAGACATTTCCAGCTGTCTGAGAGATATCTATAATGGTTTTAGCGCCCATATCCAACATAGATCACTATGCTGTGAGCGGAATAACTGGGTGAGTAACTACTTCGCGGGCTGACCAGCCATCTAGCCATATTGCCCCTACTGGAGAACCTATAATCATACTTCCGAACGCAATCCACGACTCCAGCGACGCCCAACTCACGACTCGAGCGTAGCGAGAGGAGCAGCGGGGTCTGGGGCGCAGCCCCAGCCGCCGGAGGCAGGTCCCCACAACCACTACTGTTACTAACCCGCTCAGATCCATCTCCATTGCCTGCTGGATCATTGTGTTCACTCCGCAGTTGTATGAGAATGTAGGTCTATTTGGAGAGGTGTTGTGCCTCCGGCGGCTGGGGCGCTGCCCCAGACCCCGTGGTGCTCGCGTTGCGAGCAGGTGCGGGTGGTTCGTTTGCTAACATGGGTAGTTCAAGAGACAGAGTGCGGATGGGTTGTCGCTGACTTTTATTGTGCTGTGGCTGGTAGGGGACATTTTCAATGTGATAGGAGCCATTCTCCAGGGCGTTCTTCCCACTATGGTATGTGTGATGTGATGGCAGTTCCTCTGAGCGAGGAGGAAGGGGGAGAGGTTGTTTTGTTGCTAACACTTTCAGATCATTCTGGCTATTTACTATACGTTGGCTGATATTGTGCTGTTAGGCCAGTGTTTGGTGTATAATAGAAGACAGGTTGCGGTGGATCCATCGCATTTGTCGCCAGCAACCCCGTTGTTGCACAGTGGTGCTGACGAGGAGTCTGAGATTGATTATGGAACTCAGTCTTCGGATCCAGAGCCTGAGAGCGAGGCAGAGACGGTACAGCCGTTTTGGAAAACCGCTGTTTATAACACTATCATTGTGTTGTTGGTGCTTTCGGCAGGAGTTGTAGGCTGGGCTGTGTCTTCTAAAAATAAAAGCCCCGAGGATCCACATATCCCTGAGGATGATACTCCACTAGAAATCAACCTACTGGGCCAGGTGTTTGGATACCTGTGTGCCGTACTGTATTTGGGATCCCGTGTTCCCCAGCTGCTGCTCAACTATAGACGCAAGTCGTGCGACGGTATCAGTTTCCTGTTCTTTTTGTTTGCATGTCTAGGAAACCTGACCTATATCATATCGATTCTGGCCAACGACGTTTCCTACGAGTATCTCGTCATCAACGCATCCTGGCTCATAGGAAGCTTTGGCACACTATTCCTGGACGGCATCATTTTTGTCCAATTCTGGATCTACAGCGATCCTAGCGAAGATTTTGACAGCGACTCATCCTCGTCAGACTCTGGCACAGACATTGACTCAACCAGAGCCTAGACCGCCTTTGGAGGGCAATACATGTCAAGACAGTCTAGCATGCAAGCGTGTACGCCCTATGCCTTGACCTATCTATTTATACTAAAATCACCAAAGTAAATAGTGCATTGTATCATTAGTAAACTATTCAACTATCAATTATCCGAATACAAACGCCTGTCGCTCCGCGAAGCGGAGCACAACGGGGTCTGGGGCAGCGCCCCAGCCGCCGGAGGCATACCACTAAAGGGCCACTGTGCCTCCGGCGGCTGGGGCGCTGCCCCAGACCCCGTTGTGCTCCGCTTCGCGGAGCGACTGGGGGATCAGGGGGGTTTTTGGCGGGGTAGGATGGAGGGTGGAACAGAGGCAGGAATTCCAGGGGTAATTGCACGGCTGGATTTTTTTAATTTCTGTGTGTGCGTTGTGGTCTGGAAGCTGGTTGTCTCTCATTCTGGACTGGATCGATACCACTTCTATGTCAGACAGCGAGGATGAACAGCAAAATGCTGCCGGTGGCCATGTCACGATTGCAAATTATCGACATGAAGCAAGGCAGGTGCTGGGATACCTGGACTCAGAGCTGCATGAGGACCTCGCAACCCACTTGTATTCTGCTCATCTGCTGAGAGTCGACTTCAAAGACAAGTACTCTTTCCCGACATCTGTGTGGACTGATTGGCCACAATCAGCAGTTGAGCAGAGAGATTTTAAGGATAATGAGTATATTGAAAAGGCACTGTCGACTCGACGAGTGCCTGTTCCCATTATTGACAAGATTTATACTGATGTTGAAGATCCCCAGCGGCCTGTGTTTGCTAGGCTTCCTACCTTCGACTCTCTCAACCCGCTAGTTCATGTGGATCAGGAGCCTCTGAGCAGCAAGATTACGAAGGATGAGAAGAATGCAAAGGAAGATGGTACGGGTGATATCGTTGATGGAGAAGACAGTTTCAATGGTAACGCAGACGACAAGGATGGATTTAGTGAAAATTATCCTGGTATAGCAGGTAGCAATCGAAATGATGATACAGAAAGTGACATAGAGGCTAACGGATATGGCCATGGCAATGAGACTTTAGACACTGCTTCAGAATATGGCAGAAAAGGAGGTGAACATAGAAACCTCAAATATAGTGAAGTGAGTGGAAGTGACGATGCTACGACAGACGATGTTTCTGTTAACCAGGACGATGATTCAGCGCCGTATAGTGGGACTGGGGAGTCGAGCTTTATTGACAATTCACCTGTTGAGTTTCCACCTCTCAGTAATCTGTCCAAGGCACGACGCATGCTAATGTATGAGATGAACGCAGTTTTTCAAAAGAGGGTCCAGAGCCAAATTACAAACTCAAAACTCCCCATTGAACAAAACATCGATCCTGAACCTCAACTGGGCGAACAGGCATTTGCTAGGCTAATAAGCAAAGTGAACAATAAATTGGACAGCCTGGCTCAGGCCAAATATGCCCAGTGCCAGGGTAAATCAACCTCGAGATTCCGAAGGAGGTTGGGATGGTTAGACATACTGTCTGACGATGCGAGAGTTGGAAGTGCATTTGACCGTTGTAAGAGACTGTTCTTGCTGCCTCTTGATAAAGACGGCTGCTCAATAACCGCTCAAGGTATACGTCCTGATGCTCTCACTACACAAGGCTATGAAAAGATCAAAATATTTGAAAAGCAAGAAATGACCGATGAAGATGTCGAGCCTGTTGACAATTACGAGCTCATCGACTCCATGACAGTTAAGGGTGTTCCGATGTTAGAAGATTTCGAGGACGCTGCCGAAGTAAACCAAGTAATCAAATCATCAAGCTCTATTTCAAGAACAATAAAGAGACGAAAAATAGAGAACAGTCATCACCAGACAATTCTAGACGAAGATCTCCTTAACTATCCAACGAGAATCGACTACGATCCAAGCAAAAAGTTCATTATCGAAACCAGCAACTGGAAAAAAAAATCTCGTAGGAAAAAGCAGCCAGAGACCGACGCTTCCCTGGCCGACAACTCCAAGAAGGAGCCATTAGACGGTGGGGACCTGCCTCCGGCGGCTGGGGCTGTGCCCCAGACCCCGTTGTGCTCGCTTCGCGAGCATTGACCTGGGCATTCTCGAGCATACCGAGAGGAACCACTGGCAAAGGACCAGCTGCGGGAGGCACATTATTTATTAAATATTTATGATAGCATTTAAACTCTAGTGAGTCGGAGAGCGCTATTGTGAGAAATTAGCACTGTAACCGCCGTCTTTATTTTGTTTGACGTTGAAATTGTCGAGACTGATGCCGAAGTTTTTTAGTAGATCAGTTCCCATGGTCTTGAACTTGTTGAGCATTTCTTCCGCCTCTTCTTTTTTCTTTCGCTCTAGAGTGGGTTTGAGGCGCTGCAACCTGGTGTTGATATCTTTTCGACCGTCTGCTCCCAGACCTACTTTCTTGTCCTCCGTCTCATCGTCTTTCAGAAGCAGTTCCAAATCCTCCACAGCAGATTCTAAAGACGACCAGGTGTTTAGTTTTTCATTTGCAGAGGATCTTCGTAGACGGGCTTTGGTGTGCCAGCGGTCGAGATCCAGTGCTTTAGTACATGTTTCCACGGATTCCTTGTAATCAGCAAGGAAGAAGTAGCAGGCAGACATGTTGCCATAATAAATAGCTCTCTTTTCAGATAGATAATTTGGACAGTGTTTCAATGCATTTTCATATTCAGTTAAGGCTGATTTGTAGTCTTTCGCTTTGAACAGACTGTTGCCTTTTTGTTTGAATTGGTCAGCTTTTTCGACCAGCTCGGCTTCTTTCTCAGGAGACAGCTTTTCAGTTCCCGACGCCTGATCGTCCTCCGCGTCATGCCAGGCAGTATTTGAGTCTGAATCAGAGTCTGAGTTGGATCCTGACCCCATCATAACCAGCAAATTAAATAGACACTGAAGGAGGTGATAAACAGGGGTTGGAATCAGAAGCATAGACAGGGGCGCCGCGCCATTGCACACCTAACCGCTATCCAGATTATATGTCAATAGATCTGCAATCTCAATCAATACGATAAAACCGACCCACCAACCAATCCACCAACAACCCTCCAACCCACCTATGAACAAATCAACCAACTGCCCTCACGCTCTCGCTCCGCGAAGCGGAGCACAACGGGGTCTGGGGCAACGCCCCAGCCGCCGGAGGCGAGTGGCACCTCCTAACGTTCACAGCTGCGGGAAGCAAGCTTATATCATTAGTTTTATTATCAGTCTATACTATATACCATACCATATTGTGAATAGATCTTATTATTATTATTATCAGTGGTTGTTTGTCATGTTTAGATGTATCTACAACTTTTTGTCGGTGTCGACCATCTCGGTGCCAAATACACGGTCCCAGAATTTTGAGGTGACGCCGAAACCCAGTTCATAGTTTTTATAGTGGTGGTCAAGATGGTTTGTCTTGATGGTTTTCATGATGCTGGGCAGTTTCGCATGGTGGAGTGAGTAATGAGTGACGTCGTAGAGGATATAGCCCATGAAAGCTCCTGCAAACACGCTCTTAGCGTAGTATTCGCGGAACACTAGGTGTGCCAGTTTGTATAGAGGAGTGGTCAGAATAACCAGCAAAGCAGGAGGCATCACCAGACGCAGCCCGTCCATGGGGAGATAGTGATGCACGCCGTGAAGGAGGAAATGGAGAGTAAAAGCGATTTGGTTATCTGGTAGATAGTTATCCAGATGGAACAAAAATCGATGGAGAATGTACTCCAAAAGCGTCCAAATACACAATCCAAGAACATAGAATACAAGAACCAACAGCGGATGCAGTCCTTCTAGCGCAAGAGAAATGCAGAAAATATCAGCAGGAATCCAGATAATAGGAATCACGTACCAAGGAGTTTTTGTCAGGGGCTCGAGAATATTGCCAAAAATTGGTGCAGACCCTTTGCCGTAATGGCGAGGCTTGTGAACTTGTTCAAGATAGAATTCTTTAGTGAACTTTCCAAACAGGACCTGCCATAGTAGTGGTTTATTGAGGTCAAGAAATTTATGCGTTCTATAATCGTTTGAAAAATCAGTTGTCACAGTCAACTCGGCTTCGGAATCCTCGCCATCGCTCTTGGAGTTCGAAAATACAAACGACTCTCTATTTGAATCAGTGAGCAACTCACGCTCTTCTTCTTCAGTGGCAAGAATAGCAACTAAATAATCGTCGTCCATCATCTCATATGCCGACTCAGAATGAGCGTGTGACTCGATATCTGCCATGATCTTTGTGATATCATGATGAGGATAATCCCGAATTAAATCCGCACCACCTGGATGAGCCTCAACAAAGTCCGTAACATCATAGACTTTACGGTTGTTGAGGGTCACTAAAACTAATGACGAGCTATTCCGTTGAGCTTCAAGCTCAGTCTTTGTGATAAACGGCAGCGACTTCATAGTGATGGTATGTCTCTGTATAGTATAGATGGAACGAGTCCTTGTAGTCTACTTCCTCAAATAATGAACAGCGAAGTAAACAAGTTAACAAGTTAACTTTGATCTGAAGGTGTGATAAGGTCGCGTCGGCTGATGTCAGTTGGAGCCGAATATCCGATCCGAATCGCGGTTCTAGTTAAAAAATAGAGCTGGAAGAATTTTTCAAGGTAACGTGTTCAGATGTAGCTTCTATGAAAAGCCTTTGTCAACCAACTCGGGAATAAAATAAATAATAAACAATAAATAAAAACAAAAAAAAAACGGAAAAGCAAGCTTGTTGTGTAACGTGAGATTTTTATGTTTATTTCATGAGCTTATTTTTAAAACCCGAGCTAAACGACACAGAAATTTCAGCCCCTTAATGCACCGCCCGATGGTCGCATGCATTTATATAGGCTAGGTGCCGATCATGGTCACAGCCTAACCCTCGAGAACCGGTGCCAACCGTGGTCACGCTATTGTAACGGGCTCTAACGGTTGGAGGTTTGTCACCCTGCCACTGGCTAGGCTTCGCGCCAGGGCCCGTCACTAATCTCACTTCCTTCGGGAAGGCTTTAGGCGAAAAGGTGGCTCTAGCAGCAGCAACAACCAGCGATTTGAAACGCCAGTATTAATGAGTAAAATCATGATTGAAAGACGTTGCTAATATCGTCACTGGTTTATCGTGGTCAAGAACACAAGCTGAGCAAATCAGATTAAGAGAGCGTTAACGGCGCCAAAAAACAGAATAGAGAGCGCCAAAGCGGCGGAAAGCGAAGCAAACACTGCAGCGCAGGCCCTGGGTAATACGGTGATGTAGTCACAAGTCAGTGCCGCACCAACGACCTCATATCACTTAAAATGCCAACCAGCTCGCGAAGCGAGCGCAACCAGGCCCGGGCAAAGCCCGGCCACCGGAGGCTCATTATGTCGGCCAACCACATCCCGTATTGCTCCAGAAAATGATTTTCTGAAATATCTCCCGGTAGCTTAGCTGGTTTAAAGCGCAAGACTGTAAAGTAAAAAGTTATCTTGAGATCGGGCGTTCGACTCGCCCCCGGGAGATTTTTTTTCTTAGTTTACCCCTTTGAGGCTGTATAGATTTTAACAAAAGAGACATTTGCTAGATACCCTAAGAGAACTATAGATCAAATAGATTGCAGTTCTACAAACTTGGCGTGGAGTAATAGAATAAATAAACATGACTAATAGAAGGAGGGGGCTTAAAAAATACAATAACATGGGTCTGATGTGATCGATATTCATTGATTATCTTAGGTGCAGCAGATGCAATAGGTTAGATTGTTTTGATTCCTCTATAATCAAGGGACTCTTACATAAATATAAATCTGATAGATCTAGCTCTAGAATCCGTTAACACTAGAAGAGCTTAATAAATAGCTAGACAAACTAGTTATCAAGATTGGTATTGAGATTATCCAATAGAGCAATCAGATCGACCCAATCTTGTCCAATATTTAGCTCACGTCCTAATTTCGGATCAAAAGTCGAAAAGCTGGAGTGGAAATTGGTTACAACAACATCGTCAACATTTCGTACAAGAATGCTGTTCTCACAGGCATCGTTGTGAATCACACCGTTCTCATGTATCTCTTGATATATATCCTTGATTGTTTGCTTTAAAGTTTCAATACCGTTTATGAACTCAATTTCCTCTTCCACAGAGCGGTCTGGTTTTACATACCGGTTACGAAAAATATTGAAAAATTCTGTAATTGGCTTGTAGTTCTTCAAATCTTCAATGACAATTCCTTCTCTACCATCCATATTTATGTCCATCTCATTATAAATGCGCGGGATAGATGAGCCTTGTAGAGCCTTAAGTTGTTGATAATACTCAATTTCCTTATCCCGAGAATCCTTGGGAGTTTCAATGTAATATTTAACATATACACTTGAATTGTCAGAGAATACGAGACGTTCGATAGAAAACTGCTCATAAGTGGATACGTGCTCTTTTCGAAAGTTCTCAAAGACCTTATCGTTCGGTACGCCAGACGGTCTAATCCTCGAAGGGGTATCTCGAAGTGGTTTGACAAAATCGATTTTTATAGCTCGAAGGCTCTCTGCCTCTCGTTTTTCTCTTTCATTGTAAAGATTGTCAGAAAGCAAATTGCTAGGGCGTACCAGTTTTAAGGTGGTACGTTCAAAATTCAAACTTTCATTTGCTGGAAGAATCGATAACGGGTTTTCCTCCGCTTTAATATCATTGATTATTGTATTGGCCAATTCTGTGGCATTTCCTTCAGAACATTTCAGCAGATAAGCAGCAATAGCTTGGCGGAGAGTAGGAGTCGTAGAGTCGTGTTTAATGCGAAAAATGTTATAGGCCAGTTTTCCATTAGCATATCCAGTAAAATCAATGAAGTAAGTTTCATAGAAGCTTGTCATTATGAAATGAGGAACCTTGTAGCGCAATAGACAGTAGCGTAGTTCATCCATGGCCAAGTTCCAATGGGGCCCCACGCCGTCCTTGTAGCACAAATCCAAATTGTTCTCCTCGCTGTAATATATTACGATGGCCATTATAGTGTCAACTTCAACACCACAAATCAGAACAATATTATCAACCACAGGGTCTTGATGACAATCGATCTCACATGGACCATCTGTATGAGGAAACTTATGAGCTAGAATAGCGGGAGAAAACACTAAACTGCCTGGTGCATGTCTACTTCTTAAAATTGGTCTCAAAATACCCATGCAAATCGTTACTATTGTATAAGACATCATCTTTTCAGCAAGAGATGGAATTATTTTGTTGTCTGCTATGAAATCGGAGTCGTTGGTATAAAGGCCATCTGGCTGATAGCGGTCAAAGAAGTCGAAATATAACTCCTCCGCCTCCTGTAAACTTGCATTGAAAGGTTCGATGAAGATTATATCAAACAGTTCATGGGCAATCTCAGAAGCTTGGTATAAATGTCCTCCAATAGTGTCCAACTCTAGTACATCATCTCGACTACGCGTAGCCAACGCATCTGGAAGTGTAACACCAAGATATATTTGTGCAGACCTTTTAGACCATACATCAACTTCTACTATCTTTTTCTCCAGGGCCATCAGACGATCTATCTCATCAAAAGGCCCCTGATTAATAAATCTCCTATAGTAAGTGGTTCTATCATAAAAATCTTGTTTTTCATTGTGCTCTGTGTAAATGGCTCTAGCACGCTTCACGTCGTAAACCCATCTCGACTTGGCCCATTGTAACAAGTACCTTCTCTCATCTTCAGGCAGACCAGGGTTCCTCTGATCAAATACTTCCCGATACACGTTGAATACAGCTTCAGGACGATCTAAAATCTCCGCGAGCACATTGCTGGGTACACTTCCAGACAACTCAAAAGTTATAATACCCGACAGAATTTCAAATGTGTAATTCAAAAGGACACTTGGCCTCAGAATTGCCTCCCGGAGCTTCTGTTGAAGCATGGCCTGAGTACGTCCAGTTCTGGCCGAATGGGTACTGTCGGTGGAGTTAATGCCAAACTGTTGAAGACCAGACTCGTACTCAGACTGCTCTACATAAGGAGGAAGATAATAATCGACATTATCATCGTTATAATCGTTAGGGATGGCGCCCAGATGTATCTTAGTAGGGTCATAACTATCTCCGTTAAAAAGAGGCATTATGTTTGGTGCTAAGTCGATAAAAGACAGCGGGTGGCTCTATCGATTTAAAGCCTTTCTTTCTTCTGGAAGAACAGAAATCAGCCGTTTATGGTGTAGTTTATGCCTCTTTCTTGTTTCTTTACAAATTATTCTGTCTTTATTTCCCAATTAATATATAGATATTTCCTGCCTGGTTATATTTCTCTTCCTTAATGATTTAATATCCGTCGAAATGGCTCAATCGTCTCATCCACAACCTGGTCGGGATATCGTTGATTATCTGAGGTATAGCAGATGGAATAGCACGAGGTCCAATGGTTTAATTCCCTATAACGGGTAAGTATAAATTCAGGGAGAGACTGTCATAATTACGTATTTAGTAGTAAAATCTTTAACCACTGTTAAGCAGAGGGAGATAGGTAAGCTTTTGATTATCATAGCTACAGTGTTTAAATATTTCGTCTGTTATTAATGTTATACTTTTGTAATAATATTTCAAATAGTTCCATATAAAAATGAGGATCCTAGCTGTGACAGGCCGCATAGGCTTAATAGGCCTAATAGATAGCTAGACAAACTAATCATCAAGATTAGTATTCAGATTATCCAATAAGGCAACAAGATCGACCCAATCTTGTCCAATATTTAGCTCACGTCCTAATTTCGCGTCAAAAGTCGAAAAGCTAGTGTGGAAATTGGTTACAACAACATCGTCAACATTTCGTACAAGAATGCTGTTCTCACAGGCATCGTTGTGAATCACACCTTTCTCATGTATCTCTTGATATATATCCTTGATTGTTTGCTTAAGCGTTTCAATACCGTTTATGAACTCAATTTCCTCTTCCACAGAGCGGTCTGGTTTTACATACCGGTTACGAAAAATATTGAAAAATTCTGTAATTGGCTTGTAGTCTTTCAAATCCTCAATGATGATTCCTTCCCTGCCATCCATATTTATGTCCATCTCATTATAAATGTGCGGGATAGATGAGCCTTGTAGAGCCTTAAGTTGTTGATAACATTCAATTTCCTTATCCCGAGAGTCCTTGGGAGTTTCAATGTAATATTTAACATATACACTTGAATTGTCAGAGAATACGAGACGTTCAATAGCAAAATGCTCATTATTGGATACGTGCTCTTTTCGATAATTCTCAAAGACCTTATCGTTCGGTGCGCAAGACGGTCTAATCCTCGAAAGGGTACGTCGGTTTGGTTTGACAAAATCGATTTTTATAGCTCGAAGGCTCTCTGCCCCTCGTTTTTCTCTTTCATTGTAAAGATTGTCAGAAAACAAATTGCTAGGGCGTACCAGTTTTAAGGTGGTACGTTCAAAATTCAAACTTTCATTTGCTGGAAGAATCGATAACGGGTTTTCCTCCGCTCTAATAGCGTCGATTATTGTATTGGCCAATTCTGTGGCATTACCTTCAGAACATTTCAGCAGATAAGCAGCAATAGCTTGGCGGAGAGTAGGAGTCGTAGAGTCGTGTTTAATGCGAAAAATGTTATAGGCCAGTTTTCCATTAGCGTAACCAGTGAAATCAATGAAGTAGGTTTCATAAAAACTTGTCATTATAAAATGAGGAACCTTGTAGCGCAATAGATAGTAACGCAGTTCATCCATGACCAAGTTCCAATGAGGCCCCTCGCCGTCCTTGTAGCACCAATCCAAATTGTTCTCCTCGCTGTAATATACTACGATAGCCATTGTAGTATGGACTTCAAAATCACAAAGTAGTTCAATAGTATCTACCACAGGGTCTTCATGACAATCGACGTCATGTGGACCATCTGCATGAGGAAACTTCTGAGCTACAATGGCGGGAGAAAACACTAAACTGCCTGGAACTTGTCTACTTTTTAAAATTGGATCCAAAATACCCTTGCAAATCGTTACTATTGTATAAGACATCATCTTTTCAGCAAGAGATGGAATTGTTTTGTCGTCTGCTATGAAATCGGAGTCGTTGGTATAAAGGCCATCTGGCTGAATCCGTCCAGTGATTTTGAAATATGACTCCTCCGCCTCCCGTAAACTTGCATTGAAAGACTCCATGAACATTATATCAAACAGTTCGTGACCAATCTCAGAAGCTTGATATAAATGTCCGCCAATAGTGTCCAACTCGAGTGTATCATCTCGACTACACGTAGCCAACGCATCTGGAAGTGTAACACCAAGATATATTTGTGCAGACCTTTTAGACCATACATCAACTTCTACTATCTTTTTCTCCAGGGCCATCAGACGATCTTTCTCATCAAAAGGCCCCTGATTAATAAATCTCCTATAGTAAGTGGTTCTATCATAAAAATCTTGTTTTTCATTGTGCTCTGTGTAAATAGCTCTAGCACGCTTCACGTCGTACACCCATCTCGACTTGGCCCATTGTAACAAGTACCTTCTCTCATCTTCAGGCAGACCAGGGTTCTTTTGATCAAATACTTCCCGATACACGTTGAATACAGCTTCAGGACGATCTAAAATCTCCGCGAGCACATTGCTGGGAACACTTCCAGACAACTCAAAAGTTATAGTACGCGACAGAATTTCAACTGTGTAATTCAAAAGGACACTGACACTTGGCCTCAGAATTGCCTCACGAAGGTTCTGTTGAAGCATTGCCTGAGTACGTCCAGTTCTGGCCGAAGGGGTACTGTCGGTGGAGTTAATGCCAAACTGTTGAAGACCAGACTCATACTCAGACTGCTCTACATAAGGAGGAAGATAATAATCGACATTATCATCGTTAGGGAAGTTACCGAGATCTATCTGAGCAGGATCATAACTATCTCCGTTAAAAAGAGGCATTATGTTTGGTGCTAAGTCGATAAAAGGGCTTCTTCTGAAAGAACAGAAATCAGCCGTTTATAGTGGAATTTATGCCTCTTTCTTGTTCCATTTCCCAATTAATATATAGGTATTTCCAGCCTGCTTATTGTTCACTTCCTTTAATGATTTAATATCCGTTGAAATGACTCAATCGTTTCATCCACAACCTGGGATATCGTCGATTATCTGAGGCGTAGGATGTTTGATTCCCCTATAACGGTTAAGCATAAATATAAGCAGAGACTGTCATAATACGTATTTACTAGTAAAATCTTTAACCACAGTTAAGCAGAGGGAGATAGGTAAGTGTTTGATTATCATAGCTACAGTGCTTAAATATTTCGTCTGTTGTTGATGTTCTTTTTTGTAATAAGATTTCAAATAGACAAATAAACTAATCATCAAGATTAGTATTGAGACTATCCAATAAAGCAACCAGATCGACCCAATCTTGTCGAATATTTAGCTGATGTCCTAATTTCAGGTCAAAAGTCGAAAAGCTAGTGTGGAAATTGGTTACAACAACATCGTCAACATTTCGTACAAGAATGCTGTTCTCACAGGCATCGTTGTGAATCACACCTTTCTCGTGTATCTCTTGATATATATCCTTGATTGTTTGCTTTAAAGTCTCAATACCGTTTATGAACTCAATTTCCTCTTCCACAGAGAGATCTTGTTTTATATATCGGTTACGAAAGATATTGAAAAATTCTGTAATTGGCTTGAAGTCCTTCAAATCTTCAATGACAATTCCTTCTCTACCATCCATATTTATGTCCATCTCATTATAAATGCGCGGGATAGATGAACCTTGTAGAGCCTCAAGTATTTGATAATACTCAATTTCCTTATCCCGAGAGTCCTTGGGAGTTTCAATGTAATATTTAACATATACACTTGATTTGTCAGAGAATACGAGACGTTCGATAGAAAACTGCTCATTAGTGGTTACGTGCTCTTTTCGAAAGTTCTCAAAGACCTTATCGTTCGGTGCGCTAGACGGTCTAATCCTCGAAGGGGTATCTCGAAGTAGTTTGACAAAATCGATTTTTATAGCTCGAATGCTCTCTGCCTCTCGTCTTTCTCTTTCATTGTAAAGATTGTCAGAAAACAAATTGCTAGGGCGTACCAATTTTAAGGTGGTACGTTCAAAATTCATACTTTCATTTGTTGGAAGAATCGATAACGGGTTTTCCTCCGCTTTAATATCATTGATTATTGTATTGGCCAATCCTGTGGTGTCTACTTCAGAACATTTCAGCAGATAGGCAGCAATAGCTTGGCGGAGAGTAGGAATTGTAGAGTCGTGTTTAATGCGAAAAATGTTATAGGCCAGTTTTCCATTAGCATATCCAGTAAAATCAATGAAGTAAGTTTCATAGAAGCTTGTCATTATGAAATGAGGAACCTTGTAGCGTAATAGATAGTAGCGTAGTTCATCCATGGCCAAGTTCCAATGGGGCCCCTCGCCGTCCTTGTAGCACAAATCCAAATTGTTCCCCTCGGTGTAATATATTACGAGAGCCATTGTGGTTTCGACTTCAATATCACAAATTAGAACAATATTATCAACCACAGGGTCTTCATGACAATCGAGCTCAGGTGGACCATCTGCATGCGGAAATTTCTGAGGTACATTGGCGATAAAAACCTCTAAACTGCCTGGTGCATGTTTACTTCTTAAAATTGGTGCCAAAATGCCCCTGCAAATGGTTACTATTGTATAAGACATCATTTTTTCAGCAAGAGATGGAATTGTTTTGTAGTCGAGTAAGAAATCGGAGTCGTTGGTATAAATGCCAGCTGGCAGCATCCGATCAAGGATTTCGAAGTAAGACTCCTCCGCCTCCTGTAAACTTGTATCGAAAAACGCCATGAAGTTTATGTTAAACTGTTCGTGATCAATCTCAGAAGCTTGGTATAAATGTCCTCCAATAGTGTCCAACTCTAGTACATCATCTCGACTACACGTAGCCAAGGCATCTGGAAATGTAACACCAAGATATATCTGTGCAGACCTTTTAGACCATACATCAACTTCTTCTACTCTCCTTTTCTCCAGGGCGATCATACAATCTATGTTGTCAAAAGGCCCCTGATTAATAAATCTCCTACGGCGAGGATTTCTATCATAGATGTCTTGATTTTCGTTGTACTCGGTGTGAATGGCTCTAGCACGCTTCACGTCGTAAACCCATCTCGACTTGGCCCACTGTAGCAAGTACTTTCTCTCATCTTTAGGCAGATCAGGGTTCCTCTGATCAAATCGTACCTGATACAAGTTGAATATAGCTTCAGGACGATCTAAAACCTCTGCGAGCACATTACTGGGTACACTTTCAGATAACTCAAAAGTTCTATTACAAGGCATTGCTTCAACTGTGTAATTCAAAAGGACACTTGGCCTCAGAATTGCCTTACGAAGGTTTTGTTGAAGCATGGCCTGAATACGTCCAGCTTTGTCCAAAGGGCTACTGTCAGTAGGATCAATGCCGAACTGTTGAAGACCTGACTCATACTCAGTCTGTTGTACGTATCGAGGAATATAATAATCGACATTATCATCGTCAGGGAAGGTGCCCAGATGTATCTTAGTAGGGTCATAACTTTGTCCGTTAAAAAAAGGCATTATGGTTGGCGTTCAGTCGATAAAAGACAGCGGATAGCTCTATAATCAGTGACAACTTTTGCTGAAAGGGACAGGGAAATACACTGAACGCATTAGGCTAGATTTGGAATAATCAACGTAGCGAACGCCGAAAGGTTAAGACTATAATCCAGTCTCAGGAAATTACACAACAAAGTCGACGATAAATGCCCGACGATACTAAACGCTTAGAGCGCTTATTAAACACGAGGAAAAAACGCCAAGGGAACGATTGAGGCATTAATATACTCACAAGAAAGATTATGCTACTAGGGTAGCGTAACTAAGAGGAAAAAAAAGGAAGTAAAATAAATTAGTGTTAATACGCCAACAGACATAACTATCTGCTAAGATAATATGCATTACTATTTCTGAGATTATTTCGGAACCTCAAGTGATTCTGAAACATAATAACTGGCGAGACCATTGCTCGTGATACAGAACAGTCTGAATATAATTCCAGCAGTCTCTCTCCATCTGGTGTTGACTCGAATATGCCTTCTGCTTATAAGGATCAATCTGAGTATGAGTCTGGTTTGGAGCAGTTCGGTACTGGCCCTGGCGATACAAGCGTTTTAGCTTCGACTGGACGTATTCAATCCGAACTTCAAGCGAAACTTCGTGATTCGCTGCTTCGCCCAACTAAGTATTTGAATTATTCAATGGGATTTATGACGCGTAATAAAACTTTCGAGGTGTCTGAACTTGTTTTCGTTGAGGTTCTAGAGCATCATGATGATCTATTCAACCAGCATCAGGCACGATTTAATAAGGAGAACCCTGACATGCCTGAAGAAAAGAGAAAGTACTTGTTAGACTGGGCCAAATCAAGATGGGTTTATGACGTAAAACGTGCTAGAGACATGCATACATTTTATAACAAATCTCCAGACTATCAAGATGATAAGATACCGGCATTTAGGGCATTCCTCAATCAAGGACCCTATGCCGAGATCGATCGCATAATAGCCCAGGAGAGAAAAATAGTAATAGATCGTGCATGGTCTAAAAGAGAGGCCAAAATATATCTCGGCTTAAAGATGCCAGATGTTTTGACGGTATGTAGTCGTACTGATGCTCTCGACTTGGAGACGATTGGAGGACATTGGTACCAGGCTTCTGAGATTGATAATGATGCCTTTTATGAAACCTTTATGAGGCCCTTTAACAGAGGTTTACAGGAAACAGAGAAATCTAAATTCAAAGTACAGTCACCAATGTATCCAGTGAACATGTACGAAACTGAGATGGATTACTTACAACCGGGACTAACGGTTCCTACACTGACTGAAAAACTGATTTCTCACGTGCTGGTCACGATTTGTAAGGGTATTTTGTACCCAATTTTAAAGAGCAAATCGCAAAAAACCTTCCTCGAGTTCGATTGCGCTCCAGCATTGAAAAAAGTTCCTCACACAGACGGACCGCGAGAGACTGATACCCATCAAGTCGATATGGTAGATAGCATTAATTTAATTAATAAGGGCAAAGTCGACACCACAGTAGCCCTCGTGATATACTATAGTGGTGCGAATGATTTAGACATGTGTTATGATGACGGCCAGGGGCTTCATTGGAATTTGGTCATGGATGAACTGCGCTACTATCTATTACGACACAAGGTTCCTCATTTTATAGTGACTAGTTTCTATGAAACCTACTTCATTGATTTCACTGGTTACGCTAATGGGAAATTAGCTTATAATCTTTTTCGTATTAAACACGACTCTACCGACCCAACGCTTCGCCAAGCTATTGCAGCTTATCTGTCGAAATGTTCTGAAGGAAATGCTGCAGAGTTGGCTAAAGCAATTGTAGACGATATTCAAGCCGAGGAAAACCCATTTTCAATTCTTCCTACAGAAGAAAGTATGAGTTTTGAAGCCACCACATTGAAATTGGTATGCCCCAGTAATCTTCTTCCCGGCCATCTCTACACCAAAAATGAGAAACAAGAGGCAGACAAATTTCAAGCCGTGAAAATCGAATTTGTTAAGCCCCATCGAGATACCACTCCCAGACTTAGAGCATCCAACTTTTTGGTTCAAACAGATCTTCAGACTTTAAAAGTGGAGAAGGAAGTATATCGTACTGACAGTTTTGCTGTTACACATGTTTCAATGGATAATGGAGACAAGGCGTATGCTAAATACTACTCTGCGATTTCCGGTGAGTCGAGAGAGAAGGAGATACAGTACTACGACAAGCTTGAATCGTTGCAAGGGACTTACATCCCTCGCTTTTATAAAGAGATAGAAGGTGGCATGAGCACCATAAAAGGGATTCTCATTGAAGATTTGAGCGAGTACCAGCCGATCACAGAGTTTTTCAATAATTTTCGCAACAGGTATAGAGGACGAAACATCACAGTTGAGGAGGAAATTGAGTTTTTGAACAGTACTGAGAAGTTAAAGAAAACAGTCACGGATATATACCAACAGATACATGAGCTCTATGTGATCCACAACAATGCCTGTGAGAACAGCATTCTTGCTCGAGACGTGGATGATGCCGTCGTAACTAACTTTGATTCCTGTTTTTCAGTTTTTAATCCGGAAATAGGAGTTGAATTAGATATCGATCAAGACTGGGATGACCTAAAGATTCTATTTGCTAGTCTCGATATTGATCTCCGCGATTCATAAAAGCATTTTCAAGGCCAGTGCTACAAATAGTAACAAAAAGTCATATCGGTCTCAAATATCGCCTATCGTAGTCATAAGCCTATCTTTATAATAGCCATTTTCTTAATATTTTATTTGATTCTTATTTCCAGACACCTTCACTAACTATCAGTAGCTTATAATCTAAGTAGACCGCAAGTAGGAAATATCATCGTCAGCTGTTTTAATTCTTCGCGTTGACAGCTGGATCAGGGGATACGAATTGGTATACCCAAGATGCCAGAATCGTACTTGTCTAATCATCTATTCTTCAGCCATTTTAGCGAGAATCATATCTCCAGATCTATGCATGGCAGCCTGTAATCTTTTATACGGCTGCTAGATTGTGGTCTCTTATCGCACCAACCGAATCGATGTTAGAAGGGACAATAGAACCCTATGGTCTTATACTAAAGACAATATTTTTCATAAATGTGGTTATAAACGACTAAACGAATATCAGAGGATAGCGAATACTTGGTCAAGCATTTGCGACGCTCGCTCAAATACATACGATACCATGGCCAGTGAGAATTCCCAGATCTCCAAAACCATCCAGGAGATCTCGCTCGAGAGCGATTCTCATCACCGCAAGCTGGTTCAATTGCCAGATTCATTGATACCGTACCGACTTGCAATTTGTTCATATGGTGCTGCAATGATTGCGACCACCGTGGGGTTCCCATTGGACTCGGTGAAAACTCGGCTGCAGACTCATAAGTTCAAAAGTGCATGGCAGTGTATACTAGATACAGAAAAACACGAAGGAATTCGTGGCTTCTATAGAGGTCTGACGGCCCCATTACTTTCCTCCAGTGCGGTCAGGTCTGTTAGTATCACCATTTATTCGAAATGTGTCCCTCTTATGTCGAACATGTGGTTTTCTCTCTATTCCCCACCCAAATCAAAGGACACTATGACAGCGACAATCGACTGGATGTTAAGGACGAGCCCTATTACTTTTGGTGCCGGCGCAGTGGCAGGATCCGTCTGCTCGGTATTATCATGTCCTTTCGAGTTTACGAAATTGGCATCTCAGATCGAAATTTTGGTCAGGCGAAACCAGGCAGCCGCTGCATCATCCAGCTCTCCTCAAAGCTCGCCAGACTCGCTTAAACCCGGCAAACTAAAAGCCAAGGGATCCTTTGAAATCGCCAGTGAGCTAGTCAAAAAAGGAGGCATCGCATCTCTTTATGGCGGCTATCGCTATCATATTCGTAAGTGGACAAGTGTCTGGTTTGTGGGGATTTCGTGATGGGGTGTGCCTCCGGCGACTGGGCTCCGCCCAGACCTGGTTGCCCCTCGCTACGCGAGGGGGGCGCGGTTTTATGGGTAGTGTTGGGTGGGTTACAATGCGAGCTCAATGTTCAACAATATGGTAGCCTGTGAATACCGTTAGATGCCATCTGGGTGCTAGTGATCTGCACGTCACTTAGTACTATCATGGAGATTAGCACGGATATTGGCTACTATGCTGAGCTAGTCTGAGGTTCCCCTTCCCCGCTGCGGCTATTGTTCTCTATATCGCTACTGCTGTCTCTATCGCTGTTAATGCCGGCAATGGTGCTAGTTTCAAGTACCGGTAGTACTCTCGCTATCGTTACCCCAAACTTGTTACAGGTCTCAGAGGCAAACTCTATGTAGGCCATATCGTGATAGAGCACAGCAGCGATATTAAACTAAAGCAAACAAAGCCAAGTCTCGATAGTATTAATTCTGCATCACACTATCTCATTATGCCTTATCGCTCTTGATATGCCCCACCATTGATTACCAGTCTCGATTGTATATTTCGAGAGCAGAAGACTAACCCCCACTCTAGTACGAGATATTATAGGTTCCGGATTATATTTCACGGTCTATGAAAACGCTAAAGTAGCCATTTCAAAAGTACTGAACTCGGATAAACCCCATCCTGTTTCCATAGCTATCGGCGGTGCCATGGCAGGCACCATCTGCTGGATAGCAGTGTATCCATTAGACACATACAAAGGCATTGTGCAGCGAGACATCTATGCAGCCAGCATCAATGCGCCAAACGTCATTGCAAGGAAGCCCATCAAGTTCTCGTCAATGTTTCACAGACGCATGTATCGAGGACTGGGACTGTCCATAGCACGCACCAGCATCATCGGCATGACGTTTTTCTCCTGCTACGAACAGATGATCAAATGGATCTGACCCGAACGTGGGGAACCTGTATTTACCTGAACACCACCATCTCATAATAGAATAGCATCTCGCATACCCGGCTACACACTAGAACGCAAACGGTACCACAGCGCCCAAACGTCATCGCAATAACGGCGATAGCCGGCCAGCCTGGACGGCGCCCCCGACACAATCTCCTGCGAAGCAGGAGCCACGGGGTCTGGGGCAGAGCCCCAGCCGCCGGAGGCACAACACCTTCACCCTGGAGCCTGCCTCCGGCGGCTGGGGCTCCGCCCCAGACCCCGTGGCTCCTGCTTCGCAGGAGATGAGTCGGCTGGTAGACGAGGATATGGTGAAGGGGGATGGGGGTCTCTGGTGAGATGGGTGTGGGATTTTCTGGGGTTGCCCCCCGCCATCGCCCCCACACTGCTCCATGCACAGGTACCGTGCCAGGTTGCATTATCGGCTATTGACTGTCGTATTGGGAAGAGATCGGCAGAGAGATCTCGAGGGGCATCTCCGAATCTAGAGTGCGGGGAGGCGGATCTCGCTATTTGACGGTTATGATGGGGGATCAGAGCGCAGATCTTTCTGCCAATGTCTCATTTTGATCTGATCTGATTTGTAGACATGCGGTGGAAAAACTAGATAGAGGCTGTCGATGACACTTGATCTGAATATATAAGACCAAGGCCGATTCTTGATTGTTGTTGCCTTTTTTTTTCGTCATCGCATCTCACAATATAGTGATACACCAACAGTTCATTATCCACTATGTCTGCTGTGAAACAACAAGAGGTCTATGTCGAGCGAGTCGACACCAACGAGGTTGACATTGAAAAGTCAAAATCCATTGACATTCGGGGCTTGGATGAAGCTCAGCGAATTATCGGTCATGGAGAGTTGCACGATCTCAATGTCACAGAGGACGAGATCAAGAAGGTTGTCCGCAAGACTGACTGGTCCATTCTGCCTTACCTCGCAGTCTGTTACATGTTCTACTACATTGACAAAACTACACTATCCTATGCTGCTATCTTTGGTATGAAGGACGACTTGAATCTGGTAGGCACCCAATACAGCTGGCTGTCGTCCGTCTTCTACTTTGGATATCTCTTCTGGGCCATCCCCACCAACTATTTCCTCCTCAGACTGCCTGTCGGCAAGTACCTGGGCTTCAACATCATGATGTGGGGAGTCTTTCTCATGCTCCAAGCTGCTTGCAAGAGCTTCGCTACCCTCAGCGTCCTCAGAGTACTCGGTGGTGCTGTCGAGGCTACAGCTGACCCAGCTTTCATGCTGATTACTTCCATGTGGTAAGTACTGCTTCCGGGGGTCTTATTTGCCTCCGGCGGCTGGGGCTCTGCCCCAGACCCCGTTGCTCCTGCTTCGCAGGAGATTACTGGGACTGTGGACGCTCGACTCGAGCGAAGCGAGAGGAGCCACGGGGTCTGGGGCAGAGCCCCAGCCGCCGGAGGCACATTCTCTCTTCACGTCTTCCATGTCCCAATTCGGCAGGTGGGGCCGGAGATAACCGTTAAATGCCAGGGGCAGTAGATCTAACAGGTATAGGTACACTCGTAAGGAGCAGCCAGTGAGAATTGGTTTGTGGTATACTGCTAATGGTCTTGGTATTGCCGCTGGTGGGTTGATTGGTTATGCTATTGGTCATATTCCCTCCACCCACCTTGCTTCCTGGCGTTATGAGTTTATTATTGTCGGTGCTTGTTCGTTCTTATGGGGTCTGCTGATGTTTTTCAGACTTCCTAACTCTCCTGTTGATAATAAGATCTTTACTGAGAGAGAGAAGCAGATCATTATTTTCCGCCTCAAGGACAATCAGACTGGTATCGAGACTAAGGTCTTTAAGTGGAGCCAATTCAAGGAGGTGTTCCTGGATCCCAAGACCTATTTCTTCTTCCTCATCAGTTTCTTTGGTAACATTCCCAATGGTGGATTATCCAATTTCGGTACTTTGATTATTGAAGGTTTCGGATTTTCTACTTTAGTGACTACTCTTATGCAGATACCCAATGGTGCGGTCATTTCTGGATCGATTCTGCTGGCGGTGTTCCTGAACAACAGGTTCAAGAACCGTCGAGTGGTATTTGCAGTTATGTTCATCATTCCAAACATTGTCGGTGCTTTTGGTCTCTATTTCATTCACGATAGTCACCGAATTGGCAGACTCATCTGTTACTACCTCACTGGTCCTTACAATGCGGCATTTGTGCTACTGCTGTCAGTCACCACTGCTAATACTGCGGGCCATACTAAGAAGGTCATGACGAACGCCATTCTGTTCATGGGTGTCTGTGTAGGAAACATTGCAGGTCCATTTTTCTACAAGACCGACCAAGCACCTAAATACCCTCTCGGCATGGGCTCTCTTATCTTCAGTAACATCTCCGAAGCAGTGCTCATCGCCGTCCTAGGTGTCCATCTCTACAGACAAAACAAGAAGCGCGACAGAGACTTCCCATCGCACGAGGTTGACCACGACGGCACTGGCGCATTCTTGGATCTGACCGACATCCAGAACAAGAACTTCAGATACATCTACTAGCTTTGTACTATTATTGTTTATAATGACCTGTTTTAAATATACCTTTTCGTAGCCACTGTGTTCTCTGCCCGACTTGCCTCCGGCGGCTGGGGCTGCGCCCCAGACCCCGTGGCTCCTCTCGCTCCGCTCGAGTCGGAGCGCTACGAGGAGACCACACTTGGAGGAGCTAAGCCTGAAACAACAGCTTCATACGAAGCTGCGACACCAACACACGACTCGAGCGCAGCGAGAGGAGCCACGGGGTCTGGGGCGCAGCCCCAGCCGCCGGAGGCAACCTGCACCCCGTTTGAGGAGCTCAAAAGCGCCAGCGAGCTCGCTATACCCCTGAGCACGGACCTTCGTAGCGAGGAGCTCATTGGCCCAAAAGGGTAAAAGGTAAGCAAACACAGGGCTAGGGCCGCGTTTAGAGAGCGGAAGAACAGGGGGTGCTATTATTAGGTTACAGGCGGGCAGCCGTATCAAAAAAAAATGCTGATCCTGTCTATGGTTGTTTAGGCGCAAGACGAATATAGTATAATTCGCACGCATTTGTTGACAAGCTGTTGCTGGTAGCTTCGGACCACTAGTACAAGAAGGTTTCGTGAATCGAACATTATCTATTTAGTGTTTTATTTCGCGAGAGAACAGCTGATAAGTGGCTTTAATTAAATTTTTGGATAGTACGGTTTGTTATACGATAGCGAGAAAATCTCGAACCGTTGATAGACGCCTGACCACTCTTACAAGGTCTTATTGATCGACTGATTTACACGAGGTTTGTCTGTTTAACTGCACGTACAAATTTCTTGCCCACATTCGTTTGGCTTGGAATTTTTAGCGACGAGTTTAGAGCAGAGCTAAGATATTTCTTGGCTGTCCAACTAATTTATTACCAAACATTTGAGAACATTCATTGGAACTGTGCTAGTTCAGTGACTTTTCTTAGTTGATATTTATAGTATATTTCAGGTACTCTTGCCAGGTCTTCCGGTAGTGCTTTTGAGAGTGATATCCGATATTTCGCTTTTGGGGACAGCCTGGTGATTCTTGAAACAAGAGAAAACGAGGAACGAGAAAACGAGGAACGAGAAAACGAGAGAACTCAAAAGTTTTTTATCGTTGTTTACACTGTGGATTCGAGCATAGTGCGAGCAAGCAAGGTAGTGCCCTCTACAACAGGAAGCTCAACCATTATACAAATTGCTGGATAACATCAAAGTTAGCGTAAGATCTGAACACAATCACAGAACCCAATAATCGGCTAAGTCCAAGACTAAAAGTTAATCATTCTAGGCTTTTCTTCTGAGAATCAGATTAATAACAAAAAATGGCTGCTAAGGCGTATTACACTAAGCGCAAGATGCTGATATCCTCTTTGGTCTTCGCTGCCTATGCTGCTACGGGCAGCTCAGCTTCTGAACTACCTACGCAACCGTCCTTACAATCATTAGATGGACCTGCGCCGCTGGAAACAGGAACTGGGCAGTTTGAAATCCAAATCGAAGATATCAACAATCAACCATTCATTCAAGAGATCAAACTTCCATCCGTAGTACCAGGACATATTGAAAAACGTGCCGATTCACCAAAGGTTGTAGCATCTATTTCTGGTAATGGTCAATCAGATACAAATGCTGCACCCACCGCTTCACAAACAAGTGGGCCACCTGCTATGCCCACCCTCAAAACTACAAGTGTTCCCATTCCGACAGTAACGGTTCCTCCTTTGGGGAACAATCCGTTTATTAATGAATCCAATCTTCCCGAGGGTACAGTATTTATTGCCGTAGGTGCTATTCTTGGAGGGCTTGCACTGGCGTTGATTGCCTGGCGAATCGTGGCAGCACAGGCTCTGAGAAAGTCACTTAAACGAAGTGAAGCAGCTGCATTATTAGCAGAACAAGCAGAACACAAAGCACCTATTTTCAGCGCTGTAAATGCTGGAAAGCGCGCTGGACGAGATTCTATGAACCCCAACTTCGACTCTGACAATGCATTTGGACCATCGAATCGTAATACGATGGCTTCTGGTCATAGCTTGTTCTTCTCCCCAACAACTGAAGTCATGAATATGGGTAAAGAAAGTGGTGGTGACGGTAGTTTAGGTGGATCAGTTGGCATTGGGGGATTGACGAGCTCTGGTACTGGCGGCGGCTCGTTGACTAGTAATCTGGGCGTCATGCCAGCCCCAACTACTCGATCCAGTGTGTATCTTCCTTCTGGTTATTATGGTGTGGGTAGCACTCCAGGTGGAGGAGCTGGAAGTGCTGGTTCGTTGACATCACGGTCCGTTCGTCCCATGTCAATGGCTCCTCGTGAGAGCATGTACGGAGCAGGCTCAGCAAGCATAGACCAAATGTCAGAGCGCCACAGCACCTTCGACCGCCAGAGTATGTACGCAACCATCCAGCCACGAACCAACCCCAACAACCGCGCACCCAGCGCCTACCTGGACGACCTCCTCGCCCAGGACGAAGATGACGACGAAGAATAGGCTTCCATATATATTAATGCATAGATTCACGGGATACTTACATGACGCGAGTGCCTTGGTAGCTGGGCTCTGCCCCAGACCCCGTTGCTCGTCCCCCTCGCTCGACTCGACTCGAGTCAAGATGACTACTGCAGTTATCAGAACCTCTAACAAGCACCAGGACAGAAACTGGTCTGCCCAGATACCGACTCGAGCGAAGCGAGAGGAGCAGCGGGGTCTGGGGCGGAGCCCCAGCCGCCGGAGGCACACACACGGAAAGAAAAAGTTCATTTAGATTATTACAGACATTTCTACATTTTACCTGTCGACCTCTCCGAACACCAAGTCCATGGTACCGATGATGGCGACGGCGTCTGGTAGGAAATGCTCACGGGAGATGTGGTCGAATGCAGCCAAGTGGGCAAAACCAGGTGCTCTGATTTTGCATCTATAGGGACGCTCGGAGCCGTCCGAGACGACGTAGACGCCCATTTCACCCTTAGGGGCCTCGATGGCAGTGTATGTTTCGCCAGCGGGTACCGAGTATCCTTTTGTGAAGAGCAAGAAGTGGTGGATGAGAGACTCCATATCCTCTTTCATTAATGAACGAGGTGGAGGAGCGATTTTATAGTCCTCGACCTTGACAGGGCCAGCAGGAATTTGATTGATACATTGCTCGATAATGCGCAATGATTGACGGAATTCCGACATTCTGATTAGATAACGATCATAACAGTCACCATTAGTTCCTACTGGGACGTCGAAATCCACCAAATCATATGCATCGTAAGGTTGACTCTTACGGATATCCCATGGGATACCGGATCCTCTCAACATGACACCGGAGAGAGAGTAGTCTAGAGCGTCTTGAGCCGAGACAACACCTACGTTTTGAGTTCTTAATTTCCACATTCTGTTGTCAGAAAGCAGTTCTTCGGTCTCATCGATTCTGTCGCCGAATTGAGTGGCCCACATGTAAATATCGTCCAACAAACCAGCAGGCAGATCTTGCGAGACACCACCTGGTCTAACATATGCAGCGTGCAAACGAGCTCCAGAAACACGTTCATAAAACTCCATGAGTTTTTCTCTTTCTTCGAAACCCCACAAAAATGGAGTCAAGGCTCCAACATCCATGGCGTGTGATAGAATAGACATGAGATGGTTCAAGATACGGGTGATTTCTCCAAACATTGTTCGGATATATTTCGCACGAATTGGAACTTCTACGTTAAGAAGCTTCTCAACAGCCAATGCGAAAACTTGCTCATTTGTCATCATGGAAACATAGTCCAATCGATCAAAATATGGCAACGCTTGAGTATATGTCTTATATTCAATCAGTTTTTCTGTACCACGGTGTAATAGACCAATATGAGGGTCAGCACGAATGATTTCTTCACCTTTTAGTTCTAAAATTAATCTCAACACACCGTGAGCAGCAGGATGTTGAGGTCCGAAGTTGACTGTGAAATGACGAATTTTCTTTTCTCCTGTACCTCCTGCTGTTTCAGCTACCTGTAAATCTTCAGTGATGATAGTCTTTCCAAAATTGGGGTCCAATGGAGCTCCAATAGGATTACCGTATTTACGAGCATTTTCTGCCAAATCTTGAGACTTTTGAGTAGCAGTCAGTGACGAGTGGATATGACGCTGAGACCACGAACCAGAACCAGTTGCCGAAGTAGTAGCCCTGAGGAATCTCTTGCCAACAGCTGGTCGAAGAGACGACCACGAACTTCTCAGCATTTTTGTGTGGAATATGGAGCTATATCTTTTGCAAGCTTGAGGGTCGATAAAGTTCCAGCACGGACAACAAACAACAACGTCAATTCAAAAGAATGGGTTCAATGTTCAAATTTTTGTCACTCTGCTTGTCGCATCTGCTCAAATCCAACTTTGACGCGGCCCAATCTTCATCGAAGGGACTGCCAAAGGCCAATCAGCGAGAAGATATTTTTTATACAGTACCCTTGACCAAAAGTTGCGTCTGTGAATATACATGCGTTTAAAGGACTGCCGATCGCCATCAATCAGGTTTGGCTCAGGGTCCATGGTCAGGGCTCAGGTGCATAGGAGGATCATTTTGCCTCTAGCGGCTGAGGCTTCTACACAGATCCCGTAGTTCCTCTCGTAGGTCTGGGCTTCATCCGAATTTAAAGTTTGCATTTATATTAAATCTTGGGCCATGAGTGGGTTGTAGTCCCTGGTGCTCGAGAGTTCACCATAACCACATCAATATCGCTGAAAGAAGGGAGCGATGTGACGTTTGACAACTGAGAAATGATCCTACACAAGCCAGTTTCAGCCAGCGCCGAGTCAGGTGAGATATTCTCTTCAACCAAGATGCTAGGTAACAATTAGAGATAGCAGAAGATTGCTATTACTTCGAGTAGCGACACATATAGACTGGCTGCAGGGTCCGGACGATCAGTACGACAATGGAGGTCGGCCCTCTCTAGGAGCTATCCCTCATTTCGAATATATAACTTCTGCTCTGTGGCTCCTGGCCGACTCGAGCGAAGCGAGAGGAGCCACGGGGTCTGGGGCGCAGCCCCAGCCGCCGGAGGCAGACTCGCATTTCCCTATGATTTCCTCGGCCGTCATACTGAAGTAGAAGGGAGCAAGCGACAAATCCGAAGCACCCCCAGTGTGCAGAATTAATTATTCCCTCAAGGTCCAGAACGTGAGAAGTGAAGCGGAGAAAGCTCATGGAGGCTAGAGATGTATAGAAGGGTGAAGTGCCGAGGTGGATCAGCCAGATCAGACGCGCCAGATAATGTGGGGTGGAATCGTGTTTCGCATTTGATGCTCATTTGTCGATTGATCTCTGGCGCCGTTGGTTCATAAAAGCCGCCGTATATTCCATGAGGAAGCACCGGTTCCTTGGCCCTTGCTGTTTTTGGGCGCCAAGCTTTTGAATCGATATGGCTGTCAAGCGGTTGTCACACTCAGGTACAAAGTTTAAATTATTTCTTCTTCTAGAATAGGCGCAAGATAACCTTGAGCTAGCCTGTTTTGGCCATGTTTAATTTGAGTAAGCAAAGCATACCGCATACGCCCAACGGCCGCAAGGCAGAAACGCACAAGCGGTCAAAATAGTGATTGGCCATATGCAATTATATAAGCATGGATCTCAAAAATTTGATATCTGTCTAATCGAACTCCAGACAGTATAAGCTGTCATTTCACGTCACTTGGACTGCTTATTAATAAAATCGAAAGGCTTTGCTGGTCGCTTCCTACAGGAGCTTTTTGTTTTAGTGGCATTTGTATACCGTTTTTGAGTGCAGCATGCGTTACGATCTGTCCCGCTAGAGGCATGGGATAAGGGGCAACTGCTGGTTGCAACCGTTGTGGCTCTCTTCTGAATAGTACAAATCGATTTTTCTGTCTTTCGGTAGACGATATTTTATTTACTATTTACTGGTTTAACTATTAACAGGTATACCCGTTTCTGATACAATCAAAAAAATACACTAATGAAGAACCTCAACATGCGGTGTGGTTCAGGATAAACACTATGACTATTGAGATACCCATCTTTCACAGCACTTGGTAAATGAATCCAAAGGTAGATACCAGATAAGTCAAAGCTATAATAAGACATGGGGGCATTCAAAGCTAGTGAAAGGGTCATATAAAAAGGAGAAATCAAAACAAAAAAAAAAACGCCATGGACAATAACAAAACACTAAATGAAAAGGGGGTTTAAAATAAATAATTCCAAGAATAATACCAGTTGATATTCTTGCCAAATACCATCCAAAATAACCATTGGCAACAAGAGAACATTACCTCATTGCCATCACATATCAGATTGATCTAATGATTACGGCTCTATTGATCCTTAAGAATGAGTAGCATCCTCACCTGGGCTAGGTGGAGCATCATCGTCCTTGGACAACTTTCGGACTCTGCGAGATCTTAGAGCAGGATCAGAATTAGTGTTTCTCCACGAATCCACAGCCCTTTGGATCAATCCTCGTCGGCTAGCTAATTCTGGATTTAAATATGCTAGACACCAACCGATGCAGTTGCACTCCGACTCATACTTTTGACGATTACCTTTGTATTGTGAAGGGGGTACAGCAGCTCGAGGGTAGATACAGTTATCAGCTTTAAACTGTGGATCAAGTTTAGAAATATCCACTGACTCCACATCGCAGCGAATACAATATGTTGATCTAACTCTCTTACGTGAGTATTGGAATGAGATCCAATCGGCCCCCGTTTCATCCTTTTTCACAAATGTAGGGATTGTTGCTGGGATGGGTCCTGGTAATGAGGCTCGTGGTTTTCTCACCGAAGAAGTGGATTTTGCTTTAACAATGGTTGGGGGGAGCCTGGATTGCGACAATGATTCTAGAGTCATGGACAAACTTCTCTCATTTTTGAGAGAGGTTAATTTGGACTTGGTTACCACTTTACCCTTAGATTTTGTTTGAGATTTTGTTGTTTTAGTTTTAGAAACCGAGTTGCTCATAAATGTGCTTACGGAGAAAGTTGGTAAATCAGATGGGGAGGGTGGAGAAGATGAGGATGATACCTGGGTCGATAAAGCATCAGCAGATGTTAAAGGTGAAAGAGGCGAAGGGACAGTTTGTACAGTATCCAACATATTAAATGAAGTATCAGTGGGCGACATAGGAACATCAAGAGCCATAGAAGCAGCAGCCAATGTTGACTGAGCACGAGACTGTGAAATAGGGTCAAAAGAGCTTGTTGCCTCTGTGTGGTTGAAGAACAAAGAATGAGGTGGTGATGAGACAGAATCGATATATCGAGATGAACTATCTTCAGGGAAGGGCGAGCTATTATCAATCTCATCCACGTAATCATTGTCAGAATTTCTGGCCGTGTTAACATCATCTTCACTTTCTTCATCATAAGGTGACATTGATTTGTACTTTCCAATAGGCGGAGACGATAACGCGAAATATCGCTGTTGAGCGTTGGTTATGTTGCTCGAAAAGTTGTTTGGAAATGAAGAAGCTCGACGCAGTAAGGGACTGCTTGCAGCATTAGCGATGGTATTGGGGATATCCTCGATAAACATTTGCTCTTCGCATGGCGAGACTAGTCCATCAGATGCCACACTTGCACTGCTGAACAGAAGAGGTTCATCGTCATTCATTAATGTGTCAAGGTTTAGAGTGGACTCACCAATGCCATCTGTAGAAGGAGTGTAAAAAAATCCTGAGGTAGAAAACGGCGTGTTAAACTGGCAAGGTGTAGGTAATGGCGATATCATATTTGTAGACGAAGGAAGCGAAGATGACAGGGTAGAAACGCCAATATCCCTAGCAAAAGATTGTAAAGCATCATCAGGAATAGTTGATAAAGAGGAAGAAGAAGAAGATGATGATGATGAACTCGAGGAAGGAGAGCTCAAGTCTGGAGGTTCAGGCCAGACACGATATACCCTAACGTCGCGTTCAGCAGCCTTAGGAATATCAGTAGCACTAGGATATGGGATTCCAGTTGCAGAACTTGAAGTATGACCAAGATTACAAGGAAGAGTGGGAATGATACCATGATTGAAAGGGAATGACTGGGCAACGGCAGAAGAAGCAGCAGCAGCAGCAGCAGCGACTGCAAGTGAAGAAGTAGCTTCAGATGATTGCAAATAAGTTGCGAAGTTATGGTTGGAGTGATTGATTGGAATAGCGAAGTAATCATTAACGACGACTGGTTGACCAAAAAACTGGCCCTGGGCAAGAGGAGGTGAGCGTTTATAATCCGTCATGATATGAATAGATGAGATAATGGTAGGAATAAAAACACGAAAATGAAAGCAATACTGGGGAAAACAATTCTACAAAATAGTTAAAAATGTGTAGCGAAATGTTAAAATACTTTGTAGAAAGACCAGGTTGATAGTGGAGAAAAAAAATGAAAATAATAAACACAAAGATCAACTGTGAGTTGATAAAAATATTGCGAAGACAATAGGAGAATAAAAAGAAAAATCAAGAGAAATAAAGGGGAGAACGACAGGTCACTTTTTTTATTTTATTGTTCGTTCCTACCAAAAATAGCCAACGAGAGCCAAGACCCAAATAACCAGGATGTACAAATTATTGCTAGTATAACTAAACAATAAAAGATGGAATGAGAAGAGATTTTCTCGGATCAAGAAAAGTAGCAAGATTGAAGCTTAAGAAGGAAATAAAAAACTAAGACCAAAGCACGACAGAATAGAACAATGACAGGAGCAATGACGGAACAGAAAGAAACAGCGAACTTGTCAACCCAAGTGTGAAGGCAATCAAATAATGGAATTTTCGCGTCGCTAGCTAGCAGCAAGGCAAAGTTAGTATTAGGTTACTAAAATATACTAGGAATGCAAATACTCACTTATAGTGACTGCCACAAATCAGTAAAAAAAAAGTCCGGGAGTCTGGTAAAGCAACCCTGCGAGGACCCGTTTATTATATAAGAATGATGCTAGAAATAAGACAATAGATTCGGGCAAGCTCTACTGCCTTTAACCATACATAAAGCAGCAGGACGGCCATAAACAGAACACCACGGACAGTATACCAGGACATGAATAGAATCAATGGCCTCCTATTCATGCATTTCAATTAGTGTTCAGACAAGCTATAAAATTGAGCCCCCGAGCGTTAATGCATTAGCGACATTTCAGCTTTGCTTTTTATTTCATGTCAGAGCTTACGCTGCATGTATGTAAGTGGAGAAACCCAGAAAAAGCAAAGCTGTTTCCTAGGTAAGATAAGCGTGAGACCAGATTGGATTTGCTTTTTAACCATGAACGCAACAGAGGAAACAGTACCAGCAACTGGGCAAGGGAGAAGTGGGGTCAGGATAAACCAAGAGGCGCGCGATACTAGTAATATGTAATATACACTAATATTTCACCGAATTGTCAGGCTGAGGCGCCGGACCAGAGACTAAGTGGGCTGGGTATTTGTTGAGCTAAACCCGTTAGACTGGAGTATGCCAGATAGGAGGAATACGTTAAACGTAGCGGGGTATACTAAACGTGGCGGGGTTTGATTAGAATAGCTCTTTTCAAAAGTACAACGGCTCGACAAGTTAACAAACCCCGTAGAGGTATATAATGTGTAAAGGTGTAAATTATTCACCCTCTGCGCAGTCTGTGGAACATTTTGCCAGTGATGTCTTACCAGTGCGCCGGTAAACAAAATGCAGTTATTTGTGTATTGCATTATTTTAGGGATGATACATCAAGCAGTGATAAAAATAAAGATAACACAGAAAGGCGTCCACTCAATGCAAATCTGGATGATCACAGTGTAGATCGAATTTCCCGACAATCAGAACGAGATGTATGAGGCGAGTCTTACAAAACCGCCTATTGGCAGCCATAGATATAATCGGAGAAATTCAAGACTTCAAATGGATATTGAAAGCATTTAAGTGGTAGAAACTAAACGAGAGAAGAAGACAGGTTGAGGCGCAACTTAAACATCACTCCCGGGCCTTTTGTCGAGGTCCAAAGATGGCTTCATTCAATAGAATTCTTGTGGTCGGTTCCTTAGTTTTATCACGATATCTTCAATGGGCTAGGTCGCATCTGCCCATCCCCGTGGCGCACTTGAATGTGGACGATATGGTGAGGAGGCAGCTCAATTGCGCCATAAATGGGCCCTTTGACCACTAACCGTGCTTACAAGGAGGGCTATTGAGGACATCCTCGCCCATGCGAACGACACGACTTCCGCAGATGACGCATCCCGGTCCACGTCCTCTGTTATGTGATTAATATAGCGTAGCCCTACCCTCGAGGGCGCGCTAACAAGAGAACAGATAGATTTAATAGTTGACTATTACCCTAATGGACGCGACCTAGGTAAGTCAAGCGGCAGCTAATAAAGTTACTTTATTGGGAAATATCTTTATTTCCCGTGAGAGCATTAATTTACGCAGAACATAGATACAGACCCCAAACAGAGCTTATAACCCCTATAAAGCGCGCCAGCTCAGGGCTGACCTTGTAGTACACGAGAGTGTTTTGTGATATGGGATTCTCTCTGACCGTAGGATGAGCTGGCCGCTTCACCTCAGATACAACCGCTGCCACAGCCTTCTCAAAACAGTCCATTGCATCCCGGTAACTGCTGAAGAAAAGTAACGGTTGGTGGACGAAATGTTGGAGTTTCACCGTCGCAGCTATACGGGGGGCCCATGCACAACTGATCCGCCGATCAACATATTCCCAGAGATTAACTCACATAACCTGCATGGTTAACCGGTTTTGCTGTACTTCAAAGAGATTGGGTGGACACACAACAAACCGTCGTAAAAAGCAGATGGATGGGAAAAAAAAGCATGAAAACACGCCACATGATTTCAGACATAATAGCCATCTGAGACACATATGTGCATAAGTTAAGACAGGGCCAGCCTTGTTCATGTTTAGGTACTTCATAGCTGTGTATAGGGACTTAACCTGGCCAGCTCTTACAGTTAGACCCTCATGCATTATAGGCTTAGACCCGCATGCTTTTGCATCAACAGTAAACCTAATTAGGCAACAACGTGTCACTTTATAGGCTTTGCAACAGGCTGCAGCCATCTTTATCCGGCATACAGCATATGTCTCAGTTGACGCTGATCGGGTCAATTAAGAAGGGCTATTATCCGAAGGCCATTATCCGAACCTGCTTATCCCCGTTACTTCGCCGTCAACGACTGCTATGAGAAAGAATAGTAACAGGGTATGTTCTACGCAGCGCAGCTTCCCTGGGGATATGGATGGATATTCCGAAAGACGCCTTAAACGACTGCCTCACAGCACATCTCAAGCTGGTATCTTGAAGCGTCCTCCAATAACACTCCGACACTAACCGCAAGAAGACTTACTACCTAATTTCATATTTTACTAAGAGAATGGGTAGAATGTGATTAAAAACAAGCCCCTTTAACCCTTTATCGCTGTACGGTTCCGGTTTGGGTCTGCTAAACCCGCATGTTCTCAACATCCCTGACAAGGCCTTGATTTGAATGCCTCAAAACTTACCTTAGCCAGCCCAGCCCTATAGCACTTCGCTTATAGTTCTCCATTCTGTATATATGGCTGTCTGTATGCGAACTCTTTACCCGCGAGTGCGAGTGCGGGAACGTCCAGCTGATGCCTATGCGCTTTTGAGGCAGGATGCGAGAAGAAAGACCCAAATCTATGTTTAGCTATAGAACTCAGTATTCGTTGTCTTGAAACTCTGTATAGGAAAGGTCACAAAATTAGCTAGATACGGGGAGAGAGAGGGGGAGAGAAACAGCTGAAAGTTCGAAAGTTCAAACTCCTTGGCAGGTTGGACGTTTCCAGCAGCTGTCACCTCCGTCCCAGACTCTTCTGCTCTTCTGTTTTTAAAGTCAGATATGGAGATGTTATTTATTACTAGTCGATGGATGCGTTTGACCTACGTTTCTGTATTCGTCCGCGTTTTTGGCTACGATATTTGGAGTTGTACATAGCCAGAGCTGCGTACGTTATATGGACTTGCGAAGATAATAACAAAGCAGTAGGATACCACCCAGCTACCAAACGCCAACCAACGTCGGGCAGCCATACACCCAAGAATGCTTACACTGTAGGAGTCTCTCACCAAAATACGGGGTTCTCAATCAAGTAAGCTTTTGTCTCCCTCCATACACTCTGCTAACTGCGGCATCCCTTATTTAGTAGTGTTCATTCCTAGTCCTTATGCTTCATGCCACTGTTCCCACACTAATATTATAGCTACTGCCACAAGATAACTTCAAAAAGCAAATTATTTAATGGAACTGAATTAAGAACTATGCATTTTGACTCCGTGAAGTACGCGCGACCTAATGTAAAGTGAAATGTAAAGTGGGTTCCCACTGTTAATAACATACTTACATCGTACATCGCAGGATCCACACAAAGATCGAAGGCTTATGCTTACTTATGAGGATGTTCGCTGTAGATGACTGCCCACACTCTGCTCCACAGCTCTTGCTTCACACGAGCTTAGTTACGTGGTGAAGATGAGAGCTCAAATGGATTCGATAGTCAACGCGTAGTGGTTAAACTTGACAGGCCAGAAAGCTGAAGAATAGAGAAATCATTCCTAATATGGTACGATAGGATCTAGGAGTGCAACAAAAATTTCCGAGAATCGGGGCACCGGAGGGTCCAACTGATACCGAAATACAAAGTTTTGAAAAAGAAAATAAGCAGGCTGTTCTTTACTCAAAGCTCCTGTGCATGTTAGTTTAAAAATAGTCTAACTACATGAAGTGATCTTCCAACGTTGATCGTCAGCTGCACGAAAAAGAAACTGGCAGCTTTATAAAAATATTATAGTGGTTAACTGGGCACAAATTTTTTCAGTTGCAGAGGTGCAGCCGGCTGTCATACTGAAATCGGAATGCAAAGGAACCGTTGCAGCAGCTAATTTACCCGCAGTAGGCAGCCACGCTCCGTGTGCTGCCACCGTATTTTTGTAAACATCAAATTGGCCTGTATCCAGTGAGAGCTTTTGTTGACTTAATGGCAGCCATAGTGGCGGGATCTTGTAAGGAGTGGACAAGAGTCAGTTTATGCTATGATTAGGAATGTACTGAATACTGTTTGTGTCAATATGGCTGGCTAAAGCTGGCTGGTTGCACTCCATCCATATATGCAAACGCGAACGGAGTTCTTGTGTTATCGGTGTTCCAGCTGATACAAAGATCAGAACCGCCAAAAACATCAGACCACCAATTTCACTGTGCATATGCCGTTGGCCTCGAGAATGCGAAGTCGACGGGTATTTTAGTGGGCCAATAGTGGGCATAAGTGGGTTTCGCTGTATCGTGATTCTCGGATTTCATTTCGAGCTAGCCAGCCTCTGTCTGACAGTGGACTGGCGATATAGAGATATGGCGTTTCTAGCCAATAGTGGATCTTCGGGATTAACACGCATATCGGTAGATCCAAAGTGGATCTGTGGCAGATCTGAAGCTGGTCACACCGGTAATAAACATGTTAATAAGAGCTTAGATGCCATAGTTGATTTTATCTCTATTTACCAAACAGGTTAGGCTGATTCCTCTTTCTCTCTGACTGCTTCCTTATCTGTACCTTTGATGAACGTTACTTTTTGAGCTGGTTAACATGCATTGCATATAAAAACGACTGGACAATCTCTGGGGTAAACCCTATCCATTGACTCAGTCCGCCGCATTGGGTTAGAGTAAGCGTACTATCAGTGGATATCAAAATGAAATAAAAGACTTTGTTTATTTTGGTCATTAGTGCGCTAGATTCTATCATAAACAAGTACTTGGGAACGTAGTTGCATGCCTGACCCTCTACCCGGCTAGCCCCCTTCCCATGTTTTCACAGTTGGTCTCAATAATAGTAGGGCATAGCGTGGGCTAAGCAGAGTAGCGGACTTAGCGGTTAAAGCGGGAGTGCTAAGATACAGGCTAACGGGGACGGTGCTAGCAGGCGCATAAATGCTCATCACCAGATCCAAGGGTCCAAGAAAAAAAAGAGCTCTAGCCAGGGCATATAGATTTCAAGGCGTTTTCAAGAGAAACAATCAGGCCATTGTGGCCTTGAACACGATCTATCCGTCAGCGGAGTTTCTCCGATCGATTAGATAGAAGCCACAATGTGGCGTAAAACGTAAGGCTTATTCGTGGCGCGCTGTCAATATAACATGGCATACAAAGGGTATTGCAGCTGCAAGCTCCCCAACTTAATAGAGTTTAATTAATTTACTTAAATTAAAATTCATTTTAAAGTAACTTAAATTAAATGTTCCCCACACTGCTTAAAATAGGGAGCTGCGAACAGGGATAACGAGTCTCTCTGTCTACAGGAAATCCACCCTCAAGCCCATATCTGCAGGAAGCTAAAATCTGCTTAGCATCAAGTGGGCTAAACCACCAGTACAAGAATAAAGGATCCAGCGCACATCATGTCTGTCCGCATTAAACTACAATGTCTGACCGCATTAAACTACAATTTGGATCAGATGTGGGCCTAGATTTAGGAAGCCGGTTCGGAGGAAGCCTACCGTAGGAAGCCCGTAGGTAAAAGGAGATCGGGATACAACAGCGGTTGAGAACTCCGACCCGATAGCGATTGGCTAGCTGGACCGACATTCGCAGCTCACCTAGCTCATCGAGAAATATAGCTAGCTGCTGCTGATGTTGCCTTCGCCGCCGCAAATACTTACCTTTGTATATAAACAGCTCTGTTAAACACAGTATCGGACAATATGAACGGCATAAACCGAGCCTCTCGGCTCCACTTCCTCTTCCATCCACGGCAGCCATTATGTTTATTCTATGGACCCTTCTTTGCAGCTAGGTGTGAGAAATATAATTACTTTTAGCAGATCCAAGATAAAGGGGAAGAGTGGATCCAACTCGATCAACCGAGCCATAATCGGATTAATCCTGGAAACAAAAACAAGATCTCCATTCGGCCGACGATACACATCACAGCTTATCCCAGTATTGGAGGAGACACCACCAACGCATCTCCCCGGGGTCCTTGACCTCCACACCTCCACTGAGAAAAGCAAGAGGGTCTGCCTGGCAGAAGCGAGTCGTAACGGCCAGAGCAGCATCAACCGCCTATTGAATACGGGATGTGCTGCATATGCACGATTGTATTAAATCTAATTTGGACTGCAGCAGCATATCTGCGCGAATGGCGACTGACATCCGCCTCTAGCCAATTATTCTGCTGTCAGCGGCAGTCACCTGTTGTTGATCTAGCGTCTTCGTTTTTGCGGATATGCCTCCGGCGGCTGGGGCGCTGCCCCAGACCCCGTGGCTCGTCTCGCTGCGCTCGACTCGAGCGTTGGCAGTCTCTGAGCCCTCTGAGGCCCTGAGAAGCAGAGCACAGGGGGGACAGGGGCGAAATGTCGGCTGGCAGCTGGCAGCTGGTGTAACGGGGCGTCACGAGCAGTGTTCGCTATTAGATGCTGATCACAATACCTTAAACTAGACCGTTTTTCAGGCAGCACCTCATGTTGGGATTTTCATGCAGACTCGTTTTTCTAACGGCATGCATCGTGATTCTGCGCTGTGAACTGACTTCTACACATTTTTCTTATCCAAATCCATGTCAATGCATTTGGCTGCTGCTCCCTCGTAAACTTCTAATGAGTAGAGTGCTGCACTCGTCCCGGTTCATCCTTTGTTCCCTTTTCCAGCTATCTAATCTCTCTTCCCTCTCGTCCAATCAAAAAGAGCTGCCGATATCTGACTGACAATGGTTGCCTTCCTCCCAGGAGACTCCGAAAATCGACTGCCCCAGAGGCTCCGCGAAGCGGAGCACAGCGGGGTCTGGGGCAGAGCCCCAGCCGCCGGAGGCAGTCCGTCAGACCCCCCATGTACCCCTGATGCTCTGATGCTCGAGGAAACCTCTACCCAGTATATGCATATATGCGCTTAAAGGTCTGTTCAAGCGTACCAATCAGTAACTTCGCAACTGGTTTGCAAATTGTATGCAGTATTAGAGTACACAGAGAAGTCTGGAGAGATATTGCTTGATAGAGCTCTGGTCAGCCTAAAGAACAGACAGATAGAGACTGGAGAACTCACTATATCACACAAACAATGTCCTCGTCAATTATTAGAATTGTGAGAAACCTGCTCCGCGTGGGACCACGCGACTATTTCCGCCAGATGAACGGTATTGGTGATCTTAAAGCCGGTACCTTGGTCGGTGTCGACTCCTACGGCAACAAATTCTTCGAAAATACTGAAGAAGACGAGATCCACATGAGAACCCGATGGGTGCAATACAAGGACTACTACGGAGATATGTCACAAGTGGAGCCTGCTTGGCACTTCTGGCTCGGCTATGGCGTAGACACTCCCCCAAATAAAACAGCCGAAAAGTACCTCACAACAAGAGCCTATCCTGCTCCCACCAAAAACTACCAGAACTTCACCGGCACCCGGGGTGCCTATGTTCCATACAGCACAGTGCGCCCCAAGTACAGCAGCTGGGAACCAAAAGTCTCTGCCAGAGCCTAGACCTAATATATTTGCATTTATTTACTTCTCTACTGATAAGTTCTGCCTCCGGCGGCTGGGGCTCCGCCCCAGACCCCGCTGCTCCTCTCGCTCCGCTCGAGTCGATATGGGTGTCTCTGCAACACGCTCTGAGATTCACACTGGTTACACCACCCTTAAGCTTCCCTGGAACTGCAAATAGGAAATATGTTGATATACAGACTGGAGCGCCTAGCCAGGAGACCCCGGGCGGGAATACTGGCAACAGGAGAAGCTACACGGTTACCAAGTCATATCTGGGGAAAACACAGGCCCGTCTCGAGCGAAACGAGAGGACAAGTAGGGTCTGGGACGGAGTCCTAGCCACCGGAGGTTGAACCCAAAACAGTTCGTTAATGCGATTTTATTCTAGATACTGTCGCCACTGGCAAAAGTAGCACCTACTACCAGTGGGAATACAAGAGTGGCATCGGCGTACACTTTGACATGTTTCGCGTCAGCCTTGATTTTGCCCCAGGAAATGGCCTCATCAGGACGAGCACCGGCATCACTGCCGTCGAATTCTTGGCCAGTGTTGATGTAAACAGCGTAGTCGGCTCCATTTCTCATTAGACAGGCGTTGGCTATATGGTGTTTTATAACACCACCACCGAGAATGATCATACCTGCTTGAGGGGCTGCCATGGCGAGCGAGTTAATGCGACGAATGTCAGATACCAAATCAATTCTCAATTGGTTTGGTGACGCTTTAAAGGTGTGGAAGAAGAGCATGTCTCCCAAAGATCCGTCAGTGAGAGCGGGACAGAAAACAGGGATCTGGTTCTTATGACACCAGTAGAGAACAGATTCCTCGTTATCAATTTCTTTGCCAAGACGATCGATGACCTTGGATGGCGTCCACCATGGCACCTCGCCGGACTCGGAAACCTTGTCAGAGAATTTTTGGAAGTTTGCCTCTTGCTCTTCAAGCATTTTATCAAGAATAGGAACTATCCACTCTTCGAAACGGCAGTAGTTATCATTGGGTACAAGCAGGTTGCCGATACGGTTGAGACCTTGATCACGCAGTTTCGATCCGCTAAGGCTGAACTCCCCAAGATAGGTATCAGCCAAACATTTGATGAGGTCTTCTTCAATTCCGCCAGCAGTAGTGACAACTGCCGAAACAAGCTTGTTCTTGACGAGATACTTAAGAGTACTTCTCATACCCGAAGAAATCATGTTGGAGGTGAATCCAAGGAAAATAGTACATTTCTGCTCCTCACCAGTCTCCTCGTCCTTGCCTCTCCAGGCACGCATCTCGTTAATGATATCGCATGCTTGTCCTAGAGAACTGGCTTGGAATCCCATGTTTCTCATTCCATCAATGAGCTCCTTAGCCCGAATATTAGTATTCTTGGCTTCGTCGAAATCGACACCCGAGACCTTGACTGAATCTGACGGCATATCCACAGACTGCTTCAGCACAGCATCAGCTGCGAGAGCAGGTTTAGAGGAGTTTTCTGACATACTAGCAAAAGTAACAGCCAATGAAAAATAAATCAAAAAGTACTAATCCAAATTTTAATTAGTACCAAACAGAGTAGCAGTATCGCACAAAATATCGTACGACTATAGAATTGTACGGATTAGAGTACAAATAGGAAATTACTAAAGCTGAACAGGTTGAAGTGCAGTCAAAGCACCAGATAGCCACTATTTATATCTATCAAAACAGATTCCAGTATGTGTATCTACGCAAATGTAGATATACATACGAGTAAAAAGGATTTCAAGTAAAAAAAGAGAATGCAAGAAGCTGACGAATATACCCGCTGTTCCTCCTCCGTTCATACACTACAATAAATATTTTGTGATCTACTGAAATAGTTGCCTATTCGCGTTAACGTATTATGCATGTACATCATGTGATATACACTCGTTATAGCGATTGCCTGTTCAATATTACGCTCAGCCACCAATGAGGAGCTAGAAAACTGTTCTGTGTATAAGCATGCTCCTTAAGACCGTACCCCAATTTTCAGATCGCTTTTCTCGGTTTCTACCACATCAATTGCAATTGTTCAGTTCAATTTATTTGTTTGATTGTACAGAGATCATAAGAAAAGCTCGAACCAAGTTCAGGACAACATCAAGATCAAACCAACACCGTCTGGATCAAACAAAAGATCAAAGAAAAACTCAAAATGACCAAAGAATTTGAAGATCTTAAACAATTAGCTTCTCAACTCCATGAGAGAATCGAGGCGCTTGAGAAGAAATTCTCACAAGAAAAGCCCACTAGTGCCCCAATCCCCAATGCTCTAAGAATGGTCCTTATTGGACCTCCTGGTGCTGGTAAGGGTACCCAAGCTCCTAATCTAAAGGACAAGTACTGTGCTTGTCACCTTGCTACTGGTGATATGCTGAGAGCCCAAGTTGCTCAAAAGACCGAACTCGGTGTTGAGGCCAAGAAGATCATGGATCAGGGTGGTTTGGTTTCTGATGAAATCATGGTTGGCATGATTAAGAACGAGCTTGAGAACAATGCTGAATGTAAAACTGGTTTCATTCTCGACGGTTTCCCTCGTACTATTCCTCAGGCAGAGAAGCTCGACGAGATGCTCAAAGAGCGCGAAACTCCTCTTAAGAACGCCATTGAGCTCAAGATTGATGACGAACTTCTTATCAGCCGAATCACTGGCCGTTTGGTCCACCCTGGTAGTGGCCGTTCCTACCACAAGGTCTTCAACCCCCCTAAGAAAGAGATGACTGATGATATCACTGGTGAGGCTCTGATTCAAAGATCTGACGACAATGAAGCTGCTCTCAAGAAACGTCTCGTTACCTACCACGCTCAAACTGCCCCTGTTGTCGAATACTACAAGAAGACCGGCATCTGGCAAGGCATTGACGCCTCAGAGCCCCCACAAAAAGTCTGGAAGTCCATTCTCCAATGCTTCGGCGAAAAATAAGCACCTGTAATATATTTCCGTCTCTGTTCTGATATCTACTGCTGCCTACGGTGGCTGGGGCTCCGCCCTGAACCCCGTGGCTGGCTCTTCCGCTCTACTTGATTTGTTACTTCACGTGCAGTGGAGTGGATCTATAGCTATGGAAGCTCAGGAATTCCTCAGAAGTCACCCATATCCCACTTCTCTTCATCATTATACCACTCCTGTTATAAATGGATTCGGAATTTGGAAGGACGAACTATAGAATATACCGATGACATTACCGTGGTACGCATTGTCCATCTAGAGAAACTATTTTTAAATCTGGAACACAACCTCCAGAGGACGTCAACAGTTGCCAGACCAATCGCACTACCGTCGAATATAGTAGCAAAGCTAGCTATGTTCACGTCACAATATCAAACATGTGTTACATAGCTCCAGGTCCAGATTCTCAATCGCACAGTTAAAACAGCTGACAAAGATATTCGCTACTTGCGGTCTACTTGTATTATATGCTATTATCATTTGAGAGAGTTCAACTATTTTGTGTTTGAAGCAAACTTATGATACACAGAGGAAAGTAAGCCTGATTCAATAAACGATCTCTGTGTGTTATTTCTGACAATCAGTGACTGCGTCTGGAGAAAAAGATAAAATAAAAATTATTATAATTATAAAGATAGCTTACTAGAAGTATAAATATACGATACGCGATATTTTGAGACAGATCTGCACTGGCCTTGGAAAAGCTTATTAAGTTGTTGTCCGGGAACTTTTTATGATTCGCCGAGACCAACATCTAGACTAGCAAATAGAATCTTTAGGTCATCCCAGTCTTGATCAATATCTAATTCATCTCCAATTCTTGGGTCAAGAGCTGAACAACAGGATTCAAAGTTAGTCACGACGACATCATCTACGTCTCGGGCAAGAATGCTGTTCTCACAGGCATTGTTGTGGATCACATAGAGCTCATGTATCTGTTGGTATATATCCGTCACTGTTTTCTTTAGCTTCTCAGTACCGTTCAAAAACTCAACTTCTTCTTCCACTGTGATGTTTCGTCCTCTATACCTGTTACGGAAATTATTGAAAAACTCTGTGATCGGCTGGTACTCGCTCAAATCTTCAATTAGAATCCCTTTCGTGCCGTTCATGCCATCTTCTATCTCTTTATAAAAGCGAGGGATGTAAGTCCCTTGCAACGATTCAAGCTTGTCGTAGTACTGTATTTCCTTCTCTCTCGACCCACCGGAAATCGCAGAGTAGTATTTAGCATACGCCTTGTCTCCATTATCTATTGAAACATGTGTAACAGCAAACTTCTCAGTACGATACACTTCCTTCACTCTCCTAAAGGTCTGAAGTTCCTTTTGAAACACAAAGTTGGATACTCTAGGTCTGGGAGTGGTATCTCGATGGGGCTTAACAAATTCAATTTTCACGGCTTGAAATTTGTCTGCCTCTTGTTTCTCATTTTTGGTGTAAAGATTGTCGGGAAGAAGGTTGCTGGGGCATACAAGTTTCAATGTGGTGGCTTCAAAACTCATACTTTCTTCTGTAGGAAGAATTGAAAATGGGTTTTCCTCCGATTTTATATCGTTGACAATTGCTTTTGCCAATTCTGTGGCATTTCCTTCAGCACATTTTAGCAGATAAGCTGCCATAGCTTGGCGAAGTGTTGGGTCGGTAGAGTCGTGTTTAATACGATAAAGATCGTAAGCTAATTTTCCATTAGCATATCCAGTGAAGTCAATCAAGTATGTTTCATAGAAACTGGTCACTATAAAATGAGGAACCTTGTGTCGTAATAGATAGTAGCGCAGTTCATCCATGACCAAATTCCAATGAAGCCCACGGCCCTCATTGTAACACATATCCAGATCATTCGCACAACTATAGTATATCACGAGGGCTACTGTGGCGTCTTTTTTGCCGTCATTAATTAAATTAATGCTGTCTACCAAATCGACTCGATGGGTATCAGTCTCTCGCGGTCCGTCCGTGTGAGAAACTTTATACAATGCTCGAGCGCAACTGAATGCGAGGTAGGTTGGTTGCGATTTGCTCATTGAAATTGGGTACAAAATACCCTTACAAATTGTGGCAAGCACGTGAGAAATAAATTTTTCAGGCAGTGTAGGACTTATTAGATCCTGTTGATAATAAAACATGTCAGTGCTGTACATGTTAACTGGATACGATGGTGAGTGTAATTCGAATTCAGATTCATATGCTTCCTCTAAACCTCTGTTAAAAGGTCTTATAAATATTTCATGAAAAGTATCGTTATCAATCTCAAAAGCCTGGTACCAATGACCTCCAATCGTCTCCAACTCAAGAGCATCAGTACGCCTCCAGACCGTCAAAACATCAGGAATTGTTAAGTCGAGATATATTTTGGCCTCTCTTTTTGACCATGGGCCACCTTTTACTATTTTCCTCTCCAGGGCTATTATGCGATCGATCTCGGCATAGGGTCCTTGGTTAAGGAATCCCCTAAACTTCGATGTCATGTCATCTTGATAGTCTGGAGATTTATTATGAAATGTATGCATTGCCCTAGCACGCTTTACATCATAAACCCATCTTGATTTGGCCCAGTCTAACAAGTACTTTCTCTTATTTTCAGGTATGTCAGGATTCTCATGATCAAATCGCTCCTGATGCTGGTTGAATAGATTATCATGATTCTCTAGAACCCTAACGAAATCAAGTTCAGACACCTCGAAAGTCTTATCACGCGTCATAAATCCCATTGAATAGTTCAAATACCTAGTTGGTCGAAGCAGCGAGTCACGAAGTTTCGCTTGAAGTTCGGACTGAATACGTCCAGTCGAGGCTGAAGCACTTGTATCGCCAGGGCTAATGCCGAACTGCTCCACACCAGAATCATACTCAGATTGATCTTTATAAGCAGAAGGCATATTAGAGTCAACACCAGATGGAGAGAGATTGCTGGAATTATATTCAGACTGTTCTGTATTACGATTACTGGTCTCTCTAGGTGACTTGTTTCAGACTTATAATTGGATGTGGTACGGCATCAGCCAAAGCCGACAAGCGGTAGTGATTGACAACCAAAGGTGCTTTTGACAGTTCAAATGGACGCGGTCCACTTGGATTATATAATACTATCATTCGAGAGGGTTCTACTAATTTGTATTTGAAGCAAACTTATGATACACAGAGAAAAGTAAGCCTGATTCAATAAGCGATCTCTGTGTGTTATTTCTGACAATCAGTGACCCCGTCTGGAGAAAAGATAAAATACAACTTATTATAATTATAAAGATAGCTTACTAGTATTTTAAATATAGGTTTATGAGTACGATAAGCGATATTTTGAGACAGATATACTGGCCTTGAACAAGCTTTTAGCTTGTTGTCTCGAATTTTTTATGATTCGCCGAGATCAGCATCGAGACTAGCAAATAGAATCTCTAGGTCATCCCAGTCTTGATCAATATCTAATTCAAGTCCTATTCTTCGGTCCAGAGCTGAAAAACAGGAGTCAAAGTTCGTTACGACGACATCATCTAGGTCTCGAACAAGAATGCTATTCTCACTGGCATTGTTGTGGATCACAGAAAGCTCATGTATCCGTTGGTATATATCCGTGACTGTTTTCTTTAACTTCTCAGTACCGTTCAAAAACTCTATTTCCTCTTCCACTGTGATGTTTCGTTCCCTATACCTGTTGCGAAAATTATTGAAAAACTCTGTGATCGACTGGTACTCGCTCAAATCTTCAATTAGAATCCCTTTTATGCTGCGCATGCCACCTTCTATCTTTTTATAAAAGCGAGGGATGTAAGTCCCTTGTAACGATTCAAGCTTGTAGTAGTACTGTGTCTCCTTCTCTCTCAACTCAGAGGAAGTCGCAGAGTAGTATTTAGCATACGCCTTGTGTCCATTATCCATTGAAACATGTGTAACTGTGAAATTCTCAGTACGATATACCTCCTTCTCTATTTTAAGCTTCTGAAGTTCCTTTTGAAACACAAAGTTGGATGCTCTAAGTCTGGGAGTGATATCTCGATGGGGCTTAACAAATTCGATCTTCACAGCTTGAAATTTGTCTGCCTCTCGTTTCTCATTTTTGGTGTAAAGATTGTCGGGAAGAAGGTTGCTAGGGCATACCAGTTTCAATTTGGTGGCTTCAAAACTCATACTTTCTTCTGTAGGAAGAATTGAAAATGGGGTTTTCTCCGATTTAATATCGTTGACAATTGCTTTTGCCAATTCTCTGGCATTTCCTTCAGCACATTTCAGCAGATAAGCTGCCATAGCTTGGCGAAGCGTTGGGTTGGTAGAGTCATGTTTAATACGAAAAAAATTGTAAGCTAATTTTCCATTAGCATATCCAGTGAAGTCAATCAAGTATGTTTCATAGAAACTGGTCATTATAAAATGAGGAACCTTGTAGCGTAATAGAAAGTAGCGGAGTTCATCCATGGCCAAATTCCAATGAAGCCCACGGCCTTTATCGTAACACATGTCCAAATTATTCGCAGAACTATAGTATATCACGAGGGCTATTGTGGTGTTCGGTCTGGAAACACTAAGTACATCAATACTATCCACCATAGTTGCTTCATGAGAATCGATCTCTTGCGGTCCATCCGCATGAGGAAAGTTGACCCTCGGTGCTCCGGTACAGAATCGGAAGACGTCTGTTTTCCTTCTGCTTGATAAAATTGGGAGCAAAATACCCTTACAAATCGTGACAAGGACATGAGACATCAATTTTTTAGTCAGTGTTGGAAGCATTATCGCCCGTTGTATCAAATTTTCATCAGTGGTATAGATGTTCGATGGATATCGCCGTGTCCTTTTTTTGAAAAGGAACTCTTCTGCTTCCTCTAAGCCTTTATTAAATGGTTTTATAAATAGTTCATCAAAAGCTTTATTAGCAATCTCCGAAGCTTGGTACAAATGACCTCCAATGGTATCCAGCTCGAGAACATCATTGCGGCTATAGACCGTCAAAACATCAGGAATTGTTAAACCAAGATATATTTTTGCGTCTCTTTTAGACCATCCACAACTTTTTACTATTTTTCTCTCTAGTGATATTATGCGATTGATGTCGCCACTGGGTCCTTTATTGAGGAATTGCCTAAAGTCCGGTGTTTTGTCATCTTGATAGTCCGGTGATTTAAGATAAAATGTATGCATGTCTCTAGCACGTTTTATGTCATAAACCCATCTTGATTTGACCCAGTCTAACAAGTATTTCCTCTTTTCTTCAGGCATGTCAGAATTCTCCTGATTAAATCGCTCCTGATGCTGATTGAATACCTCCTCAGGATTCTCTAGAACCTCATCGGCAACACGTTTAGTCACCTCAAAAGTCTTATTACGCGTCATAGATTCCGTCGTATAATTTAAATATTTCGATGGGCGAAGCAGTGAGTCACGAAGTTTCGCTTGGAGTTCGGACTGAATACGTCCAGTCAAGGCTGAAGCGCTTGTATCGCCAGGGCCAATGCCGAACTGCTCCAAACCAGACTCATATTCAGATTGAGCTTTAAAACCAGCATCTAGATCAAAGTCAATACCAAACGGATCGATAGCGGACAAATCTCGAAGCTGTTCTATAAGCGACGTTCTGGTTGGACTACGATTACTAGTCTCTCTCTCTGTTTCAGACATGATGAGTCAAAGTTCGCTTAATGTCGTGTACTTCACGAGCCTGGAGTTCTGCTGGACTTTGCTAGGTTTTGCTGGAGCGTATTTTTGACTAATCTTTTGCCCAATAGGGAGGGGAAAGATTACGGGTTTGACTACACATTATACCATAGCTAATATTTAACTGTGGTGAAGCAATGTAAACTCTGATGCAGAAAACCATGAGCTGCATAAGCATCGGATAGCCAATCCCAGAATATAGCACAGCAGGCTGAGAAAATACCAACTAAACCAAGTACCAGACTTGAATCCTTTTAACTTTTTGTTTTTATTTTTAATGAGAGGCTCCATAGAATATCGAGTTCCGTTGTGACTTTGCGCAGGCCCGGGAAACCAAGACATGGCGAAGTCAAATTCTATAACTCCTTGAAAAGAACGTCAAATCGTGGCATTTTTTTTCCATCGCGGCACCAGCCAAGGTTGACATTAGCAGTAGTAATTGACGTCAAAGGGGCTGTTGACAATGTTCAAAAGGACGCGGTCTACTTCGATTATATAATACTATCATTTGAGAGAGTTCCTCTAATTTGTATTTGAAGTAAACTTGTGATACACAGAGCAGAGTAAGCCTGATCCAATAAACGATCTCTGTGTGTTATTTCTGACAATCAGCGACGGTGTCTGGAATAAAAGATAAATAAAAAATATTATAAAGATAGCTAGTATTATAAACATAGGCTTATGAGTACGATACGCCATGTCTCGAATTTTTTATGATTCGCCGAGATCAACATCGAGACTAGTAAATAGAATCTTTAGGTCATCCCAGTCTTGATCAATATCTAATTCATCCCCTATTTCCGAGTCAAGGGGTGAAAAACAGGATTCAAAGTTAGTTACGACGACATCATCCACGCCTCGAACAAGAATGCTGTTCTCGCAGGCATTGTTGTGGATCACAGAAAGCTCATGTATCCATTGGTATATATCCGTCACTGTTTTCTTTAGCTTCTCAGCACCGTTCAAAAACTCAATTTCCTCTTCCACTGTGATGTTTCGTCCTCTATACCTGTTACGGAAATTATTGAAAAACTCTGTGATCGGCTGGTACTCGCTCAAATCTTCAATGAGAATCCCTTTTATGCTGCTCATGCCACCTTCTATCTCTTTATAAAAGCGAGGGATGTAAGTCCCTTGCAACGATTCAAGCTTGTCGTAGTACTGTATTTCCTTCTCTCGCGACCCACCGGAAATCGCAGAGTAGTATTTAGCATACGCCTTGTCTCCATTATCCATTGAAACATATGTAACAGCAAAATTGTCAGTACGATACACTTCCTTCATTCTTCTAAAGATCTGAAGTTCCTTTTGAAACACAAAGTTGGATGCTCTAGGTCTGGAAGTGGTATCTCGATGGGGCTTAACAAATTCAATTTTCACGGCTTGAAATTTGTCTGCCTCTTGTTTCTCATTTTTGGTGTAAAGATTGTCAGGAAGAAGGTTGCTAGGGCATACAAGTTTCAATGTGGTGGCTTCAAAACTCATACTTTCTTCTGTAGGAAGAATTGAAAATGGGTTTTCCTCGGATTTAATATCGTTGACAATTGTATTAGCCAACTTTGTGACATTTCCTTCAGCACATTTTAGCAGATAAGCGGCAATAGCTTGGCGAAGTGTTGGATTGGTAGAGTCGTGTTTAATACGATAGAGATTGTAAGCTAATTTTCCATTAGCATATCCAGTGAAGTCAATCAAGTATGTTTCATAGAAACTGGTCATAATAAAATGAGGAACCTTATGTCGTAATAGATAGTAGCGCAGTTCATCCATGGCCAAATTCCAATGGAACCCGCGGCCCTCATCATAACACATATCCAAATTATTCGCAGAACTATAGTATATTACGATGGCTACTGTGGTTTTGGCTCCGTCAGGAGTACGTAAAGTAATGTTATCTACCGCAGTGAGCAGATGAGTATCTCTCTCACGCGGTCCATCCGTGTGATGGACATTATTCAATGCTAGGGCACAATTAAATTCGATGTAGTATGTTCCCCGTCTGCTTACTATAATTGGGAATAAAATACCCCTACAAATCGTGACAAGTACATAAGACATCAATTTTTCTGGCAGTGTTGGAATCATTACCCCCATTTGTAACCGAGCCATGTCAGTGTCGTACATATTCAATGGATATCTTCGCTGTAATATTTTGAATCGAGATTCTTCTGTTTCCTCTAAACCTATCTTGAAAGGTCTCACAAATATTTTATTAAAAGCTTCGTTAGCAATCTCAGAAGCCTGGTACCAATGACCTCCAATGGTCTCCAACTCGAGAACATCAGTACGACTACATACCGTCAAAACATCAGGAATCTTTAAGCCGAGATATATTTTTGCCTCTCTTTTAGACCATGATCCGTCTTTTATTATTTTTCTCTCCAGGGCTATTATGCGATTGATATCGCCACTGGGTCCTTCATTGAGGAATATCCTAAAGTCCGGTGTCATGTCATTTTGATAGTCCGGTGATTTAAGATAAAATGTATACATGTCTCTAGCACGTTTTATGTCATAAACCCATCTTGATTTGACCCAGTCTAACAAGTATTTCCTCTTTTCTTCAGGCATGTCAGAATTCTCCTGATTAAATCGCTCCTGATGCTGGTCGAATACCCTATCAGGATGCTTTAGAATCTCTTTGGCAACAAATTCCGTTACCTCGAAGGTCTTATCATGCGTTATAAATCCCATCGAATAACCCAAATATTTCGATGGACGGAGCAGTGAGTCACGAAGTTTCGCTTGAAGTTCGGACTGAGTACGTCCAGTCAAGGCTGAAGAGCTTGTATCGCCAGGGCTAATGCCGAATTGCTCCAAACCAGAATCGTACTCAGATTGGTCCTTATAACCAGCACCAAAATTAAACGGAGGGATCGAAAATGGAATTATTTTTACACCTTTCCGTATCATAATTACTAATCTCACTGGTTGAACCTGTTTCAGATAGTAGAGTAATTCAAGAGTATCCCCGCAAGAGATGCCCTAGCCTTGTACAATTGGTGAGCATGCCACACACATCAGATCTAGGTGAAAGCTTTGATCATTGTACATAGTCAACGATGGAAAAGTTTTTTTGTGACGAGCCTGGCTTCTCATTTCTATATTGCCACGTTACCCTGGCAAGCCTTATTATCTATTGTCTAACTTATATAAAACACTGCCTGCTTAATTTGTTCTATAACGTGAAGCAAATTATTATATTTTGAAATAATCGGTGAGAATGGCAAAGAACCAGAACTCTACCTCTTAGCTTGGCACTGATGTTCATATTTTGTTCTATCCGATTAAAAAAATGCATATACTGTTGTTTAAATTAAATATCCAAAGGTGTTACTTAGCTAAAGAGACTACTAGTGGTTTGATTCTATGGCCTATTGTCATTCTCCAAACTGCTTAAGAAGTTGGATCCTTTTCGCCAGTACTATGGCCTTTTGATGGGGACTGAACTTGGTAATTATCTGTGAGAAGAGATAGCTTCTTTGAAGATGTCTAAATTAAAGGAATAAACAGACTTTCTAGAAGACGGTTGAAATGCATCAGATGGATTTTTTTTTTTGCATGGCACTTTCGCAGAAGATATTGGTTCCACTTTTCTCCAAACGATATTGCCGCCATCCAGCTACTCGGTCCTGCACCCGGTCCAAGCCTCAGAGAGCAGTGAAGATTGGTTCGGCAGTGAAGATTGGCTGGACAATGTTCACTGGGACTCTAATATACAAACTCTGCAATACATGAATCTACCGTGGGCATGGGGGCAGGAAGTTACTTGATGATTGCCTCACTGCTTCCGGAGTCTGGACAGAGTCCAGACTCCCTGTCTCCTCGAAACCTGAGTGACGGGTTGGATATTCGCGAAGCGAGCACACGGGGTCTGGGGCAGCGCACCAGCCGCCGGAGGCAGAAAGCAGGAGTCTGAAATGCAATTGTCATAAATTAGTATACTTAATCGTTATTTAAACCTTTTCGCGTTTAACGCGATGTTCGTCGCTGCCAAAGTCGTGGTCGCTGTCGTTCTCCTCAGCTTTGCGTTTTACGCTTGCAATGATACTGGCGAGATCGATAGGCGCTGGCGCTGGTGTTGGTGTGGGTTTATTGGAACCAGGGATGGTGCCCAGAATACGTTGAAGCAGATCGCCTTCTGATCGTTCTGCTTCAGCATAGCAGGTGGCATGGAAAATACGGTTCTGTACTTTGGTTGCGTTCTTCCATACCCATTCCTCTTCGTCGTCATCCCATACAGAGTTGAACTTCTCTTGGCAGATTGGACATGGTAAAGCAGCAATCTTCTTATCTGAAGGAGCAATGACTTTTCGGTTCCGCAGCTCTTCGAGATCGAGCTCCTTCAATTCCGACTTGCCAGACTTTCCATTCGAATTGCTGTCCTCACCGTCGTGAGAAATGCCTAGAATCTCCTCTTCATCCTTGTATTCAATCCACTGCTCGGCAGTCAGATACCAACATCGGCTTTGTGACCGATTCTCTTCGAGCAAACGTTTATTGACTCGGAAATGCCAGTCCAGATGGACTGATTTTAAATGCTGCTGATCATTGCGGAATCTTTTACCGCAGTTACTACACTGGTTCGGGATGTCACTATATAGCTTGTCAATTAGAGATGGTCGGGGTTTTTGGAGAGAAATGCTGTTGAGGTCGACGATCTCTGTAAGAGGAGTTCCAGATCTAGATCCTGGTTCAGCAGATGAAGACCTGCTTGATCCATTGAGATTCAGCAATCCCGCGGATGTGAGAGAACTGATTAATGAAGCTGGTAATGACGCAGGACCACCACCAGAGCTTTTAACAGGACCCCTACCTGAACTAGGACCGTCGTTACCAATTGAAGTCGGTTGTTGTTGAGCACGGGGCCCAGTGGGAAGATTTGGAAGACGGGTATGGGATGATACAGGCGCTGCGTTGGAGCCAGTGAGGAAGTTAGGACCGGGAGAATTTCGATAATCTCCTCGTCTAGATCCGTAGTTAGGACCAGGTCCGGGACCTGGGCCAAAACCGGGACCACCAGGTCCATAATTTCTATCACTGTAACCGCCACCATTATTATACGAAGGATATTGATTTGGATCAAATCCGGGGCCTGCACTAGGACCTCCATCCGGGCCAATACCAGGACCCATGCCAGGACCCATACCAGGACCATTAGGTCCACCATAGCCCATTCTTTGATCCAACCTCTCCATTTCCTTTTGTGAGAACACAACTAGCTGTCGTTGTATAGACGGCAACATGGTAGTTGGTAAGGGTTGTGTTGAGATGACTTTTCTGAGCTGAGAGAGGATAGCCAACTGCTTCTCAGCATCAACATCTTCACTGTTAAAAGCTTTGCGCTGGCCGGTCAAGTCAATTAACCTGTCAACCTCTACCAATAAAGCCGGTTGGCTCAAAGGATCTTGATTGTCGCTAAAAGCTTGGAGATTGTGATACTGCTGTTGCTGCTGTTGTTGAGCTTGGTGCATCTGTTGCATTTGAAACTGTTGTTGTTCTTGTTGGTACTTGCGTCGTCGCTGTTCTTCGATTGTAGCCTTGGCATGTGCAAGAAACTTTTCGATTTTGCTCATTTGACTGGAGGGGAACAATGTAGTACCTGTAAGAGGCGAAGCCTCCTTCCAAGTATCGAAAAGCTGGCCCAGCTTGATCCGGATGCTCTCTTGAACAGACGTGAACGCCTCTGTGAATGTCTTGAATAAGTTCACACCAAAATACGTATTATATGGGGGCCCGACATTTTTACAAATCGAGTCTAATAGATACAACGCTGGTAATTTGTAACCAGGAGGACACTGTTGTTGTTAGTATTCTACACAAAAAAAGAGCTTAGCTATAATAGTGGTGGAAGAACATAAGATATGGGTGGCATACATCATGCCACACTGGGGAATAAACTCTAGACTAAATATATAATAAGCATAGGCAGCATATGGCCAAGCTGCCGCTTACTAGCTTGCCTGCCCACTGAGATGCCAGGTTGTCTGGGTAGAAAACCTCAAGTCACCGCAGTCTCGACTTATCGCTTGTCTAGTCCCAGCTATTCACGACAATATAGGGATGCCCGTCACGTTCACAGGTTTTTAACTGCAAACTGGACTGCAAGCCAGCATACCTCACAATCTACTTTCCACTACTCCTAGTCTACTTACCTTATGAATGTGTTCCTCTATCGCCTTCGCTATGATCTGAGCATGCTGAATATTCTCTTGGGCTATAACCGTCAGATTCGTGATAATAGGGCGTGAGTTGAACGTCAGCTCCTGAAGAGATTCTAAATAATCCAAGCGGATCTGTTCGTCGTCTTGCTTAGCCATTTTGATTCGAGACCAACCACACAAATGAAATCCAGGAATAACACTCAAAAGATCCGGGAAGAAAAGTACTCCAAAACCAATCAAAAAAGGGAAAAGAAGCTACAAGCTATAAATCAAAAACAACACTGAAGTACTCTTTCGATTTATCAGCGTATCTCTCACTGCTAAGAGACCCTTTACCTTTCTCGCTACTGCCCGATCTCCCTATAACTAATAACTAGCACTTCACAGAAATAAATCTACAAAACAGGCGATGTTTCACAATCTATTTCTATATATATAGTATTTATTTTTTTTTCCTTCACTTGATACGCTTACTAGTCAGCTTCTGCCCTCCGACACTGGAGCAAGAAAAGCTATTCTGATCTTGACTAGAGAGACAACGTCTCTAACTGCAATCGACTGCAAACACACACAAAAGCGCAATAGACCTCCTTCAAAAAACCCACTACAAGTTTGTGGCTGGTGCGTACTACTAATACTACTTTATGTTGATGATGTTGCTGACAAGAGGAAGAAATTGCTGATGCCTGCCCCTTATACCACATCATGCCAGCCACACTCCGAAACGTTGTGACATTTGTGCAACTATCACGTGAGCCAGTCCGCTATCGGTTGAAACCGCTAGGAGATAGAGCTGCCTCCGGCGGCTGGGGCTCTGCCCCAGACCCCGTGGCTCCTCTCGCTTCACTCGAGTCGGGACAAGGGGTCTAGCAGCTGGTTTAATCTTTTGATCCTCTCAAAAAACCGAAACTAAAACCGTATTTGCTACCTCGGCGCCCAAACACGACTCAGACTATAAACTGCACTCTCAGTAGACGCAACTCCTCGCGAAGCGAGGAGCCACGGGGTCTGGGGCGGAGCCCCAGCTGCCGGAGGCACAATCCAATCCACTCAACTACCGGTCCCACGGAAGCTCAAAGCAGAGAACAACTGCGGTGGGCCTGACAGGGACATGGCCGATATCGCCCCGTGCCCGAAGAGTTGCCGGAACTGTGAGACCACTTCCCCACTATCGGCAGGGCTGTTGGGACTTTGCTATTTAAGGTCGAGTGTGCTCGAATGAAAATGCAGCCAAATAGAGAAATTTCACGCACTTGGTAGCCGTGCATTCTGAGTCAATCTGAAAAATCCAGGTACACGCAGATTTGGGTTATCTATCAGCAGCAGCATTTGAGCAGCAGCACAGTAATTTTTTTTATTGACAATTGTATTCGTCGATCTTCCCGGTCGTTAATAGAGAGAGGAGCTTCCTGTTCGTGCGAAAAATTCCTAGAAATTGCCAAAGTTGAGCCTGAGATTGTCAATTCTGCAGTCTATTGCATAGTAAATTGAAGTTCAATATTAATTAGATTTGAAACTCGTCCACCCGAAAACGAACTATTACTGGATCTTCGTGGCCAGCCTCAAAAACAGAAAATCAGACAAACCCCAGCATTTCAAAAATACAAAATAATAATGTCTCCAGCACATTCCCACACCGACAAGAAACAGTCGGGATCTGCCCGTGTGCTCGGTTCAGGTAAGTACCTCTCAAGGTCACATCATCCACCTCTGTGATCTTGCCAACCCTCATACGACCCATTTTGGATTTCGCAGCTCTGATTGCAAATTACTCTTAAAACGAGTTCTCAGACGCTCGCGAAGCGAGCACCACGGGGTCTGGGGCGAAGCCCCAGCCGCCGGAGGCAGTTTGGGAGGCCACTGTGCCTCCGGCGGCTGGGGCTCTGCCCCAGACCCCGTGGCTCCTCTCGCTGCGCTCGAGTCGGTTTCTAACAGGAGTAGCCACTGCTGGTATCTGTGAGTTGGCGGTGTTTCACCCTGTCGACACGATTGCCAAGCGTCTTATGAGTAACCATGGCAAGGTGACTAGTTTGCACCAGCTGAATTCTGTTATTTTCAAGGAGAAGGCCGACGCCAGTATTGGTCGTCGTGCTGTTTCCTTGTTTCCTGGTTTGGGATATGCTGCTTGTTATAAGATTCTGCAGAGAGTTTACAAATATGGTGGTCAGCCAGTTGCCAATGAGTTTTTGGGCGCTAATTACAAGGATCAGTTCGAAAATGCTTTCGGTCCTAAGACTGGCAAGGCTATTATGTCTGCCACTGCTGGTAGTTTGATTGGTATCGGTGAAATTGTGCTGTTGCCTTTGGATGTTTTAAAGATCAAGCGTCAGACCAACCCCGAATCTTTCCGTGGTAGAGGTTTTCTTAAGGTGCTTGCTGATGAGGGATTCGGGTTATACCGTGGTTGGGGCTGGACCGCTGCCCGGAATGCTCCTGGATCCTTTGCTTTGTTTGGTGGTTCTGCTTTTGCTAAAGAGTTTATTTTCAAGCTTGAAGATTATTCCACTGCCACCTGGAGTCAGAACTTTGTTGCTTCCATTTTCGGTGCTTCCGCCAGTTTAATCGTCTCTGCTCCTTTGGACGTCATTAAGACCCGTATTCAAAACAGAAACTTCGACAACCCCGAGTCTGGTTTCAATATCCTTAAAAACATGGCCAAGAACGAGGGCTTCTCTGCCTTTTTCAAGGGTCTTGTCCCAAAACTCCTCACCACTGGTCCCAAACTCGTCTTCTCTTTCGCTCTCGCTCAAACTTTGATCCCTGCGTTCGACAAGATCCTCTCTCCTGGCAAACTCTAAATATAGACTCAATGTAATTTCCCTCCTCTTTGACTTTCGAGAGTGGATGGTCTGCCTCCGGCGGCTGGGGCTCTGCCCCAGACCCCGTGGCTCCTCTCGCTCCGCTCGAGTCGACCGTCGGGTTTCTCTAGAAGCCCTAGCATATGTTTCTTCAAAAATCTTTCAGTTTCTGGCTGAAGTGCTTATAACTGTCTACCGTTTGGAGCAGTTTTGCAGAATCTGGACCCTGCATTTTACCCCTGAACCCTAAACCGCAATGTTGTTGCTGATATGGGGAATAAATGGGGTACATATATTACTTGCTCTCTTGTGCATCTCTGTGTTTGAATGTAAACAAAGCTTTGACCAAGAGAACACACAGTTTTAAGGAAAATAGCAATTGCTATTACAATTGTGTTAGTTGTTTATTTGTGATCGATTGGCCCACTTGTTATTTGAGACAAGCATTCTCTTGTTGAGATGGACTTAGTCCATTGTGAACACCCTCCTCGAACGCTAGTTGGGTCTCAGTCCCAGTCTCTCCCTCATTCACCTTGTAAACAAGATCTATTGTCAAACCACTTTGCTGAGAGTATCGTTAACGGTCTTTATAGTACCGATAGATCCCTGTTAGAAGATACTGTTGAAAGTTCACGAGAGTCCGTGTTGAGTGACACAGAGTCCTGTTCTATTATGGGTCCTGTCTCTGTTTTCCCCTCTCGGGATGCTGCCTCTGCGGCCTCGAGTGATACTAATAGTACAAAGTCTATACATGGTTGCCCGCCTTCTATTAATACAAATGGCGGAAACGATAATAACAGTATCAAGTATTCGTCTTCAAATGGATATTCTACTCCTTTCTGGGGCTCTATTACTTCAAGACATCCTTCAAACAACGGATCCAATAGCGCCACCTCATCTGCAAAGAACTCCGTTAGAAGTCATTCTTCAGTGAACATACAAAAGGATATCAAGCAGTTTTTTTCAGATTCTGAATTTGAAGATATCAAGAAGCCCCTGGAACAGGGTGGTCATAACACCCAACCGGCCATTCGCCCCCCACAGCCAAAAGGATTTCTCTCTCCCGCTTCTTCGTGCACATCTACTTCTTCACTCCAATCGCTAAATGACAATAGCGAGTTTTGTGATACGAATCTGCTGCTTTCTGTTACATCTGCTCCTAAATCGGATCCTATGTTATTGTCACAGTCACAACCCCTTTCCATTGGTGCTCCTCCAAAAGCAACCGAAAGCACTGATGGAAATGAAACTCTCACCATGTCTGTCCATATGAACCATAAGGGGTTGTTTGCTAATAGTGCTTCTTCTGTTGACACAAGAGCCATAAGAGATAACGGACGTGGCCATGGTGCTGAAACAACTAGCATCCCGTATATCAATAGTAATGACAATGCCAGTGGTAGTGTTTACAGCACTGGTAATCCCAATGATGAGGCACCGTTGTCTCCTCAAGTATTGCTCTCTCAATTACAGGGTCCTGGCTTGTTTGGGCCCGTTCAGCGATTACACTCCACCCAGACTATGCCCTCGCCAACCGGTATGGTCCCCAGCCTAGCTGATAAAGCAGTTCCAAACCTACTGCACAGAGATGCTATTCAAGCAACCTCCAGTACAACTAATGCAGACGCAGTAAATATTACACTGCCAAGTCAGAGCTGGATTCCCCGGCCTCCTTATCAGCAATTGCCAAGCTTACCTGTAACTAATGCTCCGAATTCATTTAACACACTGAACATAGCAAGGGAACAGAGTATTGACAGTATTCCTTCCCACGCTTCTGCTAGTTCTCAGAGTGAATTGCAGCGAACACAATATGAATTGTCCCTTGCTAATCTTGAAGTCGAGCGCTTGCGTAATGAAATTACTCAATTGCATCTTGCAGGAACTGATAAAACGTACCAACAGCCTCAGACCTATTGCCTAGACCCTCCAGCTAACGGATTTCATGGAAATTTCGAAAGAAATCGTATTGTCAACTCTAACTCGCCTACAATGACTTCACCAGGATATCTTCGAGCGCCAACACCGTTACCAGCTCAGAATCTGCCAGCCCCTCCAGCGACCTGGTACCCCCCATCATCTGACAAACAGATTTTTCGCCATCCAACTGCTGGTCGTGACCATGCTCTAGATATCGGTGTAAGCCGGGGAGAACCAATTAATAAATCTCCTGATTCACCCATGTTGAACAATCCAATCACAACTAGCCAAATTTTACCAATGTATCCCCCTGCTGTTCCTTCAGCTAAGGGATCTCCAGTGATTATGAATCCGTATAACGAGTACTTATACACTCAATATGAATCTCAAGAGTCTGTTAGAGTCACCCAGCCGGGGATCATAGATAATGCGGCATCAGCAATTGCGGCAGGATTAATTGAGCCAACTGATATCTTCTACCCTATTAACTTCCAAAGCGAGCCCTTGAATTACCGGAAATTACTTGAGCGTAATGTCGGATGCGACTGGAAACTTATTATTGATCGAATTATCATGGAAAACGATCAACAAGCTTCAATATTTTTGCAGCAAAAGTTGAAGTCCGCGACTAAGCTCCAAAAAACCGCTATTATCTCTGCGATTATTGACCAGGCTTATCTTTTAATGGTAAATCGATTTGGTAACTTTCTTATTCAGCGATGTTTTGAATATGGATCGGATGCTGAAGTAGCAGGAATTACTCGTAGCATGTTTGGCCATGTCGTGATGCTAGCAATGGATCCATTTGGATGCCATGTTATTCAGAAAACTCTTGATTGCGTTAGCACTGACACTAAATTGCGAATTATTGATGAGATGCTCACCAATGTTAAGGAAACAATGGTTCACCACTATGCATGTCATGTATGGCAAAAGTTATTTGAACTTCGCTGGAATGGGACCATTCCTCCACGATTCATGCAGCGGGTTAATTCCGAGCTTGAGGGTTCTTGGGTCGAAGTTGCTCTGGGAGAAACCGGATCTCTCGTGGTACAGAACATTTTCGAGAACTGTACTGAAGAAAATAAAAAACCCTGTGTTGATGAAATAGTGGCTAATCTCGATACTGTCATTCGTGGCCAATGGGGAAATTGGGTTATTCAGCACATGGTTGAACATGCCTCACAGCCTTATCGACAAAGCGTTATTAACATTATTATAGAATCAGCTGCCATTTACAGTATTGACCAATTTGCTTCAAAGACGGTGGAGAAAATGTTGAAAATGGGCGACAAAGATATTATCCAGGCGTTTCTCAATAAAGTCATTCAAAAACACCCAGATCGACCTCGCATCCCTCTTATTGACAGTATGGTGAATGACATCCACGTTCTATTGTTCTGTGCTGGAAAGAGGCTTTGCCTAGACCTCAGCGCAAAACAAATAGTTTGTTTGGTGACTATCAGCAATAGTCTTTTTTGGCTCTGTTTAATTATTATAGACACTAACATTTTTTAGTTGCATCTGACGCTCATGGAAACTATCTCATTCAATACATATTAAACTCAGGGACTTCTCAGCAGAAAGAGACAGTGGCTACCCACCTTAGAAAGCACATGGTTTCTCTAAGAGGCTCTAAATGGGGCAGTAAATGCGCGTCGCTGATTGATCGCAATCGAAGCTCCTCGTCTGGGACAGCTTTGCGAAACCTTACACGTGAGACAAGACTGGCCAAATAGGCTCTAATTACGACCTGATCATTCAACCACATCAAATATTTACATATGCGTTTTAAGTCGCTAGATCTGATATCATTGTATCTTTTTTTTTACTTTGGCCATGGCCGGCCCATCAACTATTACCTATTTATTGGCCACTATCTGTCTACACTCATCATCACGAAAGAGATCTTTAAACGATTTTTATGGCCAATGGTCGTGCTCTAATTATCTTATGTTTGTATTGCTATTGCTTACCATGTAACCTATGTATGAAAAAATAAAGCTCTTGTTTCGGGTGCTGCCCACCGGCAGCTGGGCATAGCCCAACACTACGCCGCTCCTACTCCATTGGAGGTAGTCTGGGCTGTGGACATGACGACTCGAGTATAGCAAGAGGAGCTACGGTGTCTGGAGCAGAGCCTGCTGAACCCCAAGATTGGCCCAGAACGGAAATTAATCAACACTGATAAGGGCAAGGGCTAAAATTTCTTATCTCTTATCTCTTATCTCAACATCCTTCTGATTGATCGATCTCCAAATCAACTGTATACAATGTCGCCCTCCGCTATTACTGGCCTAACGCAAAAACAGGTTGAATCTTTTCAGAAGAATGGATGTCTAGTTATTCCAGGAGAGCTATCCACAGAACAGGTCTCTGCTTTGCTCAGTCGGAGCCACAAACTGCTAGACGAGTTCTCTGTAGATGATCATCCCAAAACCAAATTTACCACTGGCGAGAATGTTGGTGATAAGTCTTCTGAGCATGTTGGGGACGATTATTTTCTTGGATCTTCAGACAAGATCAGATTTTTCTTCGAAGAAGATGCGTTTGATGAGCAAGGCAATCTTACGAGAGATAAGTCGACCGCCATCAATAAAATTGGCCACGCATTGCACGAACTAGACCCTGTTTTTTCCAGCGTCTCCGTAACTGCTCGTAATAAGGCTATTGCAGATTCGCTGGGGTTCAAAGAACCCAAAATCTTACAGAGCATGTTGATATGTAAACAACCGGAAATAGGAGGCGAAGTTCCTACTCATCAGGATGGAACCTTTCTTTATACAGAGCCCCAGAGTGCTGTTGGATTTTGGTACGCTCTAGAAGATTGTACTATTGAGAATGGTGCTTTAGAATATATTCCTGGATCTCACAAGACATGTCCGGTATACAAAAGATTTGCACGTAAAGCAGATGGGTCTGGTACTGAGTTTCTTCGCCTTGATGTTCCTGAGTACAAGGAGCCGTCTAAAGAACAATTCGTACAATTGCCATGTCCAGCAGGGAGCATTGTTCTTATCCACAATTCGGTTCTCCATCGATCGAACAAGAATACATCTTCCAAGTCTCGCTATGCATATACCTTTCATGTCATTGATGGTGCCTGTGAATATGACCGACTCAACTGGTTACAGGTTCCCCCCACAGGCGGCGACAACTTTACTAAACTATAGTTAATTTATTTATATTATTTCTCACTGAATGTAGCCTTTATTCATAGATCTTGTTTTGTTCAATTCCAGGGCTGTTTCTAGATAAGCCTACAGCAATTTGAGCTGACATCCATAAACTTAGTAATATCATAATATACCTGTCTATATTTTCGAATGTCATCGGCAACACAGTCCCTGGACATAGATATTATCAATTCGGCGAGAGAGGTTAGTTCGTCAGAGAAGAAAATAAGCAGATTACATTATATTGCACATACATATACTACTAAAGATCGACGTGAGAAATTACAGTCTCAACGACAGTCGAGATGGTAGAGGTGGCAGCGGGCACAACATCAACTGTTGTAGATTCTGGAATCTCGATATCAAATACAATATGATTGAATACATTCATGCCTTCTTGGAAAACAAGGTCAAAACGGGCACCATTCATATATGCAACCAAGATCATCGTTCCGCAAGTGAAGGAGAGAATACCAATAGCAGCGAGGAAGATAGTGAAATCAGTTGGATCACCTTTACGTCGAGACGAAGCCTTTGCTTTTGCCACATTGAGAGCAGATGTAGGATCGTGCTCATCAATAAACTTCTCAATCTTACCACAGATGATTTCAATGCGAAGAAAGTTGGGGTCATCAGGCTTGTTACGCAGGTGGATTCTACGGGTGTAATCCTTGAAAATCTTGTAAACACCGGCAATGTTGGCACTTTCTAAGATAAGTTTAGCAGCGAGACCACGACGGATCTTGATGTTTTTATAGAAAATGTCCTTATTATTGAAAACCAACTCTAAAGTAGCAATAGACATGACTTGAGGAATGGCACAGAAACTGAACAAAGATGGTTCATTGATATTCTCAAGGTATTCAATACAGTCCTCAACATGTTCCAATGATAATACGGCCAAATCACTGACACATTGCAAAGCCTTCTTCTCGTTCTCGGGCTTGGTGAAATCAACTAAAGAATCAGCATATTTGGACCATACTTCCTTGGGCCAGAAAGAGCGTCCGTCGTCCAGATCCTCTCTGAAATCCCTGATAATATTCGTCTTTTGCAAAAACAGACCCATTGAATTGTGCAATCTATCGTTCTTGGCCAAAATAGGCTCACCGAATTTAGATAGCACAGCCAATTGAGTAAGACCCTCTCCGACAATTCCTGCGACATGATGACAATATAAGTCATAGTCAGCAATAGTCTGTACACCCTCATAGTTCTTTTGTGATTCTTTCGAAATGTAGTCAGCCATACCATTACCCATCTTATGGGTGATGTTTGCAATGATCTTTTGATACTCAGGCTTGAGTTTGTGGAACTCAGCCAATACGGTGTCAAACTCGATCAACACGATTCTGTCATGTTCTTTAAGACTAACTTTGTCAAAGGTCCAGTCATCTGTGTCAAGAACATCTCTGAAAGTTCGAAGAGTAGGAATTTTGATATCATTGTCCAGTTCAGTGTCGTCCTCAATAGTGTCTAATCCACGCAAAATTACGTAAAAAATCATAATTGCGTCACGCAGCTCAGGATGAAGCTCCTTAATCACAGCAGCAAACGACCGCGATGTGTAGTCAAGCAGTTCGTAGCATCTCCTGAGAGTAGGCGATTCTTTCGAAACATTTCTCGGATGTAATGGCTTGCGCACAAACTTTCTGTTCAGAGTTAGCAGGGGCCAGACAAACACATACAACAGAACAAAAATAGCACCAACTAAATTGTGACACTTACAATTCCAGAGCGGCAGAGAGCTCATCAGGATGAGTCAACAGATCAAGATATTTACTCATTGCAACCAAATGTTCTCAGTGTACAAATACCTCTAGATCACAACTCCCTATAAATCTACGCCTACACGTGAGTTCGCATACGAGGCAGAATGTGATTTTTCACGCCGGGTAACTGAAGAGTTCTTAGGGCGTGTTTTGGTCGCTGTCTGTGTCTAGCGACTGGAGTTTCCTTCGCAGATCCATAGCTCTCCTCTCTCTTCACTGGGTGGTGGACTGGACTGAGTTCTGGTCTCGACGAGCCACGGGTAGCAGGACCCTGCTGCGACCCTGCCGTTGGGTGCGATATAACAGGCATATGTAATGAAGATCAGGGGTAAAATATATGAAACAGCCATACCAAAGTCTAATCTCCTTCCAGACGACCAGTATATACACACCTATACAATAGACTCTTCATCTGGCCCATTTGATATTTACGAAAGTTAAAATCAAGGTTATACGACGAACTTTGAACTTTGCAGCCAGCAACTATATTAGTGAATGCATGAGTCCCTAATTACCTCCACCAACACAACGCCATTTGTCACCATGCCCTCTATATCATCAGATAGAAGTCATCTCCACCACCCACCCGCACAAGCTCGCGAAGCGAGCACAACCAGGTCCGGGCGGAGCCCGGCCGCCGGAGGCAAACCTACCTCAAAGAAGTCGAGAGACGCACGGCGCTACCTGAGCGCCTATGGCCGATCTTGGATTGAAATCAATCGATTCGATAGGTTGACAAAGCGGATTTGATAGGAAGCTCACAAAAATGCCAGGCAATTCGTCAAGAAAAAAGCTGCTGCTGATTGTAAGTGTGGATGAAGCCGTTTCAGGTGACCGAGAATCTGTGTACTAACTGGGGTGCAGGGCCGGAGCGGGTCGGGCAAGTCTTCCATGAGAAGCATCATATTCAGCAACTACTCCGCATTCGACACAAGGCGACTGGGTGCCACTATCGACGTTGAGCATTCTCATCTGCGGTTTCTGGGACACATGACGCTGAATCTGTGGGACTGCGGTGGCCAGGATGTATTTATTGACAATTATTTCACAACTCAGAAAGATCATATTTTCCGAATGGTGGAGGTGCTGATTCACGTGTTTGATGTCGAGTCGAAAGAGGTCACCAAAGATATCGAGACGTTTATTCGATGCTTGAGATATCTACGAGAGTTCTCTCCCGACGCAAAAGTCTTTGTGTTGCTTCATAAAATGGATCTTGTGCGTGCAGAGCGGCGAGACGAGGTTTTTAACGCTACAATGCGCACGCTTCGAGACCAAGCGAAGCCGTTTGAATTCTCACTCACTGGATTTGCCACCTCGATTTGGGACGAGTCCCTGTACAAAGCATGGTCGAGCATTGTCTGCTCTCTGATCCCGAATATGGCCACTTTTCAAAAGCACCTAGAAAGCTTTGCTGATATCAGCGAGGCACAGGAAGTAGTGCTGTTCGAACGAACCACGTTCCTAGTCATTTCACACGTGTCCGGCGGACAGGCCAGCTCGTTCGTGTCTAACATCAAGTCCAAAACAGACCCAAAACTCGACCCCAAGCGATTTGAAAAGATCTCCAACATCATCAAAACGTACAAACAAAGCTGCAGCAAAATGCGGTCCCAGTTCCAAACAGTGTCGCTACACGGGCTCAACTGCTCTGCCTACATCGACACTTTGACCCCCAACACATTCATAATGGTCGTCATGCCACCTGCCGGCCGCGCCACCACAGGAGCCAACAACGACATTGACGGCAACACCATCGTCGCGAACATCCGGGCCTCTCGTACGTGGTTCCAAACCATTGAGGAGTCTAATTAATGAACTAGTAATACTATCTGCTGCTGTTGGGGACCTGCCTCCGGCGGCTGGGGCTGCGCCCCAGACCCCGTGGCTCCTGCTTCGCAGGAGATTGCTTGGACTCTCAGCACCCCGCTCGAGCAAAGCGAGAGAAACAAAGAGGACTAGAGTAGATTCCTGGTTGCCAGGCAGGGCAATACCAACAGTGTCATGGATTGCCAGAAGACGAATGGCGGGCAGGGTGTTGCATATAGCGGTTGATCGGCTGAGGTGATCTCAAAAGATAACGATAAGCTTATCTGCGTTGACAGGTCGCTGCATACCCCTGCCCAGAAGCTGCCAGATGTGGCTCGACAACTGGAGTCGGCTAATGTTATATTGTTTGTGTGTTATGGAAGATGTAGAGGTAACGCCCAAGAACGTAGTTAGTACGCGTTTGTTACTTTTCAGTGTTTCTAGCCCGCAAGCCAGATAGATCGTTGATTGCATGCAGATCGATCAGATTAGATAATTTGACGACAACTGATAAGATTAGATTGCCAGCTGCGGGAGCGTGATATAATCTAATTAATCCCAAACCAGAATGGGTTCGATAGAGCAAGATAAGCCTTCATCAACGGCAATACTAATTTTATCTTGTGACACTAGAGGATCTCTCTCTGGAATTCAAATGAATGTGGGGCCACCCGCTGTCAAAGCGGCGCGCCGTGCATACACTAGTAAATCTCAGTTGATTGATATGTACGATGGATGTACATGCCAGTCAACAAGATCTCTCCAGCTGAGCGACATCACTGACAGACCTACACATACACATACACCTAACGCCATACAGCTCAGTACATGGGCTGGGGATTTAGTGAAGGTTGGAGAGAAAATCAGTCAAAATCGGCCTGTGGGTTTAAAGAGAACAGGAGATATCCCCTAATTGTACGAAACATATATCCAGTCGTGTGGCAGTAAACAAACGAAAGGGACTGCAGTCAACAGACAGAAACGGTATTTTGAGCCCCAAGTAATATTCTGGTAGTATAGCTCCATCTAAAGAAGAAGCGAATACAAATTTAAACCACGTAATCATAATATCGTGGAAAGAGAAGAAGCACTTTTTGAGTTTGGGTGTATCATACATAGAACGTCAGGTGTATTGTCTCAAATCCAACTTTATCACCGTCTGTACACTTGCAACAACTGTTGTCAACGGAACTGCCGGAAATGGCTTGAGTTTTATCTATGGAATCGCCATAATATAGAATCAGACACTGGGAATTGAAAAGAAGCTGATAAAATATTCGTTATATTAGTCGGTCAGTATGACTCGATCAACTGACGACGAGCTCAATAAGTGCATAAATTGTGCCAAGAAAAAGATAGAAATCGCTGATGGAGGGTCTGTGCATACATTTTCTACCCAGCTGAGAACAGGAAACTCAGCAAAGCCATTGTCTACGGCAATTCCAATTTTGTCAACCGACTTAGGGCGACGGTTTTCAGTTCTGCTAGGTGTACTAGAATCAATATCAGGTTCACTATCAGAGTCTGTCCTGGCCATAGCACCAACAATGGCGTCAATGGGGCTAATGTCATCATCAAAATTACCAGCGGCAATCTCAATGAAAGCAGTTTTGTCACCATTTCGAATATCGGTAGGACAGAAATCGACGTTTAATTATCTTCTGTTAGCAGTATTGACTGCATCTCAAGTATCTGCTGCCACTACTGTTGGCGAGACAACTGCATCTACTGAAGGGACCACTACAGTTATACCAACGACTCTATCGATACTTGCTAGAAATGTCATTATAGTGGTTGCCAGTGCCTCAGCCAACAGCACCTCTAGCTCCCTTCCAGCAGCATCAGGGCCCACCAACATGCCTCAAAATACCACATCCTCTGCATCAAACTCGACCAACCCTTATTCGCTTGACATCCCATCGAGTTCTGGATCGTCAGGTCTAAAGTATCTCTATTTCTTTTTTCTCATCATCGGGATTATAATCATTGGTCTGATTGCTCGACTCTATATTGTAAAAAAGAGGCGGGCGAGGAATCTAGAAAAATCGAGTGCGGTGAGATCTGAAGCATTGAGGCTAGATATGCAATCGCACAATCCTGCAAATAACGATGGACCAGGCAGGGGTACCCGCGAAATGAGCCAGAGATGGGATGCTGCTGAGAGAGGATCTAACTACGACTCAGAGTCGTTTCAAGCTCCACCGCCATACCCTATACACAACTCCAATGCATATAGTAGCAATCATTCTGTTGGAGATAGAGATGAACAAGACGTTACTGAACCCAATGTCCCTCCTGAATCTAACCATCAAGCCAACGAGTCAAGTTCTAATCCCGTTTCAAGGACGCTTCGTAAGGTATTGCCAACGCGGCTACCGCCCTATATCGAAGTTAATGAAGAAGAGGAAGAAGAGCATCATAGTGGACAGGCTCATGGCTCTAATGGCAGCGAGCGTCGTCTTGTCAATGAGACCTCTAGTGAGCGTGGCATAGAAAATAACAGTGACCAAAATTATGACGACCTACAAAACACCAAACATGTCTATGACGAAGAAGAACTCCATAGCGATGAACATAGCCACTCAACATCAGCCGAGGACCGTGGAAAAGGGGGTAGCAGCGTCACTTACCATGCCTCTGATTATGATCACAATGACAACGATGACTATATAGCCACAACACAACAAAACAACCACAGTAGCTATTACGGCGTTGTTAATCACTATGTCAAAGGCGACTATAACCAAAGGCCCACGTCTGGAGATATGCTGAATCGCCCTAGTTCTCATTTCCAAGATCCGCCCGATAGTAACAGAGGTTCACAAGCTTATCCAGACGACGAAAACGAAGACGCAAAGTTCAACCTAGGAACTGCAATAACCAAATAGACGACCCAGCATACATAATACTAGCATTTTCGCATTTCTTTTTGAACCTTTTTATCTGCCAATTTTCATTTTCAGCTTTCATGAGATGTTCAAGACATCTCCCACCCGATATATTTATCTGTCAATATGTATATCATCTATTATTTATTACACTATAATTTATTATGTTTACTATTTACATGTGTCATCCAGCACCAAGACTCTATTACAGCATCCTGTATTCGGCATTGCCTAGCTGATTGATTATGAGAACCAAGAAGTCCACTTTTGTCTGTTGTTTGGAGAGGTGCCAAACCTCGCGACGCCTTCTGCAGCCTTGCCACCGATGTTAAAACCCCAGCTCCTCAACTTCTTCACGACCCAAGGAGTAATGGCCGCTGTAGTGGGAACTCGAACAAAAATAAAGACTGATTTGTGGATAGCATATGCAATCGTGAGCTCGGTGATGAGCAAACTCCAGTTATTCTCATCCTCTTTGCCACCAGCGGCAGCCGGGTCGGTATCCTCTTCAGTTGCCGTCGACAAATCATCTGTCTTTGTGCTGAATCCAAAAAAGCCCTTAACGGACTTCTCAAGCTCCTGGACTCTCTCTTTGCCCATCGAATGAACAAATAAGAAACAGAGAGGAAAATCAATAGCACTCAAGGCAAAGTAAACTCCTACAGCAGCCCAACCATACCGTTTAGTTAGCTCCTTCAATGATGGCCTTTTATTTCCTTCTTTAGCGACCTCAGCAGCCTTTGCAACAACAGATTCTGCCTCCTTCTTAACAGTATTTGAAATAACCGACTCCCCTTCTTTTTTAACAGTATTTAACAAGGTCCGTCCAAAATGAAACCCTCTTGATCCCGCAGTTGGTCCTTTTCTCAAAGCCACCGTGCGTGCAGACAAGTTCCCAGACAACAGTCGCAAACCAGCTCTACTCGAGATCCCTCTTTCAATAGCCAAGCCACGAGCAGAGCCCATGAAAGCGCTCCTTAAAACCGGAAACATTTCTAATCCTCTTTCGACTGCCAGGTTTCTTGTTTACTTCCGTTGCTGGCTACTTCCCGTCCCGAGAATATTCCTGTAGTGCATATCGTGAAATATGCAAAAAAAGGACTGAGCCACATGCAGGGCACAGTTATCGCGCTACCGACGCCCCTATCCACCACCAGCTCCCCAGCGTAACGAGCGAAGCGAGCCACGGGGTCTGGGGCGAAGCCCCAGCCGCCGGAGGCAATAGAGGGGATGTGGACCGCCTCCGGCGGCTGGGGCTCTGCCCCAGACCCCGTGGCTCGCTTCGCTCGTTTCGATGGGACCCTGAACTGTACGTGAGGAGGCCGTGATTGAGGGCCAATTAGATCTCATCAAGATATGTTAGATCAAGTACCGTGGGTTTAGATATGTCCTGTAGCGGGTTTTTGATTGCCCTCTCTTGTTTCACGCTTCTTGCTACTGAGCGTGTTAGTGTCAGCATCATAAACTTCACCCATTCGAATGCCCTGGTACCACCATTTATAGAGAGTGCTTGCAAAATGAAAGCTGTTATGAGCTTTGAATATATTTTGCGGCTTGCCTCAGGCTGTTTGGAGATACACAAAATTACATCTTGCTCCTCGGTCGGAAGAGGAATATTCAGGGGTTGATCGTCGATCATTCCCTTTCCAGGATAAATCTATGCCAGATCTTGAACAACAACAGGCTGTATACCACATGTTGAGAGAAGCGAATTTCTCTCTGGCCCTCACTTTGCCAGTCTGCTTGGGACAGTGTCGCTTTCCTTTGAGTAATGACTTCAACTTGTAGAAAGGCCGATATTGTAGCTAGGGTGCCTTCTGTCCTGTACTTGCATCTAGTGGCATGAATCGAAATAGCATTAAATGGTATTATATAAATAAAATATTAAAATATTAGTGCCGTTAGTATTGGTCGGCTGAGGTGATCATAAGAGCGGTGTTAGGGGTCTTTTGCCGGCGCAGCTTGCCAAAGACCCGCTTGACAATTTTCTTGGAGGAAACGTCGGCCCCTAGTCCACCGGCTGGGATGAACGACGATTCTTGGTTCATGGTGGAGGTAGCTGAAGAGTAGGGTTTAACAGGAGGTCCCTCTGGCGACATTGGTGTGGAATAGTTGGCAATAGTTGCCGGCGTCTGGGGTGGTGGTTGCTGTTCATAGTCTTCATCATGGGCACTTGCGAGACTTTTCACACTCTTAATTGTTCCTGAGTCGATATGGTCGCGTTGCCAGCCGTAGATAGTCTCTTCGTCGATACGCATCGACGCTGGAGTCAGGGTGATTTTGAGGGTCATCTCTCTATCAGACGACTGTGATAGACGTCCAGTCGAAGAACTAATGGTAGCCGGTGCAGACATCGGGTAACCAGCGCTGTTAATAGGGGTCGAAGCAAGAGGATTTGAATGGTATTCAAACGAGACTTTGCTAGTCGGGATTGAGTTGGCATTAGGATTGGCATTCGCACTGTCTACCATCGATAATGGTGGCATAGGAGGAGCAGGGGATTTTTCTCTACGAGAGTCGCGACCAGCACGCAGGGGGTTTGTTCTGTATGAGGAACTTGACGACGTCGACGAGCCTGAGAAGTTCCGCATTGGAGGAGGTCCTTCCAGAGCAGAGCTGCCGTCGTCGCACACATAATTCGCAGAATAACCATCGTCGTCATCATGTAAGCCATATTCACTTAATTGGACCAAATCTTGCTTGGTTAATTCATAAGGAAAACCATATTCAAGAATGTCGTCAAACGTGTGGCTCGATGACATTAGCAGCTTCAGTTTGTATTGAATGTCTTTTTCTTGGTAGAACTTAGCATGCATAGCTACTGATTTGATAGCTTCTTTCTTCGAATGAGGAGATTTTGTCAAATTCGATAGGAATTTAGTCGTGGCGCTAGTAGCAGCATTTGTAGTGATACTGGTAGCTATTGTGTTGGTATTAGTATTTGTATTGGAAATAGTGGTGGTGAGTGGAGTATTGGTTTGACTCGAAATGAAGTTGCTAGGATTGTTGACAGGAGTGGTGGTACGTGGAATATACATAGGGGACTGAATAGGCGACTCATTCGACATACTCTGAGTCAAGGGTGGTGGAGGTGGTGGTGGAACTGGCGGGGGAGTGTGTGGCCTCCACGAACTTATCGTACTAGTAGGCGAGGAGGCAGATAGGGGCCCTTGATTTGGAGTCTGATTTGGCGTCTGAATTGTACTCGAGGTAGAGGTACGACGTTGAGTTGTGATGAAAGACGAAGGTGGAGGAATTATACCCAACTTCTTTTTGTTTCGATGACGCGAAGAAAGCGAAAGAGTTCGCGTAGATGTGGAAGCGGAACTGGTCATACTGTTTCGTTTGGTCTTATCCTTATCCCCTCCCTTGATAGATATACTACCAGATCTATCCACGACAATATTGGTTGTTATAATAGGAGGAGTGATATTGGAAGTTTCCAAGGGGAAATAAGTACTCAGGGGACTTAGACTCAGATTAAGTGCACTCGTCCTGGAAATGGAAAGTCTGGGAGGCAGCCCACCTTTTGAAGTACCCGCAGTTTCAGTAGAAGAGCTGACGGTCTCAGTATCACTGCCAGTATGTGTTATTGCATTGCCATTACCAGAATAGGACTCATGCGGCATCAAGCTGTCTGATAACCTACCACTATTTGGTTCTGAGCTAGGAGCGGTAGAAGCGGTAGCGGAGGCAGCAGATTGTGAGTCGGAATCTGTAAAGTGAAAGCTGCTGGCGGTGGGGGAATCGGCTGAACTAATATTAGAACTGCTGTTATCGGTAACAGTGCTAGGGTAACTATTGTAACTATTACTTGGTGGTGGATTGACCCCCATGGTAGTGGAGGTGGTTCTTCTGGTGGGACTGGAAGTGACAGTGGGAATGCGGCCAGAAATGCTTTCAGATACTGGAGTGGGTGGTGCCAGGGAGAATAAGTGACTTGTAGAAGCTTCGAGAGTGCGAGGAGTAGCAGCAGAAGCTGTGGTTGAACGGGGCGATCTGGGAGATTTTGGACTGGAAAATAAGGTTGAGTTTGTTTTTAGTCCTGCTGGTTTAGATAATGATCCAGCTCCAGGACTGCTGGGCCCATATAGATTATCTAGGGGAGAAGGAGGCAGTGGTGGTAAGCCAGTCGAGGGCGGTAGGCCCCTTGATCCCCGATATGTCGTAGTCATGACCGTATAAAGATCAAAGTATAAAATATAAACGGGCAAATGAAATATGTGGACGTAAAAAGGTTAACGGGATGACGAGATTATAAGGTTACGATCTGAGGATTACGTCGGCAAGGGATTAATTTAAGCTTGAATAGACGCTGTTGATCAGATCAGCTGAGGCAAATTCGCACGTGTCTGGTGCGGTAGCTTCCGTTGTTGCCCTCGTTCCTGACTGCTATTCTTTCCTTTCACGATTCCGAGAGTACTCGTAAAAGGTTTCAGACTGTGAACCGTAGTTGCAGGTTACGCTAATAGTCGAAGTCTCAGACAAACTCAAAATAGCTGCAGGCAACTGTAATTGGAAGATAATCGGGTATAGGCCAGATATTAAAGCTCACAGGACCGCCCAACAAACAAGCCACTAAAATAGTTATAATAAGGGCTGGACTTGTAAACTCTCCAGTATAGGTCGAACAGTCGAATAGGTCGAACGCTAGTACCAGAAGTTTGGAGGACTGGGGCGGACTGGGGCGCTAGAGGATCAGATCGAGGTGGTGGTACCACGTACTGAACACCGTATTGCTGGAAAGATGACTTAGATTAAACTCAATCTCAAGCTTAAGATTGATAGTAATGACTGAGTCAAGTGAAACGTAAATCGCAGAATCAAAGGTAAATCGGTGGGATCTTGCGTAAATTTACTCCTTTCAAGGGTATCCGCCTGTGGTTTACTCCTTATCTGCGTTAGCTAACGGTTTACGACAGCGGGAACAACCTAACCAACGACAAGACTTACAAAAATGCACTAGAGACCTAGAGATCTAAAGAACAATAGAACAATACAGGAAGAAGGAAAATTGTAAGATGTAAAAAATTAAAAGGAAAATACGATCGATCGAGAGATCAGATCATAACCGACGCCGAAACGGTCAGGTATTATCCACCACCAAATACTGCTGCCGGCAATGCCTGTTACTGCTTCTGCTGCTGCTGTTGCTAATATTTGCCGCTAATGCCTGTGGCTAATGCCCGCTGCTCTGTCTGCTGCTGTGCCGACTGCCATGCCTACTGCTGTGCCTGTGCAATGCCTGTGCTATGTCTGCTGCTGCTGTTTCTGCTGATATCTGCTGATGGTGCTTGTCTTTACTCGTTGAGATTGATCGTACAGCTGATCTCGAACCTCCCCCTTACACTTTACCACTTTAATTACACTCCTATCTAAGTTAGTAACCTCAAGCATGTCAAAAATAAGGGGTAAACGAGCAGGGTTGTGGTTAGGTAGCTATAAACAGCACTCTGTACACGTTTACGCACAGTCAATCGGTCGCTTATTGGGAGTTGACGCAAGGTACCTTTCAAATGTGGATAAATCAGGGAATCAGTACAGGAGTCTATCTGTGCCTAACCGGGAAGCCTACACCACACTAATGCATCGACGCCCGATTTCGAGTATGATTTTCTGCATCCTAGACGCGGAACATTTGCCCTAAAGTGCACCACAGAGTAAAACGTTTTTTCAAATCGCGTAAAAGCAGAGAGAACAGGGGGCTTTTGCCAGCACCATCGAGACCAGATCGGAGTCCAGCCGTGGTGCCTTTTTATAATTACGTGTAATTGGCAAAGATAAGCTATCACGTAGGACGTTTTCGGTCGTCTAAAATCGAGAACTACTTCTGTTCCTGATAATCTCAGGCACGCCGCCCAAGACCCGTCCCGCTGCTCCTTCCTACCCCCCTCCCCGCCTGCTGCTTTCCGGACTATCCTGACCTCACTGCTGGTTCCGACCTGTGGCCAAGCTGCACCTGAAAAATGTTAATTTCCTCAGCAAATTCCTGGCTACAGCCGGCTGCGGAAAGAATGCACCCAGCCTCCATACCGCCGTCATCCGCTGCACACGAACCTTAAGTGAGAACATGAAACAAACATACATGCATCTGACACTACATTATCAGCCTGTCAGCGAAGCCCCTATTCGACCCCAGCTCGCCAGAGACTTCCTCAAAACTGCTTCTCTTTCCACAGAACCGACCGTCGAGCGCGACTCCTGATCGCTGTTATCCGACTCGATCCCACCGCCTCACAGACTAGATCCAGTCCGGCAGCTGTTCATTTCCAGATCCCAACGCAGGGGGCCCTGCATGAAACCCTCTACGGACCGCGCTCCGTACTACACCCGAAATCCCGGCCAGGGTCCAGTTTCGAGTGATGGGGACCTGCCTCCGGCGGCTGGGGCTTCGCCCCAGACCCCGTGGCTCCTCTCGCTGCGCTCGAGTCGGGCGTGGGGCCTCTCAGCAGAGCTCGCGAAGCGAGCACAACGGGGTCTGGGGCAGCGCCCCAGCCGCCGGAGGCAGAGACACCATCGTCGAGGTAAGTTAGTAACTAATAAATATCGAGAATATATACTACAGGTTATCTATAATGGCAGATGATCAGCCAGTTAAATGCGGGGCACAGCGCCGCCTGGGGAGGAGGCGGTTCTGCCGGTGAGGATTTCGACCCCGGTCTCAGTTACCAAAAGAGTATGCTCGAACTGGGCACTGTATTTTCCGTCAGCCTGTAAACAAAATGTTAGTAACAAGATCAGAACCATAGCGGGCTCGCCCACGCAACGACTCGAGCGAAGCGAGAGGAGCCACGGGGTCTGGGGCAGAGCCCCAGCCGCCGGAGGCACACATCAGCATATACGTACAGTGACACCAGTCCAGTTATCGGGCCAACGCTTGTCGTGATAGGTGCCAAGGCAGAGCATAGGCTCTATCGTGAAGGTCATGCCAGGCTTGCACACGCCGATGGCCTTGTTTTTTCCGTCTGGAGAGGTTAGTTGTGTTCTTTAGGCAGCAGAAGTGGTAGAGGTCAGTGGGGAAAAGAACTTACAGTGGGGTACATTGGGGGCACAGTGGAAGAGGTCGTTGACTCCATGGCCAATATAACTTCGCACTACTGAGACTTTGTTGGCCTTGGCATGCTTTTCAATGACGTCTCCGATGCTTCGGATCAGAGTGCCGGGTTTAATGGTCGCAATAGCGAGGTCGAGCGCCTCACGGGTGGTCTCCACGAGTCGCACAGTATCGGCATCAGCCTTGGCTTTGTCACCTACATAATAAGTTTCGTTGAGATCACTGTAGACACCCCATTTGTATAGAGTAACGTCGAGGTTGACGATGTCGCCGTCTTTCAAGACATACTTGTCAGGAATTCCGTGACAGATGACTTCGTTGACACTCGTACAGACGGATTTTGGGAAATTATAGTAGTTCAATGGACTGGGGTAGGCATCCCTGTCCATACATGCTTGGTGGACTATAGCGTCTAACTCGTCGGTAGTGACACCTGGTTTGGCAGCAGCAGCAGCAATATCAAGGACCTCTCTAGCAAGCACGCCAAGTTTTCTCATTTTCTCGTTCATTTCAGCATTGTTGATTTGAATATGTGTGTTTCGACCAACCGACTGCTCAGCACGAGGTTGTCCGTCACCAGCATAATCAGGCAACACCACAGACTCTTTGACAGGTCTACGAGGAGTCAATGGATAACAAGCACGCAGTTTACCAGTGTATACAGACTCAGGGAATGGATTGTACGAGTCAGCAGTGCCACCAATAGCAGTTCCAGAAGCACCAGCACCGTCCCCAGCCTTTTTGGGGTGGATAGCCTTATGAACACCCCAATTTCGCTTGAAACAGGCCTGGTCGCAGAAATAACTGTCTACACCAGCCTTTAAACAAGTGGGGCATTTCAGACTGCCAGCATCTTTTCCACAATCTGCTCCAGCACAACGAATCATTGTCTAATGGTTGTATTTGTCAAGCTGTCGAGTTTCCTCCGGATCAGACAGGCCTTCAGATTAATTTTCCGGTTCAGGCCCTAGCCGTGCACACCCTAACCTGACTGGACCCTGAGATAGTTCTGCCTGTGTTGAGGCAGTCAAACCCGATTATAAATAGTAAACGGCTAACTAGATACAGGCTAGAGCTATAATAGATTGAGTGATAAAGAAAATAATTCTAGACTACGTGCCACCGCGCAGATCACTGCACATATCGCTGGCAGAACGAAGACCCTGCATGAAAAAGCCCATGCATCCCACCGTAACGAGAAAGAGGTAAACAGTTGTTGCGCCGAGAAGACTTGAAACTTGAGAAAAATATATACTCCTAGAATTCGGTTTGCCTCCGGCGGCTGGGGCTCCGCCCCAGACCCCGTGGCTCGCTACGCTCGTTCCCTCGACCATTGCTGGCCTGGAAGTATTGGAAAACAGCATTTACTCCTCGCTTTATTTTAACAGCTAATCCTAGTACCCTGTATATTTACTGTTGTTTGCTGTTAATTAGCTTTATAAGATTGAGGATTCTGGGGAAGCCTACGGCATGACAATCATAATAATAGAGATCAGGCCAAACTCTACTGAACGTGAACAGACATAGCTAAACTTAGGGAGATTATTTACCATCTGCTTCCAATAAAATATATACCACCAGAAACTCTCCCGCAAAGCGGGAGCTACGGGGTTCGGGGCGAAGCCCTGGCCGCCGGAGGCAATGGCCCATTCACTCGCTCTGGACTAGTAAATATATCTGCGTGGCCTGCAAGGATCTGCAGGGTACAAGGCAAGCTCGCCCGAGCAGCCAACGGGACCTTTTTTCAACATATAGTGATCACTCACTCGAAATAAGCAGTTTTACAGTGTACACCTTGTGAGTTAATAATTTAACAGGGATAAGACGTTGACGTAGGAGCCAGCTGATGGTACTCGACTCAGCACACACAGCGATAGGTGAGAATATTCTACTGAGGGCTCAAGATCTTAGTAGAGTTATGAGTTATCCCGTGCTTTTTTATTTAAGAGTGTATATTTGGAGAAATCAAGGGGCAGGAACAGATGGCCAGAGTCTCTAGGCGAAATTGGACCCTGACACAGCCGTGCGAAGAAGTAGGGCAGGGACAGACCAGAGTTGCATGCATAAAAAAATTTCAGAGGCCCAATGCAGAAGTCGAATTGAAATTTTTTGTTCTTAGATTTTTTTACAAGCCAACCAGCAGACTGATTGACTGATTGATTGATTGTAGAGAAAACAGAATAACCAAAACAGATCAGTTGCGATGGTTGATTATTTGTTGTTTGAGGAGGCCGCTGGTTATGCCCTCTTCAAGGTGGTTCTCCAGCCTGAGGATATTGGAGCTCGTCTGAAGGAAGTTCAACAAGCCGCTAGTGATCTGGGTAAATTCAGCAAGCTTGTTCAAGTTGTTTCTTTTGTTCCTTTCAAGGGAGCAGCCCATGCTTTAGAGAACGCCAACGACATTTCTGAGGGTATTGTCAATGACTATTTAAAGGCTCTTTTGGAGCAGAATCTTCCTAAGCCTTCAAAGAAGAACAAGATTGTATTGGGTATTTCTGATAAGAATTTGGGTCAGAGTATCAAGGATGCCATTCCCGGTATTGAGTGTGAATCCAGTGAGGTTGTCCATGATCTGTTGCGTGGACTTCGTTTCCATGGACCCAAGCTTCTCAAGGAGCTTGAAGAGGGTGATTTAGAGAGAGCCCAACTCGGTTTGGGACATGCCTACTCCCGTGGTAAGGTCAAGTTCTCAGTGAACAAGAACGATAATCACATTATTCAAGCTATTGCATTGTTGGATCAATTAGACAAAGATATCAACACATTTTCCATGAGAGTTAAGGAGTGGTATTCTTGGCACTTCCCTGAGTTGGCTAAGATTGTTAGTGATAACTATCTCTTTGCCAAGCTCGCTTTGCTTATCAAGGATAAGAACTCTTTAGTTATTTCTTTGGAGGAGGAAGCTGAATTAGAAGAAAAGAAGCACGAGCTTGCTGCTGTTGTCAAGGACGATGAGGCTATTGCTCAACAAATTCTCGACGCTGCTCGTATCTCCATGGGCCAAGACATCTCTGAGACCGATATGGAAAATGTCATTACATTCGCTGAGAGAGTCGTCAATATCACCGAATACAGAGCCAAGCTATTTTCTTACTTGACGGAAAAGATGCATACTGTCGCCCCCAACTTGTCTGAACTTATTGGAGAGGTTGTTGGTGCCCGTCTTATCTCTCATGCTGGTTCTTTGACCAACTTGTCCAAATACCCTGCCTCAACTGTTCAAATCCTTGGTGCTGAGAAGGCTCTTTTCCGTGCTTTGAAGACTAAGGGAAACACCCCCAAGTACGGTCTTATCTACCACTCGTCGTTCATTGGCCGTGCCGGACTCAAGAACAAGGGTAGAATTTCCAGATTCTTGGCCAATAAATGTACTATTGCCTCGAGAATCGATTCGTTTGCTGAAAACCCATCCACCACTTTCGGTCAAATCCTGAAACAACAGGTTGAAGAGAGACTTAACTTTTTCGATACCGGTGTTGCTCCTACCAAGAACGCTGATGCCATGAAGCAGGCTATGGACAAGGTCCTGGCCAATGTCAACGTTGACGGTATGGACATTGACGACGAGGACGATGACTCAGACAACGAGGCCGACCAATCTACCGTGTCGGTATCTTCCAAGAAGGAAAAGAAAGACAAGAAAGAAAAGAAGGACAAGAAGGAAAAGAAGGACAAGAAAGAAAAGAAAGAGAAGAAAGAAAAGAAAGACAAGAAGAGATCTAAAGACGACGGCGAGGAGTCGCCAAAAAAGAAGAAGAAGTCAAAGGCCTAAACTCCCCTCTCTTCACATCCCACTCCCTGTAATTTATGTTTTGTTGTTTATTTGTTTGCTCCCATATTATTATATATTACCTACCCTGACACACCCGTCTTTCCCTACATGCCTCCGGCGGCTGGGGCTGCGCCCCAGATCCCACTGCTCCTCTCGCTCCGCTCGAGTCGGACGTGGAGGTCACAGCAGACCTGTGAAGCTCCCGACTAAAGTACTATTGCGATCCCCACGCACGACTCGAGCGAAGCGAGAGGAGCTACGGGGTCTGGGGCGCAGCCCCAGCCGCCGGAGGCAGAACGAGGGCGGTATGTATATTCTGTCAATTAGATATATAATCCTTGATCAACGTTGGTGTGCGACGGAACGTGGAGGGTGTTTGGGGCAAGGCCCAGAACTAGCTCGAGCGCAGCACTGACATCGTAGTTTGTAGAGTTGTGGTCTACAATTTCGAAGCCCTGTGGTCCTTCTGCTTTCACAACAATGGCTGTCGAAGGAATCTTTTGGTTTGAGAGTCGTGATAGAATAGCGGCTGGTGCTCCAGAGATCATGAATGGCGGTTCGAGAGATGGGATTTGTTCGGCAAATGATTGTGGTACATCTGATGTCGTTAATTTATATACGTTTGCACTGGTTGATATCATATTCGCTGGACTTAAAATAACTGCTTTGGTCGGCTTAAGAGCAGAAACAACTTGCAGGGCGTATTCGTAGCTGTGGGCTGGGGCAAGTGGTGGAATACCCACAACGGCTGTGGTGGTACCTGGTATGAGGTTTATATCGTTTGAGTATAGTGTCTCTGTCGATTGGTTCTTATTTGAAACATAATTTTCTTGCTCTTCACCTTCTTCTTCATTCAATTCGTAGATATCGATAGGGCGGGCTGTAGAGTTAGATTTTGACGGAAGTGGTGCAATTCGTGAAACGCCGCTCGTGATGGTTCCAATTTTAATAGAATTAGCCCCCTTATCTATCTTAGACAGATGCTCTCCATAGATTGAAAGCCTCGGCGCAATGAACACCAACTGTTCAATTTTCGCTTCCACACCCTGTTTGCCACCAGAGCTCTCTGAGATCTCGACTTTCGTCCAGGGCTGTAAATTCAGCAAAGAAGCGGCCTCAGCAGCATCCAGTTCATCATTCTCATCTAACAAATGACGAGGTGTCGGCACTTCTGCCCATGGTTTCAGCTATTACTGTTAATTAACTATTCTTCCCTGAATTGCCCCCTGGTTTTGCCTCTACGGGCACTTCAAGCCAATATTTGGCAAAATACTGATCCTTTTCGCAGAAGCCTAGTACTCAATTCTCCTCTCTCTCTAACGTCTGTACTCACAATCATATTTTCACCTCAAAACTTAACAACCAAGTCCAATTAGAAGAGTTGACAGTCTTCGAGACAAAATACAAGCATCAGACCGTTCACGAAGCTCATGCTGATGATCTACACCGTTGACTTACGCGGCTGATTTATCACCTTAAAGAAGAGCTTGATCCATTCTGGAACCCATCCAGATCCCACTGGTTACCACAAATACACAATGTCCCAAGCTGAATCGCAGGCTACGGCCACAGCGCAGTTCCAGAAGGCCACTGATGAGTTCAATGTCATCCAAAGAGGTAGGTCGTCGAATTGTGGTGGGGTTGGCCTCCGGCGGCTGGGGCTCTGCCCCAGACCCCGCTGCTCCTCTCGCTTCGCTCGAGTCGAGCGTTCACGGTCCCGGAAATCTCCAGCGGAGCAGGAGCAACAGAGTCTGAGGCGCAGCCCCAGCCGCCGGCGACAGAGAGCCACTTTATGATCTCAAGACTAACAGATTGGCCAGAAATGTCGTCTTATGTAGCTGCTCGACAGCAGTTAGAGGCGCAATTGCAAGAAAACAAGATTGTTAAGGATGTGAGTGACTGCTTTCGAATTCTGTGCTACGAGTACAGAACTGCAAGACAGCGTGGTTGCTAACAAGTACAGGAGTTCGCTCTGCTGAAAGAGGATGCTAATATCTATAAACTGATAGGGCCAGTTCTAGTGCCCCAAGACAAGCCGGAGGCGACCAGTAATGTCGATAAGCGTCTTGAGTTTATCCAATCTGAAATGTGAGTAATGCGGTTGTGGGACTGGTAGATATTTGGTGATTTATTAGCCAGCTAACGTGTCGCAGAAAACGAGTAGAGGGACAGATCAGCTCTTCTCAGAAGAAAATGGAAGAAAAAAGGAACGAAGTAAGTGCTACTATCACACTATCATTGCTACTAGTATTTTTATTATTTTATTATTATTATTACTATCATACACAGGGCAACAAACCAAGGGACCAGAGACACTAACAGACTGCCAGCTGATACAACTGCGGACGCTCATCCAAGGTTAAAACGGTTTCAGATGCTCAGGGCCAAAGCTCATGGGCAGCAGCTGGCCCAGCGTCGCCAGCTTGTACTCTCCTGTAGCTGTAAACATGTAGATAGGCAGCGTCTCCAGCGAGAACTCACGAATGCTATTGCAACTGTTAGATACTGCTGTCACTGGGGTGTGCGCCTCCGGCGGCTGGGGCTCTGCCCCAGACCCCGTGGCTCTGCCCCAGACCCCGTGGCTCCTCTCGCTTCGCTCGAGTCGAGAGTCGGCGGTCCTCGCAATCTCCTGCGAAGCAGGAGCAACGGGGTCTGGGGCAGAGCCCCAGCCGCCGGAGGCAACAGGGAAGTTGTGTGTGCTTACAATTGTCGGCAGATTCCACACGGGCTGCAGGGCTCGGTGAGGTCGCTAGAGATGCCAATAGCGGCCCAGGATGTCTTTTTTTGGGTAACTGCTTTGACGATGGCAGTACGTTCAGCACAGATAGTGCCACCGTAGCTCGCGTTCTCGATGTTGGCTCCGTCGATGTATTCGCCGTCATTCGTGAGAATGACTGCACCGACTCGGAACTTCGAGTAGGGTGAGTACGACATATCACGGGCTATTTCTGTTAGTATCTATTACCACTAGAGTTTCGAAAGGGCTGTCATTTCGTTCAGACTCTGATCCACCCAGTTCGTCAATCTCCCTTCAGAAAAAAAAGGGGAACCAACATATAAAGCTAAGTAAGCTACAGCCTCAGCAAAGTCCAGTTGCTAAGACAGAACCTCACCATTTCTATCACCCTGTTCAAAACAAGCTATTAGATGAGAGAGAAGACTGGATCTTACCCTTTAAAGCCCTCGTTTTCAGCTCTTCCAGCTGTTGTTCAGAAACCATATCAGATGCTCCACTGAACAATTTTGCAGTTGCTAGAAGAGATATATCAACAATTATATGGAGATATTGAATGACCTTTAGTATATACAAATGCTCCTGAGGATATGTCAGATTCGAGAGATCAGATCAAATGCCGATCTCATCGCCCACTGATAAGCAATATCTGCCGCTTATACACACAGGTTCCCAGCTGGGAAATTCGTAAACAAAGGTGCCGGGTAGCACTCCAAGACTAAGGGAGAATCATGGAATTCGGTGTCGTCGTCCCTCACTAATGTGGTAGTAGCAGGGAACGTCGACGCCTCGACTCGAGCGAAGCGAGAGGAGCAGCGGGGTCTGGGGCGGAGCCCCAGCCGCCGGAGGCACTATGCCTTCAACATGTATCATGCGTGTATTCCATATTCTCATTAATCCTGGTTGGGTTTTATGGTGCGCTTAGCCTTGGTCTTAGCCTTGTTGCGCAGCTGGCGGAGATCTGGTGGGATGTCGATGCCCAGCTCGGCACGAAGCTCGTTGGCGTCTTTATCTAGAACTTCCTCCCAATAGACGTTTAGGAGAAGCTTGCTTTTAAGGCCATTGGAAATAGCCCAAGGAATATATATATCTTTGATGCGTTGGCGGGCTTTTGGCGACAGTTTGAACGGCTCGGAAAATGCTGCCAGGCCTGTCATGGGAATACCCAGATTAGCGAATTCAAATGCTTTGACTGCTACCTCTCCTTCCATTAGTACGGGAAGACCAGTAATTGCGTGATAGAAATCGTGGCATTCGCGGTACCTTTGCATCACATAGGCGCATTCAGCATCGTCAATGTATCTGACTGGTAACCTTGTATCGGGTGACACTCCCTCTCGGTCGAGCCATTGCATGTATACGTTGCCAACAGTATTCGGAGGCAAAGCCCTCAGTTTATCGAGATCCAGAGACTTCGAGGTTATTCGTGGCTTCTCTCGTAGGATTCGTCTTCCTACCGGATCTTGGAGCATCTGATCTCTTAGCCGGGTTATGAAGTAAGGCTGTACGGTCATTTCACCGAATGTGGCTATTAGGTCTGGTCGCCGAGGGTTCATTACAGCAGCGATTCCTGAACCCACAAACAAAAACGCCCTTTGAAACAGATTAAGTGGCACATGGCCTGGATAGTTTGGTTTCGGTGGAGAGTAGCCCTGGCCAGTCGAGTATTTCCTTAAGAACAAGCCTCCTGCCGCTGGACCCAGTCGGCAAATGTGCTGGTTTTTGCCCAACCTGGCCAGAAGCTCTTTCGAAGCACTGGCAGACTGTAATGGCCGAATTGAGGGCGGTGTTCTCATACCCAATGTGAAAAACGTTCAAAGTGCACTTCTACAGAGTTACTTCAGGTAGAAATGTGGAATGATTTGCCCAGCTTCACCATCACATATGTAAAGTGACGAAGTGCGGCTCGTCAACCACAGTGGTTGCTCTTATCTTATCTTTTGGCCATCAACCCCACCTCGAGACAATTGCTGGTTGCTACCTTTGTTGCGCTCGAAAGCCTATTCAATTGCTGCTTGTGGTCAAAAAGAGCACTCCACTCGCTAGCCTCATACTGGCTACAAGTCTTCCAAAACCATATTTAGTCCCCGTGCGCTCTGACCCCACAGCCTGTCTTTCTCTCTGCTGACGTGAGCTCTCGTGAACCTGTCACTGACGATCTAGACAAAATGTGTGGACGCTTTTCTATGTCAATTGTAAGTCTTCGTGGGTGGTCTGCTGCCTCCGGCGGCTGGGGCTGCGCCCCAGACCCCGTGGCTCCTCTCGCTTCGCTCGAGTCGAAGCTGCGGGGTCGCTGACGAGATTGTTATTACTCTATTCTTTCCAGTAGCCTGGCATTTGGTTGGAGTAGTTGCTAACTGAGATCTGTGTAGCGCCCAGAGGACCTGCAGACGTATGTCCAGAACCTCAACCTCGCCCTGGACGATATCCGCAACGGCCGCCAAGCAACCATCTCGTAAGTGAACATTGGTAATGCTCTAGGGGATCCCCACGCCCAACTCGAGCGAAGCGAGAGGAGCAGCGGGGTCTGGGGCGGAGCCCCAGCCGCCGGAGGCATTGAACCACCACAGCAACAGAACCACAAGCTAACTGGCTACAGTCACAATATCGGACCCACCAAATATGGAGCTGTATATAGGACAGACGTGAACCCCCATGAAGGCGGGGCAGATGATGCCAACACTGAACACAGAGACGAGGAACGTCGCAATCCGACCGTCAGACCTCGTGTCGTGCAATATATGAAGTGGGGGCTGGTTCCCTCTTATTTCAAGGATGTTGCACAGGGTGGTAAGATGTTCAACTGCCGGACAGAGAGCTTGACAGAGGGTCGCGCTGTGTGGTCAGGACCTAAGAAACACAATCGCTGTCTTGTGCTGATGGAAGGATACTATGAGTGGCAGAAGGAGGGGTCCAAAAATATCTACCCACACTACGTTAAGAGAAAGGATGGCAAGCTCATGTGTATGGCAGGCCTATGGGATCATAACACTCACGGTGGTGAAGATCTCTATTCCTTTACTATTATTACCACAGCTGCCCATAAGGACATGGCCTGGCTTCATGAGAGAATGCCAGTGATTGTTGATCCAGATGATAAGCTGCTTGATGAGTGGCTGGATCCTAATCTGATTTGGAAACAGAACACCCGTGACTTTGAGAAGATGATCAAGCCAATTCCAACCTCTGAACTTGAGATTTATGAAGTGTCTTCTGAAGTTAACAAGATAGGCCGTGACTCTCCTAAGATGAATCAACCAATCAAGGTGTCGGCAAAGCCAGGACCTGCGAATTCTTTCTTCCAAAGAAAGAAGAATGGTGAAAATGGCACTAAGCAGAGTGAGAATGGTGTGAAACACGAAAGCAATGGACTGAAAGAGGAAGAAAAAGACGACAGAAAAGACGAGTCAGTCGATGATGAAAAAGAAGGGTTCAAAACTGACTTCAAAGAGGAGCCTGAGGATGACGCTGACCAGCCGAAAAAAGATGAGACGAAATCTGAAGAAACCCATGAGCCTGAATCGAAGCCAAAAGAGGAAGGTGGCCGGGAGTCTGAATCTACTAAGGAAACTGGAAAGAAATCAGACGAGGAAGCTGAAGATGAGAAAGACGAAAAAGTCGAAGCTGCCAACAAAGAAAATGGAACTGAAGAGGACACAAAAGGAACAGTAAACGGCAAAGAAAAAGAAAAAGAGTCGACATCGGAAGACCAGTCTAATCGTCCAGAAAAACACACACCTGAGAACACTGAGTCGTCTGCACCATCGAAAAAGCAGAAGACTGAAAAACCATCCTCCAAAGCATCCACTGAGGCACCCAGTCGCCGAACCCGCAGCCACGACAAATAACCCCCACTCCCGAAACGCTCGCGCAGCGAGCACAACGGGTCTGGGCGGAGCCCAGCCGCCGGAGGCACGACCATCACTCCACTCCTTTGACTGTAGTTTTGCTAGTTATATTTATATATACCGTATACCGTTACCAAAGCGAACCCTTTCGAGAGCGCACTACAGCTTCTCGTAGCGAGGCTTGCTCTTGGAAAAGGCGGCCATGACACCGTTTAAGAAGTCCTCGCCAAGACCGTGGCCGTTGAACTCGGCAATCTGGTCTAGACCGCTGTCAATGCTGTGTTCCAAGGCATAATTAATAGATCTTTTGGAACCGAAAATGGCCACGGGCGATTTCTCAGCGATATCCTTAGCCAGTGCAAGAGCGCCCTCAAGAGCCTGTTCCTTGGTGTCGTAGACCTTGGTGATAAGGCCCTGCTCCTTGCCCTCGTCAGCACTGAAGTTGCGACCAGTGTAAGTCAGCTCCTTCAACCAGCCAGTGTTGCCCACAATATAGGGCAATCTCTGTAGACTGCCAATGTCAGCAGCCATGCCAATGGCAATCTCCCTCACCGACAGAATAGCGTCCCTGGACGCATATCTGATATCGACAGCGGAAATAATATCAATTCCAAGCCCCACACAAGCACCATGAGCGACGGCAATGACAGCTGTGTCTCTGTTAGATCCGGATCATACGAATTGGGCTGTGCCTCCGGCGGCTGGGGCTACGCCCCAGACCCCGTAGCTCCTGCTTCGCAGGAGACTGCTGGGACCGTCGACGCCCGACTCGAGCGCAGCGAGAGGAGCAGTGGGGTCTGGGGCGCAGCCCCAGCCGCCGGAGGCAGGTCTCACCTACGTTTTCCCACTTTATAGGGAGCGTGAACAGCGTCCTGGAACTCCTTGATGTGTCTGTAGAGATGGATGCCCCTGCGGGACGACTCGTCGCTGTCGGAGGGGAACTGGGTGGACTTGACGTCCAGACCAGCACAGAAAGCCGAGCCCACGCCAGAGAGGAGGATTACTCGCACGTCGGGGTCCACATCTGCTTTGCGGAAAATGTCGTGGTACTCCAGGTACGAGGGTCTGTGGACAGCGTTGCGGACCTTGGGACGGTTGAACTCGACATGCAGAACGTACTCTGCGGGCTTGGTCACCCTGTGGAATTCGTACGACGAGTAGTCAGTCATTGTATCTCAGCCTGTTCAAGTCAATTCAGTCTGGTTGTCTGAAAAATAGCCAAATAACCCCAAAACCAGCACTTCAACTGGTTTGTTCTCGACATGCGCTCAGCTGGTTCGCTCGGTTACCTATTTATATGTACAGTGTGGGGTAGGATTGCCGAGGTGCATCAGCACCTGAACCTCTCGAATCCGCGGACACAGCTGTCATCTGCCAAAACCAGCCCACCGGGCCAACAACGCTCCCCAGAAACCGTTGAAACGGCGACCCGTCACTGTCCAGGAACAGGAACGGGAAGGTTCTGCCTCCGGCGGCTGGGGCGCTGCCCCAGACCCCGCTGCTCCTCTCGCTGCGCTCGAGTCGGTGCGTCGAGGGTCCCAGTCACTCTCCTGCGAAGCAGGAGCTACGGGGTCTGGGGCAGCGCCCCAGCCGCCGGAGGCAGGCAGACGTCTCTCTCGCACTTGATAACTGGCACCTCCGACCGGAGAAACTCATAGCCAGACAGGCTGCCGAGCTGGTGCCGTGCCAAAATATGCCTGATATGCGGCAGGTCCCCCGCATTTTGGCTGTCGAATAGAGAACTACCAGGGGGTATATAAGCTGCTACAACAGAGAGAGTACGGATTGCCGTTGAAGAAGTCTGCTGGCTATTGCAAAAGACCGTAGCAATGAGCATCGACTACACCAAGTTCTCGGAGGACGTATACAAAGTCAAGGTTGTGGACAAGCGGTTCCTGCTGGTCACGCTCAACCGCCCCAAGCACGCCAACTCGGTGCCCAGCAAGTACCACGCCAAGCTGGACGCTCTCTGGACACAATTCGAGCAGGACCCCCAGCTCCGCGTGGCCATTATCACTGGCAAGGGCAAATTCTTCTGTGCTGGTGCTGATTTGAAAGGTGAGTGTAGTGTTTTGGGGTTGTGCCTCCGGCGGCTGGGGCGCTGCCCCAGACCCCGTAGCTCCTGCTTCGCAGGAGATTTGCTCCGACCCTCGACGCCTCGACTCGAGCGTAGCGAGAGGAGCAGCGGGGTCTGGGGCAGCGCCCCAGCCGCCGGAGGCACAGGACCCCTTGCCGAGTATCTCAGTAGCTGACATGTGACAGAGTGGCTAGAGACAAAGAAAGCAGGCGACGCTGGGGCTGAGAAGCCCAAGAGCAATGAGGGTCTGATCCAGTATGGAGGGTTTCTGGGTCTGTCGAACCGAGAGACGGTCAAGCCCATTATCGCTGCTGTGAATGGGTCTTCGTATGGCGGTGGCACTGAGGCGTTGATCAATTGTGATCTGGCGGTCGCAGTGTCTTCTGCGACCATTTCGCTGCCTGAGTCTCGCAGAGGTGTAATTGCACTCGCAGGTGCTCTTCCCCGAATTGGCAGACAGCTGGGACTGAAACGGGCTGCCGAGCTGGCTCTTGTGTCAGAACCCATTTCAGCCCATACTGCTTATAAATGGGGACTGCTGAACCGCGTGGTCAGCAGCTCGTCTGATCTGCTACCAGCTGCGTTTGACCTCGCGCACAAGATCTCCCTGGGCTCGCCTGAAGCCATCTTGGCCTCACTGCGGGGTATTCGACGTGGCTATGGCGACACTAAAGACACTCTAGCCGAGGCCACGGGCGTCGCTTCTCAAGACGAGGGCCGTGTGGTCCAGGAATCCGACAACATCAAAGAAGGCCTCGCCGCCTTCACAGACAAGCGCGACCCGTCCTGGCGTTTGTAACCTTTCACCGCAGAAATGTAGTAATTTAAGATCGATACTTCTCCTCTGGGCTTTTTTGGAAGCATATGGGTTCTGACCTTCTGCCTCCGGCGGCTGGGGCTCTGCCCCAGACCCCGTAGCTCGCTTCGCTCGAAAGAGGGCTTCCTCTGAAAACGCTTCTGGGCAAATCAGTTCATTGCCATAAGTCTCACTAGGGTAGTAGATTTGAAGTATAAAAGTTAAAGATCATGTACTGGAAGGTACAGTAAAATAGTTACAAGTAGGGTCAAGTAGTAGCAGCCATAGTGGATCCAGTTTGTGTTTGTCAGTTCAGTATGTAAAGATGGCAATTCCGCTCGGGGTAGGCATGTTTAAGAGACAACCATACAGGGAGCCAGCGAAGGACCCCTCTCTGGTTCCAACCTTCACTGGTACTTACCTGCTGGTACCCTCTATCGCTCCGCGAAGCGGAGCACAACGGGGTCTGGGGCAGCGCCCCAGCCGCCGGAGGCAGAACAGGCTGAAAGAATTATGTCTATGTATTGGGCTATTGCTTCAGAGACGATCTGCCGGCTTTTAGGAGCTCGTCGCAGAGGAGCAGGTTGGATGCGATGCCGGTGGCAGAGGCAATGCTGTTGCGCAACACGCGGAACGAGTCGTAGACGCCCTCGATGGTGGGGTCCATGGGCTCGCCGGTAGTGAGGTCGATGCCCACGATGTGGCCCTCGGCGGCCTCGTCTTGGGCAGCGCTGAGGGTGTCTAAGGTGTCGAAACCAGCATTGGATGCAAGGGTCTTGGGGATGACAAGCAGAGCAGCGGCAAATGCCTCGACACCGCTGCGGGCCTTGCCTTTGACGTGTTGTGTGAGCAGATGTTGTGCAGCAGCAATTTGGAACGCTCCAGCTCCAGGAACCACAGCCTTGTCGGTCAAGGTATTAGCCACAGCACGAAGACCGTCGCGGACCGCATCTTGGATTTGGGTAATGGTATGGTGGTTGGGTCCTTTGATGAGAATAGTGACCGACTTGGGGTGCTTGACTTCTTCAATGAAAGTATACTTTTCCTCGCCAAGCGTGTGCTCGTACACAAGGCCAGCCCAGCCGAGAACGTCAGGAGTGAGATCGTCAACAGAGTTCTGGGCAGTACCACCGCAAATCAGCTGTAATCTCTCCATGTTACGTCTTTTGGCTCTACGCAGTGCAAAGATGTTGTGTTTGGCAAGTACATCAAGAGACATGGGATCAATTCCCTTTTGGTTGACAATCACAAATCCCTTGGACTCGTCATTACCACATACTTCTTTCTTGAGTTCGACGATTTTCCGCAGCTTATCGTCGACGAATCGTCTTTCACTTTCAACCAGCTTATCACGTTGTTCAGCAGAACTGTAGAAAAAGCCAGAATTGACCTCACTCTTTTCGTACTCTAGAGAAACGTTGAGTGTCAACACATAAGCATTTTCAACTCTTTTTGGCATATCCGGGTGTCTAGGACCATGGTCTAATACAAGACCCTTAATGAGGTCTGTTTCAGCAGCACTTTGATGTTGCATTTTGGCGATTTCAATCATGTGAAGATCTAATTGAGATTGTTTATTGCTGGGGTCGTGGATTGTCAAGACAGCATCAGTGACAACGGGAGTGAGGATATCAGCCAACGACTGCTTGACCTTGGTAGTCAGACTGCTTCTAGCGACTGCTAACAGCAGCTCACGGTCAATTGTATCAAGATTAGTCTTAAAAGTATCCAGGAACTCTAACGTAGCTTTACGAGCAATCTCGAATCCATCAGTCAAAACTCGAGGATGAATGCCCTCAGAAATATATCTATCAGCCTCCTTTAGCAAGGCACCAACATACAGACACACAGAAGTAGTTCCATCACCAGTGATCTCGTCTTGAGCAGTAGCAGCTCTGGCAATCATGACTGCAGTGGGACTCTGAATTTGCATTTCTGATAATAAAACCTTGCCATCCTTTGTAAGTTTGATGTTACCAGCACCATCAACAAGCATTTTGATGGTACCCTTAGGTCCCAGATTCGAGGCGAGTACGTTCTGAAGCCCCTGGGCAGCAGAGATATTTACAGCCAAGGCCTGAGCTCTTCGGAGAGACTCGGCCTTGGGGTTGACCAATTGAACAGCAGCTGACATTTGAAAGCGAGATCCCGAATCAATGACTTTGGTCAGATCAATTAGTGTTATCAAGCAAGAAACGCGGTTCCAGCATCAGACGTACGTGCAGTTTTGATTTTTCCATAGGTCTCTTATGGGCAAGGGTCGATTTGCTCACCGAACTTATTTCACCACTGCCGGAGATATTGCTCTACGGAGGTTCACGGATCTATTTATTTTTGGCCCAAAGTAGATCTGCCAGGGTTCATTCTGCCATCGCAAGTGACCAAGAACCAAAGACAATTTTTACCTTATTAGAAAAAACAAAAGGTTGCAAGGCTGGAAGATCACTGTGCCAACGGAAGACTGCTGGTTATAATGAACACTCTCTTCGATGAACTGCGCGTCACTCTCGATTGCAACCAGGCCACTCGAGAACGTATCATCAAGGCCTCCCGTGATATCACCGCTAGCAGCAAAAAAGTGTATGTGGGAGTTGTGCCTCCGGCGGCTGGGGCGCTGCCCCAGACCCCGTTGTGTTCGCTTCGCGAACGTCCGGACTCTGGGCTGTGGGTCTGGAAAAATTGGAAGGTCTAGATTATGTTCACCTATATCAATAAGATTGAGTTCTAACCGAGTGCCAGTATATTTGCCGTCCAACGTGTACCTGATCCCTATGCACCTGTGCCTGCGAATATCCAGAAGACCATTGATGGGCTGCTATTAGATATACAGAAGCGGTTTTACGATGTAGAGAAAGATCTGAATGGTGCCAACAAATGGCGCTACCAACGGAGTATGTCAGGCTGTATCCAGGAATTCATTGAGGCAGTCTCGTTCCAGCAATTCATTCTTGGCAAGGAAAAGACAATTATCACTCTAGAAGAAGTGAGGGATATGGTGCCCTACTTCGTGCTTGTTACTGAAGAAGACTATATTTTAGGGCTCATGGACCTTACCGGAGAACTCATGAGATATGCCATTGGGCACTTAGCAGCAGCCAAAGAGACTGTCGATGCTGAGAAAGATGCTCGTGAAGACAGTGAAAATACAGACGCACCAGCCGAACCTAAAAGGAAGAAGCCTAAATCGACCTTAGATACGTTTCGTGAAGCAGTTTCACGTAAACCGTCTGCTATCTCACAGGAGATTGTGAAGGCGCTTCTGAACTTCGACATCGGTCTGCTAGGAGTAGATGTTCACATGGCTGAAAAATCGTCGCCAGGACTCAAGGAGCTGAGTAAAAAAGTCTCCACGTTCAAAAGCAGTCTTTCCAAGGTTGAACAAGCTCTTTGTTCATTAGCTGTGCAAAGCCATGATAGGGCGCTGAGCCTAGAAGAAGTCATGTAATCAGATCTCAAATGGCACATTGATTCCTCTAGACAATCAAACTTCGACCAACTGATTACCAGCATATAGTCCAGGTGGGTCTGTGCTGTTTTTTGCTGTTTTTTCCTGCATTACTTGTCTCCAATAGGGTAGTCTCATACTGTCCTAACCAGTACCGTCCCGCCCACTCCAGAGAAGAACCAGACAACAGAGCAAACAGAGTGCTATGCTGGGAATGCCGACGTAACGACTCGAGCGCAGCGAGAGGAGCCACGGGGTCTGGGGCGGAGCCCCAGCCGCCGGAGGCAGTGCCACAAAAACTCTGGCGCAAATGTATTCTGATGTACAAGAAATATATGGATACGAAAGGATAATAAATACGAAAGTGGATCCAGGTCGAGCCTGGTCAAGAGTGTCAATAGTCGCTTGGGAAGATATCTTCGTCAGCATTGACGACGATGTCCTGTACAGTGGGTCGCGAGTGGTCGTTGAAAGGGTCTGAGCTCGAGGGATTGGCGGCAGCGCTGCCACTAGGGCCAGCGCCTGTGCCGAGAGTGCTGTGACCAGCAGACGAAGAATAGTGGTAGTATTCGTTTTGATGGTACTTGGACACAAACAGGTCAGGATTCCACTGGAAGCCCTGTGACTCTTTTACACTGAGGTTATATCTCGTAGACCCGTCTTCAGCAATACCGACTTCGTAGCTATTATGGTCCTCATGCATCATCTTCTCACTGAGAAATGACGACCTCCGTACTCGCCAAGATTGGGAGTGTACCGAAGATGGCGAAGCCGCTGAGGCCGAGTTGATGCTGTTGCTTATGGCCATGGCAGCAGTGCCGGCAGGCTGAGCTGCGGATTTGGAGTGACCATAATGAGGATATTGATGAGCCCTAGAGCCATCTGACATGGACGGTGCTGAGGCAGAAGAGGTTGCGAACGGCGAGTATTGCTCGTCATAGTTGTGAGAAAGAATGTCCGAAGACAGTTTGTGTTTCTTGGGAGGGGTGGAACACATCATCGTCTGTGACTAGGTATATCGAGCTGAGACGACTCGACTGTTCCCTTGAATAAATGAGATAAATAGCAGAGGATAGATAGACAGACAGATAGACGTCGACGCACTGACCAGCAATGTTCTGGTTAAGAGTCAGATATCAGCCGATATGAGACAAGCGAGATAAGGATTTAAAACAAGTTCCCAACCAACTTAAAGGAGAATAGAGTCAACAGCTATAAAAGGTCACCAGATATTACCAAAATATTTCACAAAAGATAATAAAGTGTGCGGTATCAGGAGACATTAAACAAATGGCGGGTGAGATCCGAGATATCAAGTGGGACTTAATGCTGCCTGCTAACCGAGATACACCTCTTTAAGATGATAACGCAATCAGCGATGAGATAAGGCATGGCGATGCACAAGTCACATGGCCGCTCCGGTTAGGGCACACCCAAGCCAAGCGAGTACGGTGCCAAACGGAGATTTCAGGTTTTCCACTGGTCACACAGTGTCAGCTATTGAACTTTGTACTCTGGTTTCTCCTCTCCCTCTTTTCATCTCTATTCCACTCCTAATTTCACAAAAACAGACCTGAACATCATGTCTTACGATAGACTGATAAGGCAGATCGACCCTAGCCCTGTATCTACCAGGGCCTGGCCAGTGCCTCCGGCGGCTGGGGCGCTGCCCCAGACCCCGTAGCTCCTGCTTCGCAGGAGTTTGCTAGGACCGTCGACGTCCCGACTCGAGCGCAGCGAGAGGAGCCACGGGGTCTGGGGCACAGCTCCAGCCGCCAGAGGCACGTCCCCTCCTGCTCGCACTGCTCCTGCCGCCGTCCAAGCCGGCTTCGGGCATAGCAAGAGTCTTGAAAGAAGATAAGTCTGTGTGGCGTGTGGTGAGCCGAATTTCATTATTGGCTTGTGGCCTTGTGTCCTCTTATAACGAGGCGAATAAGCTCTGTCTCGTGCATTGGTACTGCATGTGGGCTGTAGGGATCTGCAGGGGTCATGCAGGTGAAACTGGCCCTGAGAATCCGTCTCCCTGCCGAACAATGGCTCTCTTACGTATTCGCTGCTCCGACTCTTTATTCAGTCTGCTGCCGCTCTCTTCATACGACGCTCTCAGAAATGATCTATCACGACAACCACACCAACCCCCAAGCTCCGACTATAATTCGCCCCCAAATTAACACCACTCGAAACACGAAACACAACAAACAGACCACAGCCCACGCAATCGACTCGAGCGAAGCGAGAGGAGCAACGGGGTCTGGGGCAGCGCCCCAGCCGCCGGAGGCCGACCAGCCAAGCCGCAGTACCTGCAGCACGCCCGTCAACAACGCTGTTTTGATGGGGCGTTGGGTGATGGCATCGCCGGGCGGGGTAAACTGTGGGGTTGCCACGTTTTACGCACCCCGCCTGCACGGACCCCGTACATGGTTCCGTTTGGGCCTTCTGACACAGGAAATACGGGGAACGCAGTTTCTTTTCGGCGAAAACAATTGCCTGTTAACGGCAAGTGCCTCCGGCAGCTGGGGCTCCGCCCCAGACCCCGCAGCTCCTCTCGCTTCGCTCGAGTCGAGCGTCAACGGTCGCAGCAACACCAGCCAGCGACCAGGGCAGCAACGGCGTACCGTGCGGAGCCCCCAGTTGCGGAAACAGACCTCCGTCGGACGGCTGTAACCCTCTTTTCTCCTGTTGTTTGCTTATCTCTGGCTGAGTGAGTTTATCTGATAAGGTTTACTGTCGTATCTCCCGACAAGGACGACCCGCCGGACAGCCTCCGGCCGCTGGGGCTCCGCCCCAGACCCCGTAGCTCCTGCTTCGCAGGAGTTGGCTGGGACCGTAGACGCTCGACTCGAGCGAAGCGAGAGGAGCAGCGGGGTCTGGGGCAGCGCCCCAGCCGCCGGAGGCACACTCCCCTCCCCCTGGCCCCCGTAACGGTTGGCCCGGAACTCAGTCCCCCAGATGCCCCACCCCCAACTCGGACCCCCAACCGCACCCCGGATTGCTGAGACAATGATTCAGTGGTTCGTGGTGATGTTCATTGCCATTTCAGTTTACGCTGGCACGAACCCCCGTTCCTGCTGCCAAGCTTGCCATTTTATCCATTTCCCCGCAATGATGGAGTGGACTGTGTTTGAAAGGTTCCCTTTTTCGACCCGAAGTGTCAAGCAGCATGAGCAGCATGTTACAGCGAGCTAGCAGCACGCAGATGCCTGCAGTGGATCCCGTCGACACCCGTTAGTGGGGACGACGGGGCTAATGGGGGGCTACTGGGGGGCTACTGGGTCTTGGTCTGTCTCGAATCTCGGCTGGATCCTTTCGTTCAGCAGTGAACCCAGTCTTTAGTAACTCTACAAACTTTACAAACGGCGGGGCGCAATAAGCTGTGGAAATAACCTCTTGGCGGATGTCTGAAACGCAGGACGAATGTGTAGAGCAGCGTATCTTGGAGGTACTCAATACACAGACAGACACAGACAGACACAGACAGCAGTGCAGAAGCTGCTGCTGCTGCGATGTGCATTGATAGGCCTGCTCCTACGGGAATTTCCTAAACGGGCACTTCGACGCGAACCCCAAATTTTTAGGCTCGTGGTTCCGAGCGTGGTGGGGGTGCTACCCCTCTTAGAGGTTGAAAAATCGTTGATCCTGATTAGGCAATATGCACACTGACTCCTCCCCTTTCATATTAAGTTATCACCCTGGGCGCTGCTGTAACGGTTTATGTAACGGATTGGACTGTGTACGTTGTGAGGAGTAGCTAGATTCCCGTTCCAACAAAGGCTTGCTCGGGTTTACTTTACATTAATGGACATCTGTGCATTATTATACTATACATCACATTGACATATCGTGATCGGCATTTATAAATCGGAATTGGTTCTATATTAGTTCTGTATCGTCTACGGCCAGTACCTATTCCTACGCTCTACCTGGATATTCTTCTACCTCTATCTGGTACCTTGAATGGTTTACTTTTAATTATTCTTTTTTTCTCAACAAAAGCAAGTTTCTCTAAAAAGCGGGGTTGGCTTTTGAGTTTAAATTGTATCGAGATCTTAGATTCTTCAATATATTGAGTGGAACGAACTCTAGTGGGCTTCTGCGTTGGTTCTATTTGATTTTCTGAACTGTTTGGACTGATAGGCTGGATTGTGTGTTCACCCGGTTTACCCTGAACTTGTTTGATCCTGGTTCTTGTTGGTTCTTGGTTCTTGGTTCTTATTTTTATTCTGTCCGGGATTTGTTCTTATCTACGTTTGACCTGATCCGGTTCTTATCTGATCTCGTATCTGACTCTGGTCGAGTCTAGCCTGATCTCTTATCTATCTGATCTATCTGGTATATCTGATCCCGTTTGATATATATCTGGTGTATCTCTGATTGTCAGGAGCTGGTTATAAATCAAAATCCCTTGCAGAATCAATTTACATTCTCAATACTGTATTGCCAATAATATATACAGTTCTTGGCTTGTGACCTGTTACATCATTGTTGTCAATCAGTAACTTAGTCTTTCTGCATGTCATATTCATAATTCCGCATTGTGACCCCCATTTTTCAAGAATTACTTTGAGTTTATTTCGGAGCTTGTTCTTTCCACTACTCTTTCTCTCTAAATTCTTTTTATTTGGAGTTATTTTTAATCTTTCTTGTTCACACATATATCCATCATGGCCATGTCGAATGTCAAGATGGAAGACTCGATCCAACAGCCTTCGAAGCAGCGCAGATCTAGAACTGGCTGTTTGACTTGTCGAAAGCGAAAGAAGAGATGCGATGAGACTCGTCCTAAATGTGGGGCATGTGGGAGACTCGGGCTGGGCTGTGAATATCCAATTCCCGGTCTCGAGAGGAAAAACAAGCCTCGCAAGTCATCTGTTGCTGCTCCCACCTTGGCTGAGAGTGATCGCAGAGAAACTGATTCTGACGCCAGTAGTTTTGGCAGTCCTAGATCCGACGTCTCAAATGAAAAGCGAAAGCGTTCCAGCGCTTCTAGCAACCGTGCTGGTAGCGCCAGCTCTCTGCCTGCTGCCACTTCGCGGGATATGCCTAGTAACAGTCCTCTGAATGATACGAATTGCACCTATGATAACAATGTTTTCAATCACATGCAGAGCTTCGGCTTTTCTCCAGTAATCAAGTCTGAAGTATCGCCAAATATTCTCTCTTCCATTTCATCCGCTACATCTAACATGGGTATGATGCTTGACCCAAAACCCTCTCCTTCAACTGCTCGCAACACTATGATCCGTATCCATGATTATGTCCAAGAGACTGAAGAACGCCATTATGGTCTGTTTCGTAATGACCTGGACCTGAAGTTGGACGATGCTGATGGCAGTAATAACAACCTGATAGCAGACCACCCAAGCTCTGAAAGTAGCGGGGTTGAGAGCGTGAGCGGCCAATTAGCATATGAAGGAGAACAAGAACTTCTTCGAATTCTCGATCAAGAGAAAAAAGCCAACGAAAACAATGCCCGCGTCAATGGCTCTGCTTCAACTGGAGCTAATGCGCACTCCGCAACACCCAATTCAACTACAACAGCAAACAAATGTAACGAAAATAATGACTTTAACGAACCCACCAACAGCACCAACAGCATGAATCTCGGCTTTAACGTTGATATAAACCTCGATGATATTGATGACAACAGCACCAATAACCAAAACGACCCTACCTTGATCGATTCAGTGTCCGATAAAATCGACGACGTTGTCTTATCACGAATGTTGGCTACTGCCACGCCGCGAATTGAAGAGATTGACGATTCAGGAAAACCAAAAGATAGCGATGATAACATGATTATATCCCGCAGCCACGAGTTCCTGCCGCTTGACATTCTAGGGAACCCAGCTACACCACCAACATCAATCCTAACACCACCACCAAGCAATTTTTTATCTATCCGCTTGGATGAAGATGCACAACAGTTATTCAACTACTTCTGCACCCGACAAGCTGAAATCATCGCAGTGGCCCCCAACAATTCTTTTTTAGATGAATTTGTGCCCATGGCCATGGGAAGCGATGCTGTGCTTTATGGAATCATTGCCTGGGCTGGATTCCATAGAGACCGTGGGCACAACCAAGATCTTGGTTATCGATATTTAAACAAAGCTATGCAGTCGGTGGTAGCTGATTTTTCCAGAGGTGATATCACCACCTTAGCTGGTCTACTTGTGATTACGTCTGGTGAAATCTGCAACGGAGATGTGGTGCATTGGAGTAAGCATCTGAGTCTTGCTGCTAAAATCATCAACATGAACGGTGGTTTACGGAATTTCATCTCCAACAAATCCCTTCAGTGGCTTGCTAAAAATTTTGCGTATCACGATATTCTTGCTGCTTCGACCTCGACCCAGCGGAATACGCATTTCTCCTCTCTTGAGTACAGCGAAGTCCTAGATAACTCTGGAGGCCTAGACACACTCCTAGGATGTGCTGCTCCATTGTTCAGGATTCTAGCTGATATCTCGGACCTGGCCATCGAAACTCATAAACTGTATAGTCAAGTCTACGTCTCTGAAATGGGATTGGACACTCTTGACTATCTGTATAATATTCAGCGCAAGGTTGAAGAGCTCGAGAACAAGATTTCCATGTGCCAACCACCAAGATCTGCGCTAGAATCGCTTTCGCCTGAACAAGTCGAGCTGCAAATCAAGTTTTTCGATGTTTTCAGACTAACAGCCAAAATGCACCTCAACCAGTCTGTTCTAAGACTCAACGCATCATCTGTGCAAATGAGATGTCTCTCGCGCCAGCTCTTCGTCGCACTGGATTCCGTTCTGGGCACCACTGTAGAGGGAGGTCTTGTATTCCCGCTGTTCATCGCAGGAGTCGGCTGCTGCACACCAGACGAACGAGGCGACATGATAGACCGATTCCACCACTACTACGAGCGAAATCTGGCTCGCAACATCCGTCGCGCCCGCCAGCTTCTGGAAGAGGTCTGGAAAAGAGACTCGGAGGGCACCAGACACGTCCACTGGTTTGGCATCATCGAAAGCCGCGGCTGGGACCTCTGTTTCTCATAACCGCACCCCCTTAACTTATAAAAATGTAGACATATCTGATACATAATTAAACCTTTTCTTCCACCTCCCGTCTCGCCTTTATATACATCCCCCAAATCTTATTCACTTTTGCCGACAATGTCTAGCGGCTAAGTCTGCCGCCGGCAAGGTCTCGGCGCAGTTTCAGGGCCTGGACTGCCTCCGGCGGCTGGGGCTCTGCCCCAGACCCCGTGGCTCCTCTCGGGAGCTCGAGTCGTTTACTGGGGGGCCGCCAGCAGCTCCGCGAAGCGGAGCACAACGGGGTCTGGGGCAGCGCCCCAGCCGCCGGAGGCACATGCCACCCCACAACGAGCCAGAAAAATTCTGCCCACAGAGTTCAGTCCCCTGGCAGTGGAAATGAGTGGAGAGAGGGGTGTTAGGCGGTCTTGGCAGAGCACAACCGCTGGAGTAAACACTGCTCCTGGTGAGTTACCCCTGAGGTGTACAGAACAGGCAAGATGGCATAAGTGGCGTATTTTGAGACACGTGAAGTAGCAGCTGAGGAGGGCTTGACGTGTGAGATTCGATATCACCAAGTGCAAGAGCAATGTCATCGCTGGGATATACGCCAGACCAGAGTCTGCGGGACAAGCAGGTTGGTAAGTCGTGGGCGAGATGGGTTGTGCTAGTTGGGGCCGTTTGGTACGGAAATTTTGACTGAACATGGCCTGCGGAAGAGCACGTAGAAGTATTTGTGCGATGAGATTATCTAACAGGTGGAACAGCTATAATTGAGCGAATGCTCAATCTGAACCAGGCGAAAAAGAGCGATGAAGTTTCGGTAGTCTCTGTTGACAGCAGGACGTCGACACCGGTAAATGGTGCCGCGCCAGCTCAGGCTCAGGGCCCTATTTGGAAGGTTTTGGTGTTTGATTCAGTGGGGCGAGATATTATTTCCAGTGTATTGAGAGTCAATGACTTGTTCAAGAACGGGGTGACAGTCCATATGCTTTTGAATAGTGATAGGTATCCTATTCCTGATGTTCCAGCTATTTACTTTGTTGCCCCCACTAAAGAGAACATTGCTATCATCAGTAAAGATCTCAATGATGGGCTGTATGAGTCCACTCATTTGAACTTCACCAATCCCATTTCCCGTGACTTGTTAGAAGATCTGGCTGCGAAGACCGTGGCCAATTCCTACAGAATTTCACAGGTATATGACCAGTATCTCAACTTTGTTGTCACAGAACCAAATGTATATAGCTTAGGTATGGAGAGTGTCTACCAGAAGTTGTCCAGTCCCAAGGTAAATGAGCAGGAAATCACTGATATAGTCAACCAGATTGTAAATGGTCTGTTCAGTGTTGTTTTGAGCTCGGGCACTATCCCCATTATTAGATCTCCTAGAGGAAATGCTGCTGAAATGGTTGCTCAGAAATTAGACGAAAAGCTTCGAAATCACTACATAAATACCAGAAACCAGGGCGGTGGATTGTATGGCACTGGTGTTGGTGCTGGTGCGGGTGCTGTCACGACTGGCTCAGATCCTAACCGACCATTGTTGGTGATTCTTGATCGTAACGTGGATCTCGTGTCGATGTTCTCACATTCATGGACCTATCAATCATTAGTACAGGATGTGTGTGATTTGAACAAGAACAGAATCACCGTGGAAACTACAGACGAGAATGGCGTGGTTAGTCGCAAAGCATATGATTTAGAACCCACGGATTTCTTCTGGGCCAAAAATTCTGGGTTGCCGTTTCCCGAGGTGGCAGACAATTTAGACGCTGCTCTGAACAAGTACAAGATTGAAGCAAAAGACTTGACTGGTCAAACGGGAGTCACTGACTTGGACGATATCAACCCTGCAAATGCTGGAGCGCATCTGAAGGCAGCCATCACCGCATTGCCTGAACTGACTGCTAGAAAGCATACTATCGACATGCACATGAATATTGCTACTACGTTATTAAAGGCTATTGGAGAACGTGGGCTTGCTCAGTTGTTTGAAGCAGAAGAAAACGCCGGCAAGCAGACCAAAGCCGACATTCTTAGCCATATTAACGACGAATCGTTTAAGAACTCCGACGATAAGCTCAGAATGTACCTTGTATATTTCATTCTCACACCCAACATTTCGACTGCGGATCAGGCTGACTACGAAGCTGCATTGACAGCCCAAGGGTGTGATCTAAGCGCTCTGAACTACATTAAAAGGGTCAAGGAAATCACCAAAATGAGCACAGCCATGACCAGCGCATATAGCACCAGTAACCAGACATCACAATCTGCATCCAGCCAGTCTGACCTCTTCAAAGGGTTTGCTGGCATCACCAACAAGCTTACCGACAGACTAAAAGACGGTAAACTGTCAGAAGGGTTTGGCAACCTGATCTCAGGCGTGAAAAACCTGCTTCCTGCCAGTAAGGATATGGCCATCACCAAGATCATCAGCTCGTTATTAGACCCCTCGCCATCAGCGACGAGCTCCTCTGCCAGTGAAGACTACCTCTACTTCGACCCACAGGTCACACGAGGCTCGCTCTCAAGACCACCGAAACGCAACAGCCACGAAGAGGCCATCGTGTTCACCATCGGCGGCGGCACCTACTTCGAATACAACAACATCCAAGACTGGGTCGCCCGCACCGGAGGCACCAAAAAGGTCGTCTACGGCAGCACCGACATCTGCTCGCCCAAAAAGTTCCTCGACGAGTGCACCGAGCTGGGCAGAGCATAAACGTCTCGCGAACTCATCTAATACATTAATATGCTACACTGTGGACCTGCCTCCGGCGGCTGGGGCGCTGCCCCAGACCCCGTGGCTCCTCTCGCTCCGCTCGAGTCGGAGCTGAGAGGGTGCTGGATATTGATCTGTGCCTCCGGCGGCTGGGGCGCTGCCCCAGACCCCGTTGCTCCTCTCGCTGCGCTCGAGTCGGAGCCAGGGCTGTACTGGATTGCGTGGTATGATCTGGCACTGCTCGCCACGAAATTGCTGCAATCCCTGTAGGATCTTTTATTCTGTGGATCTCCTGAAAGCACACCACCCCTGAGCCGACTCGAGCGCAGCGAGAGGAGCAACGGGGTCTGGGGCAGCGCCCCAGCCGCCGGAGGCAGGTCCCGGACTCCGACAGTTTCATGAGGAGCTCCAGTTGGCGATGTCACCCCACGCTTCGACCCGCCGAGGATAGATCTGAGACCTGTCTCAGAGAGAGCAGCGTGGCTGTGAGGTCTGGAGTGGTGGCTTTAGTGGGGCTATGTACTGACAAGAACTCGTCTGTCTTTCGGATTGTGTGAATTTATTATGACCAAAAACTGGTCTGCTATTGTAGAGAGTCGAGGTTCGAGGTTCGAGGTTCGAGATTCGAGGTTCGAGTTTCTGGCGGGGGTTTCAGGGGCCTGATCTACCCGGACCCCTGCTCGGTTCAGCGGGGTGCATTATCTGGTTTGATTTCAGGTACCTGGCGCCGATTCCTGTGTCCCACTTGTCCATCCCCCACTCTGCAAAGCTCAGCTCAACTGAGGGTAATCTTATCCCACCCACGCTGCACCAGTAATCTGACACAGGTCTGCCAGGTGAAGATAAACTGGATCGATGATACCCCCATGTCGCTTGAATTGTACGGGGGCTGGCATCGAGTTCGGAGACCGATAAGATTACTACTGCATGTAGAAGATAAGTATGCGACGGGAAGTTGGGGTACTGCGACGGAATAGCGTCTCCGTGTTGCAGTTGACCCCAGCTGCTTCTCGCGATATCCTCGAGATGCAGAGCCATAGCCGCCAGCAGCCTAATTATGTAAAGATCGACACTCTTCAGAGTCAGACCCGTAACAGTCATAAACCGTAAATCTTATTTCGAGAGCTAATTTCACAGCTATATAAACATTGATCAATCGCCATTCTCCGCTTGTTTGTCTTTTGTCTTGTTTCTCACTGTTCTATTTTCAATTCATCTTACTGATTAATCTGTCTGTCGTCGATTGATCTTGACTTCGCTCATAATCATCACTAGTATAATTGGTGGTGCATCGTAGTTGGTTAATTAATTGTGTCTCGTTCGGCATATCGTGGTTATTATCGTTGATTTGATTTATTGCTACTCGTTGTGCTACTCATTGTGCTACTCATTGTGCTATCGCCAGCCTTTTGGATTTTGTGATAGTTGAGGTATATTCGTCGTCAATTGGCTGTTTGTTGACTAATTTCCTTATTGATCTAACGTCTGCGCATTGACGGTTCTACTTGTTACTTCCCAAAATGTTTTCTACTGAATATCCATCTAGAAGATCTGTGGTGCACTCCGTCAGGGGTATGGCTTCCTCTAGTCAGCCTCTTGCGAGTGCTGCTGCTGTCAAGATTCTTGACAAAGGTGGTAATGCTCCTATGGCTGCCGTGGCTATGGCCGCTGCAATTGGCGTTTTAGAACCCCATATGACTGGTCTTGGTGGTGATGTCTTCAGTTTGTACTATGAAGCCAAGACCAAGAAGGTTCATGGAATCAATGGCTCTGGTCACTCTCCCATGGCTTCTTCTATTGAATTATTGAGAAAAGAAGGTGTTACTGGACCTCGTATCCCCACCTCCAGTGTATATTCTATCACTGTTCCAGGTGCAGTTGCCGGTTGGATTGACGTTGTTGAGAAATGGGGAAACGGCAAACTTACTATTGCCGAGATTCTCGAGCCTGCTATCTCCCTGGCTGAAAATGGTGCTCCAATTTCTCGCATCAGTGCAGAAAGCTGGGCAAACGGTGCTGAGAGATTGTTAAATACCTCTCCTAATGGTGGTGAGCTTTTAATTGACGGAGCCCGACCTCCTAAAGAGTCTGAAGTGTTTGTCAACAAAGGCATGGCTGAGGTCCTTAAGCGAATTGCCAAGCATGGCAAGGACGGTTATTATAAGGGAGAAACTGCTGAAGCAATTGTCCAAGTTGTCAAGCAAAAGGGAGGTGTTATGACTCATGAGGATCTCGAAGCCCACAAATCCAAGTTTGTCGAACCCATCAATGTCGATGTTGATGAGAACATCAAACTACATGAACTCCCTCCCAACGGTCAGGGAGTTGTTGCATTGATCGCACTTGGAATCATCAAGCAACTTGAGAAAAAGGGTGTTGTAAACACCAAGACATTAAAGCACAATTCTGTTGAATACCTTCATCTTATCATCGAGTGTCTCAAGTACGCCTTTAAAGATGCCGAAGAGTTCGTCACTGATATTGATAAGCTCGACTACGATCCAAACGACCTGCTCTCTGAGGAGTTCCTTGCCGAGCGGGCCAAGTTATTTGACCCCACCAAGGCCAACGAGAAATTCGACCACGGCGTTCTAAACCCTGCTAGAAAGTCCGACACAGCATACTTCACCTGCACCGACGAAGAAGGAAACGCCTGCTCTTTTATCGCCTCACTTTATATGGGATTCGGCAGTGCCATTGTTCCTAAAGGCTGCGGATTCAGTCTCCAAAACAGAGGCTGTAACTTCAACTTGACTCCCGGGACAAGAAACACATTTGGACCCAATAAGAGACCATACCACACCATCATTCCCGCCATGATCACCAACGTCAAGGACGACAGTCTGTATGCCACCTATGGTGTCATGGGAGGATTCAACCAGCCACAGGGCCACCTTCAAGTAGCATACAACCTCGAGCTCTTTGGCATGAACCCCCAAGAGGCACTCGACGCTCCTCGTATGTGCATGTATGCCGATACCACCACCCCAGACTCTGGTCTCGGCAGCGACAGTCCCATCTCTACAGCCCGCACTATCGTTGGACTCGAAGAAGGCATCTCCCCCGAAGTCGTTGCAGGCCTCGAGAAGCTCGGCCACACCGTCAAACTCGTAAGCGGCCCTGGCCGCAGTCTCTTCGGACGTGGCCAAGTCATCCGCTCCAACCTCGCCCAAAACGGCAGAGTCTCGTACTCAGCAGGCTCTGACCTCCGTGGCGACGGTTCCGCCATCCCACAACTCTAATTATCTCAATACGACTATTTATCTACATGCCGCCTCGCTGCCTCCGGCGGCTGGGGCTCTGCCCCAGACCCCGTGGCTCCTCTCGCTGCGCTCGAGTCGAGCGTTGGGGTCGCCATATAGCTCGTTGGCGAGTTATTAGTCGAGAATCACAGGTCCGACCTTGTAGCTCCGCGAAGCGGAGCACAACGGGGTCTGGGGCAGCGCCCCAGCCGCCGGAGGCAGAAGTCTAACAGATACAGAGAAGTTCGTTAATTAAGCCAGGAACTTTTGGTCCTGTTGGAGAATAGAGGTGCTACGTTTAGCGTCGAGGAAGAGGTCCTCGACCTCGGCGATGTCTGACACGTCGATTTCGGCGCGTCCGTTCGACTTGGCGATGATGAATGCTGGTGCCAGCAGTTGTAGTGCGTATCTGAGCGATGTGTTGACTCCGTGGGTGGCCAGCTTGTCGAGGGCGCCGCTGGTGGCTGGCGATTGCTCGATAGTGGCTCTCTTCTCGATAATGGTTCTGATTTCCTCGTAGTTGTATGGCAGGGTGCGCACAATTAGCAGTCTGTCAACTAAATCGGATGGAATGCCGTGAGGGGCCTGGATGTCCTCGGTACCTCTCACTGTGGTCATTCCTCTGTTTGACGCCAAGACGACAATGGGTGAGATGCTGGACTCGAGTGCTCTGTTGAGATAGGTGAAACTCTCGATATCAAGCATGTGTACTTCGTCAATAAACAGTACGCCTGGAATCAGCTCTGCAATACCTTGATCGATGTATTTTTGGACAACCTTGTTGATCTCTTGTCTCAGTTTATCGGTGATTTCCGTCTTCTTGGGCTTCATCAATTGACCCATCATCGACATGATATCCTGGCCACCTTGGGGACGAGCATTAGCAATATCTAAGTCGTGTAAGGTGACATCTTGAACGATTTCCTTCTTCTTGTGCACATCTCCTTTTGGCAAAGGCACATACTCCTCGGCCTCGAGATCGAATTCCGTAGCATAAGCATCGGATCGTCCGACTCTCTTGACTGCACCAGTATTGGCCTCAATATAAATAACATCTCCCACTGCCACCTTTTCCTTTTGAATACTCTCGTATATACTTGGATCCAGCCTTAATTGCTTGGTTCCTTTATAACTCTTAAGTCCTACGACCACATGGCTGATGGTCTTGCCGTATCCTCCTAATGGGTTCTGGGCCTCTTCGGGAGTCAATTCAGTCACTTCTCCCTCATACACTTCTTTTGTTTCTTTGATTCTCAATCCAATTGCTCTACGGAAGTTTTCCATTAAAGCCTCTGTCTTCTTCACTTCAGCAGAGAAGATCTCACTACCCACAATGGGGCAAAAAGGCACTTTAGGACCCAATTCTTGTGAAATAGCCAATGCCAGCGCAGTCTTACCAGTGCCAGGAGCGCCTGCTAGCAAAATAGCCTTGCCAGACAACTTCTTGGCCTTAATAAGATCCACAACGACACCACACGCCTCTCTGGCCTGCTCCTGGCCCACAAACCCTCCTTCAACCCTGCGGGCATATCCCTGCTCGTCTAAACCAAGCCCTTTGATATGTGTATGGGCCGCAGTACGGTTTTCCCGACTAACTCCCTTGATCTCGCTAATTTGTACCATCTTGACAAATCTCTATTTCGTATCTGTCTCTACTTCGAACATCGACATGAACCTCTTCACGTAACCAAAATATTTCAGAATGAATGTGGTTAGGGTTTGTGCGGCTGAAGTCGAGTTTTCGTGGTATTGTGCCTCCGGCGGCTGGGGCGCTGCCTCAGACCCCGTGGCTCGCTTCGCTCGATCTGAATATCAGGAGACTCGAGTGGCTCCGCGAAGCGGAGCACAACGGGGTCTGGGGCAGCGCCCCAGCCGCCGGAGGCGCACGCCGCACCCAGCAATTGTGTACATACGGCTGAAATTTGATGTTTGTTTTGATATGCACGAGTTAGTTAACTAGTACACAGACTTTATTTTAAATATTACAGTTCAGACCTAAAAAATAAAGTAAGAGATAGCGAGTGATAAAAGCGACCTTTATGAAAGAGAATCAGATCACTGGATGATAGAGGAGAGATATTATTGTGAAATATATTTGGTTGGACTATAGATTTGATTCTAGGACCTGGGTAGAGCAAGATCTGAGCTGAGGACTATGACTAGCTCGTTCCAGACACAGACTGACATCCAGTCTAAAGAGGATATGAGTAGCCAGCAGGGTGGACAGTTCGAGTTTGTGGGAGTTGAGTCTGGAGCAAATATACTTGAAAATGGCAGAAATCATCTGAATCATGGCCATAATCCTGTAGACGATCTACAAGTAGCAAGTAGGGCTCCTGACTGTGGACGGACACATGATGCGACGTCAGAGGAATCGAGAGAGGCCCTCGGGAATATCGGCAATGTATCTGACGAAGCTCACTTGCCTTCAATATCGTCTTCACTGAATCGATCTGTCGATATAGAGCACAGTTTCGAAGCTGTTGCTGCTCGAGAGACTGCAGATTCCCGAAATGGGTATGATAGAGACCAGCCAAGATATATAAAGGAAACGAAGGTGGAAAAGAAGAAAGAAATTGAAGATGCCGACGAATTTCAGAAGCAGTATGGAAATGAGGAGAGAAAAGAAAGCCAGAATAAAGTCCAGATTGAAGGGACAAATGACAATAAATCACATGAAGATCGACAGGAACATGAACATAAGCGTCAACATGGAACTGGAGATGAACATGAGACAAAACATGATCCTGAAGGGATCAAAATTAAGCATGACCCCGCAGAGATGGTTGAAAGTGCCCCAGAAAATGCTTCGAGGACATCGTCCGCTGCGTCTACTCCTCCTAAGGCCAGACGACGGCCCAAACCCAAAGTACCAAAGAGACTAAAAGAGACAGAAGAGCTTTTAGACATGACTCAGTATCCGAGCAGCACATATAAATCGTGGATCAACAAAGAACTGCGCCAAGATGTGGCTATACTGCATCATGTTTTCCAGGAGTCGAGACGGTTAATGGTTGTCACTGGCGCAGGAATCTCAGTAGCAGCTGGTATTCCAGATTTCCGCTCTCAACAAGGCTTGTTTGCTTCGCTAAAGCAAGAACTCAGTCTGAAGAGCAGCGGGAAAGCCATGTTTGATGCCTCCGTATATCAAGATAGCACATCTCTGGCAAATTTCCACACGACAGTTCGAGATTTACACAAGCTCTGTACGTCCTGTACACCAACTCCATTTCATAGATACCTCGACGAGATAGCTGGTCAGGGACGACTTGGCAGGCTCTACACTCAGAACATCGACTGTTTAGACTCGTCACTAACTAATTTGAGCTCACGAGTTCCTTTAACACGCCCATGGCCAAAGACGATCCAACTGCATGGAACTATAGGGTCAATGGTCTGTGTGAGATGCCATTGGCAGGGTCCATTAAATCCTGAAATTTTTACTGATGAGGGTGCTCCCGACTGTCCTGAATGCTTGGAGTTAGATTCTGTACGGGCCGTGGCTGGTAAAAGATCACAAGGTATCGGCAAACTGAGGCCACGGATCGTTCTATATAACGAGGTAAACCCAGATGCAGAAGCCATTGGGTCAGTCACAGAAGAGGATTTAAGTTGTAAGCCAGACGGGCTAGTGGTCGTAGGAACATCGTTAAAAATACCTGGAGTGAGGCGAATAGTAAAAGAGATGGCCCAAGCAGTTCACCACGCGAATGGAGCCGTTATATGGCTTAATGTGGACGAGCACCCTCAACTCAACAACCAGTTTGAAGGCTGTTTCGACTTATTTGTGAAAGGAGACTGTCAACTAATACCACAATTAATACAAGAATACGAACAAGAGAAAATCGAAATCGAGCTAGAAAAAGAGCGCGAGAAATTAGAACGCAAGGCCAAGAGCGAGGAACGAGCTATAAAGAGAGAGCTGAAAGCACAGGAAAAGCTCAAACAGCAATCCACCGTCAACTTCAAAGCTGTGAAACGTGCCAACGACACCGAAAAAACAGCTACCAAAAAACACAAAACCGCGGCCCCTCCATCCACACCCACAGAACTCAGTGCCTCTCTGCCGACTCCAGCTACGACTTCCTCTCCCATACCGTTCACGCACACCACTGCGAACGATGCATTCTAATCACCTGCCAGCTACACTGTAATGACTTAATGAACACTATTATCCATAGACCCACCCTTCTCTCTGTGCCTCCGGCGGCTGGGGCTGCGCCCCAGACCCCACTGCTCCTCTCGCTGCGCTCGAGTCGAACGTCCACGGTCCCAGCCTTCTCCTGCGAAGCAGGAGCTACGGGGTCTGGGGCAGCGCCCCAGCCGCCGGAGGCAAAGCCAGACACTAGTAGCAGTGATCTAATTTGTACATAAATAAATTACTTTGAGCAGACAGGCATAGAGGGCAGTTAGAAATCACCGTCAAGCTCCTCTAGCTGCTCTTCTTTGGGCTCTTTGGGCTCTTGTGCCTCTGCCCATTGGGTCACATCGTCGATGTAGCTGAGAATAGTGGCCACACTATCGGGGTTTTTGGCTTCTAGCGGCAGGAATTGCACCATGCCAAAGTCATCAGTCAGCATCGCTATGCTCTTATTAAGTTCGTGGAATTTGGGGTTTGTTCTTTCGTTCGCCTCATGTGCCATTAGCAGGGGATCAGGGTTGAGATATCGTTTTAGCTCTCGTTTAGGTACTTCGTCAGCAATGGTGTCCATTTTGCTGAGAATGTTGATATGAGGGGTTTCCAGCAATATCATTGCTGACATGGCTGACAGGACACCAGAGAAGAATTTGGGTCGGTCAATCACAAATGGTGCTTCTAATAGATATGTGGCACATAAGGAGAAGTTGAGAGTGTTTCTCAAATGCTTGACTAATGCTGGTAATACGGGAATATGTGTGTATAGCTCGATCTGGCCAGGACAATCGAATATGAGATATTCTTCTTCATAATCACCAATCTCTTCGTCCAGCCAATCCAGATTGTTCAGTAGAAACTCAAAGCAGTATACAAGACCACCATTTGGTCCGTACTCCATCTCCTCCATGACATCTTTCAACGAAATAAGGTCTCTGATGTCGACTGAAAATTCATATTCTGAGGGTTCAGCAGCTGGATCGAGATTTACAATGTGCGCTCGTCGGCCAATAGACTGGATATACGAAATCAAAGAGGAGCAGAAAGTGGATTTACCGACTCCAGCAGGCCCAAGAACCAGTACACCGACTCTAGACATCTTGACTCAAGTAATAAATACAAATATGAGTAGATCAATATCGCAGATTATAAATATTTAGCAGCATATGCAGGTTCATGAAAATTCGCAGCCGCATGTTCAGAAGCTCACAGAAACCTGGTGAAGTGAAGAAGCTCCAAACAGACGATGTCTTCTACTTCGAAAACAAGATAGGGCGAAGACTAAATCTGAGGGTCTAATTCTGCCTCCGGCGGCTGGGGCGTTGCCCCAGACCCCGTTGTGCTCCGCTTCGCGGAGCTGTTAGACCCTTGACGTTCCCTCTTGGGTGCAGTGAAAGAAGCAGTGGTTGAGGGACACAGACCCAGCCGGAAGTAGACTACTATTCTCGTTCTTTGGCACTGTCGAACTCCTGTGAAGCTGTATGGTCTTCTTTGAGACCGTATGCAGGGTCCAACGGCCATGCAGCTCTACCTGCATGTCTCCTGAAGAAATAAATATTATTCTTATTCATGCTAATAGCTATGTACTGAGTGTAAGATCGTATCTACAGCGTGCTATGAATTTAGTTGAGGGGTCGACACCAACAGGGCGAGTCTTCTTCTTCGACTTGGATGAAGACGTCCTCAATGCCGTTTTCTTTGAGCTTGGCCGCAACTTTGCCTCTCACTACCGTGCTGTTGGCTCCTTTTTGATACTGGACGTGGAGGACACCGCGAACCTTGCTTCCATCTTGCCAGAATTTCGGCACTGAATAGCTCGATACGCCACTCGTAATAGAAATGTCGTTCAGGACATCTCGCAGTTGATATTCTCGCGAATCTCCCAATGATAACATGAGTGTCTTGGCTGACGCTGTCACCAGTGGAATAGAGGACAGAAAAATCAGAACAGCTATGAAGATCGATGCTAAGGGGTCAAAGCCTGACCACCCAGTGAGATTGGTGAGGATGGTAGAGACAATGACGCCAACCGAGCCCAACGTATCGGCAAGGACGTGGAGGAAAATGCCCCTCATATTTTCGTTTTCGTGCGAGTGACTGTGTCCATGACTATGGCTATGAGCGTGGCTATGTTCGTGTGCATGATCATGATTGTGTTGGCTGTCGTGGTCGTGGCCGTGATCGTGGCCATTTTCATGGCTATGGGCATGAGTGTGTTCATGATGGTCGTGACTCCCGTTGGTAGTGTTGTCACTGTGAACGTGTTCGTGGTGATCATGGTCGTGGGCATGGTTATTGGCATGATCATGCGAGTGCCCATGACTATGACCATGGCTATGACCATGATCGTGTCCATGGTCGTGACCGTGCGAATGGCCGTGGTTAAAGGCCACAATACCGACCAGATTGACCAACAGACCGAGGATACTCACAACTAGCAGTTCAGAAGTCTTTTCAAGCTCAATTGGGTGTGAGATTCTCTCCAAAGCTTCTGTGATCACACCACCGGAAATCGCTATTAACAAACAGCCGTTCGTAAAGCCAGAGACGGTCTCCACTTTTCCAAGACCATAGGGGAATCTGGAAGATGGGGGAAATTTTGAGAGTATACTAGCAACCAGACCCACTAGTAATGCTAGACAGTCGAAAAACATATGAATACTATCGGACAACAGTCCTAATGAATGCGACAAAACAGAATATAAAAGTTGGATTAACATGAATGAAAAGTTGAGCAACAAAAAGTAAAAAATGTTTCTTGTGTCTTCATGGGCTAGAATCGAGTCTAGGATGCCCCACGTTTTAAAACGTGATTGGCTACTGCCCGTACTAATTGCATTAGCACCAGCTTCGACTGCCTCAACTGGTACACTACTCACGGGAACAAATAAAGTAGCGGCAGCTAGAACAATATCCCACTGAGAATGTGGCAGTTCGCTGATGAAAGTAGATATTCCCACGATGATTAAAGCACCAACCAGTCCATTTAGTCTGGTGGGTATGATATTTCGCTTTGCCAGCAGAAAGACACCTATAGCGCCGCTGGTGATAAATGCAAGTACAAAGGTATCGAGTCCCACTCCAATTAGAAATAAAGTAGGTAGGAGCAACAACGCAGAACCACCCAAAGAAACTGATCTAGATATATCGAGATCATTTCTAGTGATACTGTAACTAGCACCAATCAAGGTGATATAGCCTGCGAACAGCGTCGAGAAAGGGTGGCTCTCGTCTCCTGAATAGTAGCCTAAATCATACAAGAACAGCACAAAAATCACAAGGATAAATGGCCGGATCACTTTGAAATTCCATAATCGTATTGAGGAGGCGCTTACTGCACCAGGAACGTTGAGAGCAGCCATGATGGCAACTGTTACTCGAGCGGCCCCCAGCCAAGTACAGGCCAGAATCAAGCACAAAATCCCGCCTATGAGTGAAAGTGTACTTGTGCGCTTTTTATTCAGAGACGTAACCGAGCTTACAGACGTTCTCTTTTCAAGTAAACTTACTAGACCTGCTAGTAACATTACCAGTCCAGTCACTAGCGACACCACTGTGTATGTAGAAGTTGACTGTAAAGGGTCATTTTTTTGGGGCCTAGTGACAATATAACTGATCGTTAATAAAGCAGTAGGCAGTGAAATAAATGCAGGGATACATCCAGAAAGGGATCCAAGAGAAATCTCGGGGCTGATTGGAATCGAAAGAACATTACCCTTCTCATCGACATTAGTTATAGTGGTCATTCCAATTCCATGGTTATCGTGGCTGCCACTGTAGTTGGTATCCTGTGTGTGAACGTGTGAAAAATATGTGTTACTAGTTGCACCACCAAAGCCATTGAATTCGTTGCCATGCCCACTGGGCCCAGTAGGCCCACCGGACCCACTCAGTCCTGCAGTGCTATTTAAAGATCCATCTACGCTGGGATCAGTTCCGCTGCCATCACCAGCACTTCCATTAGTTGTCGTTGAGACACCCAACAGATTCAAGCCAACTCCACTCGCAACTCTAGAACCAGCTATACTGGATGTCCCACTTTTCAAAGCCCCTGAAGCTCCTGACCCTCCACTGGTAGCACCAGGCATTCCAGGAGCGAGATGAATATTTCCATGCGACGTGTGTCTCTTGAAATCAGACAGCATTGCTGGCACAGAATGGATACCCCATGATGTCGCATCGATTGGCGAAAAAGGTGATGATGTGGTTTTCCTTCTCTGGCCCGGTATCCGTAAGGGAGGGAGCTCTCGATCTGGCGTATGACTTCCAGGGGAATGTGACATTCTGAAGGAGCAACTGAATCGAACCTGATATTAACTATCCAATCTCCTAATTTCTTCTTCACCCAGCACTAATCAATAAGATTTACGTGAAACTTTGAGCAGAAAATAAATAAAATGCCGAAAACGATGAAAACAACACGATCGAGAAGCACACTGTACCGTTCAGGTAGCTCGAGAGGTCAGAGATTGGCACGTCAACAATAGCATATGCAACCCATTAGCTTAGGGTTGCAGCCGTATATAACTCTAGATAACTCTAGAGTAGCAGGTTATTAAGCTATGGAATACCGTTCACAGCTGATTTTCTGTTCCTGCATATACACATGTTTACTTGGGAAGTTTAGCTAAGCTGTGATCGCCAGGGTCTTTTGAAATTTCCCTTTAAAACGGTTAGCTCACTTTAAACTTGCAGGATACATGAAGCAGCAGCAGAACCCCAGGTCGTACTATGAAATTAGTGGCCTCGACAGGAGATTCGAATAGCGATTCAGGTAATGAGTATTCACCTAATAATATATTTAGATACGCCAGTTGGACCCCAGATGGCTCAAGTGTGATAACTGTCAATGAAGATAGCAGTGTTCGGTTGTTTGTAATCCCACCAGACATTCTAAATCAAGATGAAGAAACAATTAAAAGTCTGAATCCATATACGATTAAGAAGCTTCCAAGCTCTGTATTGTCGTTCTCGATCCACCCACAGTTCAATATCCAGGAGTACAGCACACTGTATACGGCCGTTTCAGTAAGAGATGTGCCTGTTCTACTGTATAACATGTCTATGCCAGAGGCAAAGGCTGCGTTATCGTTCGGTCTCTGTCGAAACGAGCAGTATCTACCTATCTACGCAACTCAATTCATTCTTGACGGAGGCGCACTAGCCATGGGCACTAAGAATGCGTTTGCAATCTTCGATATTGCCCGTCCAGGCACCACACCCACGCTTCACGTGCCTGTGAAGGGCATCGTATCTGCGCTGACACACGATCCCATGGATAATAATGTTTCAGCAATTGGCAATTTCGATGGCGGTGTGCAACTTATAGACCAGCGACAAGGGACAGTGACGAGCCACACAGGCCACACTAAAAACGCCAACATGCAACTGATATGGCTACAGTCCAGCAGCACCCACATCTTGCAAGTGTGTCGCAACAGCTCAGAAATCAATGTACTAGACACTCGTATGGGGCTGAGCCCAGCAAGCTCGCTCTCACAATGGCCAGGCCAAACCAACCAGCGACTGAGCATCTCCGTCTCCACTGACGGACGCATTTACGGTGGAGGCACCAACGGAACGGTCTCTATCTGGGACTCCATACACAGCACCCTTCCGTCCAGCACTATCCCGGCACACAACTGTAAGTTTGAAAGACACCCGGCACCCTTCTCGAGCGGAGCTCGAGCCACGGGGTCTGGGGCGAAGCCCCAGCCGCCGGAGGCATCGAGGGCACCCTGTTTGCCTCCGGCGGCTGGGGCTGCGCCCCAGACCCCGTGGCTCTTCGAGCTTCGCTCGAAGAGAACATCTGTGAGTAGCAGTGACTGACCCTCAAGCTTGTGTGACTAGTGTGAGTTTGAACCCGTTAGAGGGCGCTGACGTTCTTGCCTCGTGCTCAGGGGCCTGGAGCGAAGACAGTGTCGACTGCAGTTTGAAACTGTGGGATGTGAAGGGTTTATTTCCTGGTCAGTAAACATAAGACTGTAAAAGTGAATTAATAAATAGTAATGATGATGCTGCTACTTGGATATTTGCAGGATAGAGTGCTTGATTTCAAGGGAGATCAGGCCGTTGAGCTCTTCGGAGCCGATTTTGATGGCATTGGCAGCGACACCTGCCACTGGAGACTGCTCGTCCCCTGTGGCCGTCGAGCTCGCCCGTCGAGCCGTAATCCCCTTCTGCTGCTGATTTAGCCTTTGAAGTTGGTCTGTAAAAATAGAAGAATGGTGGGTCTCGTTGCCGTCTGACGAACCGTGGTTGTCGATCAGATTATTGGTTTTCACAGCCAAATCGTCGATCTGGTCGTTTGTATAGTCGTAGTTGATACGCAATGAAGATTGCGAAAGGCTCGAGGTCCAGTATTTGCTCCATAGAATCTCTAGCATCTGCGAATCCAGACTGCTTTTAAAGTAAGATAGTGTTAGAGGATAGTATTTGGCAGCATGCACTCCAAAATCCTCTAATTTTGCAACAGGAATTTCTTGGTTGCCACCCCCTCTTTTACCTTTTTTGCCTCTACCTGTTGATTCCGCATGTGAGGGTGGATAAGTTCTAAAAGCGCCGATATCAACCTTACCAGCTAAGATGGTTCTGTCTGGATCAACCACAATGGCCAGAAAGGGATCTTGAAACTGCTGGTTCTGCGATTGTGTGCCCACGTCAATTCCTGACAACCAACAGCCGTAACCAGGATGGCTATGGTACCAACCTACAATATTCTCAGGTCGTCCAACATCCTGTAAGCTCCCTAGATATTCTACCATATATTCATATGCCTCACCAAGAGCATTAACCCTGGTCTCGGTACCCTCGACTGGCAATGGATAAGCGTCCATTACTATAAAGTCTCGTCCAATGATTTTACCCGTCATCACACCCATTACTTCAAGATTTTTACCAGAACGAGCGTGCATTGCCATTTTAAGAAGAGCAATGGCCGATATTCGAGCACCCGTGAAGTACTCTGGATCACTTTTCCATGGTCGCTGCTGCAGGATTGCCTTCTGAGCATCTACATCATATGAATAAATAGTATCGTCATTGACAATATTGTTTTCAATTTCAAAGGTCTTTTTTGCCGAAGAGCTGGCTGACACTAATGAAGCTGCCATTGCGGTCACTCTATTAGAATTGAGTAAGAGTAATTGTACTGAACATGTTGAACTAGGTCACCATAGTACTTGATGTTGAAAATGCCGCTCACGCGCCTAACAGCCTAACGATATATATGCAAACGTAATGAGTGAGGCATCTTGTTTCTTCGAACAGTGATATAACGACCATGATCATTCCAATTGGTCGTTCTAGGAGAGTTTTTCTGAAATAGAAAGTATAAAGTTCCCCAAAAAGACTGAGGAATTGATACAATAAGCCTGGCAGTGCGTATCAGGGATGAAACAACGAGTGCCTTTCGAGTTGAGAATTATTATTCGCAGGCAGAAGTAGGCTTACAATATCACAGATATAATAATAGGTTTTTACAATGTACTCGTGTATCTAAATATACATTTCGGGGGCCATTGAATTATCACAGTGGTTGAAAGTTTATTCTATATATTTTAGGTCTCGTTCGTCTAATCTAGGTGGACAAGAGATTACTTTTGTTTATAAGGCGCTATATCTTTAAATATAACTTTAGCTTTCAGATACGACGTGCGATAATGTCCAGAGCTCAAATTTCGTTTAAAATCAGAAAATTATACTTTTTAATAGAGAATACACCGTTCCCAGGATTCGCGAGAATACCATCAACAATGAAGTGCTTATCACATCACATGGACTACATGCATGATGAAGTGCCTTAACTGAAGTAGATCCTTTTGTGATCTGTAGCCAGAATATAGAGTTGGATCTCGCAGATAGAGTATTAGTGCTTAGTCGCGAGTCTAAACGATGACAATGGATCTCATAACCCAATGGGATAGAGCGGTTACCGAAAGGTTTCCCGACTTGACAATGCTCCGTAAAAGTATTTGGAGAGGTACATTGAGAGAAGAGGGATCTGACATCAACCGTAGCAATGGCGACAGCGGCAGTTCTTTTCCTCCTAGAAGCTTACTGTGGAAAGTTTTGTTGTTATATGGCACTTTTGACAGCAAAAGTTGGAAGGCCTCGCAGGAACGAGACTTGCGGAAATACAATTCTTTGCTAGGGCAGTATGGAGACGATATACATGTGGAGGGAACCGGAGCTGGCAAAGCTGCCAAGGCCAATATGGATAACAGCTTTAGCATTGAGGGCAGTAGTGACAGTTATGGTATCACTGAAACCAGGAGCGATATAAACTCTAGCGAAAGTTACAGGTCGCCTTCAAATAACCTAGATTTGAATTCTAATGACAGTAGTGGTTCTACTAGTACAGTATACGGCGCAAGCCCATCAAAATGGGCTATCCCTATAACAACGACCCGTGTGGTAGACGATCCCTTAAGCCAGGCCCTGTCTTCATCAGTAAAGAAGACAAAATCGTCCTTTGTACAGTCAGGCAGAAATGATGATGGTGATGATATGGAAGATATTGATCTGACCATGGATTCGTCCTACTATGAAGATGACGAAGACTTGAATGATATTATTATGAGAGATGTGGAAAGAGCGTTTCCCGAAGTTGATTTCTTCCGTGACGATAGAGTGTGTTTTAAATTGCACCGAATTCTCTACATTTATGCCAGGCAAAATAGAGATGTTGGATATCGACAAGGAATGCACGAGTTGGCTGGTCCAATGTTGTGGGTCATGGCCAAAGACAGTGATGAAGGGATAGATGATAGCTACGTCGAGTCAGATGCGTATGCCGTGTTTCAAGCTATAATGAAGAATGCCAAATCATGGTACTTACCGCCAAAAGATAGCAAAACCAATGTTCGAGAGAGAGCAAGTTCCGTCGAGCCACGCGAATCCGCAGGCTCACGAGAGTCAATTATAAGAAATCAATCAGAGAACCCGGATGCGGTTCCACAGATAGTGACTAAATCCAAGAAAATACAGGAATCCATCTTGAAAGCTGTTGATCCAGACGTGTATAATATTCTGGTGTCAAACGAAATTGAGCCCCAGATATGGGGGATCCGTTGGATACGATTGATATTTGGACGCGAATTCGGGTTCCATCAAATGTTGAGGCTATGGGATGCATTATTTGCGGCAGATGGGTCTACTTTGGAATTAGTAGACTATATATGTGCCACAATGCTGATAAGAGTGCGTGAAACCCTTCTCAAAGAACCACATTACGGTGAGATATTAACCACCCTATTAAACTATCAAACAGACCATTTACAGCCGCCATATTTATATGTTCTCAATGGGCTCTATTTGAAGAGCCATCTGAATAATGAGGGAGGAAAGTATGTGTATGACCAGTTTCAAAAATACAACCAGGTTGAATCCGGAACCACGCCTGAAACAACGAGAGAAGACCAGTTTTCAACTTCCACGACCTCACCAGCATTGTCGCCTTTTGTCCTTCCATCTCTAACCTCAACTGCATTCAATTTAGACTCTCTACGAGATGCAGCCAAAACAGTGTCCAAACGATTAGACATAGACCGCAGAGTACGCGATGCGTTCGAAAAACAGCGGCCTCAGCCAGCGATGTCCGCTAATCAACTGATTCGAAACGAAACACTGGCTGAATTGCTTGACAATTCATTAAATATACTCCAAAAGGTGGCCAAAGACGCTGATGTCGCACCGGCATTAGACCTGGTAAGCCATGTCAGAGAGTGTCTCCTAGACGACAAGTATCCTGTTGATAAAATTGCATATACACACAGCATAGCATCCACTGCCACTGCCACTGCTACTGCTACTCCACCAAATGGAAATGAGTACGAAGCAGACGACGTAGATACAACATCCACCGAGCACGAGTCGATACTGCTGGCGGATGGACTCTCAGTAACCGCACCTCGCAAACAAATACACAGAACCCCCAACAAAGCGAGCAAAACACCACAACATACTAGGGCTTCTAGCAGCAGCACCCCATTAGCGACCGATGCCACATCGCCCTCACCGACCCGCCGCGAAAAAAACACTCCCCTACGTACATCTATCCTTGCCAACAGCGACTTCTCCTGGATGCTCGATTCCCCAGGACCCTCGCCTCCAGATATCCGATCCTCATTCAAAGCCACCACAGGTGTGTTCCCCATAACCGAAGCTCCTACCCGCACCAAAGCCGACATCTTCGAGCTTTCATAACCCACCTCTAATCTCCGCGAAGCGGAGCACCACGGGGTCTGGAGCGAAGCCCCAGCCTCCGGAGGCACAGCTGGGGAGCCACAGTGCCTCCGGCGGCCGGGCTCTGCCCGGACCCGTGGTGCTCGCTTCGCGAGCAGCTGCGGGGGTGCCAGCTAATGTAATTTATATGATGATATTGTGCATGTATTAGTTGTTACTCGGGCTTTTTCTTTGTGCCGATGTTGGACACGATCTTGTAGAGGATGTAGACGGTGGCTGTGAGCAGGACCGTGACAGAGACCCATTGGATGCGATCGTACTGGTTGAAGGGCGCCACGGGAATGTCGAAGGGTGTGCTGAGAGCTGTGCCGGGCGCTGGTGCTGGTGTTAGATGGTAGTAGAGGGTGTTGTCTGGGAACAGCGATTCGTATCCCAGTCCTTTGACATCGCCGATATGGCGTTCTTCTTTTTGTAAGTCGGGACACACCCAGAAGACGATGGGCCATGGCAGGTTCTGTGTGACTGATGTTGCGTTCATCTGGGGGAATTCATAGCGTGAATGCAAGGGGAGTTCAAATGTGAAATCGCCGCTTTTGTTAATGTCGTCGTAGTTGTGGTAGATTTCAACCAGAAGTTCGCTGCCCCAGCCATTAATCGACCATACTGGTGCTTCGAGGTCCGTTTCGCCCCAGACTGCGATTAGTTTGCCCTTGGCATTGGACATAGCAGTAGACCTGTCGAGGTCTGCCAGCTGGTACTTGTCGACAAATAATGCTTTGGGAATTGTATATTTCGAGTATAATCGACAGTACTCACCTGGAGACTCGACCTTGGTCAGATGCAGGTTCTGTTTGGGATGCAGTCCTAGAGGCTTAGAAAACTCAGCTTTATATGAACTCGTGGCCGGCAGCTGTCGATGCTGTTTGGGGAACCTGACCATGACTTTATCGAAAACAGGGGTAGTTGATTTATCGAGATCACGCACTAGACCCTCTAACACCCATTCTTCATCGTCTGTAGCAGAGGAAGAATGAAGCAAGCCTATCTCCACCCTCTCGTTCAGATCACCCTCAGCCTTCTCGATGTCCAGAGGCTTCACAGGCCGTTCAGTGTACGACTCAACAACCAAGTCCGTGTGCTGCTGATGCGGCAAGGGGCTCTGTGGAATCAGTCCATATGTGATGGTCAACGAATCCGCCTCATCTACGTGAAACCACGAAAACAGACTGTCTCTTGCCTGACTGAAACCTTGGACAGGATCAAAGTCCTCTATATAAAGCGACCTCCAATTGTCCGTCTCAATAGTATGTTCTACAGATGTTCCTTCCGACAGACCCAGTTCTGCCAGCAACGACACTATCTTGCTCCTACGGGTGTTAGAAACTGGTTAGCCTGGTGCCTCCGGCGGCTGGGGCGCTGCCCCAGACCCCGTTGCTCCTCTCGCTGCGCTCGAGTCGGCACGTCGAGGGTCCCAGTATCGAGCGAAGCGAGCCACGGGGTCTGGGGCGCAGCCCCAGCCGCCGGAGGCAGACCGGGAACCCACGAATCAAATCTTCTACCTACCAATCAGTGTCCAGTGAGGCTTCGACATGAAGCCCAGGCTCTCGCGGCAGTTTGAATGGGACGTCCCGATTGTAGACCTTGGGGTTTGACCAGCTGATCTGTAATTTAGTGTCCACGAGGTGTTTCTGTAGCTAGAACGCAGTTAGAATGAGAAAGATTAAATGTCTTGGATTGTAATCGCTTACCTTTGGTGACTGCTGGGCAGCAGGGACTGTAATGCGGAAATGTCGAGGTGATTTTGTGTCTGTAACCGCCATTGACCGTCCGTTGTCGGCCACCGCGAACGATTCAACTGTGGACGGGTCATTGACATCAACCAAAAAGGTGATCCTCTTGCGAACAGGAGCCACACTCATCTCTAAGGGTCCGTTTTGCTGCCTGCTATCTTCTTGGTAACTGTCCTATCTGGTGAAGTAGGATCAGCACTCTCTAGTACGGCTCATGCTACCCCTTAGACCCTGCATCATCTCTGGCTACTGGCGTGTATTCTATTAATAATTGTTATATAGCCTCGATCCCAGACGACCCGTAACTGCTAACTTCTGGGCTGATAATTTCCTCAACACGAACAAAACCAATCGAAAGAACAAGCACTTCCAGCCACAAACTGTCAGCGGGACGAAGAGATCAGAAAAAAGAGCCCTGATCTATTCTAGTGAAATCGATCATCCTTACTTTGTTATATATGCTTCTGCTCCCTTATGACATTGGCGAGGCCGAATTTCCAGCTCAATTGTCAACCATTGTGGTTTCTTTATATCTCGCTATCTCTGAAAGTTAAGTCGATAAAAGCGTTGTTAAATATCTATTTTTGCAGGGAATCAGAAGCCCAGGGAGGTCTAGTTAAGGCAAAAAAAAAAACATTGGCTGGCGAGGCTGGATCTCAAACCATTGGAGTTTTCCTAGTCCTGCAGGACTTTTAATTATATAGATCCTTTTAGTTGTCTACTCTAACTAAGACATGGAATTACGACTCATGGTGCCCACCTACCGCGTTCAAGCAGGCACCTCGACGGTCCTAGCCATCTCCTGCGAAGCAGGAGCCACGGGGTCTGGGGCAGAGCCCCAGCTGCCAGAGGCAGAACCACCCACAACTATTTTTCAGAGCTCACAGAAAAAAAATGTGAAGCGACTGATCGATTTAGGTTAAGTAATTGATTCAGCTGTCAGAAGAGGATGATCGCGACGCGTTTGAAGATTCGCGTTTTTCCGGCTGTGTGCGGCAGTATAACCGTGCCCAGGAGGAGCGGCCAGCCACACCACATAAAATCAGCGACGAGCTGAGATGGATGTGCATTCACCTCACGTCGGTTGGCCCCATCAACCAGGTTTATTTACCTGTATCCCACGTCTGACGTTATTTGTGCTCTGGTCCATGTACCTGCAAGAAAACTGATAACTGTTGAACAGATATTGAACGCAATTACCGCCTGACTTGCTGTTGGCATTAAATCTGTCGTGTTGTTATAGAAGACAACAACTGAAGATTAATTAGAGGCTACTACTGGACCAATAGTCTTTTGAAGACAAGTTAGAATTAAACTGCTGGATTGAACATCTCACTAAGTCACAGACTTCATACGAGTTGCATTTACCTCGCATCTTCAGAAGTTGCTTCCTGGCCTTCTAGTTTTTGGATATACCTCGAGCCTCATTGGACCCCTATCTACTACCCTTGCAGCAGGACTGCTACTTGGTACAGGATATATTGACCACTTCACGGTTTTGATTAAGACTCCTTGTCGCTGGATCGCTCGACTACTTGAAGTTAATACTGCTTCTCTTTTCAACAACTTCGCGTTTCAGTTTGAGGTTTACTATATTCATAGAGTTTGGTTATTGCTAGAAGGGATAGGTGACAATAACTGTGGCCGAGAAATATTTGGAATATTTGGTAGTATAAGTCTCATCGACCAGTTATATCTTCAAAACTGCTTTACCTGAGCTTAGTTGAGTATCGATAAACAATATCAACGGATAGAATATTAGGCGAACAAGTGCTGGACACAGGCCCTTTTCTCACTCACAATGGTAATCCCAGCGACCCCACGGACGCCTCCTCAGACGTCTGACTCGTCTTTCTCCCTATTTACCCCTCCAACTCCACGATTCGCTCCCATCGACCAGCCAGATGATTTCTATCGACGAAAAAAACCTGTGATGAAAGATGATCCAGACACCTCCACGACGACGACGACCACCTCCTCTTTTACTACTCCCCATGCTAAACGTACTATAAAGCTGGCTCCAAGTATCGTTCCCTTAACACCCAATGAAACTCCCGTGCATCGAAAACGGAATCAGGATCTTGTAGACTCACTTCTTCGCACCCCAAATAGCACCACCTCGAGAATCCTGTTCCCTAGCAATTCACCTGTTATTGGAAGTGGAAGAGTTCGGGGTGGCCATCACAGATCGCACAGTCGAGATATGTCGAAGCGTCCCCAAGTAATCCCAGTCACCCCACAGAGCATGAAATCCAAACGGATAATAAATGTCAATACCAGTTCCGACGTCCACTCCAACACCGATCCCCATACCAACTCTAACCACATCTCAACCACCACAACTAAGACCTTTGTCAATACAAATACCAGCACCAAAGCCAACCTTAACCTCAACATAGGTCCCCTTGCTGGGATGACACGACCTGCCGCCCCATTTCAAGTGTTCAATGATCACGAAGCATTCAAAAAAGAGGCTGATGATGCCATGGGACTACAACGAGCGCCCAACTCCAAAAGAAATATTGTTATTGGAGGAAAGCAGTACCTGCGAACAAGTGCCACTTCGCATCCCCATAAGTCTCTGCCACCAGACGTCCCTGGAATGTGGTACATTTTCAGAGGCAAAAAGGTGTTTCGTCCGTTTCCCGAAGGCGACACCGACCTCTCTGACATCAAGCCACGCAAACTATTTGCCAACGTGCAGCCAACCAAAAAGGGGTCTGGCCCTAAATCAGTGTTCTCGCACAAGCGAACACCGAACACGGACACAACTAAAAACACCCCTTTCATGTCCTCCTCGCTGAACAAAGACGACCCCTTCAACTCTGAAGAAGACGACACAGACCTCGACGACGACTACAAATCCGACCTGCTGGACGTTTCCAGCGGCCGCGACGCCACTGTCTAACACAGATAGCAGACTGCCTTTTTGGTCTATTATTTATTCAACCTCGTGTGTAACCCACTGTAATTAATTATTCTACTCTGACTAGTTTCTGCCTCCGGCGGCTGGGGCTCTGCCCCAGACCCCGTAGCTCCTGCTGCGCAGGAGATGGCAAGGACCCCCTACGCCCGAGTCGAGCGAAGCGAGACGAGCAACGGGGTCTGGGGCGGAGCCCCAGCCGCCGGAGGCGCAGTGGAAATGGCGATATATATATCTTCACTGTATATGTCGACTAATCTATTACAATTGGACGTGTTGAGCCTCCCTCTGCGCTGTCACTGGGTGCGGAGGGAGATGTGAGGCTCTCGTCCTGCCTGCCGGCAGCGGATGCGGATTGTCGTGGAGGCGACTGCTCTGCTTCGTAGAAGGTGGCCTCTTCTTCGTTGGAGCTTGTTTCTGCTGTTCGGACTGGTCCTTGGACGTGCTCGTCACTGGCCTCATCAGCAGCATTTCCGTTGCTAGTGCTATTCTCGTATTGGCTGCCATCGCTCTCAGGATGGACATCACCAAGAGGCAGTGGCCGATGCTCGTTCTTGCGGATCTTCAGAGTCAGCGCGTCCATGCGATTTTGTAGGGTGGGTCGCCGACTGACCTCGGGAGATTCGTATGTGCTGCGCACGGATGACGACGGTGACAAGGACACCTTGCGAGTTGAGTTGTTGCGCTTGAGTTCTTGGAATATCCTGTCCTTGTAATTGAGCAGGTCTTTGACCAATAAATAGGCGTGTCTATCTCCTAGTGTAAGAGCTGACTGGGTCTTGGGCCTCAAAATGCAGTGGGAAAACTCTTGCGCTAATTGACCAATGTATTCGGGGGATGCTTTGGCAATGGTGGTGAGTCGTGTTAGATGGGTCATGATCGCATCAAGCGTGGCAATGTTCGATACTCTTAGCTGCGCCAAGGTATTCTGAATGGAGTTGATTCGTGCGTTTGGGTCTTCGTCGTTTCCATGTTGGTGGTAAATCGATTTGATAACGTCGTAGAGTGATGAAGGGACAATAGAATCCGGCAGTTCTACCAGGTACAGCTTCAAAACACTGGCCACTACCGATGGATCGTATTTGGGAAGAATCTGTCTGAAAACCTTGGGGTTGCCGCCCCCGTTATTTAACTCTCGTCGAATCTCGTGCGTCTTCTTTAGTGGCACTTTGACTACCCATTCAGCGAGTCGCACTTGGTCGTTCTCCATTTCTGGGTACTTGGAGTCCATGTATCCGAGGATCTGTGACACAATGTATGGCACTTTTTTCTTGTCACCGCGAGATCTGTACTCCAGCTCGACGCCAAATATCTGGTCTTCTGCTGTGTTATAGTAGTTGTCGTAAATCGTCACCCGAGGCAGGAAAAATCCTGTCCTGTAACTTTCCAACACATATCTCAGATCATTGGCTGGCTGCACCGTCTCTTGGTACAACAGCAGTTTATCTACCGAGACTTGAATAGTTGGAATCACGTTCGACAAGGCAGCCAAAAAGTCCAGGAATACCGCCTTGACGGCCTTGAGTCTGTCAAATTCACATCGTTCCATAAATGTCAAATGGTCCACGGCCGTCTCTTCTAGATTACATCGGATATCATCCAGTTTCTGCACAGACTGTTTATACTTCAAATCGAGCTCATTGACCTCACGGGCGAGGCGTTCGTCTGCTGTTTCGTCTGGATGCGGATTATTGATGTAGTTGTTGATTGTCTCCCCTAGATACTCGCCTACAATTGGAGTGATGAGCTTTCCACCAGCCTGACCTCCAGTTGCAAGTTTGTCAACCCGACCAGCAATCTGGAATGCCTTTCGTTTCCACTGGTAATTCATAACTGAGCTGTTGACAAATCTACTGCCTACCTGTCCAACTAGACGCAGGAAACCTTCGTTGATAAGACTCTGACCGAATTTCTCGGCATTCGCAAGTGAGGTGGCATGGTCCTTAGACATGTTGGCTTGGACCCATGCCACAATTGCATCACCCGAGCTTACGTGCTCATAGGTGCCGAGAATGGGCACTTTGACGGATTTTTGAGGAACCTCATCAAGGAGCTTCTCGAAAAGGGCCTTGGCCTCTTCTGGCGAATATATATCATCAGCGAGTTCAACAGGGTCCTCGTCATCGAGTTCTTCGTGGATTGAGGGCTCAGATGCGTTATCAGACGCAGGCGCCACTGGAGTTGAACTGGATCCAGACTCAGATCCTGTATCAGCGCCAGCGCCAGCTCCAGCACCCGCAACAGTACCAGCACCAGCACCATCTCCAGCAGAGGGGCCAGAGCCTGCAGCAGCACCCGAGCCAGCAGCGTGGCCATTACCACTGCCGCTACCATTTCCATTCTCAACATTCACATGGCTGGTACTGCTGACAGCCCTGCTAGCAGCTACACTAGACAATGGGGTACCACTGCCTACACCATTAGACGAAGTATGGCCATAGCTAGATCCCTCAATGCCAGGGCCAGGCGTATCGTCATTTCGCGACTCCTCTAACAGTCGACATTTATTGAAGTACTTTCGCTGGCTCTTCTGAACCTCGCTCAGCTCCTTTTCATAGCCTTTTAGCTTTTCTCGCAAGATATTCGAAGAATAGTCGACTCTCTTACGATGGTCATCAGCCCACTTACCGAATGGTAGAACCACCATTCGACGGATGTTCTCAGCCACCTGGATGTGATGATTGCCCTCGCTACCCATCTCATCGATGATTCCTTCATACGCCTTTCGCAATGAGGCGCCATCATCGCGTCCGAATCCGTTCTTTTTGACGTGAAAATGAGAGGGAATGTCCATCAGCCGGTTACCGTACGCTTCTTCAGCATCGGCCCTAGCAGCTGCCAATGCCAAGACTTCGTCATTCTCAACACACCCCTGACGGAGCTTATCAAAAATCACATTCAGTCCAGTTGAATAGCCAGACGTCCAGAAACTGTCTGAGAACGATGGCATCTCAAACAATATCAAACTATGCTGCTTATCGTCCTGTTTCCTATTGTCTGACTATCTGTTTATATCCAATTGAGTCGTGTTTTCAACGATCTGCCAATTGACATCAATTAATACTCCAGCAGCCTCCGATCTAAGCACAAATTTGCTCTTAAACTTTCTCGCTGCCGTATATTTCTCAATTCTGCCTCTCAAATGTCTTCTGGTAGCCAGTACCTAATTATAAACACCCATCTATCTCTATTCCCTCCGCAATCAACATTAATAACAACACGCATGCACCACCTCCGCCGCAAGGGTCCTGCCCTAACCCTGTGTGAATTGAGGGCAGATTCCAGGGGGTGGGATTGTGCCTCCGGCGGCTGGAGCTTGCCCCAGACCCCGTTGCCCGCTTCGCTCGTTCGAGAGAGAGGGGTCATGTTTCGGTTGGGAGGTGGTTCGTGAAATCGCAGTGGTCAAGGGGTGGAGGGCGAGGTCCGCTTAAGCCGTCAGCTGCAGCCTGGTTTCAAGATTGCAGGTCTACCGCGCAGGCGCTATGAACCTGGGTACAGGTATTCTGATGTCATCTGATATTCGTAATTCGCTACCAAACGGATACTCTGTAGTGTAAGGTATGAAGATAGGTCGTCTGATTAACGACATATTTTTCCTCAACGGTGGGTATTTGCTATCCGATTACGTATTGTACAGGGCAGATTTTCTGTATGTGCGACCTTCCCTCTTCGGCAAAGTTATATGGAAAGCACCCCAAGACCCAGTCCAAGAGCCACCCCAAGAAGAGCGTATAAAAACCGCCAGCCCAGAAGACTAACTCTTGAGTAAGAAGCTTGTGATATATTATATTATATTTACCAGTGTGCCTGAGAGCCGGCTGAACCAGAGCCTTGAAATTTTGTGAAGCAGACTGAATAGCCCCCGCTATAACTGAAGGCATATTCGGAAAGCTGCTGTGGCACATATCTGTATTATAGATCAGACAGATCATACACCACGCCTGTTTTCTCAATTATATAGAATGGCCGAACCAGATAAAATCGCAAAACCACGCATTGCAATTGAATTCTGCACCAAGTGCCGCTGGAACTTCCGGGCGGTCTGGTATTTGCAAGAGCTGCTCTCCACCTTCGGAGAGGACCTGGCAGAGGTCGCACTCATACCCAAGTCTGGTGGAATATTTACTATTACACTCTCTCTAGAAGGCAAACCAGATGTCCTTCTCTGGGACCGCAAAACCAATGGTGGATTCCCCGACTCTAAAGACCTAAAAAGATTAGTCAGAGACGTTATTGCGCCAGATAGAGACCTTGGCCATGTTGACCGCCACAGCAAGCCTGTAGCCCCTCCAGTACCAGATAACAACGGTACCGTGGAGAGTGCCGAGTCTGAGCCTTGTCTCGATTGTATATAGCATAGCAAAACAATTTACTCCCCTCCTCCTTTGGCTGGCTGGATGTCGCCTCCGGCGGCTGGGGCTCCGCCCCAGACCCCGCTGCTCCTCTCGCTCCGCTCGAGTCGAATGTCCCCCTTCCACTCGAAGCGGAGCACAACGGGGTCTGGGGCAGGGTCCCACCCGCCGGAGGCAGAGCACTTCAAAACTCAGGGGGAAGTCAATGCACGTTCATGCGAGCGTCAACGGTTTTGACGCAGGGTGTAGATCCAAAAATCGAGGCCAAAGATCGAACCCGTGGAGTTGTGTGGATAATATGCTATTGAGTGAGCAAAACGTTCTATAGAAGGAAGAATGTGCATGTATTCGAAAGATTTTGTGGCTGGGGAATAAGATTGGGAGTCGAACTGGATCGTTGTATGAGCTCTGGCTTCGCAGATCACTATGGCTATCAGTACAGGTTATATTTCCCATCCTGCAAGGGGGTCAACAAGTCCTTTCGGTACCAAAAATGCCCTTAAAAGTAATTAAAGTCAATTTAATCTCTACCCCTGACTTTTTTCGCAATAATGAGATCATACTTGCAGACATCTAAGTATATACTTGTAGATATAGACACTTACTTACTCACTGCTTATCTCTTCAGCGACATCACTTACCTACCACATATTAAGAAAGCAATAGAGATGTGTGCACACAGGTGCAGAGGTTTTAAGATGCGGAGCAGGATCGCTCAAACCAGCCCTATAACCATTCAGTTCGCAGTAGTTCTCCCAAAAGCCTCTTGGGACAGATTCCAGATAGCGTCAGAAGCACATATTCCGCTGGGCGATCTCAAGAACGAGCGCAGCGAGCCACGGGGTCTGGGGCAGAGCCCCAGCCGCCGGAGGCAGGCCCGACACCACGAATGTATTAGAAACCACAGATGAATAACCAGAAATCCGTCACCACCCTTATCTGCAGTTTGGATCAAGGACCCTGTAGGGCACGGGGTCTCAGTGTAGATATGATGTGATTACCAATCTGGACGTCGATCATTTTTGGTTTATTGTGGTTGGTAATTGGCATTGTTTGGTACAGAGGTCGAGATAGCGCCTGGCAAGTTGCCTTTATAATACAAAAGCCACGGGCGAGAAGATATATTATTGAAATATTGAAAACAATGTCTTCAGCACCAACAGAAAACGTCTCCGGCGCGATTCACAGCCAAAGTGATAGTGGCAGTCGGCATCCCAGCACGAGTAATAGTACTTCATCGCATAGCTCGGGTGACAACTCCCTCAACGAGCCTCAGAAGAAGAAGAGAAATCGAGCTCATAAATCTTGTTTGCCTTGTGCTAAGGCCAAGAGAAAGTGTTGTAAGCAAACGCCATGTACAAATTGCAAGATCAGAAATCTCGAGTGTACCTATGATGCACCCATAGGTCGACCACAGAAGAACAGGTCGAGAAGATCCACTCCAAAAATCGCAGAGAGCATATCAGGTACTGTCTCAGATGCTGATGTCAAGCAAGAGGATGCGAATATTCAAATGCCCAGTTCTGTCGTTTCTAGTCCTGCTTCTGTTGCTGCTTCTGCCGTCACGTCAAATCCTGCGACGGCGGCGGTGGCGTCAACACCAATCCAGAACCAGGCTGATATTTCGAGTTCCGTTGTTGGCTCTATCTCTGGACCTGTAGACTCCAGTGTCAGAATGCCAGCCCAAAGTGCGATACCAAGCGCCAACGGCCGTCATCCGGCTCTTGCTGCTGTTGCTCTAGCTTACCAGGGCTATCATACTATTAGCAGCTATAAGGCCAGTTTGAATCTGCCTGGCTCAGTCCCTAGTTCTGACTCTAGTTCTGGCTCTAATTCGGGCTCTAACTCTAGCTCTGGCATTAGCTCTGGCACTAGCTCTGGCACTGGGTCTGGCATTAGCTCTGGTGCTGGCACTGGGTCTGGTCCTGGCTCTTTATCAAGCTTTGCGGATCCTTTGCCTAGTGTGAATGCTAGTTCTGTGGGACCTGGTGTCGCTTCGAGTCTCAGTTCTGGTCCTTCAACTGGCACCAGCTTCTCGTTACCAGGGTCTGGCTCTGTAAACGGATCGGGTCGTGATACCAGCCAGATCTATGCTCCTGGACCGGGCTCTGTGCCCACTTCCGTGCCCATGTCCATACCAGCTTCTATCCCAGGCTCTGCTAATGGTAATAGTTGTGCAAATGGGTCAGGAAGTCCAGAATCTATGTCAAGCTCCAGCACTTGTTCCGACGATCCTGGCTCTGTTACTTCCGTCTCTTCCATGACCTCTGGCGGTGAGAACTGCGCCAGAATAGAGAATACTGCGCCAGTCTGTCCTGTTTCATTGGCTGGTAAGGGGCAGGGTATGACCATGCACAGCATGCTTGGATCAAGCTCTAGTGATAATCAAGCAAAAGTGGATTTCGTATTGAGATTGGGAGAGTCAAATCAGCGGACGGTATCCAGATATTACGGTCCTTCTTCAGGGCCTTCGTTGCTGCTGTGTAGAGGTCCATATAGTTTCTCGGACGGTGACCTGCGCTATTTCCCGGTCGATACTATTCCTGATATGGAGTTGATTCTACAAGCTTATTACGACAGGCTTCACTGGTACATTGGATGTTTCGAATGGCAAGAGTTGAGAAACTCATTGAAAACGGAAAACGTCTCGTGTATTAATTCCTCTATTTACATGGTCTTATCACTTGGATGTAGTCTGCTTTGTCGAGACGAAGAGGCCCGTCGGTACGAGGAAATGAGTTTCAATCTCTCATCGGACATCCTGGCTGGAAACAAGCTTGAATATTCCGATGGACTGCTGGTATTGCATTTATTGCGGGTTCATGCATGTGATATTGGCGGAAAGTTCGAAGAGGCCTGGGCTAAGCTGGGAATGGCCATCACTGTGGCGATTGGCATGGGATACCATCGGAAATGGCCGTTTCCATTGAAAGGAGAACCACTTGATACGAAGAAAAAACGAATGAGATCACGTATTTGGTACTCGTTTCTGTTAACAGAACGCAAGCTAGCTCTGTTGCTGGGTCGTCCATACTTAATTCGCAGCGAGTTTTACGATTGCGATCTTCCAGATAATGACCACGAGTTCAACTACGAGACGAGCTTCCGCGACGCTTTGAACAAGATGGTTCCTTTGTATACTACCTTGATCGATGAGGTGCACAAGAGCGAGCCATCCAACGCCAAACTATTGGAGCTCGACCAGCAGGTGAGTGAGTGGACATTCTCGCAAGGATGCGAACTGTCGTACTCGTTCAATATTGAGCAGTACGAGAGTCCATTTAAGAACGTCATTATCATGCAAAGACTTTATATCTTGGTGATTAAGAACTTTTTCCGCTCCAGAATGCACCGTTTGTTCCTCAGCTCAAGCAACAGAACACACCGTATGTACAGCACTGAGCAGTATTTCTTGTCCAACTTCGAGTTCTGCACCCATGTCACTGAATTGATGAACTATGAGCGCTCCTTTGGCCTTACTGAACTGGTCACATTTTTGGTTGACAATGCTCTCTTCTACTCTATCAAGCTCGCTACGACCGACCAATTCATACTGTGCGGTGACTGTGCCACAATGACAGTAGCCAAGCTACGGTACTTACTCGAGCTGGCTGTATCAGAGGACTGTCGGCCAAACAGGTCTACGTCGTCCCTCAGGATAGCCAAATCCGGCCTTAAAATAATCCAGACCCTCGAGGCACTGTACGACAAGGCACCAGGCTCTAAACCCAGTCCTGACGAGGGCGTCGAGATGCTGAAAAAGGTGTCGACCCTGCCACACCCCTACGAAGACCAAGCTGCCACTCCAGGCAGCACTGCATTCTCGCGACAAGAGTCTTTCAAACAGCAGCAACAACAACCGCCCAAAGAGTTCTCCGAACAGCGTCTGAACGAGATCTTCAGCAGACCGCCTCTCTCCTTCGACCTGAGCGACTGGGACAACTGGCTGCAGGAGTTCCCTCTAGACCAGTATTGGGCTCAAATATAGTAATTTATTTGTATTTATTTTTGTCCCACTCTGCCTCCGGCGGCTGGGGCTCCGCCCCAGACCCCGCTGCTCCTCTCGCTTCGCTCGAGTCGGGCGACGGGCATCCCACGTATTTCGAGCAACGTATTCTTTCAAGTATCCACAACTTCGCTTGAGCCATCCCCACGTCGCTCCGCGAAGCGGAGCACAACGGGGTCTGGGGCAGCGCCCCAGCCGCCGGAGGCAGCGTGGGAGGCAGGATAGTGTAGCTTTGTCTTTATTGATGTATATACAGAGAAGCTGAGATGTGGGTTTAGATGGTAGATAGATTCAAGAGATGGCCCATTCGTTGGACCTTGGTTTGCAGGTACTTGTCGACCTCTGGGCTTTTGAATCCGCCCTTGTTTTGCCATGATAGCGGGATCATGGGGACCCGTTCGCTCACGGTGATTTGTTTCTGCTTGCCCTCCACGGCCACGATCTTGTCGGGGTTGTTTGTGAGCAGGCGGATGTGCTCCTGGCCGAGGTCGAGCAGGATGGCGGTGGCTAGCGAGAACGAGCGGGCATCAGCAGGGTGTCGTAGCATGAGATTGGCGGTTACAGTGTCTGCACCGAGATCTTGTAGGTTGTATGCTTTCAGTTTCTCGCCAAGACCAATGCCTCTGCCTTCCTGTCGCAGATACACAATAACTCCGTATCCTTCTTTGGCCATGAGACGAGCAGCCTCGTCCAGTTGCTCGCCGCAGTCGCACCGTGCTGACCAGGCGGTCTCTCCTGTATAACATTCAGAGTGGATACGTACCAGGGTGTCTTTATGAGGAAGTTCAGACTTGGGGGTTGTTAATTCGCCCTCGTCACTTCGCTGTCTGCCAGGGAATAATCTACCCACATAGGCTCCTCTGGTCATACGATCTTGCTCAGTCTCGCCAGGCCGTGGTGCAAATAGTGTCTTTGAATGGATATCTTGGCCAAAGACAATTGCAAGGTGCTCTTTATTGTCAATGTTGTTGCGATATAGATGGAGGAAGATCTCTGTGCCTGATGTAGTCGGGATTCTGGCTCTGGACTCACAGAACACTTGTGGCAGGGTGTCGTCTAAGCTTCGTTCCACCAATCCAGCAGCAGACGCTTTTCTGATATGTGGGATGTTCGATCCATCCTCTTTCTTTCCTAAGGGTATTGTCGAGATAGAGGGAGTTTCAGCTGACGGAGATGACGGTGACGATGATAATGCAGATTCGTCTAGTAGAATACTGTTTTTCAGATTGCCCTTGTTTCCATTTAATAAATCAATAGGAACGTTTGCTCTTTCAGACGCAGTCCTGGACGATGAACTGGGAACCGTAGCACTATCAGGGAGCGAGATCGACGTCGAGGTACCAGTAGCGATAGCTGCTTTCTGGACTGCTTCCGCCAGATTCAGCTGGGACGAGTACAATGACGAGGCAGGAGAGAAATCTGCTGGAACAGGAGTGAATGCCGGAGAGATCATTGACATGGACTCGAAGACTGATTCATCAGCCAACGCATGACTTGATCGTGAGATCGAAATGGGGGTGCCTTCTTGAGACGACAGCTCAGGCTGGTCCTCTACAGTGGATTTAGGGGAAGACATGGCAACAATTGAGCTACTGCTTGTGTTTCGAGACAATCGAGATATCGAATTTGGGAGCTGGTTGGCTAGAGGGTATGCTACAGGGTTTAGCTGGTGTAGTTGTTGTTGTGCCAGTTGCTGTTGGTATAGAATCTGTTGGCTCGACAGTTGACTCAGCTGCTGATGTTGATCCTCGTTGCTTTGGTCAGCGGTTGTCTGGAGATGTGGATCTAAGTGTGGATGTAACTGTGAATGTGAATGTGAATGCAAATGTAATAGGGGATATAATTGGGTTTGTAATTCGTTTTGCAGTTTTGAGTCGGTTTGTAGTTGTGAATCTGAATCTGATTCTGGATTCTGCTGGAACTGATCTCGGCTGCGATGTTGGTAATGGCTCGGGATCGGCTCGGTGCTGGCCAAGATATGCTGGGGGGTACAAACAGCTGATGATTGGACCTCCTGAAAACTGCGCGGTTCAAAGGTGGAACTATCCTTGTCCAAAAAAAGTTGCTCGTCTTCGTGACAATAAGCTTGATCTGAATAATGGCCAGATTCACTTGTCAATTTGTCAGAGCTTGGTTCAGAATCTAAGCGCACAAGTCCATGCGGCTGCTGCTGATTGTCGAGGGGATCCGAGTCGGTTGAGTCGGGCAACTGCGCAAAATGATCTAAGCTTAATTTAAAACAAGTAGGAGCTGCTGCTGCAACAGACGGTGGGGTCGAACTACGAGGACTGCAACTTTGTGAACTACAAGCAGTGGAGCGCGAGCTGTCAGACCGGGATGCCAAACTAGAGGATAACTGAGAATTATCAGACAATAACGAGGAGCGAAAGTTGTGGTTCTCGAGCATTATTTAAATGGAAGCGCGTTGGCGGATAAACTGTTCTGACGTTTAGTAATATGACGGAATTCTGGCCTCAATATGCAGGTGGAAATATAATATGCAGGTTTACCTTTCTGTTTAGTAATCGAGGCGTAATTTAATGTCAACAACGGCGCAGCGACTGTGGGTATACGCTGTAGAGTATGCCAGGGCAATGGTAAGCAGACAAACGGTAGTATAATCAGAAAAACAACGGTCAGGCCAATGGGGCCAGGGCAAGATAGGGCGTAGTGTAGCAGTACGGAGATGTGCAGTCTATTGACTAATGTTTTTGACTAATGAAGTCAGTCAGTTCAAGTGGTAGAGTGATCGCAGAGTGGTAGAGTGATTGCAGACTGATGAAGCAAAGTGGTAGTGTGGTTGCAGGTGAGTGGTTGTTGTTGCAGGCTGTCTGGTTGTCTGGTTGCAGAGCTCGGAAAACAACGCCAGGTTCGAGGGTGATAAAATAAATCTAAATCTTGTTTAGCAGTCGCTCTCGTGATTGCGCTCTCGTGATTGGATGTCTGTTCGAAACCAAATACCCGCTGTGGACAATAGCTGAGAATATAATCTAGATCGCAGCCTGCTGGCTCGAGCGAGTCCCATTATATATGTCGATGCGATCCACCAAGTGACAATTTTATTTGTGTTATGGTTATATGTTTCTTAAAATTGACTGAAACCCAATTAGAGCGGAATAAAGAAAAAGCAAGATTATGGGCCGCAAAAGTGGGTCTGCCACGATCTGATAAGAATTATCTGATTGATTATCTAGATAATAGACTGACTGACACCTGTTCAGACCTTACTGGACGATGTGAGCTGAGTCGGCAGGCTTCTTGCTTTCTAATTAAACGCTAACTTAATAATACATACGATTAATTGGTAATTATGAGTAATAGGACCCTGATCAAGGTTTGGCTCTTCGGGTAGATTATCCTGATAAAACCATGCGATCTTTGCCCAGGTAGGGACATGTCCAGTCTTGATCGGCCAGCCGATCAGGGCCCTCGATGCGCCCCAACTAGTCCATCTTGTCCATCAGTGCATATGACGAGATGACACCCATGCAGCGCTCCAACGGCAGGCAAGAATGGCAGAGAGCACGCTGCCAGTCGCACAAAACAATATCCCATCTCGTGCGAGACAAGATCGCGCCATAATGCACACCTGCGACTTGCACAATAAAAGTGGGATCCCCATTAATTAGAGGTCTTGGCCAGGACCCTGCATCGAGGCAAGCAACCGCATCGCGCAGGTCGATCCACGATCTTTTAATTTCAACCCCCACGCCGCTTCAATAAACATAAGCTTTGGGTGGAATACTGCCATTAGGCTCAAGCTAATCTCCAACCCAGCAACAGCAAAGCTTAACCGCCAGACGGGTTTATCCGTACTGGGCCTGTGGCATGCATCTCCGCACCAAATGCCTCACACAGAACTGAGTCCGACCTCGAACAGCCAGCCAATGTATGTCACCCTTACATATCTGAATCACCGCCCTGTGAACTGCGACATTGTCAGTGGTGGGCCGGGCCCAGGGCGGGTGGTGGCCAGCCTCCGGCGGCTGGGGCTCCGCCCCAGACCCCGCTGCTCCTCTCGCTGCGCTCGAGTCGGGCGTCGACGGTCCCAGCAAACTCCTGCGAAGCAGGAGCTACGGGGTCTGGGGCAGAGCCCCAGCCGCCGGAGGCAGGTCGGCAATCCCTGGATTCAGGGGAAATAATATTTCCGGTCACGTGACTGCGCTCGATATTGTGTTGGCCGCCCGGAACCGAATTAACTTCGACTCTTGTCTATCAGTATCAATAAATGTCGAAAGCAATAATGCCTATTAGTGGTAAGTTCTTGGCTGTGGGCACCATTGCCGCAGGGGTTGTTGGGATTGGTGCGTCGAGACAGTTTCAGCAGCAGAGACAGCTTTGGTTCTGGAGCAGACCCACGCCGCAGAAGAACAGACGGTATGAAGTGCCTCTTCGATATGAATCGGAACTCGAGGCTCTAATTGTGCTTCCTACCCCGTTGCTGGCTAATTTCACTGGTCACCATGATCCTCTCTCGAAGAGTTTGACAGAACAATTGGAAAATATCGTTTTGAACGAGACTTCCAATACGGTGTCGCTGGTGGACTTGCAGGCCGACCAGCCAGAAATCAAGGGCCTTTTGAATCGCTATATGGTCAAGAGTATCCCTAGTGTTGTGGCAATTAGAGGCGGCATCCCCATTTCGCAATTCACCCCGCCAAGGGACGGAGACGAGTCGCAACAGGTAGACCACGACAAGCTCAAGGAGTGGGTAGACAGTATCGACAACTGAGCGTATGCGCTAGACATTACATGTCAAATCGCACGTTTTAGGCATTATTACATTCGTGGTTTGCACACTATGAGGTGCGATGACTCAGACTCTAGTACGAAAGTTCGAACTTTCGGCCTGTAATTATATATTTGAATATACTTGCTATTATAGATATCTGCACAAAGCGATGAGATGAGGTTCACGACATGTACGGCTATTATTGCTATTCGTGAAGCGAGCAGATAATAATTGCAGGAGTAAGAAACATTCATCCTCTGATCTGATAATTCGGCAGCAAATCCGTAGCAGCAGAAATGGCGTGGTTCGGAGGCGAAAGTGGCCACCCGGCCCCAGAGGAGATGACTAAAAAGTCCTCGCGAAAAGAGTGCTGGGACTACCGAGACAAGTTCTTCGCCTGTCTCGACAAGAACGAGATCATCGACGCCGACAAAGACTCGAAGCTGACGAAAGAAAAATGCGGGCCTGAGAACGCAGAGTTCGAAAAGCACTGCATCGAGAGCTGGGTAAGTAGCACGCCAACTCCAAGACACAGCCAGAATACTGCTAACAGCGGCACAGATCAAATACTTCAAGCAGAAGCGGGTCAACACCGAGAACCGCGACCGCCGAATCCGCGAGCTCGAGGCCCAGGGCGCCATCCGCATGGACGTCAGCACATCCTTCAAATGAGCAGGTTCCTGTAAATAATATTTTGTACATAGTTTTTGGGTTATTGTTGCCGTGACTGTGCCTCCGGCGGCTGGGGCTCCGCCCCAGACCCCGCTGCTCCTCTCGCTTCGCTCGAGTCGGTGCGTCAGTTGCGAGTTCAAAAGAGATTCCTAGACGTTGAAGCCACCGCCCACGCACCGACTCGAGCGCAGCGAGAGGAGCAGTGGGGTCTGGGGCGCAGCCCCAGCCGCCGGAGGCAGCACCAGATCACAGAAGGATATCATATCGTCATATTAGCTATTCGTTACAGGAGAGGAGGCTTTTGAGTCGTTAAGTCGTATGCTAGATTACATGCTGATTTCGGGGGTGGAGAGCAGGCTCTGGTTGCGGAGCGATTCGTTGTTGAGTTGGGCGTAGGCGGACTCCTGCTCGAAGCGAGGGTAGTCTTCTTCTTTGTCCTGGCTGGACCACAGTTGTAGCTGTTTGTCGTAGAAGCTGCAGGTGATAATTTGGTTGCCGTCGGCTGTCCAGTCGCCGCCGTAGACCATCGATTCGTGGCCTTTGCGGATGATGCGTTGCACTGTGGCTGGTCTGTCTGGGGTGACGATTTTGGCCCCTTCGTACATACAGCAGGCGAGAACGCGGTTGTCGTCTTCTTTGGGGCTGGGAGTCAATCTCCAGACTCCGCCGCGAAGGTTGATGCTGGATGAAACGGTAGGTGGTAGGTATGGTTCGAGGAAGTTGTTTGGCCCCGTTCGGAGATCAATAGCACGTAAATGGTCGTCATATCCGCCTGTCCACAAGTAATTCGGGTTGGATGGCATCCAGTCTTTGTTCGAGGGCAGTATGGAGGTCACGCCTGCATCATGAAGTTTCACAGAGGTCCAAATGACCCCCGACTCGGTCGTGCTCATCAGTCTCATGTCGTGCGCAGCAAGAAGGCTGTCATCGCCACCTGAAAATAGAACATTGCTAAGAGCTCTGGACCCAATGGCGGACGTCCAGGACTCCAGCAGATGCGTCTGGCTAAGACCAATCACTACAGGGGTTCCGTTGCTCGCGAACTTCATCAGCGCCACTTCACCAGATGAAAGCGTGGCAGACATGATGGTTGGGTCCTCAGGAGAAAAGCATATAGCCAGCACAAGAACGCTGTCGGGGAACAATTGGAATTTTTCAATCTGTTTGAGGGATACAGGTGGCAAGGAGGCTCTGGCAGAGACAGATGATCTCGAGGATCTAGAAGAAACAGACGAAGGTGATTGGCCGAGAACGCTCTCGTCCTCGGCAGCAGCAGGCGAAGACGCGTTGGATGAGGGCGACTGAGGCGAATGGGCTGGCACAGACACCTTCCAGGCTATAATACTGCCAGTGGACTGTGCAGTGAAGACCAAACTGGGGTCATGAGGACAAATTTTCACATCCAAAATAGACGAGTCGGTCTCGCTCGAAGACTCAAAATCAAGTCGGTTATTGAAATTCCGATATATATCCAGGCTCCCCCGCCTCATACCCTCCTCTTCTAACTGATAGGTGCCTACTAGACATACTGTGCTGTCATTAGGATGGATCTGGACCACACACGGTGGCAAATTGGTAGTGGCTCTAGCTAGCCGTCTTGCGTTGGACATTTCAGACTTCAGATTCTGAACCAAATAATTCTATAACCCCCAGTGGCACTTAAATACTCTATGAATCACAATAAAAACTTAACACCGGAGCTGTCGGTGTTTAAAAAAAAAAAGTTCCGACCTGTCTTGGATAGGCAGGGATCGACGAATTCTCCGGTTCGGCTCTACGAAGTTTGTGGAGTCGGCAGCCCTGAAAGCTGAGTTGGGTCGGAATTAAACACAGGCGGGAAAATGGCAAGTCAGTTGATGGAGGGTGCGGTCAGGAGCTGATAAGTGGAGAAATGGATGTCACGGCAAGCCAGTTGGGAAAGTTGTCACGCGTCAGAGGGACAAAATTACAGTTGGAGACGATGTTTATCAGAGCAACCAGAGGAAAGTGGTGCCGAACAGAATAACAGCCGAGATTGCTGGTCGGCAAAACGGAGACTCTGAGAACCTGGAGCTGGATTTGGGTTGCCGACGAACCTGTGCGACTCCTGAAATGTGAAATGTGAAATTAGCGCAGTGAGATACAGGGCTGATATTGGCAAATCGTGCAAGAACCTGCCAAATAATATCCACCAAAGAATATCTACCCAAGCACCCAAACGTAACCAGTAGCACTCAACCGATAGAGAGCAGAGTACAGATCTGGATCTGAATGTAACGAATAAATCTGGATGCAACGAATAAATATGGCAAATAAGGCGACTGTAATGGATTTGTCAACTGTCGAAAAGAACCAAAACACGAAATGGGTTTATCTCGTTTACTCGGCACGCCCTGGCAATATATACATTTGCAGATACACGGGCTTAGCACAGCATAGAAGCCTCTGACACATCGGCGCTACCCCTATCACCTGTCTTGGACCCCTATCTCTGTGCTATACGACAGAAGCTGGTATCTAATTACAGTCGATACAGGGAGCCCAACTGAAGATCAGTGATCGGCTGCAGGAGACAGGAAAAACCCAACTGCATCACAGACCATGCATGCATGGTTAACCCTCTGCCAGGAGATATGATCCGACGGACAGAGGCGCGAGTTCCCAACAATTCCAGTCGAGTCGATTCGTCGACTGGCGGCTGGCTCTAATATTTCTGCTTCGCTAGTGCACATGTTACAGATACTCTGTGCCTTGTCACTATGTATTATATGACTATTTGCGGGTGGGATTTGCAGCAAAAGAGAGTACAGATTAGAGTTGGAAACGTCATTCCGTGGGGATAGGGGGAAGGGCACCTACGCTGCAGCCGCCACACAGGTCCACGGATTTAACGAGACGTCTTAGCAATCTTGCATTGAGAGATGCCCCTACCCCGTACGATGATGACGCTCGACCCAGCGGAGTTTACGATTTGAGACCACGTTTTATCGGGTTCTGGGCCGTCAAGCGTAGGCCCAGACGGCTCTGTCGGATATAGCCAGCCCTGTTTAGTTGTATTAAGTGGTCTGCTTTATCTCCCTCTTTGTTAGCCCTGCACACCTCGCCATTGCGGGCAGAGCCGTTGCCGTTGCCATTGCTGCCTCATGCCGCTTGTCGTCTAACAAGTCAGGCCCAGAGGATAGAACAGAGGATAGAACAGAGGATAGAACAGAGGAAAGAACAGAGGACAGGATGCAAAATAAGGAGGTCATGCCGCTCTCATGTCTGTCTCACCGCAGCTATTATTGTTGGGATTACACTGATCACAACCCCCTGTTGCTGTTGCTGGCGTGGGGTAGAACGCTGTACCTTAAATTAGACTGTCAGCGCCCCGCCATGTATAATTAACATCACAAAATAGATCAGAACAGGGTTTGAAGTCAGTTGCGGGGTGCTTGTGATGCGGGGGCGGGGCTGATGCGCAGACAGCCCTCTCAGGTAGAACAACAACAAATGGTCACTCAACGACTGTGTTCTGGGTGTTGAGGGCCGTTGCCTCCGGCGGCTGGGGCTTCGCCCCAGACCCCGTGGCTCCTCTCGCTCCGCTCGAGTCGTTTCGCCGGCGGTCCCAGCAGTGACCTTTTGGTTTGCTAAGTAAGATCTTACTCAGTGTAATATCCAGCGTATCAGTCCACAATTTTCCAGATCGAGACGGACTAATGAGATTCAAACTAAGAGACACCTGTCGTTTGAGCAAAAGGGCCAGCCAGCCATGTCATACCCCGTCATCCAGTCACTGCCGTTCTGGGAATTTTCCACACATGGCGCTAGCTCCTTTTCTCTCCTCACATTCCGTATCGACGCTCTCTAAACGGATCGACGATATACATGCACGCCAGTTAATCCGGGGAGAACCTCCTTCAGAATACCCATTCTCTATCAAGTCGCAGGACTGGACTTCTGTTAAGGGTTCACCACACTCCACCATTACCAGTTCTTGGTCGCTGTACGTATTAGCCAGCCAGATTCTTGTGGTTAGATCTAGTTCTGATGAAGCTTCCTCGCGCAGGAACGGCTCAGACCAATGTTCGTTATCAAGCATTCCAGCCAAACGATCCAAGCAACGAGCGCAGCGAGCAGCGGGGTCTGGGGCGGAGCCCCAGCCGCCGGAGGCACGTCCAGGACGATAGTTGTATAGTTGATAGCTATTTCACAGATTTCATAGTCACCAAAGCCAAGCAGCAGAGTGTAACAGGCTCAGGGGTGTCATGCAGGGAGGTCATGTGTGCACCAGCGTCTTGCTGTCTCGTCAGTATCGTTCGGCAGCGTACCGCGGGTAGCTCCTCTTCCAGTTTACTATCCAAACAGACAATCTATAGTATTGATTCCGATATCAGCATTGGTTACCAGGCGTAGCTAGCTAATGGTATAGTTGCTTGCTATTTCATGGGAAAGATATAGAGGGTTGGGAAGCGATTACTGATTGATAAGGTCTCTCTGCATTGCCGCTTACAATAGGTTCCCCCTCATAGGATGAAGGGTAGCGTTGCGGGTTGGTCCCGCTCGCAATTGTTATATACCGCCCTTAGGCATCGCCCAGCAAGGGCGAGCACCGGTCAGCTGTTGAAGTTGAATGCTGGTGTGGGCGAGAGAAGACGTTGGATCACGAGCGAAACGGAGGTTTCTTCGGTGCCGCGAAAGCTGCAATGGGAGGCTATAAGGTCTGCGAAACCGTTTTCAGAGTTTCTGACTGATACCTTTGGACGAGAACACGATTATCTGAGGATATCGATATCGGAGAGGTGTAACCTGAGATGTGTGTACTGTATGCCAGAAGAAGGAGTGGACCTCTCGCCGACTGCTAACCTGCTTACAAAAGACGAAATATTAAAAATTGCCAAGTTGTTCGTCCAACAGGGCGTTCGTAAAATCAGACTCACTGGAGGCGAGCCATCTGTTCGAAAAGACTTTATTGATATTGTGAAGGAATTGGGAGAAATCTCTGGATTAGAAGAGATCGCTATTACGAGCAATGGAATTGCTTTGGGACGCAAGATCCCACTGCTCAAAAAGTATGGAGTAACGTCCTTGAATTTAAGTCTTGATACGCTGATTGAAGGCAAGTACATGATTATGACGCGGCGACCAGGACTTTCAAAGGTACTAAATACTCTGGATCAGGCTTTGATATCAGGCATTCCGAAAATAAAGCTAAATGTAGTAGTTATGAAAGGCATCAACGACGACGAAATTCTCGATTTCGTCAGAATCGCAAAAGAAAAGCCTGTAGAAGTTCGATTTATTGAATACATGCCATTTGCCGGAAACAAATGGTCTACAGAGAAAATGGTCAGCTATCAAGAGATGCTGGACACAATTAAGCGGCAATATCCATCCCTCACACAAGCAGCTGTGTCTAGAGGAGATACCGCAAAAATATTCACTGATCCTTCGGGAAATTTCGCTGGCAAAATTGGATTTATCACTTCAATGACATCGCATTTTTGTGGCTCCTGTAATAGACTGCGCATAACATCAGATGGGAACCTCAAGGTGTGTTTGTTCGGAAACACTGAGGTCTCTCTAAGAGATATGGTTCGGCAGGGAGCATCAGATGAGGATCTTTTGTCTGTAATTGGCAGTGCAGTCAAGAACAAAAAGGCGAAGCATGCTGGAATAGGCCAGCTGGAGAAAATGGAGAACCGTCCGATGATTTTAATTGGTGGGTTAGTTGATGTGTTGAGTAGACTGGTTTGCCCTAGAACTGCTTGACTTAATTTCTAGGCTGAACGATTACTAACTGAATAATAGGTAAAACCAATACAACCAATACTGGTCTCCTTAATAGTAACAATAACTTGCTACGAAACAGCATTTACTTTCAACCCTGGCCACAAAATCGAAATCTGCGATTCTTCTCTACCTCAACAGCAGCTCTGAGTCTCACCCACGTTGATTCATCGGGTTCAGCTCATATGGTAGATGTTGGGGAGAAAAAAGAATCACACAGAACAGCTACAGCGAAAGGAAAAATCAAATTTTCCAACAGTGAAGTTGCGTCATTAATTGAGAAAAATCAACTCAAAAAAGGTGACGTTCTCAGTGTCGCCAGAATAGCGGGTATCATGGCTGTCAAGCTGACTCCTAATATTATCCCATTATGCCACCCTATAATGGTAACCAAAATCAAGAACGATCTTGCTCTTTGTCAAAAAGATAATACAGTAGAGGTGTCGTGTACTGTAGAGTGTGTTGGTAAAACTGGTGTCGAAATGGAGGCTTTAACCGGGGCCATGGCATCATTGACAACAGTATATGACATGTGCAAAGCCGTCGATAAGCACATGATTATATCACAGGTGTATGTATCGGAAAAGCGTGGTGGTAAAGCAGATTTTACTTTTGATCCTGACCTCGGTACTTGATACCTAATTCGACTTTAATACAGAGGATACAGTTAGCTGTGATTAGCTGTGATTATAAAACATGACCGTGAAACTCCTATAGAACTTCATATTTGTATTTGTAGGAGTATTTAATACGACTGACAGGTATTACTTGCTTTCGTTTTTTTTTTTTTTTTTTCTTATTATTACTTGGAGATATATTCTTCTGATTTGGTTTCCTGACGGTGGGCTACGAAGTGCCCTAATTTCGGGACGGCCGCCAGTCGTCGTAACTTGGTGGCGCTTGGGAAAGATTGACATCATTGCAGATCAGTGCATGATATGCAAGGGGTGTAAAAAAATTTGAGGAGCACAGGGCAAAAATTTCACAGGATTCAAACCTGAGTCTACTTCCACGACAGGGCTTGAACCTGCAATCTCCTGATTCGTAGTCAGACGCCTTGCCAATTAGGCCACGTGGAACTTTTGTTGTGGATGCGAAAATTTCCCTGACTCCCACCAGGATGTTCACACATAAGCAAGACGACCCTGTTTGGTCCCTGAAGCTGAGAAAACTCTAGATGCTCGCATCTGAGACACTAGCAGTGTCAAACGCGAAGCCGAGTAGTCCAGGCCATTCCCATTCTCAGTTAGTTTGCCACTCTTTGTTTTCTATTAATAAATCTTCGAATGAGAGACATTCCTGCTAATGTTGAATCGCATCGCATACATCGGAGCACGCCTGTCCGGCAACATGTTGACCTTGTGAGTCGTAATACTTGGAAGCCGGAGAAACCATTGCCGCCTTCATGTTGAGCCCTACGTTCTTTTTTTTTTTTCCTGGAGGTATGCGGAGCGAAATAAACATTGGATCAGAGTATCGCTCTGCCGACATTCGAGATTCCTCACTGAGATGTTCTGGGTGTCTGAGACAGCAATCTAGTCCTACACTCTAGAATTGTAAAATAAAAATAATATATTGACATTGAACGAGCACTAAATCTGACAACAAGCATATGCCAATTTTGTCTAACTTGAACTAGAAAGATTTCCTATCAACGGATATCCCCACTCCGGTATTATGATATAATAGACGCATTTCTCAGAATCTCGACTAATTTAACGACAATCATATGTATTGCCAAGCTCTTGGTCCATTTCTCTTGGTGTTTAATACCTGCGATCTTCAGAAGTCCCCTCCGCTGCTTCCCTACTAGGTATAGTTGGATGTCTATCTTGGGGGTTTTTAGTATAGTACAAATTTAGCTATAGCGAGAAGTTAACAAAAACAAAATACTGTAGTGAAATTTGCCGTGCAAGGGCTTCCGGTCCAGTAGCGTGTCTAATAGTCGTTAAAACTATCTTAGTTGCAGAGATACAAATAAGCGAACTGCTTCCGCGACATACGAGCTAACTCAATATTTACTCTAATCGCCAAACCGTTTCTCCCAGCTAGACACTGCAATGCGGTAAGCCGACATAACAACAATTTCATTGGATGCGAGCCCAATGAACGTATTCTCATTGGACGAATGGGCATTATACATACAATAATACATGAGCAAACAAATCAATGAAGAATGTTGGGTGCTTGACGCGAAGTGGTCTGGATGAAACACAATGCAGCCGGCTAACCTTAAAGACACGGATTTGAATCAGAGAACAATATGTGTGGGGTCATCTGGATGAGTATTGTGATTCACCTGCAAGGATACTGCATACCGGCGGGGTCCTGCAGATAGTATGCAACTTTAGTACCGAGGTAATCCATTAGTCAGGCAGATCCCTGCATATGCTTTAGCACCCGTTTCAACGCCGTAGCAAATACCCCTGTATTATTTTACTTAATTGGGCTCCTTAATTTACTATGAGCAGACAATAGAGTTCTTGGACACATGTACCTCATGGTCGAGGTCCAGCGTGATCAGAGGCATGGCATATCTATGTACAGCTTTAGCAAGATAATCCACAGTTATATACAATTCTGGCCCTCCAATAATTATTAATTATAATAAGTACTATTGGCCCCTAGGGCGTTTAGAGCTAGCTGACCGGGAGTCCGATCTTCTCATCGTCAATCGGTTGGCCGCGATTACTAGCGTACAAGTCTAGTATTCATCTGAGGTTCTCAGCTATAAATAATGGTTCTAATTCCTCAATATACTAACCAGACATTTCCATCTCTTCCTTCATAATCAATAACATTATACAACTTTTCCACTTGCAGACAGAATGACTACTCCCGCTACAGCTGAACACCCTCCTTATAACGAGCAAATTGCCTCTTTCGACGCACATGTCTACTTCTTCCATAGCTATGAGCCCGCCAAAAAGGAAGCTTTGGCCTTGAAAGAGAGATTCGAGAAGGAATTCGCTGATGAAATTGAACATGGTCTTATCAGAGTCTTCCCATTCCGTGATTATGCCATTGGCCCTCATCCATATGGAATGTTCGATGTCAACTTCTTCAGACATGAGGTTTATGCTAAGGTCGTCCCATGGTAAGTATAGAGGCTCGACTTTAGTGGGGAATGTATAGAAGCTAACCCAAATAGGTTCCAGTTGTATCACGGTAGCCTAAGCGTGCTGGTGCACCCACTGACTGGCGATGAACTCAAGGATCACACATATCATGCAATCTGGATCGGCGACAAGGTGCCTCTTATTACTGCCTTCCTCGAGTTCCCAGAGACCAGAGGTGGCCTTAAACCTGGTAACGAGAACCCCATGGAGAAGCCTATCACCGCATAACCACATCGTATATAAGTCCCACCTATAATCAATATGAATATATCAAATCAGATCACAAATTCCATTAATCCTATTCGATGTGAGACTTTGATCAACAACTGATAGTTCATGAGCACTAACATCAGTGCCGATTTAGTGGCTTCAAAGTCGATCTGCATGTAACCTTAGCATAGGATCGAAACTCATCTCATACTCGTTGCGAGCAGTAACATTCACAAAAGCTCACCTCGAACAGCTCATTTCCTATATTTTAGCTTCTGAAGTGTCCATATGTTCACAATTGTGGTCGTTTGGTTCTACTGGTCTGCCACTATCTGCCCATGATCTGTTCCCGTCACGTGCGGTGACAATCGAATCGCACTGACACTTAACCCTAATACACGTCTACGATGCCGTCTGTTAAATAAGGTTCTAATCAATTGGATATAACTAATCAGATATCCCGATCGAACGAGATATCTGGAATTTTCACTTCACAGACGATAGAATGGCTGCCACTCAAGAAAGAACTCCATATAGCAACGAGATCAAGTCCTTTGATGCTCATACCTACTTCACTCATAGCTATGAGCCAGCTAAAAAGGAGGCTTTTGAACTAAGAGAGCGGTTCCAAAAGGACTTTGCACCTGAAATTGAGAAGGGATCTATTCGAGTTTTCAAGTTCCACGATTACCCCCTTGGTCCTCATCCATATGGCATGTTTGAAGTCGACTTCCACACCCCTGAAATTTATGCCAAGGTTGTTCCTTGGTGAGTATGAATAAACTCAATAGATCAGCTGAGGGATGCTTACTAACACTTTAAACAGGTTTCAATTGAACCATGGCAATCTGAGCGTATTAATTCATCCACACACTGGACATGATGTTAGAGATCATACTCATCATGCCATTTGGATCGGGGAGAAGGTTCCTTTGATCATTGGAGTTTTGGAAGAGGCAGAGGAAAAGAAAGGCGTTACTGCTAGCTCTACTGCTTGATGTCATTTAACGTTGCCTTGTAAGGCAATTCAATTATAGCTTACGTAGTCAATTATATTGTTATCATATGCCAAGATCTTGTTCTTTATCTGGCAAGAAGATAATATCAGGGGATCTGCTTATCTAAGCGTTCGCTCAGGTAAACACGTGATTAAAATATCTTTTCCACCAAGAAATGTCTGCAAGCGCAATGCACAAATTGCATAAGCTGAGCTTTACTACATGTTGAAGCTCATTCGCTGATATTTAATACTGTCCTATCAATAGACGAGAGACACGATTCAAGAATGAAGCTGATAAGGAAATCATTAGAAAAAGATCAGTCTGGAGATATCACTCTCTGTCCTGAAGACTCGGAGGACTTGTGGTATACATATAACCTGCTTCAAGAGGGCGATGAAATCGAAGCCAAGTCGATGCGAAAGATTACAAAAGTCAACAAGGACGGTGTAGCCAAGGGTCAAAGTACCAGGAAATTACTGAAGTTAAAACTGAGAATAAGCAAAATTGAGTTTGATCCTGCTGGTGGATCATTGAGAATAAACGGACCTGTAACAGAAGACACTGAAGATGTTTCAGCAGGAACATACCATACATTTGCTATTGAACTAAATAGAAATTTCAAGCTTTTTAAGCAGGAATGGGATCTAATATCCCTTGAGGTGGTCGACAAAGCCATTGATCCTGAGAACAAGGCCGAAGTAGGTGCTGTTGTGATGCAAGAAGGACTGGCAAATATCTGTCTGCTGACGGAGAACATGACTGTGCTGAGACAGAGGGTCGAACAATCACTGCCAAGGAAAAAGCGCGGTGATAATTCCGGTTACGACAAGTCCATGCAAAAGTTCTATGAAACTGTATATACGACTATGAGAAGAAACTTGACAGTTGAAAAACTGAAAGCAATTATCATTGCTTCTCCAGGATTCACTGCTAAAAGCTATTACGATTACATGTTCCAAAGGGCCGTTGTTGATGGTGATAAACCATTTATCAAATCTAAAGAAAAATTTTTGGTCACTCACAGTTCATCAGGAGCCATTCATTCACTAGAAGAAATTTTGAAAAATGCAGATGTCCAAAAGCAACTAGCAGATACGAAGTACGGACGGGAAACACTTATATTAGATAAGTTTTTCAAAACAATGAATGATGACGACGCAAGAGCATGGTACGGCCCACGGCATGTAGAAGAAGCGGTTAATAGAGGAGCTGTATCCACCTTGCTCATCACTGATACATTATTCAGAAGTAACGATATTCGAACGAGGAAAAAGTATATTTCTATGGTGGAAACGGTACGTGGTTCTGGTGGAGAATCGCTGATATTTAGCAGTTTACACTCGTCTGGTGAACAGCTAGATCAGATTAGTGGCATTGCATGTATATTATCTTACCCACTGGCAGAGTTAGAGGACATAGATGATGACGAAGACGAGTAAACTATATGTACATTTTACGAGCGAGACTAGATATATCTCCTGAAATAGAACAATACCTAGCAGCGATGCAGGATATAATTTTTGCGAGTATTTTTTATTTATCCGTGCTATTCTGGACCGCTAGATCTCAGATCACCAGGAGATAGTACCCCACAATCTGGGGCAATGTAACAATCTGATAATACCTCGATGAAAGATTTGGTGCCGTGCTTCGAGATAAGTGCATATCTACATTTGCGGATATTTGCAATTACATCACCGCACTGTAGGGAATAATCGGTTATTTCGTTACCCAGTCGGAACGACCGATCAATCGATAATCACGCGATTAAGGACAGAAAATATCTTCTAGATTATGGAAGCAGCTTCAATTTTGAAACATTTCCTATAAGAAAACTGTCTCATGGTCAATACAATTTTGTTTCATGGCTTTCCCCGCGAAAGCTTATTCGAATTGTTTGTAAATGTCGAAAGCCACTTGGCGCAGGAACAGATCATCGGCATCACTAGCTGTTTTCATTTTTCCAATATAACCGTCATGTAATGTCAGTTCAAGCAAGTATCCACAATGGGTAATTTCAGGAGTTATCCCCCACACATCTGGTATATCTGTTCCCCATATTCCAAGATATGTTAGCTTTTTCCAATTTACTATATAAGTGACGTGGTTCATTGTAAAAAGAATAAGCTTTAGGTTTGAAAATCTGTAAATCATGATGCTACCGAAGATCTATAATCAATACTTTGTAGCCATTATTGCTACTATTGGTGGAGCCCTCTTTGGGTTCGACATTAGTTCGATGAGTGCTACCATTGGCACTCCACAATATCTGAGCTACTTCAACAGTCCCAGTCCTTCGACCCAAGGTGGTATCAATGCTAGTATGCCTGGTGGGTCGTTAGTAGGTTCGCTGGTGGCCGGTATTATTTGTGACATGATAGGTAGAAAGTATACCATTCAATTCAGTTGTTTTCTCTGGATTGTTGGTTCTACAATTTCCTGCGCATCACAAAATGTAGCCATGCTTATCGTTGGAAGATTCATTAACGGTTTGTGTGTTGGTGTCACTTCCTCGCAAATTCCCGTATATCTTTCTGAAATTTCTAGGCACGAAAGACGTGGTCGGATTGTTGTCATACAACAGCTGGCAATCGAATGGGGTATTCTAATTCTATTCTTTATAGGTTATGGTTGTTCGTATATTCCTGGAACAGCCTCTTTCAGAATAACGTGGGGTATGCAGATGGTTCCTGGCTTTGTACTTATTTTCCTGATGCCTATGCTTCCTGAATCCCCTCGTTATCTGGCTTCCAAAGACCGATGGGATGAATGCCATGAAATTCTGGCCCAGGTACATGCCAAAGGTAACAGGGATGACACAATTGTTCTTGCTGAGATGATGGATATTCGAACTATTGTTGAGCTCGAAAAAGATGCCTCGTCTACGTACCTTGCCCTTTTCAACAAAAAGAACTGGAGAAGAAGTATGGTTGGAATCATGTCTCAAGTGTGGCAGCAGCTCGCTGGTGGAAATGTTATGCTCTATTTTGTTGTATATGTTTTCCAAATGGCTGGATTGACTGGACAGATTAATTTGATTGCTAGCTCAGTCCAGTACGTGATTATGGTTATATTTACAACTCCAGTTATGTTTTATGTTGATAAAGTGGGTCGTAGGCCGCTTTTAATCTTAGGTTCTATCGGAATGGGAACTTTTGTATTTGCAGTGGGAGGCATCTTGGCCACCTACGGAAAATATGCTGATGAAGTCGGAGGCAATGCCAACATTCATATCACCTTAGAAGGACAGTTTGGCCCATCCAGAGGTGTTCTAGTTTGTTCGTATTTATTTGTATTAGGTGAGTATCGGCGAGGGATATGGCATAGCAAGATAGCAACTAACGAGATAGTTTATTCTTTGACACTGGCACCCGTATGCTGGGTCGTTTCGCCAGAAGTATTTCCCTTGAATCTCAGAAGTAAAGGAATGGTGAGTAAAAAAATGATTTCTTTCTGACTAGGGAAACTGAATGCTAACTTGACATGTAGGCTGCTTCTGCAGCAGGAAACTGGGCCTTTAACTTGGCTCTATCGTACTTTGTACCCCCGGCATTGGCTAATATCGGTTACAAAACATTCATTATTTTTGGAGTGTTCTGTGTGGTGATGACAGTTCATTTCTATCTCATGTGGCCAGAAACCGCCGGAAAGACCCTGGAAGAAATTGACGACCTCTTCGCTCCTGGAGCTCTTCCCGCCTGGAAGACACGTGTTGGCCATAGTCGCATTGATGATGAAATCAACGAACTTGAGCTTGGAGCAGAAAAGCACGAGATCCATCATTATGAGAAAAATGACGAAGAGAATGCTTAACATATATGATATATTATTTTAGCCAGTATGCAGTTTAATTAGCAAATATAAAAGAGGGTGCAAAACCAAAAATTGGGAAACCAAGGCCACTGAATGGTTCATATAGGTAATATTTGGTTATAATAACCGTATAGCTGTACTATATTTGAAGACAGTCCCAAAAGACATAGAACTTGCCCAATATTTAGATGGACCCTGAATATCTCACGTGATGCAGTATGCATTAGAATGATAAGGTAGGATGGATGTTCAGGTCCACCCAGCAAGTGGAGCTATAACAATGACGACAACAATCGAGGAAAAGGAATTGGAGGCCAAGCAGAATGAACTGGAGTGGCTCTTAGAAGAGATTCATTTAGATGTCAAATCATCTGTCATAGTTGGGTTGAAAGAATGTCTGGCACAGTTGTGTGATCGTGAGAATGCAGTCAAGCTAGTAATGTCCTCAAGCCGGCGAGAGACAGTCAAAGGCACAGTTGATAGAGTAGGCACAAATATCAGTGATTGTGATATGCTTATCAAACTCCCAAGTGCCAACAAAGGGCATCCATTTCCTATACGATTAGTCAAAGGCGATGCGACGAGCCACTCGGAAGCTGGCTCTCCAACGGGTACAGCAGGGGCTTCTTATCCTCTTATCCAGCTTGTGGATACAGTCAACTTTCTAGACGAAGCCCTGCGGTTATCAGAACAATTAACAATTGCATGCCAAACAACAAAGAAGGACAACCATTCACACACACATATTCAAACACAAATGGGACTGGGCCAAATGCTCGGCCATGTTAAAAATGCATTATCAACTCTACATGAACCTAAACCTAGCTCTATATACCCCAAGAGACGAACTGATCAGAAGAAGTTCTTAGGTCTTCCCGCTGGAGTAGCCGTCGACTTTTATCTGATCGACTCTAATGTCATCACAGATATACGCACATACGAAGACATCAACGACCCTACCACCAGTCCGAGTGATGCCTTTGGTGCGATCACCAGTATGCTTTCAATTGGCAAAAAGAAGCAACCACCTGCTGTAATTAAACACGGTGATCTATCTATCATTGAGCATGAACGGGTGCGTATCGAATCCCAAGATCCCAATCTGATTTCTGTCACCTCGAAACTGACGGCACTCGAAGCTCTTCTTGAATCTATCGTGCGGAAACTCCAATTGTGTCTTTAAGCTGCTGACAATAAAAATCCTAATAATCCTCTAAAGCAAAACCTGTCGCAAAGGTCCATCCTTTACAACATATGGTATTAGCTGCTAGACTATCTTGCAGCGAACTAGCGTATACCCCTATCTCACTGCTGATGAGTCCACGCTAGACTCATTCGTGCCTTTTGCTTCTGTAAATTGAGTCGCTTGAGAGAATATGCCAGCTGGTCTTTTTTCTGCTGGAGCTCCTGGAGCATGTTTACCTGCTCCTCTGTGGGTTTACTAGATAGAGATGAAGCACTAGTGCTGCCCACTGTGCTGCCGGTAAACTGGGACAACCGTACCTGCTGGAGCTCAGCTTTGGAGGTGAGAGAGCGCTCTTTTCGCTCTAACCGAGATAATTCACGCTCTGCTCGGTCAAGCAGCGATAGGATCTGTGGATGGATCTCGGTGGCCACCTCGTTTTTGGCCTGTTCAACTTCAGTGGCCGAGACAACCCCAAATACCCGGTTAGTCTCGAGGATCAATTGCAACCTTTCAAAATCTTTTGTAGCAGAGTCGAGTGTTTTATTCGTCTCCCTTAACTGAACAGTACATGTTAGTGGCTCTACTATAGCGCCCGTTGACTGCCACCGGCGGCTGGGGCTCTGCCCCAGACCCCGTGGCTCGCTTCGCTCGTAACTCCACGGTAGCTTGCGAGGATATGTTCTAGGAGCAACTTGTTATATGACTTACAAATCCGACTGTTGATTCCAGCACTCCCACCGAGCCTCGGAGACTGATGTCGTGTGAGTTCATGGTAAAGAGAGGAGTTTTGCAAATGCGATCAGGGCATTATAAGATGTAAACAAAGTATGCGCGTACATTTATTTCATCTGCCTCAATATCTTGCATATCTCTGGTTCTGGCGTTACATCTATAATAATAGCCGTATGTTCGACACTGTCGATAAGATAAGCCTGTTTGTTGATTATACTCAAGAAGAATATGCTCATTCCTTTATTGAAGTCCAAACTTATTATATACAGATAGATAAATAGCTAAATAGCTTGACAATTACCTCGTCAAAGAGCGGATCAGATTGTATGCTCCGATAGTGTTGAATTTCACCCACTCGCCAGTGCTCTCAGTGACATACTGGGCTGATTCAAAGTTCTGCAGTCGTCTGTCAACAAAGTCCATCGTACTATGATAATTGCTGGACGAGTCTTGTGTCATGAAGAGCTCTAAATCACTGTTAGTCATTACAAATTATTGTGGATAGACTGCTGATTATACAATCGCTATGCTATCACCCCATATTGTCCTTGCTTCTGATTACAGCCTGACGAACGTAATGCCAGGAAGCATGGCCAAACGCAATACTCCTATACCGCACTGAACAACTTAGGACCTGAGGCTCGAAAACAAAATAAAACAAAACAAAGCTGAATCTGAACAGCACCGCTTGAACTAAACTTACCGGAAGAACTGTAAATGGCAGATAGAGAGCCTCGCTTCGTGTACCAGTCGAAACCAGTTGATCTGTCTTGGGCAAGATACATGATTTCGTCGGAAAGTAAATGCAGCTCTTCAAGTGATTTGGGCAGATTGCTGGGCAGAGTCATTATGGCAAGGGCTTCAGATAATCGTGCAGGCGAGCCTAGCACTTCAACATTAGCTCTAAGGCGGGATTTAACAAGTGATGATATTATCTTTGCTGATGAACTGGGCGTTGGAAGAGAGGCTGCTGTATTCGCAAGTTCCAGTCGTTGCTGTTTTAAATGATGTTGTACGAGATTAAAGGTTCCTTGAGGGAAGACCGAATGAGCAGCATCAGAATATCCTGAACTTCGGATGCCTTTAATTAGAGCGTTTTCAAACCCCAATTCAGGGACATATTTCAGAGACAAGTCTAATATGCGGGAAGCCGACGACGATGCTGAGGACGCCGAGGATGCTGTTGTGTAGAATCTTCGAGCAAACATGTTGACCATACACTTCTAACTGTCCTGTTAATAACTCTTCATTCTATCTCAGCTGATTATCGCTGCTCACTATATTACTATTATGCTTAAGGGTTAGGTCCCCACATACTCTACTCTTCATAGAGCTATCCATATTACCGTACGAACTGAGGCTATGTCGAAGCCAGAATCTGAAACCTGAACAAAGCTACCCAGGATAGTTCAGTGGTTCTCGCCAAGATCCTAAGAATCTATTGAAGTGAAACCAAAATAGAAAGGTGAGGCCAAACTCTCCAAATCCAAGAACTCCGTACTATACCAGACTACGCCGCATGAGGCGTTTACAGCTAATGTGTGAGATGGGAATTATACAGCAGCAGTGCATCAGTAGTATCAGCTGCGTAGAACACTAGCAACAGCGGATGAGGCTTGATGAACTGGATGTATTCGGTTCATAGGGTATATGAGGACAGATAGAGTTGCGAAGTAGAAGAGACCAAATTGTAGCAAAACAAATCTATTGGACGCTGACTGTGAGCAGTGCGAACCTTCGCAAAGGAAATTAAGCTGAATTCGAAGACTGAAAGTCTAATTCAAGTCACTGACGTCGTGCAAAGAAGACAGATAAGGTGATAAAGGCAGCCAACTGGCTTTAGCATCACTTTTAATTCCAACTCCCAAATCCACTAAGAACAATAATATACAAGAGGAAAGGTGTAAACTATAAGAGGCAATACCTAAACGCCAAGACATCGAACAGGACGCTTTGTCTGAAGTGCATAACTATTACATTGAAGTATACGAACAAACGCGATCTGAGCTATTGACTTCTTATTGTACATACACAGTCGTTTGGATATATTCAGATGGCGACTCTGACGATGCTTAGAAATGCCCATCCATCAAACCCATCCTCAACCACTGAGAATGAGCGGACTGCTGTGCTGGACCAAGTGCTAGAGCAGCCTCAGCAGCACCCGCATCAACACCAGCAAGAACAGGTATCGAAAACACAACATAAGAAAACGAAGTCCAATGGATCTATAAAACATCGATTAGATGACGAAAATGATACTGCGAATACTACCCGGCGTGCCAGTAACAACGGTCCTGTTTCTGCAAACAAGTCCAGCTCCGAATCGATGGAAAATGTCGATACCAAGATAACAACTAAGTCACTGCCCAGTACTAATACAAATAGTGCAACAACAGTAACCACGCAACCAACGACCAATGGAACTAGCACCACTGATATCTCTAATCAACAAAGCCGGAGAAAGCTGAAAGCAAGTTTATTATCAACATCATCATCGAGCAGCTCATTACGATCTCTGTCATCCAATTCCTCAACATCTAGTACCTCTTCACGTAAAGGACTACCTACTAGAGAACAGTATGCCGTCATCCTAGTCTTGGCTCCACTTAATGGGACTTTTGAGAAAAAGTCGCTACTGGTGCCTTTTGCTCCTGACGTCCTGAAACTCGGCCGTCAGACAAATGCCAAAACAGCTCCTGGTATGGACAACGGATACTTCGATTCTCGAGTGCTTAGTCGTCAACATGCCGAAGTCTGGGCTGATAGACTCAGCGGCAAGGTGTGGATCAAAGATGCTAAATCTTCAAATGGTACTTATATTAATAAGCAAAGATTGAGTTCAGATAATACTGAAAGCGAGCCCTACGAATTGAAGAAGAATGACGTTTTAGAACTAGGTATTGACATCTGCGGTGACGATGGCCTTACTCTTGTACATAGGAAAATATCCGCCAAGGTTGAGAGAGTGTCGGTCTTGTCTCTACAGGCATCAGGAGCACCAGGTGAGCACGGTAATGAGATAGCATCGCTTTCCTCGGCCAACTCTGTAAACTCAATGAAAGGTGCCAACGGAAGCATTAATTTTGATCTCAACCTGTCTAATAATAACACTGCAAAACATCTCAACGGTAAGATGTTAAGCGTGAATGGTGCGGCATCCAATGGCCTGAAAAGCATGAATGGAACTATTCGTAGATCGGAAATAAATGGATCTAAGATGAGACGAATGGGTATGGGCTCTCAAGCAGGTGGTATGAACAGTAAAAACACAGATCCACTGGATGTTACGTTATTTGGCGATATGGATGATTCACTTGAAGATCTTGTTCTTGGTCATACTCGAAACAGCGTTGGTGGACTATTTATGCATAACGGACTGAATAGCTCAATAGCATTTGAATCAACGATAAAGAGACTTATTGGAGAAATCCATTCAGTTAAAGTAGAAGGAGCAAAAATCAGGACTGTTTCGAAATTGCTTAAGGATATCAAGACCAAGCAGGACAAATCAGCTCAATTATCATCATCAGTACCCGAGGAATTAATAGCCAAGAATTCATACATAGCTGAACTTGAGTCTCGCTTACAAGAACAAACCACACTAGATAAGCTGCTAGCCGAAGAACAGAGCAAACGGAAGGTCCTCGAGCAAGAAAACAGCTCTCTTCAAGAAAAACTTCGAAATGCATTTGAGTCAAAGGCCTTACCAGACTCTCCCTCCCCATCAACTCGATCGGCTCCAGTTTCTCCCAAAGCAGCATCTACCATAGAAGCGTTGACTTCGGAATTGGCGTCTACAAACGAAAGGCTCTCATTGTTCAAGCTACGTGCAGAGAAAGCAGAGGACCTTGTAACGAAACATTCTTCAACGATCGAGGAACTAAAACGATCTTTAGAACAGCTCCACCGAGAAAAAGAAATCCAAGACCAAGCATTACTCCAAGAGCGACTGAAAAACCAGTCAGCCCCATCTCCACCCACGAATCATTTACACCAGTCGCCATTTAGCGACCTCCCACCATCTCTACAGATGGCTGTCAACACAGGTCTGTCACCCACAACTTCGCCAACAGGCAGCAACAGCGACGACCCGAACGCTGTAACCACAACAAGCCCGACTACCACCACTAGCAGGGTACAGACCACATCGCGGTCCAAGCCACACACCTCGTCCTCCACAACCAAGACGATCCCCATGACCACTGCCCTGGGCGTCGTAGTCCTCGGCATCAGTCTCATGTCCTTCCTCAACCGGCTCTCACGAGACCGTTAATGCCACTTCCATACTTCTGTATCACGAATTCCTAACGACTTGCTAATCTGTATCTAACTGTGAAGGGTGCTGCCTCCGGCGGCTGGGGCTACGCCCCAGACCCCGTGGCTCCTCTCGCTGCGCTCGAGTCGATACGTCTACGGCCCTAGCAATCTCTGCGAAGCAGGAGCAATGGGGTCTGGGGCGAAGCCCCAGCCGCCGGAGGCAAAGGGCGGCCCTCTCAGGGGGTCAGGTTGGAAAATTCAGCCGCGTAGAGTGGTGATCCTGATGGACCAGAGATGGTGAAGTGGGATCAGTTCCAAACATTCATGTTCGGATTTCAAATGTTTCGAATTGGTAGTAGAGCATTCTGTCGGCCGGCAGTGAGGCCCATACTGAGACAGCCAGTGAAGGCGAGGGTCGTGGGCCGTTCAATTACTAATGCGTTCCAGCATGGCGTGCCTCCTCCGCATCCTATGCCGCCAGTGAAGAAAGTGCGTGCTTATCGGTGGCCAATTATTTTGACACTGGCTATTGCCGTGTCTGGAGTAGCATTTAGATATTATACTGCTCATAATTACCCTCCAGAGGTCGCCAGTAAGCTTCGGAAGGGCCTGCGGGCTGAGCTGGATGGCGGCGGCAAGGGAAAGCCGGACTATAAATTAGCATTACAATACTACTTGGAAGCTCTAGAAGAAGCTGATAATTCCAATCTGCATTATCTCAGTGATGAATACACGGGTCTTCAGATTAAGATTGCTGAGATGTACGAGAAGCTGGGCATGGAGGAAGAAGCGAGGTTGATCTATCGAGAGCTGGGAACCTCCTATATCCAGGCCCTGACAGATGGAACTGCGGTATCTGCAGAGGTCCGCCCTCATATGATCCAAAGGGATCTCAGAGTAGCATTGAAAACTGCTATATCTGAAGCCACAACCAACCCAGAGGTGGCCAAAATGGGCCTGCTGGTACATTTCACCATTGCCCAAATGGAGGTAGCCAACCGGGATCCAGCGGTAGCTGAGCTTATAAACAGCGAGAAGACAAGAGCTAATTTTAACATATCCATCCCCGTAGAAGGTGTTCCACCGAAGTTCGACACCAAGGCTTGGGAGCCATTTCGTGACGAGTTGTTCAGTGCCAGAGACAGTAAGTCAACCATACCAAACAGATTCCTCCCCTCAATCAACACCTCTCTCTACCTGATACAAAAGTACTAACTAACTTAAAAGTGTTCGTAGCATTGTGTCTTGCTACTGGAGACATTGGACATGCGCTGCAAGCCAAGCTAGCTACCACAGAGTGGATGGCGGCAGCTGGATGTGATATTGGTGAGATCCTCATGTCATGTAAGTAACTACGAAGCCATTATTAATAGCTCAGATCTATAAAAGCTCACAATCAGCTGCCCTTCAGATCCGAGGTCAAGAAGAACAAAAAAATCTAACAGGATAAGTCTACAATGTGGGATCGATATTCTATCTTCAATCAGAACAACTAGAGCTCAGAGAAACACAGTACACAGAGGCACAAAAAGAAGAGAAAGAAGTTGCGCCCGTACGGAAAATGGCCAAAGACTCAATAGACTACTCCACCACCTGTTTCAGCATAATTGTGAATGCTGTCGAACAACTCCCCAGCAAAGCCCGCCGCGAAGCGAACGTCGCTGAAGTCCATGCTCTATCCACCTACGGACTAGGCGTCATTGCGCTGCACCGAGGTGAGTACGACAAATCTAGAGACCTGCTGCGAGAGTCCCGCCTACGAGCCAAAGGTTGCGAATTCGAAGACCTGGTCGTGAGCTCGGAACTAGAGCTCCAAAAACTCGACAACATCCTGGCTGAGATCGCGAAAGGCGAGAAGAACCCCAAATACGAGCCACCGTCCATGGACGTGCTCTTCCTGAAACCCGACAGCAAGGACGACCCTGTGAACATCAAACCCGCTCTCGATGAATCCAGCCAAAAGTAAAATATATTTCTCAGGCAGATGCCTCCGGCGGCTGGGGCTGCGCCCCAGATCCCGTTGCTCCTGCTTCGCAGGAGGTGCCCGGGTTCACTTCTCAAGCCACCCAGCTACAAGAACAATACATTTCTGACACATCAATCTCCATTGCTCCTGCTTCCCAGGAGGTACGTAACGACTCGAGCGCAACGAGAGGAGCCACGGGGTCTGGGGCAAAGCACCAGCCGCCGGAGGCATCATGGCACGTAGAGATTCAGAATAAATAGGGTGATATTAGTATAAACAGAAAGAGAATAAATAATCAATGCAAAGGAGGTGTGATACACCAGTCAATTGGAGAGCGTAGTTTTGAGTTTGGACCAGAGACTTGAGGAAAAGGTTGGCTGTAGGTCGTTGTTGAACTTGGTAGCGGGTGGCATCGACGACACAGGCGACAGGAGGACCGGGCTGTGTGGGGGCGATGGTGGTACTCGTGGAGAGTTGTGTCTGAACGGACTGAATCGTCTTCTTCGCGTGTTGTCTGCATCAGAGTCTGATGAGGAGCCAGAGAACATTGGCTGGAGCTGGTTTTTTCTCGCCCTATCCATGATGTTGCCGGCACCGCCACGGCCGACAGAGTATGATTCAGGCTCGACATCGAGGGCCTTGTGTGCTTCTTCTAGGTATTCAGAGGGCGATAGTGTTGGCATTCTGTCAATGGGAATATTGTTTCCCCATCCTCCTCTCCCAGCCCGGAATGTTTGGGTGGGGGAAGAGAATGTCTGAATAGGCGCTGGTGTACTTGGAACCGATTCCAGTTCATGGTCTGAAGCGCCTGGTTTCTTGGACTTGGCAACGTAGTTGCCGTAGCCTCCTCGACCTGTTAATGGCATCTTCTTGTGGTTATTTAGTAGTATCTAGCGAGTTCGATGTTCGAAGTTCTTTTCTTCAATACTAGCAAGATGCTATAGTAAAAGTTGTGCTTATTCCTATTGTTGGGTACTGTGTAGTCCTCAGCTAATAGTAGTCGTAGTATGCAATAGAATAGAGAAACTGATATAAGAAGATATCTGGTCTCTTAGATGAAAGTAGTAAATCAAATAATAAGCGAGTGCTCAGTTTAAATGAGAAAGCTTGTTATTTTAATCTCGTAATTTTTGCTCGGTGACTTATTGTCTAACAATAGCCTTTTTGTTCGTGACATAAATTCTCTTTTTATTTAATGCTTTTTTAACTGAGACGTTGAGTGCATGTCATGTGCTGACTCCTCATTTTGTCTCCTGTATAAATTTTTTAGCCGCGACCTTGGGTCTGTAACCTTGCAATATTTTGCCTTGGGTATGGGTTATTCTCCCTATACAGTAATAATTCAAGTAATACGGTCGCATATGGCGGGGGGTTCGTGGTCGGATGGACCACTTAAAGCAGCCATGATCTGTACCGTGACGAGATCAGAAGAGGGGTGTTGGCAGTGTTTTCAGGTATTAGGCGGCTTGAACGGCACTTGGAACAGTGAGAATGTGGGGTATCGATTTGCGGGGAAAGCACAACAGTGTTGATGGTTGAGAACAGTACCGGGTATAGACCGGAACAGTCCTAGAATGCCATTCGCAAAAATAGATTTCAGGCTTAATATTACTTTCGAGCTAATGTCGACATCTCATCTCATTTCATTTTTAGCTCCTTCATCCGGTATCTACTTTTGACCCGATTCGAAACCGAAATTTCATGCACCTATGGTGACACCAAATCTTCAGAGCAGGAGCAAAATTTTATTCTCTGCTACCGAGCCAGCCGGCAAGCCGGCGATTTCTTGCCGGTGTAACGCCTGCAAAAAAATGTGATATTTTTTCACTGTGGGGTGACCCTTTCGACATGTATCGCAATCGCACGTGAATTTGTAGGCACGTTCGCACTCAAATGTAACTTGTTGTATTTGCGCTGTAGCACGTATATGGAAATCGTTCCGCGCATATTGAATAGAGGAGGGTAACATTAACAGCAGGAAAATTCTTCACTTTCGAAATAGGGCAAGGGTAAAATATGTTCTGTGGCAGCACGCTGGCTGGGAGAAATGGTTGGAGAGAGATAGCTTCGAGATGGATGACAGTAGCGGGAGTAACTAGCAGGAGATCTAGCCCGTTGTCAATACAGTGAGAAATGAAATGAGACTGTAGAAGGCGCAGCTTTGGGACATTTCCTGGAGCTCCCAAGAAATCACCAAACACGCTACCGCCAGCTACCATTAGGAACACCCGATACCAGCGGGCTGACCTCTGTCATCATGGCTTTCTACTGTAGATATCATTCGCGCTGGGCCTGATATAACTTTTGCGTTTGTCGGTATACGGGTATAATCGCATTCTTAGGAACATTGTCGAGGCCGTGGCGAGCAGGCCTGTTGAAAGCCTCCCATTCAACGCACACTGCTACTATTCACTCACACAACTCACCGTGAAATAGTTTCATCGTTACTCCACAAAAAACCGTTAGCAAGACCGGGGATGGCCATCTCCTTATATATCTGGCTGCCAGAGACAATTTTACACATTTGGCAACAGCGTCCGTGATTATCCGTTTCGAGTGCATATTTTTCACTGATAACACAGATAAGAGATATAGTCCACTCTCATTGGTCTGATACGATCCAATCGAATGCAGAATCGATTTCTTCTGCATCCACACATTAACCCCAACCCAGACCGACTATCACTCCCATCCCCACAGGGTCCTCCGTCATCACGCTTAAACTGACAGACGACTAGGACAGACTAAGACTGGGCTACTGTTGACGGTGGGTGTGTCTCAGCCCTGGAGGAGCCACAGAGTTGGTTATTCTCTGGTGACTGGAGACTGTGCCTCCGGCGGCTGGGGCTCCGCCCCAGACCCCGTTGCTCCTGCTGCGCAGGAGATTGCTAGGTCCCTCAGCGTAACGACTCGAGCGAAGCGAGAGGAGCACGGGGTCTGGGGCAGAGCCCCAGCTGCCGGAGGCATCGTGCGGATGGGTGTGAGTGGAGTTGGTATGGGTATACCCCTGATGCTTCCCCTGAGGGATAGCGCCGCACATGTTGAAGAAGAGAATCACGAAGTTCAGCAAGCACTCATGTTGGCAGATGTCAATATGTCGCCGACTGGAGTCTACGACGAGATAGACCTCTCTGAGGCGCCAATGGCGCCCGAGGACGTTCAAGAGCGTCTTGACGTGCTACACACGGTTGATAATGTGAGTCTTGGACGGGTGTGCCTCCGGCGGCTGGGGCTGTGCCCCAGACCCCGTGGCTCCTCTCGCTTCGCTCGAGTCGTTCCGTCTGCGATCGCAGCATTCTCCTGCGCAGCAGGAGCTATGGGGTCTGGGGCGTAGCCCCAGCCGCCGGAGGCATTGGTCCCCTAATAGTGGTTCCTAACAGTGGGTGTATAGAAAATTATCGCCTTGATAGAGACGGCCTCGAAGGCGATAAGTGCGCTCGAGGTAGGCAAGTCTGCTGCCACTGATCTGAAGGTGGCAGAGGCCAAGACCGAGTTTCAGGCGTCGGCGAAGTCGTATTTTGATTTGGTGGAAGAGATCACTGTGAAACTACGGCGCGAGGTTAGACTGCTGCACAATATGTCAAAGGAGAAGGTCCTACCGCTGTCGCTGCCAACCAAGGCTGTTTGGCTTGGAAAAGAGAACGAGAAGGAGATCTGGTCGAACATCGACAAGCTGCTGGGAAAGGAGGCTTTAAAAACAGAAGGCGAATCTACAGACATCAAATCAGAGCCTGAATCAGCTCCTGCTGTCAAGTCGGAACCGGAGCCTGAGTCTGATAAGATCGAAATCGACTGATGTGTATATCTGCACTTTGCTATTTATTTATTAATTGATCAATTAGATATTGTAATTATTATATTCGGTTCTATGCTATTACTTCTGAAGAGTAGGGAGCTCATCGGGTCGCTCGAACAAAGTCCGCTACTAGATACAGACTGCCACAAACCACTGTGTTAGATGCAGTTGAGATATGTTTGGCGCGTTCCAAGCTTAGCTGGATGCTATCTTCAGCGAAAATGTTCGTCGAGTCGGTGAGTGACCGTGCGACCTGAGTTATCTCATTGGGATCACAGGGTTTCACCCAAGGCATGCCGTCTACCGCTCTGAACTGGGTGGCTATAAGTGTATCCCCAGGCCTTACCAGCCTTTTCAATATCCCCTCAAAATCCTTTCCTTGGGAAAATGCAACTATAAATGTGATGTTGGAGGCAGGTTTAGATTTTGGGCGCACCGAAGTGGCGATATATTCTGCCAGCAGATCTGCCGCCTGGTTGTTGTGAGCTCCATCCAAAAGAACACGGAAATCATTTGACAATTCGACCCATTGGAGTCGTCCTGGCCACTTTGTGTCTTTGATTCCCTGCTTAATATCGCTGTCTTTAAGCGAAAAGTGCTTTTGGATCTCGAGAAGAGCTTGTAAGCTGCAAGACAGATTAGACATTTGATAGGAACCGAGAAGAGGACTAGTAGACGGGTCTACCCCGAAGGGGCCCTTAGCATGGTTCGTTAATGGTTCAGCAATGACAAGCTTCGATTTCTTTTTGTCAGCTATTTTTTCTATTTCTGTAATGACTTCGGGTTCGTTTGTTGCGTCTAAAATGCAGGGGACAGCATCCTTGATAATACCGCCTTTTTCTCGAGCAATCTCAGACAGAGTGTTTCCTAGGAAATTCTGGTGATCCAATCCAATTTTTGTGATTACCGAGCAGAGGGTGTGAGATGCCGGTAGCACGTTTGTAGCGTCCAATCTTCCGCCAAGCCCAACCTCAATCACGGCAACATCTATCTTCTGCCTATGAAAGATCTCGAATGCAATAGCAGTAAGCAGCTCAAAATCCGTTGCTTCTATATTATTATCAGAATTGACCTTTGTAACTTTTTCCTCCACTTCCAAGAACAGCTTTTCCACTACTGGTTTACCATTTATACTAATACAGTCGAACCTATCCACCAAGTGGGGACTCGTGAACCTCCCGTTAGCTATTTTAGCCTGGCTAATACAACTCGAGATATATGCACAAACCGAGCCTTTGCCATTCGTGCCAGCCACATGGACGGCCTTCCAAGTGAGCTGTGGATTACCAAGAGCAGCCAACAACCGGATGACTCTCGTCAGACCCAGATCAATCATTATCATCAGACAGGTTGGTTCCCCCGCCGTTGTGAAAAATAGCCGTACAGCTAATTAAGCACATCGTACATGATTATGAGAGGAGATGTCAGGTACAGTCTCCTATACGGCTATTAACATGTCGATCTATATCAACTCATGATACTATTATGGCCAGCGCAATACTATTTATTTAGATATGAGTTATGAATATTTTCAAGTGCAGTGGTATCCAGTGTTGAATGCTAGTAGACACCCACGGGGTTTTATTTATAGCGATAGATATCGCCTGTCTATGAAATTCTGGAGAACCAGAGCAATACTGACAAGTTCAGGAACCTTGGGCATATAGTAGTCCGAGTAATAGGCAGCCAATAAAAATACAAGATTATAAAATAACGCAGAATAGGATGGGAAAGAAGAAATTGGATTTTAATGGTCCTGCTACAAGAACAAGAAGCAGAACATGGGCTGACAATCCTATGGCTTATTTTCGTCTCGCTCACAAAACTCAATCGGAATTTGAGTCTTGCTTAGAGCAATTTGGAATAAGCCCCGACGATACAAGACCTTCAGCGTCAACTGGGCGGGAGCAGGCCCGACTTCAAGTTAAACTTCGTGAGGCCATAATTCGGCCATATAGAAATATACGAAAGGATAGAAGGCCAGATCTTACTTTTGAAACCACTTCTTTTGGTGCTTCGTTAATACTAGCTCAACCTGAGGATATATTTAACGAACAGATAAATCTATTTCTTGGAACAAATCCCGATTTAACAGAAGATGAGAAGAAATATATAACGCAATGGGCTAAAGCAAAATGGGTTTACGATGTGAAGCGCTGTAGAGAGCTGCAGATGTTTGAGAATGAAAATTTGGATTACAAAACAAATAGGACGACGTATTTTAGAAAATTCCTTAACAAAGGTCCATACAAAGATCTAGTTAGACTATACTGCACCGAGAAGAGAATAATGGAAGGGCCCGTTTGGAGAGGGAAGCCGTGGTCCAAGAAAGCAGCGAGAATATATCTTCGTTTACCACTTCCGGATGTTTTGACCACATATAGTCGATCTAACGTAATGGTCCTACACACGATTGGGGGCCATTTGTACCAAGCTACTGAAGTCTACAACCAGGAGTTTACTGAGAAGTTCATTGTTGATTTCAATAGAAGACTAGAAAATGCTGATAGTTCCTTGTTCAGGTCAAATAAAACCAGTTACCCAGGTGGCATGTACACGAGCGACCAAGATTGTTATGATTCCGATAGACTTCTTCCAAGTAGCACTGAAAAAGTGCTCTCTTATGTCCTGGTCACTATTTGCGATTGTATACTACTGCCAATTTGTGACACTGACTATGAGCCTGGATTTCTAGCGTATTCCTGCTCCAGACGTGATCAGAAACTTTATCATGTTGACGGACCTGAACGGAGGGACACTCACCTATTCGTTGCCGTGGATCATATTGGCCTAGTTGGGAAGGATCGTGAGAAAAGCTTCCCCGTAGCTTTGATGGCCTATTACATGGCGGAGGCTAATTTGGATTGGTGCTACGAGAGCCCTCATTGGAATTTTGTCCTTGACGAACTGCGATACCATTTACTGCGCTATAAAGCTACTCATTTCATAGTGACCAGTTACTATGAAACATACTTTATTGATTTTACGGGCTATAGAGATGGAAAACTTGCTTACAACATGTTCAGGGTGAGATCCGACTCTACGAGTCCAACCTTTCGCCAAGCTGCAGCGGCATATTTATTAAAATGTTCAGAACAAGATCCTAGGGAATTGGGCCGTAAGATTGTCGGTGATATTAGGGCTGAAACAGATCCTTGCTCACTTCTTCCCACTGGAGAAAGCATGCAATATCAAGCCGCCACATTGAAATGGCAACGTCTTAGTAATTTGCTTCCAAATAATCTCTACACTGAAAAAGAGCTACAAGGAGCGGAAAAGTTTCCAGTAATTAAAGTAGAGTTTGTGAAGCCTAATCGAAACCTACCTGCGACTAGAGTATCATATCTTGATTACTTCAAATCTGTTAACACTTTGGGAGGGAACAAGGATACCCAAATATACCGTAGCAAGAAATTTGTTATTAGACATCTTGTAAAGGACGAAGGTTACTGTGCTTATGCTAAGCACTATAAACTTATGCCCGAAAAATCCAAGAGTACCGAAGTCCAGACATACGAAGCGTTGAAGGACCTCCAAGGCACCGTGATCCCTCATTTCTACAGAGAACTAAAAGATGGTGACGGTGATATAAAAGGCATCCTCATTGAAGACTTGAGCGACTATAAGCCTATTGCAGAGTTTTTCAACGATTATCGTCATAGTTTCAAATGTAGAAACCGCTCTGAAGAAAGAGAAGCTGAATTCTTTAAAGACGTTGACGTTTTGAAGAAAACGGTTCAAAATGCATACCAACAGATACACGAACTTGCTATCATTCACAATAATGTCTGCTGGACTAGTATCCTTGCACGCTCGGTAGACGACGTAGTTATAACCAACTTCCAATCCAGTTTTTCGATATATGATCCGTCTTTAGGTGGTAGTTTGAACACTGAGCAAGATTGGGTAGATCTCAAGGCGCTCTTGGCCGATCTTGGTCGTAGTTGATGTACTAGTATCTGAAGTGTTTTATGTATTTGAAGAGGCAAAATTAATGTCACATAGCTTGATTCTCATTATTCTATAATAATAAAATATTATAATTTAATAAGCTCTGCCCTAACTTTGGTAATATGATTTCCTCCTCGTTCACATGAACCATTATGGAAAAGCCCGAGTGTGCTAATGAAAACAACGCGCACGTACATTTCGAATTAAATCATTTTAGCTAGAGACCCGACTTTGGAAATGCTGAGAGAAAAAGATGCATTCGCTGCGTAAGATTTATATTGGATTTACTTGCAGTGAATATCAACGCATCAGATCGGCAAGGGTTCACATATTATGTTGATATGCAGATGGAAGACTGTATGTTATAATTTATTGGTATCGAAAACTTGAAGAAGCAAAGATTATAAAAATATAATTGGCCTTATTTTATACTAAAGATGGCAAATGGTAAATGTGTAAATTCTTTCTGACACTTATTCAATGTTGCTCTGAAAATGATTTCATCTCCGTACCGGAGAAACCATATACGGCTGAATAAAATGATCATTTTCCAACAGAGTAACAGTTTCCAGGGGAAGAATGTTTCGTAGATAAACATTAATTAGAATTACTGGCAAAATGATTGCAATAGAACTAAAATGATAGCAAATAATCGATACCAGCGAGTGGTATTGAGAACCTGCTTAGAGAGACCACTCCAGAAATTATTTTCGAAGCGATTCTCCCATATTAAGACCGACAGCAGCAGCTTTCCTGGACGTGATCAGGATGATCTGAACAAGGCCCTTGTATTGGACTGGAATACGCAGACAAGACGGTTTCAGCCATCCCCTGGTGGTGGACGCAAGAGAATAGAAAGTCTCTTTGATGATAATACCAAAAAGCCTTACGATCTAAAAAGACTTTTCACCACCACCGAAGAACGAGAGATTGACAAATTGGTGAGGTTGTATGAAGCTAGTCTGAAAACTGGTCAAAATGAGAGAGCTTTTGAATTGCTTGCAAGTATTTCCAGCTTTGATGGTATTGGCAAATCGATGGTCGCAGAATGTGCTGGTGTCTGGATAAGTTCTTTAGATAATTTGACCGATCAGTTCAAGCTGCTAGATAAAGTTTTGACCCTTCTAGAACGACAGTCAGGGGGGATTTATAGGCTCTTTGCTTATGTTCTTCACACAGCATGTACAATTGAACGCGAAGATATTAGAATTGAATCAACCAAGAAATTGATAGAAATGTGGGAGGAAAAGTATTGTAGAAAAGGAGATGATTTTAGTGTGATATTTCGGCACAGTGATATCCTCTCGGTCCAAGACAGGCAACTAATTGAGGCAGTAAGTTATTGTTTAGAATGAATGGAGATATAAATCTAACTTTCAGGTCATGGGAAACGAAATCTCATCTGAAATATCTATAAAACAGGATGCTAAACGGTATTCGTCGATGCGGGATATTTTCGACAATGACTTTGTAGGTCTTGGAGACCTATGCGGAAAAAACAAGATCGAGAATTCAAGAAATATAGAAGGGGATATAGACTATATGAAGCTTTATGACGTACTCGATAGTACGGAAAAAGCCGGATTTGAGAGGATGTACGAAAAATTTAACCAAGATAGAGAACGACATTTAGAGACGATAACTATAGCATACAAGAAACCCTTGGACGTAGATGAGGCAGTCAGACCGGTAGATAAAGGAAAAAGCTCCGAGCTGGTTTGGATGTGGAGATTGGCCAGTGAAGAGTACTTTAGGGGGATACTACAACAATCTAATACCAATCGCAAGCAACAAAAATTAGAAGAAAGCTTTTCAAAATACGAGTCTGTTCTTATTAGGCTGAAACCTTCTGTATTAGCGAAAATCCTTTCTGAAGAAATGTTTTCATTTGTACTCAAGATGCGAAACAACGTAGATGATCATAGTGCTTATGTCGCTCAACTGTCTTTACGGCTTGGTAGTAGAGTTGAAGAGGCATTTAGTCAAGTGATTATGATGGAGTATTACAAAAATTCCAAGGACCAGGGAAACAATACTAAGCTTATGCTTTCTAGTAGATATTTAGCCAAATACTGGCTTCACAGCAGCGAGCCAAAATGGACGACATTTGATATTGCGACAATTGGTTCCAGCATGTTAGCTGTGGCATTAAAATTATTTACTGTTGCCACACCTAACCGATTTAAATCAGATATTCAACAAAAGCCCGCTTTTTGGCACACAATGAGGTTAGACAAAATGCGCAATATTGGTATTATTAAAGTGAGCGATGCTTTATTGAGAATCATAAGTCAGGACAGTGAAGCTAAACGGATTCTTAATACTAGTAATCAAATGCTTCCTATGCTAGTCAAACCACGACCATGGACTGCTTTTAATGAAGGCGGTTACTTATATGTGCCAAACTCGTTACTAACTAGCGAATCGATGGCCAACGAACAAACAGCGTACGTGAAAGAAGCTATCTCTAAACAAGCAATGGATCAATTTTTGAATGGTTTAGATGATATTGCGTCTTGTGCCTGGGGTGTGAATGGGAAAATGCTGAGTGTCATCGATGAAATATGGTCTACCGGAGAAGAATTCTTTGATATTCCTGCTCAACCTGATGAGAGCGAGTTTATAAATGAGATTCCAAAGAAGATGAATTACCATGAGAAACAGAAGTTGATACGGAAACGGACTCTACTAGCAAATAAGCGGACTGAACGAAACAACCTCAGCAATGCTCTGGATACAGCAAGACTTTTTGCAATGCATGGAGACCGATTTTATTTTACGTATCAGATTGATTTTCGAGGTCGGGCTTATCCAGTGAGTTCTAGTATGCTCTCTCATCTTGGCCAAGACTCGATCAGGAGCTTGCTTCAATTTTGGTATGCAAAACCACTCGGTAAAAACGGTTTACGGTGGCTCAAAATACATCTGGCAAATATGTATGGCGTAGATAAGACGTCCAACCAAGCCCGAGAGGAGTTTGTAAATAACCACCTGCATGAGGTTATAGACTCAGCTGAAAGTCCCTTGAATGGTAAAAGGTGGTGGACTCACGCAGACAAGCCATTCCAGGCCCTCGCGGCCTGTATAGAAGTCAATGAGGCCATTAAAACGGAAAACCCTGAGTTGTATCTATCAAGAATTCCCATCAACCAGGACGGATCCTGTAACGGATTACAGCACTACGCGGCCCTTGGAGGAGATACAAGCGGTGCAGCCCAAGTGAATATGATTGCCAATGCTGAGAAGCCTGGCGATGTCTATTCGGAAGTGGCTAAAATTGTCAGTGCGAAGATCGGTCAGGAGGCAATGGCCGCGAATACGCTTGCCGCAGAGTTGAAAGGCAAAATCACACGTAAGCTGGTTAAACAGCCTGTCATGACTAGTGTCTACGGGGTGACAAAATATGGAATGGTGCGACAGTTGGACGAGAGATTTAAAGATCTAAACGTCGATGCCGTAAAACGATCGAAATACAGTCCATATCTCGCACAGCATATTTCAGATGCAATTAGTGAATTATTCTCTGGTGCAAACGAAATCAAGCAATGGCTGAGTGAATGCACTCTCCGCATATCTGAGTCAGTGAGAGCTGATGTCTATAGACGGTCCATGATCAGCGACAAGGATTTCATGAACAAGCACATTACAGCCATGATCTGGACGACGCCTCTGGGACTGCCAGTGGTGCAACCGTACCGGCAGTCTCAACAGATGGTGGTAAGAAGCACCCAACTGCAGTCAATGAACTTATATAATCCATTTGCCCTGAGCTTTGTAGATAAGGCTCGGCAGAGACAAGGCATTGCACCCAATTACATCCACAGTCTCGACTCCACACACATGCTGATGACCGCACAAGAGTGTGTAAGAAACGGACTGAATTTCGCAGCAGTCCACGACAGTTTCTGGACCCATGCGGCAACAGTGTCCAAAATGAACCTCATCCTACGAGAGCAGTTCATATCTCTGCACAAACAGGACCTCATTGCCCGTCTGCGCAACGAGTTTGTCGTTCGCTACAGCGGTTACCTACAGCTTGTGCATGTGCCCATATCATACAAATCCTACCAAGAGATACAGCGTCTGAGGGGCACTGCCAAAGAGGTACAATCGTTAAGGCATGAGTTGGACCTTGAATTCAGAAGATATAATGGCGACGAAACTACAGTCACTCCGTCAGCAATCCTACAACGAAATGGCGAGCTCAACGGCTACTCGAGAATAGGCGGCCAAGCGGGCGCATTCGCCTTCGAAGACGGCCCCATCAGCAAGAAAACCTCGCTTCGCGTCTTCGTGCCTCTACAACTCCCACCAGTACCGCCCAAAGGCGACTACGACGTCGCACAGGTCCTCCACAACGACTACTTCTTCAGCTAGCGCTCTATTTATTCTATATTTATTTATTCACTTACTTCCAGTCTGGGGTGCTGCCTCCGGCGGCTGGGGCGCTGCCCCAGACCCCGTAGCTCCTGCTTCGCAGGAGACTCGCTGGGACCGTGGACGTGACGACTCGAGCGCAGCGAGAGGAGCCGCGGGGTCTGGGGCAGCGCCCCAGCCGCCGGAGGCAGCCTGACCCCCATCTCGTATAACTGCGAAGATGGACCTGAACACGGCTCTGCGACAACGCACGGCCGGAGCGTCGAGGTGCCGATGCCGAGCCGGATGCCCGTTGTCGGGGCCGGCGGGCCCAACATTTCTGTACGGGACTGTGTCTGCTGGTTGACTGGGTGTCGTGGGGCTGCGCAGAAACGGTCTCAGGTTTTTGTATTTGCAGTTCTGGAATCAGCTCCTCCCACGGTGGTTGGAATCTACGGAACACGAAATGGCACTAAAGGTATTTTGCTAGAGAACGGAATCTGCACCAAACTTTAACTCTATGAGACAGGCTAATCCCAGCCGTTACGAGCAGCTGGCGATGGCACGGCGTTAGGCCCTTACGCTTAGCGGAAAGAGATGAGTATCCCAACAAAAGACAACTGAAACAGCTGCAGGCTGCCAGACAGAGGTTAAAACTTGCCGTTTCGAGATGAGTATGTGCAGAGATGCTGCTCTCAACAAAACGCTATTCTGCTGTGATGATGAGTTACCGTCCCTAGCAGCTGTAGCTCTGTAGCTCTGTAGCTCTGTAGCACTGTAGCCTAGCACCGTAGCACTGAAGCACTGTAGCAGCTGAGACACCAGCTCTTGCCGTGTTTCTTCGTTTTCTATCTTATCTCAGTCCGTTCCGTGGATCGTGTTATATCTTATCTGAAACTCGGCTCACCGTCTCGAGGGATTATTACTATCTACTTGTTTTGCTCCACCTACTGTTTCAAATATCAGTAGATATTACAATAAATATTAAAATAAATATAACAATAAATATCAGAATAAAACCACATTTAGCTATTTTCAAGCAGCCAATGCAGGCTCAACCGGACTTACCGTTGCACTTTTTTAGTGGTGAATTGCTGGTAAATGTGAAATGTATGCACCAGGCACAGTAAAAAGAAAAATCTGTTGGACTCGGCATATGAACCTAATCAGGACCCCACAAACAAGACTCTGTTTTCCTGGTGAAAAAGCAAAGTTGGCAAGGTTGACAAGAAAGAATATTTCCAATTGGCAACTTCCTGTAGGGCAACTGTTTATAGTTTATTATACACACATTAGTGTTGATTTGAACTCTGGCTCGCCATCTTGTAAACCTATTTACATCCGGACATCCGATTCTTTGTGTTTGTTTACTCTAGCTAGCGTCCGACTTGATCTGACTGGTAACCTTGCTCACCCAACCTCATCTGAGCCGAAAATTTATATTTGATCCCAGATCTCGAACCGTATCGAAGCAGTACCTCATATCTCGAAGTAATATCTCGAAGCAAGATCTCGAACCGATATCGAAACAGCATCTCGAAGCAATATCTGAGTCAGTATCTGAAGCAAAATCTGTTTCAATATCAGAAGGAATATCTCAAGCAACATCTGAAGCTATATCTTGGTGCAGCATCTAGAAGTAGATAGCAGAAAGTTAGACTCAGCACTCGTTCATTATCAGTTCATCTGTAGTTCATCTGTATTCATCTGTAGTCCATCAGCAGTTCGTTTGGTAGTACATCGTCACCATGAGTAACACAAGCTTCCAGGGATCAGCTTATATATCCAAGCCCCCAACTCATATCTTCACTCTCCCCATTGGATTAGAGCTTCCTTCGGGACCTCCAGCCCATACCTTTTTGGCTAGTTATTTCGAGTCGTTTCTTGATATTAGAGTACCAATCACTATAGCGGCCGTTTATGCCGTCAGCGTTCATCTGGCCAACCATGTTCGTAAAACCAACAAGACTCCCTTGTCCATCACCAACACCAAACTGTTCAAAGGATTCGTGCTAGCCCACAACATTGGCCTTTGTATCTATTCTGCTTGGACCTGTGCTGGCATGACTGCCGCTATCTACCGCACTGTGTTTGAGCTCACCAAAGTCGGCATGTCTGCTAGCACTAGTGGAGAACAAGTAGCTGATTTCTTGAGCGGTCAAGCCGGTCTTATTGGAACCAGCAGACGTGGAAGTTTCTGGAGATCGCTCTGCGACTTGAACTCGGGTATCTGGGAACAGGGTCTCAACTACTATGGATTTTTCTTCTACCTGTCCAAGTTCTACGAGGTCTTCGATACTATCATTATTCTCGCTAAAGGCAAACAATCATCGCTTCTCCAGACTTATCACCATGCTGGTGCCATGATGTCCATGTGGGCAGGCATCAGATTCGCATCTCCTCCTATTTGGATCTTTGTTGTGTTCAACTCACTCATCCACACCTTGATGTACTTCTACTACACACTCTCTGCCCTCAAGGTCAAGGTCCCCAAGGCCCTCAAGAGAGCTTTGACCACCGCCCAAATCTCGCAATTCGTGTTTGGCGGCTCCTTTGCCATCCTCCACCTGTTCGTCTACTACTTCAACCCCACCACCGGCAGCTATTGCGCCTGCTTGAAAGACGCTGGCCAAGGTTTTGCACTGCTGTTCAACGTAGTCTACCTGGCACCTTTGACGTATCTGTTTGTGAACTTCTGGATCGAACAGTACGTCCGCTCCTTCAAGAAAGGCTCTCTCAAAACATCAGCCCCCACACCTCCCCTTCCCGAAAAGACTAAATAGACAGTTGTGTTAGCCATCTAGAAACAATATATTTCAGTTAGAACCCACATCGCGCGTTTGACAGCCTGCCTCCGGCGGCTGGGGCTGCGCCCCAGACCCCGTTGCTCCTGCTTCGCAGGAGATTGCTGGGACCGTAGACGAAACGACTCGAGCGCAGCGAGAGGAGCCACGGGGTCTGGGGCGCAGCTCCAGCCGCCGGAGGCAGTCCCCTCCCCTCCCATGGACCCTGTATTTCCAGTGTTAGTGCTGTTTCCCAATCAACTGTGGTTATTTGTATCAAATGTGTTCCTGTCTCGCTACCCCCACAGTAGCCCGCAGGAAGCGCATAGAGAGCCCAGAGAAGCCCTTCTGTATGACGTCAAGCTCGCCCGACTTGTGCCTGTAGTCCATTTTCGATGTCCGATAAGACAATAAAGGGGTGCATGTATTTATCACTCATTGGGAACCAGATTGCCAGCTCCAAGAAGCTTATTTATTTATCTACGGCAGCAAAGACTTTAAAAACACGCTTCGCGGTAATCATAATCGTAATCATAAACATAAACAGTGGCTAAGGCTAATTTCTGTTAGGCCTAGCATTAAGATTTCTGTTAGACTCAAAGCTTAAGCTCGCTGTGCTAGATTGTTAGGCGACTAACTCACTTCGACGTTCCACACTCCCATTCAGCTCTTATTGTACTTTTACATTTCTCAGATCTCTGGGTATCTCTCGAAAGTCAGACAACCGAGGGAATAATTCAACCAGGAAAAAAGACATCTGGATTGCTGCTATTTATTTAGTTCCTAGAGCTAGATTCCTGCACTTGGCTCGTAGTCAGGATCTCGGAGCCAAGTCGTCAGACCATTGTATTTTATTTTTCAGCATCTCATATGATATATTGCAGTATATCATCGCCATAAATCTCCCAACGTGAGGTCCTCATCAGATCTTGATTTGCCTCTATACGAGGAAGCGGTGGCATCAGATAGTAATCCTGCCAACCCATTCAGTGGCATACATTCTGGTGCAGAATCCAGCTCCAGCCCATCCTTTAGACACGACGTTTCAGCTAGTGACATAAAATCTGAAGGTCCCAGTAGAGATAGTCCTGAAAATTTGGATATTGACGATACTTTTCTTGAACACGAAGACTTTGAAACAAGTCGTTTTTTAAGTTTAAACTCTGGCATTGACTCCATCAGGCAATCGTCTGCTGCTGCTGCTACTAGTGCCGGTAGTACTAGTGCAATTTCGTCTGCCAGAAAAGAATCAGGCTCTTTTCAGATCAGAGTCCCTCAGCCTGTTAAACAGCCTCCTTCATTTGGGGATCGCCTGGTAGCTTTCATCATGACAATGGGCCGCAACAAAGGGACTGGCCTAACAGGCAAGCCCCTACTCTACTTCACAACTGTGTTTGTATCGCTGGGGGTGTTTCTGTTTGGCTATGAACAGGGTGTCATGAGTTCAGTCATAGTGTCGCCTTATTTCAAGGATTACTTCGATCAGCCTACTAGAGCAGATATCGGTACAATGATTGCTATTCTCGAGATTGGCGCTTTAATATCGTCTTTAGTAGTTGGTAGAGTAGGTGATATCATTGGCCGCAGGAAGACTATTTTCTATGGCGCTCTTATATTTGTCATTGGAGGGTGTTTCCAAGCATTTTGTCCTTCCATGACTGTATTAGTCATTGGAAGATTTATATCTGGTATTGGTGTAGGAATGCTTTCTACTATTGTTCCAGTGTACCAATCAGAGATTTCCCCATCTCATAATCGAGGTAAGCTAGCATGTATTGAGTTTACAGGCAATATCGTAGGGTACTGCTCTTCAGTATGGGTTGATTATGGATGCAGTTACATTCAAAGCGACATGGCATGGAGACTACCTCTCTTCTTGCAATGTGTCATGGGAATATTGCTGTTATTGGGTTCTCTAATTATCGCTGAGACACCTCGTTGGCTGCTGGATAATGACTACGATGACGAAGGTATGGTGGTAATTGCCGACCTGCATGGAGGTGGTGATATTTATAATGCTCAAGCTCGTCAAGAATTTAGAGAGATCAAAGAAGCAGTACTGCTACACCGTATAGAAGGTGAAAGGAGTTATTCTGACATGTGGAGAAAGTATAAAAAGCGGCTTCTTATTGCCATGTCGTCACAGGCATTTGCTCAGTTGAATGGAATAAACGTTATTTCGTACTATGCACCACTTGTATTTGAGCAAGCTGGCTGGGTAGGTAGAGACGCCATACTTATGACTGGTATCAACGGTATTGTGTATATTATGTCGACTATCCCACCATGGTATTTGTCTGATAGATGGGGAAGAAGAGTAATCTTAATATCAGGTGCCATTGCTATGGCTATTTCCCTGTCTACCATTTCATATTTCATGTATGTACAAGTGTCATATACACCTACTATGGTGGTCGTCTTTGTGGTGATATACAATGCCTTTTTCGGATATTCTTGGGGTCCTATTCCATGGCTCTACCCGCCTGAGATTATGCCTTTATCTGTTCGAGCAAAGGGTGCCTCGTTATCGACTGCCTCTAATTGGGCCTTCAACTGGCTTGTTGGACAAATGACACCCATTCTGCAAGAAAAAATCCAATGGCGATTATATCTGATGCATGCATTCTTTTGTATTTGTTCTTTTGTTACTGTTTACTTTGTATATCCTGAGACCATGGGCGTTCAATTAGAAGACATGGACTCATTGTTTGGCGACAAGTCGATTAGATCTTCCAGTGCATCAAGCTTTGACACTCAGTCGCTATTATCGCATGGAAACGATGATATCGAGCAGAATTACTCTGGACCATCTACCTTACAACCATCCGCAGCGGCAATTGCTCGTGGCCAAAGCATGTCGGGAGGTGCTGCTCCTTTCATTTCAAACTCGACTGCCTTTTCAGCGGTGGTACCTCCATCTGGAAGTAGTTCTTCTGTTCTGCGAGATGAAGACGATGATGTAGAAGCCCTAGAACCAC